>JAZHRO010000014.1:113327500-113927500 GCA_037157565.1 Thalassia testudinum | reverse complement strand
TGGGTTTTTACGTAAATTGACCGATCAAACAAGGTTTAATCTAGAAATAAAATTCACCATCAGAATCCTTAGATCCTAATTCGTCATGTATAAAAACTTGGGCCTAAGAAGAAACCTTCTTGACCAACTTTTCATTTTGGTCCTCATCCATTACTTTTTGACCCTCAACTTTTGAAACCCTCACATTTTGACCCCTAATTCTTCATCGTTTTTTGCATTTTGGTCCTCCCTGCAAAACCCTGTGCAGCGCCATACTCCGGCGAGGCATGGCGCCGCGCAGGGTGAGGGCGACCCCCTGCCAAGACAACGGGGTGTTCCCTGCGACGTCTGCTGTCGCAGGGACACCTCCACGATCTCTGCCATCGCCCACACCTTCCATGCGAACGCACGGAAGGTATGGGTCGCGATCCGGCCATCCTCCGGCGAGGGAGGCACGTCGTCTCCCTCCGCCCTCCTCTCTGATTTCGCCTCTATAAAAGCCACCACCGTCTGCCGCTTTCGGTAGCTCGGATCTGACGGAGACACCCCCTAAATTCCTCCCTTCCCACTCCGACAGACGCCCCCTTGCTCCGACGGCCTCTCCTCCTCCTCCTCGTCGCCCTGCCGCACTACCAGCAGCAGGGTTACCTTCCCTCGATCTTTCCGCGTCACGTCGTACCCAGCTGGCGCCTCTCCGGTCCCTTCCTCGCCGCCGCTCCTTCCTCTGGGCAATTTCTTCTCCGGCGACAGTCGATACGACTGTCGCCTGCGCCAACCCCTCCTCGTCCAGCTTAGCAGGTAGAACTTCTCCTCTTCCTCCCCTCTTTCTTTTCTATACTGAAAACCCTTACTGTCGCCACCTATTTCCCACCGATCACCCTCATCTTCTCCACCTCCAGCCAAACTCCGGCGAACCACTCCCATCGCTCCAGCACCCCACACGGCTCGCCGATCGGTGCATAACCTCCGCCTCCTCACCCTGATCCTCCTCCGCCCTTCCACTGCCCACCAAACACCCTTTGCAGACCCACCGAACACACCCACTTCTTCGCCCGCAGTTTGACCTAGGGCGATCTGTTTGCTCCACCACGCCCCCTGCAAACCCTCTGACCACCTTCGCTGTGCCACGGCGAAGGTCCCCCGCCTGTCTGATTTAGCCGAAAGGCCGTTCTTCTGTGACCAGGTGACTTGCCCGCCGTCGCCATTACTGAGCAGGCAGAGCTCCTTCGCCTGCAGGTGCAGGCACACCTTCGCCCAGGTTCGACTCCCAGGTTGCGCGGGGCGTCTCCGCGAAACGTCCCAGGTTCGCAGTTGGGGCGAAGGCCGCGCGTGAAGCCACGATCGCCCGCTGCTCCCTCCGCGACGGGCGCTCAATTGAGGTGGGACATTTAGTCCCACCTCGGAACCTTTCAGAGACGCGCAGGCACATAAAGGCAAAAAGTGCGTTATGCTGTCTGCCTCCTGACCACGGGGTGAGGTCCCTCTCACCCGACCCGGCCTCGTCCGTGATCACGCTCCGTGGACCTGGCCCGACCCGATTAACCCAACCTGCACTCCTCGCCCACCACCGCTCGCCGGTGGGCCTGGACCCGGGCGTGACTCGTACCCGATTACCCGGTTGCTCTGGGAGAGCTGTCCTAAGAGCGCACTTAGAGAGAAAGAGACGCGCGGGGGAGGGGGGTAGAGTAGGTTTTTCCCTCTGACTCTGAATTCTTGAGCGTGCAGGCACAGGTGAAGAAGGAAGCTAAGGGAGACACTGTAGCAACAAGCGGTTTAATTCGTCTGATTTAGAAATCAGACGACGTCCTGAAGACAGGTGAAGGCAAAGAAGAAGAAGGAAGGCGAAGCAGAGGAAAGAGAGGAACACAGAGCCGCCAAGTGCAGAAACAGAAAGCAGAAGAAGGAGAGAAGCAAGAAGAAAAGAAGAAGAAGAGCACGGGAGGAAGATCTGAGGCAAGAAAAGAAGAAACAAAGAAAATAAAAAGAAGAAAAAGACAGGATCGTCCAACCAAGAAATAGAGGAAGAACACGAAGAACAAAAGCCAAAGAGGAGAGAAGACAAAGAGGAAGAAAGAAGAAAAGAAGAAGAGCCAAACTTTCATCTCTCTCTCTCTTTATTTTTGTAATAGAACATGTATATCTCTAGAATACGACTTGCTCCCTGAGTTCGACCTCGGGAGAACTGTATTTTCCGAGTAACAAATATTAGCAAATGATGGCAATAACTATCTGTACTACAACGACTTAAGAAAAGCTAGTTGCTGCCACCGTTCTGCCACTATACATGAGATGAAATCACAAATTGGACACCTTGTTGAGGCCGTTAGACAGAGGGAGACTAGGAAGTTCCCCAGTGCTGCTGAGGAAAATCCTAAAGGAAAAGGGATTGTCTTTAGGGAGCATGCTCAGGTGGTGACTATTGTGAGGGGTGGGAAAGAAATTTCCAAACCCGATGCTCCTATAGTCTCACCCCCTAAAAAACCATCCACCCCGACTTTCACCCCCACCGAAGAAGACTTGCCCAAATCTTCTCCGCTTGAAATCACCTCACCGGAAGAAGTTGCCCCCGTTCCACGCCTTACTCGACATGACAACCCTTCCACCCAGAGATCGAGAGTGACTTTTCCAGAGCGCTTATCCACCTCTGGGCAGACTTCTGCTGGCTCATCTGGAGCCAAAGATAAGACGGATGAGATTATGGAAACTTTCAAGCAAGTGCAGATTAACTTGCCTTTGCTTGAAGCTATCAGGCAGATTTCGTCTTATGCCCACTTCTTAAAGGACCTGTGCACGAAAAAGCGGCAATCTAGAAAACAGGTCCAATCAAAAGTTGTCCTGCCTGATTCTGTTAGTTCAATTGTTCAACATGGCACACCCCCGAAACTTAAGGATCTAGGAGCCCCATAGATCTTTGTAGTAATTGGTGACTTACAAATTGATGAGGCTCTACTTGATCTGGGTGCGGGGGTGAACATCCTTCCGAGCTACGTGTATGAACAACTTGGGGGAGGCAATCTGAAGCCTAGCCCTGTAATCCTTCAAGTTGCTGATCGATCACTTAAGACACCACGGGGAATTTTGGAAGATGTCCTCATAAGAGTGGAGGATTTCTTCTTTCCCGTTGACTTCTTAGTTTTGGACGCTGACCCTACCAACAAGCCAACCAAACCCTCTATCATTTTGGGCCGCCCCTTCCTTGCAACTTCTCATGCTTCAATTAATTGCAATACTGGGGCATTGAAAATGGGCTTTGGGAACAGGAAAATCTGGCTTAATGTGTTTGATGCTTACAAACAAGCCAGACTTGAGGATTGTTCTCAAGTTGAGGTGATAGATGACTTGATTGAAGAGGCAACTCCTGCAATGTTATGTGATGACCCCCTTTAGCATGTCATGCTAAATGAGCATTCCCATCTCTTGGAGGAATGTGAAGGGGATATATTAGAACTAGAGGAATTGCTAGGAGTTTTTGCTAAGTCTCTTCCCCCATCATTTCCGCCGAAGGTAGATTTGCTACCTGAGATGGGGACATCTATTATGAAACCCTCAACCATATAAGCCCCCGACCTTGAGTTGAAACCCCTCCCTGACACTCTCAAGCATGTTTTCCTAGGTGCCAATGATACGCTCCCCGTTATCATTTCGGCTGTGCTATCTGAGGCACAGGAGGGAGCCTTGATTGAATGCCTATCTAGGCACAAGGAAGCTATTGCTTAGAGCATTGCTGACATTAAGGGTATAGACTCTACACTCTGCATGCACCACATTTATACTGATGATTCCATCAAGCCTTTTAGGGACATGTAGATACGTCTGAACCCTAATATGAGGGAGGTTGTAAAAAAGGAAATCCTGAAGTGGTTGGACGCTGGGATCATATATCCCATTGCTGACAGTAAATGGGTCAGTCCCATTCATGTGGTGCCAAAGAAGGCAGGCTTTACTGTGGAACTCAACGACCAAGGTGAACAAGTTGTCACTAGACCCTCAACTGGATGGAGGGTCTATATTGATTACCGCAAGCTGAAAATCGCTACCCAGAAGGATCACTTTCCTTTGCCTTTTATTGATCAAATTCTCGAAAAATTGGCAGGGAATAAGTATTATTGCTTTCTCGATGGATATTCTGGGTACAATCAGGTGGTAGTCTTTCCTGATGACCAGGAAAAGACGACATTCACGAGTCCTTACGGTACTTTTGCATTCAGGCGTATGCCATTTGGATTATGTAATGCCCCTGCAACTTTCCAGCGGTGTATGATGTCTATCTTTTTGGACATGATTGACGAGTGTGTTGAAGTGTTTATGGATGACTTCTCTATTTATGGCTTGTCTTTCGACCAGTGTCTCCTACACCTGGAGAATGTGTTGAAACGATGTAAGGAGACTGGTTTAGTCCTCAGCTGGGAGAAAAGTCACTTCATGGTACAGAAAGGAATTGTACTTGGGCATGTTGTATCCGAGCAAGGTTTGGAAGTAGATAAAGCCAAGATTGATTCTATTTTCAAACTTCCATTCCCTACGAATGTCAAATAGATTAGATCCTTTTGGGCCATGCTGACTTTTATAGGCGCTTTATTAAAAATTTTAGTAAGATTTCTAGGCCACTTTGTGACTTGTTGGCGAATGAATCTTCCTTCAGTTTTGATTCAAAGTGTGCTGAGGCCTTTCAAACCCTAAAGGAGGCCTTGATCTCTGTACCTATTCTCCAATCTCCTGATTGGACACTCCCATTTGAGCTTATGTGTGATGCTTCGGATTATGTAGTGGGAGCAGTCCTTGGACAAAGGGTTGAGGGAAGACCTCATGTGCTGCATTATGCAAGCAAGACTATAACCGAACCTCAGCAAAACTACACCATCACTGAAAAAGAATTACTGGCTATAGTTTTTGCTCTGGAGAAGTTTAGGTCTTATCTGCTTGGGTCTAAGGTGGTTATTTTTACTGATCATGCAGCAGTGAAACATCTCATTGCTAAGAACGATTCTAAGCCACGCTGATCAGGTGGATCCTACTCCTTCAAGAATTTGACTTGGAAATACGTGAAAAGAAAGGAGTAGAAAATGTTGTGGCGGACCACCTGTCTCGCCTTCCTCTTAATGACTCTCTTTTTGGAGACATTCGCGAGACATTTCCCGATGAAACTCTGATAGCGGTAACACCAACTTTACCTTGGTATGTAGACACTGTAAATTACTTGGTCACTGGACAAACTCCTGGCTCTTGGGATGAGCAGAAAAGAAAGAGATTCATTTCTCAAGCAAGATATTTTCATTGGAAAGAGCCAGAGTTATTCAGAATTGGATAAGACCAAGTATTGAGACGTTGTGTGCCTGAAGAGGGACAACAAAGTGTGCTGAGTTTTTTCCATGAACTTCATTGTGGAGGACACTTTGGTGCTAAGAAAACTGCTTTTAAGGTTCTCCAGTCCGATTTTTGGTGGCCTTCTTTATTTAAGGATTCTCATAATTTTGTTAAGGCCCGTATTAGATGTCAACGGACTGGAACGATTGGGAAGAAGAATGAAATGCCTCAACATCCTATTCAATCTGTTGAAATTTTTGATGTGTGGGGAATTGACTTTATGGGCCCCTTCCCGTCGTCCCACGGTTTTGAATATATCTTGGTGGCAGTTGATTATGTCTCTAAATGGATAGAGGCCATTCTTACGCGCACAAATGACCACTCTGTGGTTTTGAAATTTGTGAAGGCCAATATCATATCCCATTTCGGCTGCCCCAAGACTATTATAAGTGATGGGGGACCTCATTTCCGAAACCACCACTTCAATCGGTTAATCAGGAGTTTGGGAGTGACTCACAAGGTTGCTACCCCTTACCATCCTCAGACAAGTTGCCAGGTTGAAGTGTCAAATAGGGAGATAAAAAATATTTTGGAAAAGACCGTTAGACCTGATAGGAAAGACTGGTCCCAAAAGCTCAATGATGCTTTGTAGGCTTATCGAATGGCCTATAAGACCCCTTTGGGTACTTCTACCTTTTGGATTGTGTATGGAAAAGCGTGCCATTTACCTGTTGAGTTGGAAAATAAAGCACTTTGGGCTATTCGAAGTGTTAACATGGATTTAGAGAAGGCAGGTAAGGCACGACTTCTAGAATTAAGTGAGCTTGAGGAGCTGAGGAATGATGCTTATGACACCTCTCAAGCTTATAAAGAAAGAACTAAGGTCTTGCATGATAAGGTTATTCTTCGAAAGGCCTTTGAGCCCAACCAACAAGTCTGGCTTTTCAATTCCAAACTTAAGCTTTTTCCTGGGAAGTTAAAATCTCGTTGGGATGGGCCTTACATAATCACCAAAGTATTTCCGCATGGAGCTGTGGAGATAAAAAATCCTTCCTCTTCAGCAACTCCCTTTATCGTCAACGGTCAACGGTTAAAACCGTACATAACTTTAGATGGCCATCTGGTTGACGAAGTCACTCTTGAGGAGCCTTAGCTCCTACCATTCTCCGCCTCAGGTAATATCTTCCTTTAGCTATTTTTGTTTTCAATGAGGACATTGTTTGAACCAGGCATGGGGGAGAGGACCTGAGGCATTTTGTTTATAGCATGCATATAAAAAAATGAAAATGACAAAAAGAAAAAAAGTTTTGAGCTTAATTGGCTAAGTCCTGCATTCTTAAGCAAATTAGAACTCTAGGGTAGACTGAATTAATTCTAGGGTCAAACTTTAGAAGCTAAATGAGCTGCTAGCTTTAGACCTTTAGGGTCTTTGTGGACTTAAAAACTTAAGTAGGAGTTAAGTTGCGGACCATTCCTCAAGAGGTTGAGGAAGGGAAGCTAGGGTTTGAGTTAAAAGGTGGGGTAGTACCTGGAGTCTTGTTCTACCTTTTGGTTTACGGGTCCTTGTAACCCAAGCATCCAAATTTCACACACTTGGTCTGGTAATTAACTTAATTTCTTTCTTTCTGAAAAGAGATTTGGTTCTCTTAGTTTTGACTTAGGAGTGGCTTGAAAACACATTTTGATTGGAAGAGTTCCCGCCTCAGGAGAGGGGAGTATATACTGACCTTGAGGATGCGATGATAACATATTACCTCCTCGGCGCTTGTCTCTTAGGATATCCATCCTACTGGGGGCATGTAAGCGCATTGTGTGGTTCAGGTACCATGAGCAGCCCTATCTCGAAGTGCCGATTGCCATAGGCCTGAATTCGCTTAAGAAATCCATGGGCGATACTATCTCGAAGTGTCGATTGCCAGGAGTTCTTGGGGTCGTTATGGGCAGTGCTATCTCGAAGCATCGAAAGCCAGGCACCCTTTAAGGTGTGGTAATGGGGACAATGAATCCGACACAGACTGTGTTGATAGCTGATCTGAGGTTAGACTTCGAAGAATATATATATATAAACTTTTTCCTTTAACTTAAATAACTCAGACCAATGCACAGGCACGGATGCTTTAATCTCAGGGATTAATAAACTTTAGGGTAGAGTCAGAAATCAGGGAAACTTGTGCCTGCAACTCGTCTTTAGCCGACCTAGTCTGTAACTTAGCAACTACATAGGAACCTTGGGTCTAGAGTCTGAACTTAATATGCTTCCGAAGGAAGACCAAGTGAGTTAACTAGTCTACTTAGAGTGCTAGGTTTCGCTTAATTTTGCTAGGGACTAGCAAAAACTAGGCATGGGGGTATTTGATTAGCCCATAGTTGTGGGCTATTTAAGTATTTAAGTGCTTAGACATTAGGTTAATTCTAACATTTATTTAGCATAAATTAGGATGCAAATAGATTAATTCATATTTTTAATTTAATTACATAATCCATGCATTGCATTCATATTTTAAATGCATTTAGAATTAGCTTAGAATGGCATTCATTTAATTAGTTAACCAATTAGGTACATTATTTTAGTTAACATAAAAGTTGAGGGTTTGTATATAAATAACCATAATATTTTAATAATATCCTTTATTCTTCTTCTTCTCAGCAACGACTCGGCTGCCGCTGCAACGCCTCCTACAGCACTAAAGCCACATTCATGGATCAGCGGAGAAGGTGGATTTGCTCCCACCTCTCTATGCAAATTCATGCAGGCAGCTACAAAAGGAGAGAGGCTGTCGAGCGGGGTAGGCCTCCACCCTCAACCCACACTATGCAGAGTCCATCTCTTCCATTCCACACTGCCAACCTCAACCACGGCGACGACCCTCCACCACCGTGGGCGTGTGGTGTGATAGGCCACACCGCCATCCGGAGGTCGTCCGCATTACCGCGAGCACCTCGCCGTGCACCTCCCTTGCCGTCGTCATCAACAACCGCCGTCGCAGCTACTGCAATCACTCCTCAGCTAGTTAAGACGTCCGGGAAGTTTCCCGGACGTCTGAAGCTTCGACCTCCCACTCCTGCAACAACCACACTCGCCTGCTCACCTGAACCGCCAACCCTCACCCGCTCACTCCACGCCTGCCCACACGCCCTCCAACCGCACGCAAGGCGGGCACGGCCAGCAGTCCTCCCGTGCCCTCCAGCCTTCATGCGCACCCGCGGCCACTGCCAACAACGCGCATCCGCCTGCAGCCTCCTCGCCGCTACCTACAGTGCCGCACCAGTGCGTGCGCGCACCCACGCCAGCGTGCAGCGCCGGCTGCAGCGCTCACCCGCACGCAGCAGCAGAGTCGCCCTCCTCCAGTGCACCCATGCGTCCCGCGCCTGCAGCGCCTCCCGCTTGTGCACGCAACAATAGGCCGCATGCACCCACGCCACTCGCACACCTACAGCAGAGCCGCCCTCCTCCAGTGCACGCACCCGCCTGCAGCGCCTTCCGCCAACAACAACTACAGCATCGTTTGCAGCCACCTCCACCGGAGCTCCGTCCGGCCGGCTCCGGCCACTGCGCGACACGCCGCCACCACCGCTTCGAAGCCCTCAGTCCAAAGAACTTCCTCCGAGCTTCCCACGTCCGGCCGTCCACTCCTCGTCGTGCACGGCCAAGGGGAATAAATCCCCTGTTTTGCTACAGTAACATTGCCATTAATAATTACATTTTCTGCCATTGTCAATTTTTAATGATATTTATTGATTCTGCATTGCAACAAATATCCTCTAGTTATTAAGAATTGCTATTTCATCATGATTTCTTAATTCAACCTTAATCTGAAGGTAATTTTGGTTTGATTCTTGTCTAAACTAACTACGCACAAACGTTTTTAGCCGGTGCGAATTTAAATACATCATTGCCTCCTTGTGGATATGATCGCTCTTCTGTGAGTGGTTATTTCTTTTTAAATATTGATTAGTCGATTCTTCCACCACATAAAACTGCAAACGACTTTAAAGCGAACAATCGACACGTCAATACTTTAGATTTAGGCATAATTTTCTCTCTCTGTTCCTATGTGAGTACTTTGTGTGAATTCCTAAGAGTCACCAAATAAGGCAAATACACAGAGATTGAGTCTTAATAAAGCTATGACTATGGTGGATGGCTATGACCGTCCTTCATAGAGTCCTCGGCTGAAGGAGGGTAATAGTGTTAAAGGTCAGAAATACACTTGTCCTATCCATTCCTTCCTGGTGCTGAGAATAGGCACTTCCACCAAATAAGCCACACAATATCCTCTTGACCATCATCATCCCTAATAATGCCTCATAAATAAAAGTCTGTATCGTGTTGTGTTGATTGAAAAAGAAACAAAAACAAAAAGAAAAAAAAGGAAGAAGAACAAATAATAATAATAAAAAAAAGAAGACAAAAAAAAGAAGAAAAGAGAGAGAAAAGAAAAAGAAAAGAGTCCAGGGTTATCGTTGTAACATTGTTTCTGAGGCAACAAAACACTTATCGCGTTCCACTAAATATGACCCATACCTACCTTTCAGTATTTCTGATCGCCCGAATACCGGTTGAGGACTCTAACTTAGTTGTAGAGTTATTGGGACTTTAATTGAAGTGTGGATGCCATGTGAGGCCACCAAATAGTGAGTACAATTACTAAATCTGGCGAGATTTGTGATCTCAGAAAGAAAAGAAAGAAAAGAGTGAGCGTCCAGGAACATCAAGAGAGCACAGTTGTTTAGCCTCTCTCTGAGTTGACTTGTCTAATAATCTAGAGATCTAGAGTCTGTAGTACTAGATTACATGTAGCACCAGATGAGTGTGTGCCACCAAATACAAATTCATTCAACTCGATATCTCCTACCTAAGCCAAACGTCGGGGTCAAATTACAGATTATCTTCTGCTTTATCCCTGAGGGAAGTAGTTGCCTATCCCGACAGCAATATTTACCAAGGGTGAAGTACGAGCTGCAAATGTGAATTGGCTTTTCACTTAGATCTATTACCTAAGCTATCATCACTTCACATTTGTCTGGATTTCTAAAGTTTTGAAATAAGAAAAGAAGAAATCTTTTGATTACTTCTATTATTATTATTTTTTTGCTAGGGACTAGTAAATCTTAGGCATGGGGGTATTTGATGAGTCCATTTTAATGGACTATTGTTACGCCTAAGTACTTCAATTCTAACATAGTATATTTGTTAATAATTACATCAAGTCATTAAATAAATACATGCATCATTACTTGAGTTTTTATCTATTTTATTGCATTCTATAATTTAGTATGTAATTATTTTATATTTTGTTGTTTTGTAGGAATAAGGTTGGAAAAGAATAGGGGGGTGAAAGAAATTTCCCCCAAACAACTGCCTTCACCTCATCCAATCTCCGGCCGGCCTCAACACCCCCAACAGCCGTCGACTAAAATTAGAAAAGGGATTTGAAAATCCCTTAACTCACCTGGGGAGAGGAGATAAAAAGGACTTGCACAGGAGAGGAGGGGATTTTTCGGTTCTTCTTCCTCCCCCTAGGGGGATATCCACCTTCCTAACCATGGAGAGAAAGGAAACTGTGAAGGGAGAGTGCACTGTGGGATGACTGCTTGCACTATACACCATCACCGCCCTGCACACCCTGCACCGTGCCCTGCAAGCCCGCCCGCAGGCGCTGCATCCGCTGCGCCCTTCCAGCCTGCAGGTGCCCCACCCCATCCTGCCCTTACCACGCCACAGCGCTAAGCCTTCCACTGCCTGCACTCGTGCCCTCTGTAGGCGCAGCCCTCTCCACTGCAAGCTCACCCTGCACCACACGCCCGCAGGTGCACCCCCACAGGCACGCCCCCTCCAGTGCCATCACTGCTACTGCCAAGCGCCCGCAGGCGCTCAACGCCCTTGCGCGCCACCCTCCATCGCCTGCAGGCTTGTACTTGCACCCTCTACAGGCGCGCACCCGCGCTCGCACCTGCGCCATCGCTGCACCAGACTTGCGCTCTCACCGCGCCTGCACCAGACCTACGCTCTCACTACGCCTGCACCAGTGCCCTCACTGCGCCCCTCCAGTGCCCTTGCACGCCAACCTTCAGTAGCACCAGCACCCGCTCCCGCTCAGCAGATTGCACCACCTGTGCGCGCATGTGACAGCAGTAGCGGCGACAGCCCTTGCAGCAAGCTCTGTCGCTAGCCATCCTCTGCCTCCGGCCACCTCAGCCCACGTCGAGATCACCAACATGAAGCCTTCACTTTGACGCCTCTTCCCTAAGATCCTCGCAGCTAGCCGAGCCTCTTCACGCGCGCAATGAGGGGTGAGGAATTTTCCTCTGTTTCTGGTGAAATTAAAAATTACCATTTATGCCATTGCAAAAAACCCTATTGCAATATTTAATTAATTATTATATTTGAGTGAAATTGCATTCATGCCCTTACATGTTATAGTATTTCTTTGATACACTTAACTTTTAAATGGTGATGTGATAAATGCATAAGATCTCATCCATACACTCACATGACCTAAAAGAGAAAGCCCCATGTTTTGAAATACAACTATGTTACATGCCATTACAAGTTATTTCATGAATGGAAAATTACATCCATATCCCTGCATTTCTAAATAATTCCGTGTTCCTTCTTTTCACCTTGTTTCACGTCAGATTTGAACACGGATTGTGCATGTGATTGAATAAGTATAAAGGAAGAAAATATTTTGTGAACTTATTAATCTGTTCCTCCCTGTGGATACAACATCCTTTTCGTGGTTTAAAATTCATATCTATGTTAATCTTTTATTGAGAGATTTCCACCACATTAATTACAACGATATATCTTTCTTTTGCTATTATAAATAAGCGAAACTCTCTCCGTCAGGTAACCTCGTATTTTCTGAGTAGGGCATGGAATTGGGTGTGGATAAAATGACTTCCACCATCATTAATCATGGCCTTTGGTATACCAAACCGGGAAAAGATGTTCTGCTTAACAAAGTCCATGACAGCCTTTTGATCGCATTGGCAGGTGGCGATGGCTTCAATCCATTTGGAGACGTAGTCTACAGAGACTAAGATGTACTCAAAGCCGTTGGATGGTGGAAAGGGACCCATAAAATCAATACCCCAAACGTCGAAGATCTTGACGATTGGAATGGGCTGGAGGGGCATCATGTCTTTTTTGGTCATGGTCCCCAGAGTCTGGTAGCGAGAGCAAGTCTTAGCAAAGTTGTGTGCATCCTTAAATAAGGAAGGCTAGTAAAATCTGGACTGCAGAACCTTTGCAACTGTTTTCTTTCCCGAGAAGTGGCCACCACAAGCTTGGTCATGACAAAAGGATATCACACTCTGAGCTTCATCCTCTGGGATACACCTCCTGATGATTTGGTCAGCATAGAGGCGAAATAGCAAGGGATCATTGTTGAACGTTTGCGGACCTACGCTAACGAGATTGGTTTTGGAAAACCTGTCGTTGTAGTTTGAAAGCGAAGAATTCGTGTTCAACAAATAAAATTTATACCGAAATTAAAATTCCGGGTCGAACACAGGGAGGCAGATGTTTGATTTAAAAATTACGCGTTTCTTTTTATTTGTTACAGAATAATTCAATTTAGAACCATCTAATTATTTACAATAAATAGAAGAGAGAGAGAGTAAGAGTGAAAGAGAATATTACACAGAGAAATCAAAATGAGATGTAGAATAAACAAGGAATTTTTGTATTGAAGAGATTGTTCATTACAACTAGAAAGCATAAAACAATTACTCTAGAAAGTGATAAATTTACTCTAGAAAGCATTAAAAGAATGGAGAGAGAAATGTCCTCCTCGACGATTGCTTGGAGGACGAGTAGATTAATCTAGAAAGCAGTAAATCTATACTAGAAAGCGGTAAAAAGAATAGGGAGAGAGAAATCCTCCTCGACGGTTGCTTGGAGGACGAGCCGGACGGGACGAAGGAGAACGAAGCGGGACGAAGGAGGACGAAGCAGAAGAACGGGAACGAAGCAGCACGCCGTCGTCGTCGCGGGATCCACTTCCGAAGGGGAACGAAAATTGGACTTTATCTCGCGAGAAGCATCCCGGGTGTGGGACAAGCTTCTCTTGAGCTTTGGAGGGGTAGAGAGGAGAAAGAAGGGATGAAAATTTCGTATGGAGGGGGTCTCCTTTTATAGTTGCAAGGAGTGGGGGCAAAATGGACATTACATCTTCAAAATAATAAATAAGGGGTCTTTAGTGACGGATAAATCCGTCACTAAAGCCCCGACGTGGCCGTCGCCGCCGCGCCGACGCGCGCCTCCTCGGCTACCCGCTCCTCAACGCTCGCGCACGTCCAGCACTTTTCAGCCGTCCGATCGCGAGAACGGACAGCTTAAAACGCGTCCGCGCCCGCTGCAACCCACCCGCCTGCGCGTGCGATCGCGCGTTACGCGGGGCGTCCAATCGCGCGTCGGCGCTATCGGGCGCCCGCGACCGCACGATCTCCATCCGACGCTCCACGCGGCTCAATTACTCGCGCCTCCAATCCCCTCGCCGTGGCTCGAACCTCGCGCCTCCAATCCCCTCGCGTAAGCGCGCTTGATCGCTGCGCTGCGGGGCGCGGATGGTCGGCGCATGTTTTAAGCGCCGGGCGGCCACAGCCGTTGGATCTCCATCTGACGGCGGAGAGCGATCGGGCGGGGGCCTTCACAAAATGCCAGCGGCCGTTTGGGCGGCTGAGATGGCGCCACGTGGCGCCATCTTGGCCGTCCATCTTCTGGAAGTTGTAGATGGTGCCACGGATGTCGGATTGACTCGATTTTTGTGTCGTTGGGTTGCGATCGTCGATCCGAATTCATCCGTGTGGTCGGATTTGTCATCTGAAGTATGGATTTACACCATCCTGGCCCTTGATCTTCTAGGGTTCCCCGGTCTCTATCTAATGCTACGGATGCCTGATTATGGTGATCTTGGAGTCGTTGAACTCCAATCGTCACCCTGATCATATCCATATGGTTGGATCTTTGATCCGAGGCCCCGATAAAATGTTTGCCCTATCCAAGCACATAAAAGGAGACAATTAACCTCCATTTTATTCAAACTACTCTAAATGCGAGATGATGCATGTTATGCAATATTTATATCATGAAATGCAATCCTATGCTTAAGAACATGCATAAATAGACATTTTAAGTAGTGTAAATGTGTTTACATCATACCCCCATGCCTATCTTTTGCTAGTCCCTAGCAAAAACTATATGCTATTTATAAAAGAATTAGGTTAGATTATTTGGACCTGAGTTATTTTCAATCATTAAGAAATTGTCTACTTAGGAACTGAACTTTCAAAGACACAACAGTACCCGGGTATCAGCCAAAATGCAGACCGCCTCAAGCCCTTGCCTTATTCAAAGAAAAATTTCTTTTTCTCTTTTTACTCTTTTCTAATTTTTTTGGATTTTCAAATTTTAGGGTTTAAGAGTGGCTTTCTACGGCCATTCAACTCACCCAAGATTTGATGAGAACCTTAAGTTTTAAGCATCTTATTGTGATTGTGATAGACTCATTGACCGGCAATTAGAACGGACTTCGGATTTCTATGCCTCTAGGTGACCTCAAAAAGAATTCTGCCTAAAGGCGTATCTTTACAACTGGTAGCTTTCTCCCTACTTTTATTTTTTAACGGGGTCAACATAAGGGTGAATCCAGTGTATATCTCCCCGGTTTATTCTACTTCTCCGCTTCTTCCTAAGTGTTTTGGGAATTTTTAGTGCATTTACTGAGCTGGGTTCTGGACAACCGGTCGATGAGCTGTTACCACCGACAACTTGCCAGCCATACTCGTGTGGCAAAGTGTGGCTTATTTCTTTTTGTTCTTTTCTCCTCTTTTTTTTTTTTTTTGAAGTAGGTGGCTTCCCTGATCTAAGATTTACCTAAAGGCAGCAAAAAAAAAAGAAAGGTCCAGTGACTGGGCTCTGGACAACCTACCTATGGGTTGTTACCCACGATAACTTGTCAGCCATATCACCCTAGAAGGTTCATTAGCTACCCAATTTCCGTTAGAATCACCGAATAACGAGTCAGTGCAAAGAAAGTGTGTAGATGCTTAAAACTCAAAATTCCCTCAAATCAGAAGACGGGTTGATAAATCGTGTACTTATCACCCAAACTTATTTGTTCCAATTATAATAGAATTAAAATGGCGAGGACTCAAAGACAAATCCACATTTTAGTGGATACACAGGCTAATTAAGTCCAAAGACCTGAGGGGTCTTTGTGTTCAGATCTTAATGTAGTATTTCTTAAGATTGAAAATTTTCTTAAATCCAAATTCTCTTCCTAATTTTGATTTTTTTTTATATATATAAAAGAAAATAAAACAAATCTACGGAGCTGACAAATGAATTCAGAGATAAATATCCACCTCCCCATAACTATCTAATGCAATGTCCTCATTGTATTAAAAAGACATAAAACAGAGTGGAAAAGCGTAGAAAGCACCTGAATTGCGTGAATGTCATGTCCGCTCCGAGATGAAATCGAAAAAGAACTGTATATGTGCTGAGTTTAGTGCCTTCAGCTAGGCACACTATACAAAGAAAAGAAATGAAGAATTCACAAGTGCAGGTCAGAATTAATATAAACAGAAGAATCCTCCGACCTTACAACAGCGGTCCACAGATGTGGACCAGATTGTGGTGCAGACCCATCCCCCATAATCGAGAATATCTTAGGTTCTGGATAAAAATTACCCAAAACCTAAAATCAGAATGCAAGCGGGGTCGGGCCTGCGATTTATGAGGATGCAACCCAAGACCAAAAAGTCGGGTTACAGAGAATTGAAGCTCAAAAGGATAATCGTTGAATGTGTGCTTGGGTTTGACATCCTCGAAACAAATGTCGTAAGGGTTCTGATTTAATAGTTTCAGCTTAAAAGGAACCCTTCGACTCAATCTTCCATTTCCTCCAAAATTAACTTCCCAAATCAGAACTTCCCCCCTCCTATCCTCCTCATTCAACACATCAAATTCCAGGACCTCTTGTATATTCATCACCCCGTCTGAAATCTCCAAGTCTAAATGATGTGGTAGAATAAAAATTGACTTGGGTCTAATTATCTCAGAATTAGAATCATCAATAAGCTCAACAGGGTGTAACTGATAATCAGGGCATTGAATTGATTCTTCCAGAAAATGCGATTCTGGATTCGTAATGTGTGCCCTAATAAGATCAGTGTTCTCAGTTATTGGGCTATCAATTGATCTATCAGATTCCTCAGGCCCAATTGTCTCACAGAAATCGTGTTTAGAAAACTCGCGTGAGACTTCGCAACTTGAATCTTCACCATCAGGATCCGTATTAATGTATGTCCCAAAATCATTTGTCACTTTGTGTTCCAAGGAGACATACGTTTCCTCGTAACCCGGCTTAGGGATCTCAGGTGAAGAAATCAGATCATCCTTAATTGGTTGTTTTAATTCAATCTGGTCAGCCTCGTAACACGTGTCCCCCCAACAGGTGCCTGAGCGGGTTCTGTCATTGGCTTTCCTGAAGAGAGTTCATCCTGGGAATTATTCCAAGATTGAATCAAAGCAACCACGAATCTCATCCTCAATTTCGCTAATTTCCCAAGTAGAAACTCACCCGGGTTCTTATCCTTAACATCCTGGAGCCAATCCAACAAAGACTTGTTTAAATCATCAATCATTTCAATCAGGGGCTCCAATCTCTCAATTCAAGGTATTGGCTGAACTTCTAAAGATTGAATGATATTCCTTAAGTTAGCCAGAACCTTATCTTGAACCTGATTAACCTGAACCAAATGAGTTGGTTCAGGGTTGGGCGGGTTTGACATCAATGTAGAGGAATTAACGAATTGAGATTCGTTATACCCTTCCTGATGATAGGTCAGTTCAGATTGTTGAAAAGATGGTGATGACCTAAAGGCAGTGAAATTAGAGGATGGGTAAGGATCAGTGTATCCTTCTTGGTTGTAGATCGTATTAGGTTGTTCATGAAAGGAGGACGATCTATAATCGATGTAGCTCTGAGAAGGATAAAAATCAGAATCAAAGTGTTCAGAGTTAGACCCTAAACACGGGGGTTCGGAATTGTATCCCCAATCCGAATTATCCCAACTAACTAATGGTCGATTACAATACGAGTTAGGATAATCGTCATGTTGAGGATAATTTACAACAGGAGGGAAAGAGCGGGAATGCGTGAAATATGTGGAAGGATTCATGATACACGAGAGGAAGAAAGGTGCCCTGCAATACAAACAATCAAACCTGTCCTTAAATAGGTTAGCCTAAAGACCTACAGACTCTCAAAACCCGTCTTGAGATAAAGGAACGATTTGATCTACTTCCGTCTGTTCAATCCAACCAGTTAGAAGGAGGGACTGGGGAGAAGGTTCTTCCTTCGACTTGCGCCTCCGGTTCCTAGTGTACCCCCCAGCCGCGATCGTTTGACTCTACTCCCCTAGCTAGACATCAGATTGAACAGTAGAAACAGACTAATCGAAAATAATCTCGTTCTGGGTTCTGAAGAGCGCGTCCAATCCTTAAGGCCAACGTCTACTCTGTTTTATTTAGGGCTAGGTTTGAATGTGCTTTGGAATGTGATGGGCCCTTTAAATAGGTTGTGCCCTTAATGATTGATTGATTCGTGTGTGAGTGCACAACCAGTGGTTTTCAAGCAAGATTGTTTTTGATGTGGTGAATTTTAAGATTCAAATCTTGCCTAGTAGCTTTTAGGATTCAACTTTAAGTGTTTTCAATCAAGTTTCGTTGGCACACCAAGTTTTACAAGCACAGGTGAAGATGTTTTCCTTTAAAGTTTAAAAAGAATGTGGAGTGCCTGGTAAATCCCTAAGAGTTGAACCTAATTGGCAGCTACTTGATGAGTTGATTTTATTTGAAGTGGTGCGGCCCAATCAACTCAAACAATTAGCCTGTTGCACCACTTAATTAGGCACACAAATGATTACCTAATCTGATTTCTACTCAATTATGTGTTTGGATGTGTGTACCGGCTCCTAAGATTGGATTACCGGTTGAGTTTGAAAATCAGATGAGGTTGTGTACCTCTGTGAGATTTTTTTTTTTCTTTTTAATGTGGGGGTTGGGGTGAGTATGGTTGTCAAACAACAAACAATCTAACCTTAGAGTTTATAAAAACACCTAGGTTGATTGATGTTTGAGTTATTATGTGATGAAATGAAATCTAATGGGTGGGAGGTGGGGGGTAACTCACAAAACCTTCTACAGCACTTTACTCCAATCTACCGCTTTTGCCTGCCTCGAAAGAGTACCTGCAATTACAATAAGAAAGGAGAAAAGTGAGGTAAATGATTTGTAAGTTACAAAACGCGAAGAGAAATCAAAGATTGTTGCCTCCCCGGCAACGGCGCCAATATGTTGAACGTTTGCGGACCTACGCTAACGAGATTGGTTTTGGAAAACCTGTCGTTGTAGTTCGAAAGCGAAGAATTCGTGTTCAACAAATAAAATTTATACTGAAATTAAAATTCCGGGTCGAACACAGGGAGGCAGACGTTTGATTTAAAAACTACGCGTTTCTTTTTATTTGTTACAGAATAATTCAATTTAGAACCATCTAATTATTTACAATAAATAGAAGAGAGAGAGTAAGAGAGAGTGAATATTACACAGAGAAATCAAAATGAGATGTAGAATAAACAAGGAATTTTTGTATTGAAGAGATTGTTCATTACAACTAGAAAGCATAAAATAATTACTCTAGAAAGCGATAAATTTACTCTAGAAAGCATTAAAAGAATGGAGAGAGAAATGTCCTCCTCGACGATTGCTTGGAGGACGAGTAGATTAATTTAGAAAGCAGTAAATCTATACTAGAAAGCGGTAAAAAGAATAGGGAGAGAGAAATCCTCCTCGACGGTTGCTTGGAGGACGAGCCGGACGGGACGAAGGAGAACGAAGCGGGACGAAGGAGGACGAAGCAGAAGAACGGGAACGAAGCAGCACGCCGTCGTCGTCGCGGGATCCACTTCCGAAGGGGAACGAAAATTGGACTTTATCTCGCGAGAAGCATCCCGGGTGTGGGACAAGCTTCTCTTGAGCTTTGGAGGGGTAGAGAGGAGAAAGAAGGGATGAAAATTTCGTATGGAGGGGGTCTCCTTTTATAGTTGCAAGGAGTGGGGGCAAAATGGACATTACATCTTCAAAATAATAAATAAGGGGCCTTTATGGAGAGAGAAATGTCCTCCTCGGCTGCCCTCTCCTCAACGCTCGTGCACGTCCAGCACTTTTCAGCCGTCCGATCGCGAGATCGGACGGCTTAAAACGCGTCCACGCCCGCTGCAACCCGCCCGCCTGCGCGTGCGATCGCGCGTTACGCGGGGCGTCCAATCGCGCATCGGCGCTATCGGGCGCCCGCGACCGCACGATCTCCATCCGACGCTCCACGCGGCTCAATTACTCACGCCTCCAATCCCCTCGCCGCGGCTCGAACCCGCGCCCCGCGCTCGCGTAAGCGCGCTCGACCGCTGCGCTGCGGGGCGCGGATGGTCGAGCGCATGTTTTAAGCGTCGGGCGGCCACAGCCATTGGATCTTCATCTGACGGCGGAGAGCGATCGGGCGGGGGCCTTCACAAAATGCCAGCGGCCGTTTGGGCAGCTGAGATGGCACCACGTGGCGCCATCTTGGCCGTCCATCTTCTGGAAGTTGTAGATGGTGCCACGGATGTCGGATTGACTCGATTTTTGTGTCGTTGGGTTGCGATCGTCGATCCGAATTCATCCGTGCGGTCGGATTTGTCATCTGAAGTGCGGATTTACACCATCCTGGCCCTTGATCTTCTAGGGTTCCCCAGTCTCTATCTGATGCTACGGATGCCTGATTAGGGTGATCTTGGAGTCGTTGAACTCCAATCGTCGCCCTGATCATATCCATACGGTTGGATCTTTGATCCGAGGCCCCGATAAAATGTTTGCCCTGTCCAAGCACATAAAAGGAGATAATTAACCTCCATTTTATTCAAACTACTCTAAATGCAAGATGATGCATGTTATGCAATATTTATATCATGAAATGCAATCCTATTCTTAAGAACATGCATAAATAGACATTTTAAGTAGTGTAAATGTGTTTACATCAATCATCCCAGAAATAGTGCTTGGCTTCAACCAAGAACTTATCCCGTTGCTGTTTGGACCAGCTATGTGGGGTCTGTCCTACAACCAGGTAGTTGACATAGTCGGCATACCATGGTAGTTTCCTGTCTTGCACAGCCAGAATTTGCTCATCGGGAAAGGTGTCAGATACGGGCAAGGATGGCCCAATGTGGTCTGGGTGGAGTTTGGATAGGTGATTGGCCACAACATTCTTTGACCCGGCTTTGTCATGGATTTCCAGGTCAAATTCTTGCAAGAGCAGGATCCATATGATGAGCCTGGGTTTAGCGTCTTTCTTGGCCAACAAATGTCGGATGGCCGAGTGGTTTGTATAGATGGTCACCTGGGATCCCAGAAGGTAAGATCAGAACTTTTCGAGTCCAAAACCTACAGTGAGCAATTCTTTCTCTGTGACCGTGTAATTTCATTGGGCCTCGTTCAATGTCTTGCTCGCATAGTAGATCGCCACGAGTTTCTTGTCTTGTCTCTATCCCAGGACGGCGCCTATGGCAAAGTCTGATGCATTACGCATGATCTCAAAATCCTAGGACCAGTCTGGGGGCTGAAGTACGGGTGCTGTGGAGACTAAGCCCATGAGGGTGTGGTAAGCCTGGATGCAATCAGAGGTCATGTGGAATAGGGGGTCATTGGCCAGAAGGTTGGTCAAGGGTTTAGAAAGCCTGGAGAAGTCTTTGATGAACCTTCGGTAGAAGCTAACGTGTCCAAGGAACGAGCAGATTTGTCGGACCAAGCTAGGTGGGGCAAGTTTGGAAATCAAATCCACTTTAGCTCGATCCACCTCAATGCCCCTATGTGATACGATGTGACCGAGGATGATTCCTTCTTGAACCATGAAATGGCTCTTTTCCCAACTTAACACCAAATTAACCTCGATACATCATTTCAAGATTTTCTCCATGTTGCTAAAATAGTGGTCGAATGAATTTCCAAATATTGAGAAATCATCCATAAAGACCTCCAGGTATTCACCCACCATCTCTGAAAAGATGGCTAGCATGCAACACTGAAAAGTAGTGGGTGCATTGCATAACCCGAACGGCATACGACGGAATGCAAACATGCCGTACGGGCAAGTGAATGTGGTATTCTCTTGATCTTCAGGAGCAATTGCGACCTGGTTATATCCTGAATATCCATCCAGGAACCAAAAATACTTCTGCCCTACCAATCGTTCAAGAATCTGGTCGATGAATGGCAGGAGGAAATGATCTTTCTTGGTCGCTTCATTGAGCTTCTTGTAATTAATACACACTCGCCATGCGGTGGTGGTGCGGGTGTGGATGGATTCGCCACGCTCATTGGTGACAACGGTGAGCTCGGCTTTCTTTGGAACCACTTGAGTGGGGCTCACCCAGGGGCTATTGGAGATGGGATAGATGATGTCGGCATCAAACCATTTGATAATTTCCTTCTTAACGACCTCCCACATATTTGGGTTTAACCATCTCTACATCTGACGGGAGGGTCACACCCCATCTTCTAAGTAGATCTTGTGGGTACAATAGGTGGGGCTAATTCCTCTCAAGTCTGAAATAGTCCAAACAATGGCATCCCTATGTTCTGATAGGGTCGTTGTCAATCTAAGTTCCTGATCCTTGGTTAGGTTGGCATTGATAATTACTAGGAAGGTTTGGTCAGGTCCCAGGAAGACATACTTGAGATTCTCGGGTAGCGGCTTTAGTTCAGGTGTGGGTGGAACAATGTTTGATGGAAAGGGGAAAGGCGGAAGTTGATCAACATAAATCCCCTCGAATGGTGTTGGTTGATGGTAATCAGCCCTACAAAGGTCCATGGGCATAGATGATGACAGGTCAGAACAGTCGTTACAGGATTGGTAGTCTGAGATAGAACTAAGGGTGAGGCATTCTTGACCAAAGGCTTCACGGGATCGTGTTCCTCGATACAGTCACAATCAAAAGACTTGGTCGCCCGGAAGATATCTAACTGCATCTTCTTGTCTCCGAAGGTGATTTCCCTACATCCTGTGTCACAATCGATGTTTGCCTTAGCCGTATCTAAGAAAGGTTGGCCTAGGATGATGGGTGTGTTCTGTAGTTGTTTAGGGACTTCCATGTCGAGCACTAAGAAATCGACTGGGAAATAGAAGTTTTTGACCTGCACAATCACATCCTCGACAACCCCCTTTGAGGTTTTCACAGATCTATCAGCCAACTGGATGGTAAAAGGTGTGGGCATCAATTCTCTGAATCCAAATTGGTGGTACAGGGTTGTCGAAATCAGATTGATGGAAGCACCTAAGTCCAGGAGTGCTCTATCAAATGTTATGCCCTCAATATTGCAAGATATCAAGGGTGCTCCTAGGTCAGTTCGCTTGAGCGGAAGGTTGCTTGATATCACGAAACTCGCTTGCTCTGAGAGCACAACCTTCCTAGGTGCTTGAGGTCTTGGCTTACGCTTTGGTGTACAGGCATCCTTTAAGAACTTGGCATAAGCTGGAATGTGCTTGACGACTTCGAGGAGCGGAATATTAATCTAAACCTGCTTAAAGATCTCCAAAAGCTCCTCAGTCTCAATAACACTTTTCTTTTTCTTGATTGTCTCCAAGGCCTCGGGATATGGTGTCTGAATGTGAATAGGGTCTATTTCTGGGTCCTTGGGTTTTTCCTGCGCCTCTTCAGAGTCGGGTATTTCAGGGGGTGAAGTCACGGGAGGAGTCGGCCATTTGGGATCCTGGGTTTTGGTGCTGCTTCTCAAGGTTACCGCATTTGCAGAGGCATTGGGACCATGGGTTGATCCTTAAGAAGACGAGGAAGAAGAAGCACCAAACCCAGGGGGTGTTTGTGGGGCTGGCTGGACCATGTGGGCCTGCCCGAGATTGCCTTGGAACCCTTGTGAATTGGGGCCTCTGTTAATCATGTTTCGTGGGTTCGGTTGTGGCTGGGACGGCAGGGATCCTTGTTGTTTATAGTCCAACATCTGGCTTAATTGTCCCTTCACTAAAGCCATTTCCTCTTGGTGTGTTTGGTTCATTTCAGCCATCATTTTTATCAGGGTGTCCATTTGGTTTTGTGGGGGGGGGGGAGACCGCCCTATTCGGATTATAGGGGGGTCTAACTAGTGGTCCTTGCTGATAGGGGGCAGGTTTGGCTGTTGGTTTGACCTGGGCTGTTCTGAAATTGAGGCGATTTATGGTTTGTCCAAGCAAAGTTTGGGTTATTACGCCAGCTGGTGTTGTAAGTGTAGGAGAAAGGGTCAGGTTTGGAATAACCTTGGATAGCCTGTACATCTTCAAAGATAGCAGATGTCGAGGGGGAGGGAAGAGAGTAATCAAGGGTTGAGGGAGCAAAGGTCCCTCCCTGGAACGTGGTCAGGGGTTGTTCCAGGTTCATTTGGCTTAGTGGCTAGACCAGGTCAACATTGTGAGCTCCCTTTGCTAGGGAGAGGGTCTGTAACGAGTTCCTGGTCTGGTTCAGTAGTTCATCTATCTTTTTATCTACCAATTCCACTTGATCCAATTTCTTAGCAATGATATCCATGTCAACCATTCCAGAATTTGCTTGTACCTCATAGATCCCACCACGGGGTTGACTGGATCGACTAAACTGGGTCATGGAGGCATTGTTGAGCGAATTTTCGCTTATATACTCGAAGAGCTCAAATGCGCTCTCCTCATCTTTGTTCAGGAAGTTTCCCCGGCATGAGGCATCGACGAAGTTTCAAAGGTTGCTATCTAGACCGTGGTAGAAGATCTGGGCCAATTGCCACCTTGGTACTTCGTGGTGTGGGCATTTCCTCAATAGTTCATTAAATCTCTCCCACGCCTCATGGAACTGTTCCTCGCCCTGGAGTGTAAAGGTGGTAATGGCTCTTTTGAGGGCATTGGTTTTTCCTATGGGGAAGAATTTCTTTAAGAATGCATGCCTCAGTTCTTCCCAAGTGGTGATGGGTCTTCCTAGGGTTCTAAGCCAGTGAGATGCTTTGTCTCTCAGCGAGAAGGGGAACATCTTAATCAAAACAATGTTTAGGCTAATGTTCCCAGGTTTTACAGTCCGAGAGATCCGGTCAAGATCCTCTAGGTGCTGGAAGGGGTCCTAATTTGAGCTTCCATGAAAGTGGCTCTGAATCAGGCTCAGGATGTTTGGTTTCAGTTCAAAATCATCTCCCCCTTCGTGGATCCTAAGGTGTGGTTTGATTCGAATCACCAAAGAATTATAGAAGTCGCGGAGGGGCTTAAGTTGGTCCTGGAATGGTGGTGGATCAAGTGGTGGTTATCCTTGTGGGTCCTGGAAAGGTGGTGGTGGTTGCCCCTGTGGGTTTTGCAACCAGTGTATGGCTTGCATGATAGTGTGGATCTGTTGCTGTTGAAGCAGGTGGTTTGCGTTGATCTGGGCCTGGATGATGGCCATTATGTCTGGTGGGGGTTGGTCCTCAACCTCATCTACTCTAGGTTTGGCCATGTCTCTATCAAGATCAGGTCTCCTGGATTCCCGTCCTAAAACAAACAACTCGGGATGAAGTGATCATCTCCCGTGCATACACTAGAGAAGAACATGAGGGGATGCGGAGAGCGACAGATGCGAGAAGTGTGTGCACAACCAAGCAAGCAAGCCTAGTCCTTATAGTGTATTTCTTAGGGGACCTAGAAATCTCCAAAGGAGCGATCAAGTCCATAAGCACTAGACTGCCCTTCCCAAAGCTAATCTGGCCAGGTTTATTACGAGGGGATTGTAGGGAAGGTTCTTCCTTTGGCTTGCGCTGCTGGTTCTGTAGACCCCACAACTGTGGTCGTTTGACACTTCCCCACAACCTAGTCACCAAATTCTACTAAGGGAATGAAAGCCAGGTGCCCAGTGAACAAAACCATGCCTCTTGAGACTTAACCCAGTCCTGCCTAGGGCACGTCTACTCTATTTTAATGGGGCTAGGACAGTGCTTGTGCTTGGGTTATGTGATGAGGCGTTGATTGGGGTGGTGTCTTTTAGTTCTCTAATTCCAGTGTGTGTGCTCCCATCAAAACATGGTTTTCAAGCAAGGATTTTAAGATGTGGTATCTTTTAATGTTTGTCCTTACTTTTGTGTCTTTTAGGGTTGACGTGTCTTAATGTTTTTAGGCAAGTTTCAAGTGGGCACACCAAGTTTTGCACACAATTGGTGAGAGTAGATTTCCTTTAATGTGAAGAGGCTCTAAAACCCTAAGGTGCTCATCCTAGTGTTCATGCAATTTCTACCAGATGAGTTGATTTTAGAGGTGAGTGGTGTGACCCATGTCAATTCACGGTGGCTTCGCAAACACTACTCAAAAAAGAAAGAAGAACACTCCAAAAAGATTAGGTCATTAAGAATGTTAGAGTGTATATTTTTTTTTTTGGGTGATGGGTTGAGGATGTGGATCAGGCAATCATTCACAACGCTAATTTTTTTTTATTTCAAAAATTTTTTTAGCTTATTTTTTAGGCAAGCAAATAACCACGGGTAAAGAACTACTCACAATCAGTCCTTGCTGTGCTTACTCCATCTCCATCATCACGAGTTGCGCTACTTCGCCGTCCAAGTGCTAAGTTCCTGAAACCATCAAGTAGAAGGAGAAAATGCGTTAGATGATGTGAGCATGGATGCAAAATGGAAGTGACAAAATAAAGGCAACGGCGCCAAAAATTGACGTGCTGCGGATGCGTTTGTTTAAAAGGATCATTGTAGTTTGCATTTGCAACATCGATTTTAAATGCATAAATGGACGTGAGTTCGAGTGTCGAACTCAGGGAGGCATGAAAATTAGATTTTTCTAGTCACTTGGTGTCACGGAAATGACGAGTTTTGATTGCGGGAAAACGTGGGAGAAGAGAGAGAGTAGGGTTAGAATTCTTTTTGTCGCAACATTCAGGCAATACCAGGCTAAGGAAAGCTCATGAAAAAGAAAGACAATAGCTAGAGAAGGAACATTGCCATTTAATCATGCAACTTTAAGTTTTACAAATACAACAATAGCTAAATGCTTAAACAAAAGGAAAGTAAAGCTAGAGTAAAGGGAGAGAAAGAGAGAGAGAGAGGGGAGACGACGAGGCGGCCACGGTGGTGGAAGAAGGCTCTGTTGGTGGCTCGTCGACTCCCTTGACTACAAGAGGTGCTAAGGGAAGCTAGGAGGGTGATACAACACTTGCTAAGGGTATTCAATGCTTTACATGGGTGGTTGGAAGGGGTTTATATAGGAAGAAGGGGTTTCTAATTTAGGTATGGGCTTTAGCGACGTCCGGGACGTCACTAAATCCATGCTAAAAGCATTGGTGTAGCCCCCTGCCCGTTGGTCTCACACGCGCGCCCGTTCTTCTTCACACACGATCCGTGTGCGTCCATTGTAGGCCGTCCGATCGAAGATCGGACGATTGAGATCTTGTGGAGGGTGCGCTCGGATCGCGCCTCAAGCGCGTGTGAGTGCGAGTGCTGTCGACCGGTGTAGGCACGCGCGTGGAGGATTGAGGCTTGAGGAAGCGTCGCATAGCGCTATCGAGATCGCTCGATGTCGATTGGGCGAATTCGGCAGATGAGCTATAGCGGGCGATTCAAACTCGCGTCTCCTGCGTGCGAGGCAGAGGCACGACCGTTGCGCTGCAGGAGTGGATGGTCGCTCTTCTTCATTAATCGTCAGTCATTCGATGGAGATCAGACAGCTGCTGTTAGATCTGCGTGATGGGGCGACGTCGCGCGGCGGGTAGGGGCGCTTCTGATGCTACCACATGGCCACCTCGTGGTCGTTGATCATCATATCAATGGTCAGAGCTTCTTGGGTCATTTGTGGGAGCTCTGAATGTCCAATTTGGCTGATTTCGAGTCTGCTGGGCTCCATTCGTCGCTTTGAATCCATCTGTGCGGTCTGATCGCTCATCTGAGGCCTATTTTGACATGCACTTGTACAAATGGCCATTAATAATGCACTATAAGCAATCTCGATGTGCGATGCATGCAATGCTCCCATTCCTATTTATGATATGTTATCTGTGCATTTTACCCTTAAGATAAACCCTAATTAACATAATTATTACCCCAAAATGTAGTGTTATCAAGCACCTTCATCTCCAGCGTCGGCAATACGTGCTAGACGCCATCTCCGTCTCCCCCTTCATCTCTTCACTCCCAGATAAGTTTCTCTCACTCTCTACATTCTTTCCCCCTTCTTTATTCTCTCGAACGACTACTGCCACACTCCACCATCATCCCCTTCACCTCCGGCCAGCAACTCCGGCGAGTTCGCTCCACCTCCACAGACCACCTCCCTCCTCGCCGAATGGTCCATAAGCACTGCCTCGACTCACTGATCATAATCCCCCACTTATCTCGCTCCACTACTCACCCAAATGCACCCCTGAACACACCCACACAGGCGGCCATAGTGTGCCCTAGGCACGCTCCCATAGGCATTCCCACGCCACGCTGACCACCCCTGCACACTCGCCGCACCTTGGCGAAGTTCCCTGAGCTTTTTAATGCGGCCGCAAGGCTGTTTTGGTGTCTTTAGGTGTAAGAGCTCTCCGCCATTGACGCCAGGCTTGAAGCTTGCTTGCAAGCTGCTTTAGGCCGTGCCCGCTCCAAGTCACAGTCCTAGGTTGCGCAAAAAGCCTCGCGAACATTTCCAGGCCTCCAATTGGTGTCAAGGGCCGTAGCTGCAATTGCAATCGAAGGCACACTCTGCTGCAGGCACGCGTGAAAAGGGGTGGCAAGATAGTCCCACCTCGGAAAGTTGTGGAGCGCTGCACCTGCATAAAAGGAATTTTTGCATTAGGCTCTTCACCTCCTACTCATGGGGTGAGGTCCCTTTCTCACCCGACCCGACGCCTCGTCTGCGACCATGCCCAGCGAACTTGGTGACCTGACTCGACCAGCACACTTCACCCACCACCGCATGCTGGTGGGCCTGGTTTCGGGCGCGTACCCGACCCGGTTACTCGAGAAGTGTGGCTTTGGGGGAGCAAAAACCTAAGAGAGAAAAAAGAGAAGAGAGCTTACGTGGGTAGGAGGTAGGTTTTGCTCTGCAGGCCGAAGAGAAGAAGAAGGAGAAGGCAAGGAAGAAGGATAAGGGCTGAAGCTAAGGAAGAAGAAGGAGAAGGCAAGGAAGCAGAGAAGGCCGAAGTCAGAAGAGAAAGGAAGGGAAGGAAGACACTGAAGGCAGAAGAATCTGAAGGCAAGGGAAATGCAGCCGGCAAGAGAGAGAGAGAGAGAAGAAAACCAAAGGAGAAGAAGAAGGCAAAGGAAGCTAAGGGCTAAAGCAAAGCTCAAGAAGAAAGAAGTCAAGGAAAAAATCAGAAGAAAAAGAGGAGACGCCAGAGAACAGAGAAGGAAGAAGGTTGAAGACAAAGGCAGAGACAGAGAAAGAAGAATAGGAGAAGAAGAAAAGAAAGAGCCAAGCACTGTAGCATAATCATTTTAAGGTGTCTGATTCACAAATCAAACATCCAATTTTGAGCTTTATTCACATACATTGGTTTCTTTAATATCTTGTGCTCACATTTCCTCCTATCTTTTTGTACTGCGACATTGATCTTATTGCATATTCTTTTAAATTATAAGCTGTGATCTTGATTTCTAAACCCTAATTTGCTCCCTGTGTTTGATCTTGGACTTTAAAATTTGAGTAATAAATTATATTTGTTTTGAACGCTTTTTCGACTGTATTACAACGTGACCTTTTTAAAACCCGATCAAGCGCTCTTAACAAGATCAAATCAGCGCGAAAAATAAATAATATTTATACTCGAATGAAATTCGAGGTCGTTTGCTGTGAGCAAGTGGCAAATATGAATCTCAAGATCGCAGTTTAAATCAAATATATGAGTAATTACAATCAAAACTTAATTAAAAATGATATAGAGATGAAGCTCAGTAATAAAGTGCAAAAAGATGGGGTTAAAATGGTGATTTGAATCACCAAATTAACCCTACAATTTAATCCCAATATTTGAATAGTGAATCTCAATTAGTTTCCATAGTAGTCTAGAACTAGCAACAACAGCTTGTTAGATGAAGGCACAAGGAGTTGGATGCCTTAACTCACAGCTTTGAATACCAATAGAGGCAAAGGCCTCTTCTCCGAACCTCAGTGAGAGATACAAGCACAGCATATAGGTGCGAAAGCCTCTTAGAGACCAAGTGTAGAGAGCAGTAGAGGGCAAAAACCCCCCTTCCTCTCTCAGAATCAAGCGAACCAGAGCAGACTCGGGTAGCCGGGTAAATGGACCAAGGCCCAGATCCATAAGGCGTGAGTGCGGGCAAGGGCATATGAGCACACATGGAGAGGGACCTCACCTGTGCTTACCGAGGTAACAGAAGTAAGGCACAAAAATAACTTAAGCCGTGCGCAGGCCTCAGCAGCTGACGATGTGGGACTAAAAACCCCCGCTTCCTCCATGTACACTCTTCAGCAGCTAGGGCTTCCAATTGGTGTTGAAGGGATGGCTGATGGCTCCAATTAGATGCCTGGAGATGAACCTGGGAGTCTTCCGTGTCACCTGGGCGTGGAAGCGAGGACGAACTCGGCTGGAAGGCAGCAATCAAAGGCGGAGAGGATGGTGTGGTGGCAAATCTCCGATGAAGATACTTGAGACAGAAATACGGGCTATGAGCCCTAGTTAAAGTGCTCAGGATGATCGCCGTGGACCGGCGAGTGCAGTGATGGCGTCGGTTTGGCATGTGAGTGTGTAAGGAGGTCTAGTGAAGTCAGAACGAAGGTGCGGTGAGGGTGGTGTTCAGGGGACTCGTGGAGAGGCGTAAACAAAGGGTTTTTACCCTTCGTGTGATGGCGGAGCTCTTGGAAGTGAGAGCGGCAAGAGTCGAGCGTTGTAGTGGTGTGTAGGCGTCGTCGGAGTGGATGAAGATGAGGGCATTGATAAATGCCAGTTTATCATCATTCTTATGTATTAAAACAAACCTCGCTCTTAGAATTTTGCTCCGCAAATGGGTTTTTTTAGGTTGCATTTAGGCATTAATTAGGTAGGCATGCATTGCACTTTTTGTTGTCTTTTTAATGTGTTTTTATGAGTGTTAGGGATATACAGATTGCCAGATCCCTATAACCCTAGCACTCAGGAAGGCAACTGGTGAAGGAGAAGTTCTCACCAGCTGGAACTCAGCTTGATCCAGCTCACCATGGCTGGAATTCAGCTCATCTAAACTAGGGTTAGCTCATCCTAGCCTCATTCAGCTCATCTCAACTGAATGGCAGCTCAAGAGAGCTCATCTTAGCTCACCCTAGCTCAGGTCCGCTCAGATCCAGCTCAACTTAGGTGAGTCTAGCTCATCTCAGCTCCCATTAGTCCACAGGGAGCCCTAATTAGCTCAGCTGAGTTGACTGGAGTTCATCCCAACTCAGGTCCAGCTACATCCTGATCCACTCAACTCCAGCCAGCTGAAGATGACTTCATTTCAGCTCAGGAAGCTCAAGTCCAGCTCCTGGGGACTCAGCTTAGCTCAACTCAGTTGAGCTAAGCTACCTTAGCTGCCTCAACCAACTTGATCCTCCCCAAGAGAACCAGACCAAGCTCACCTCATCTCATTATGGTAGAAGCCAGCTCACTTTAGCTTGGCTTAGCAGCTGGCAAAGAACTAGCAAACTAAGCCAGCTAGAGTAACTCCATGCCACCCTCTTCAACTGCTGCCAGCTCCAGTTCAAGCTCCAGGCTTCTCCTCTTCAGCTCCTCTCTTCAAACCCTAGCTCACATTACCTACTCCTCTACTCTATTACTAGTTAAGCTAGCTTAGCTTAACTTAGCTTAGCTAGGCTCCAACTCCCTTAGCATCTACCACCTTAAAACCCCACCTAACTAGCTCCACCAATCAACCCTAACCCTAAGTCCACCTAGCTAACCTAGTCCACCCCTAAGTTGGCGCCAACCCTAGCCACCTTTTCACCCCTCACCTCCTTCCAAAAGACACCTATCTTGGTGCCAACTAAGCCTTCTAGAACCCCCTCCTTTTGGCGCCAAAATAACCTCCCATCTACATCCTACACCTACCCCTTCCATGCCCTATCCACCCTACACCTCACCCTCCTTCTAGAAGCCTTCAAGTTGGTGCCAACCCATGGCACCCTTCTATGGTTGGTGCCACTTTTAGGTGCCCCTTTGATGAGCCTTAACTAGCTCATTTTGACCCAATGAAGAGAATAAAAGCTCCTACATATCCAACTGGATGCCATAATTCACTGAATAATCTTTTTGAGAGAAAAGCAAGAACAAGGGGTAAAACTACAATTTGACCATTATAGTATAACAACAGGTTTTCTTAAGAGCTAAACACAGGTCAAAAGGTCTTAACAAGATAAAAAGTAGGTTGGATTTGACAGAAAAGGGTTTGTGTGTACCCTGTGAATTAAATGACTTCTTGAAACCCTAAAATAGACCCACTTGATTAACCAAGGTTCTGGTTAGGATAAAATTCACCTAAATCCTCTAAAAATCATAGAAAAATATCCTCTAGGGTTTGGTATCTTCAATTTGGCCATTGGAACCCATCTTGACCTAGAATGGGGTCTCAGACAAATATTTACCCTAAATTGGGTTTTTGCATAAATTGCCCAATCAAACGTGGTCAAACCCAAAATCCAACTTCACCATTGGATTCCTTAAGTTCAAATTAGATTTTTACCAAAATTTGGACCTAAAGGGAACTCATCTTGACCCACTTTGCAAATAGGTCCAACCTGATTACATTTCTACCCCTATCTTTTGAAAAACTTTACAATCAGCCCCCTAGCTTTCTTATCATCTTCACAGATAGGCCCCTCTGCCATTATAGCGGAGGAATCCTACTTCGGTGAGCTTTAGAAGGTGATTTCTCCTTAATTGCTTAGAGAATCCCACCCAAAATTGGAAAGGAGATTTGATTGCACAGCAAAAATACACCAACAATTATGTCATCTTGTATTATTTCCTAGCATTGCCATTACCTATTAGGTAGCCATAGTTGCATTTGTAAAAATTAACACATGCATGAATTTATTTGAGAGGGGAGGAGAGTGAATAATTGGCCATGTAAATAACATCTTCAAGTGCTGCCTCGCAATTTCACCATCCTCATTTTTTATTTGCTTTGAACTTCTCCGCGCGGCTCATGGCATGGGGCTGGCCTTTCTTCGTGCCATTCTCTGCAAGTGCATGCCCTGCCAGCTGCATGGCTGGTCATGCACACTCAGGGCATGGCCGTGCATGCCTCACTATCCTTTAAGAAGCCCTGCCCTTTTCCTTGCGGAAGAGAGCCTGGCACATAGAGAACACAGCAGCCACCTTCGTCAGGCCATCTTCCTCCCTTTCTCCCCTCCATACGCAGTACCTCTTCCCCCTGAAGAGATACACTGCGAGCAGGAGTAGGCTCACAGTGGTCCCACGATCACCACTGTGAGTTCCACCACCGCCCAACTCATCCAAGAGCAGGTGGGCGTGGTGGTTTCACTCTTAGATTCCATCGCTCAGCACCTTCCCGCCATTGCCGAAGCTCCAAGCTCAGGAGCTCCAGCAGCAGCACAGCAACCTCCAGCCAACGCGCAAGCCCCCACGTGCACCCCAGCAGTCGGCGCAAGCTCCTTCTGCGTGCGCAGACGCCTTCCAGCGCGCTCGCGCATGCAGAACTGGCCGCAACCGGTTGTCTTAGCCACGCGGCACTGTAGCTACTGTTCACGCGTTTCTGCGCGACATTGTAGCTACAGTGTGGTGACCGGAAAGTTTCTCACTTATCCGGTCACCGCGCGCTCTCTCTCCGCGCCGCTACCGCCTCCAGCTAGTCAGCGCAGTGCCCGCATCTTCCTCCCGCGTTTGCACCCGCACCCGCTCCAGTGCCCGCGTCTTCGTCCGCGTCCACTCTCACTTGCAGCGCGGTGTGTTGCGCTACGCATCGCGCTGCATTGCGCTCTCCCTTACGCTTGCTCCCTCCAGTGCGCGCGCGCACCCTTGCGCGCCTACGCCTGCGCGTGCCTGCGCCTGTGCCTGGGCCATCAGACGATGGCTGCCTCCACCAGACGCCTTAAATGCCTGCGCTCTCTCTCTCACAGCCACTCCCTCACTCTCAAGCAGACGCTCCCTCACTCATATACACACCACACTTGTACAGACTCACATGTACACACACACTTACTTGTACACACCTACATATACTTATATATATACATATATATATATATACTTACATATATATATATATACACATATTAGTACCTATACAACTATATATAAATATATATACATACGTACATATATATATATATATATATTTATATATATATATATATTTATACATATATATACACATATATTTATACATATATACATATATATATACATATACATATCTATATATATCTATATACATATATTACTATATATATATATCTATATCTATGCAGTTAAATATATATACATATACACATATATATATATAACTACATATACATCTATATAATTACAACCCTATCTATATATATACATATAAATATATATTTACATATACATATATATATATTTACATTCATATCACCTACCTGTATCCCTATACCACGCGTTATATCACGGGAATATCTACATCAGTTGCTGATATTCCCCGATACCCACGTAAAGAAAGCGTCTCCGCACAAACTCCCACACATCCATCCTATACTACACGCGGCACTTCGTCCTATTGGTTGCGTCTTCCTAGACGTCGACCAACTCGACACTGTGCTACACGCCATTTCCACCTCCACCCCCACCCCTATAGAGATATTATATATATATCTCCTGCTATTAAAAAGATAAAAAAAAATAGTAAAAGAGAAAAGATAATCCTTGTCTTGCAGGTACTTGGTCTTGCGAATAGCAAGACCAATTTTTGGAACCCTAATTTGGCTCAAAGCCATGGACCTGATTTTGAGGGTGTACCTCAAGGATAAAATTATCATCAAAAATCTTAAATAAAAAAAACCAAAAACATAATAAACGCATGGAAGAGATTTATTGTAGGAAAGGCGTAGAAACTTATTCACCCTTAATCCCTACCTCCCTGAGTTCAACCCTGGGCCTAAAAGTGACCAAGATAAAATTCAGTAGGCCAGGTTAAAAACTTTGTAAAAAGATGGTTGGCTTGATTTAGGTTAACCACTATACGCACTTCAACGATAATTTCACCATATTAACACAACCTATCCGAGCTTATCACATCCTTTTTCTGGTGCTGTTGCCGAGGAGGTACGCATTGAGGTAAGTTTCTACTCCATTCCTTTAGTTTTCTCTTCTCACACCCTTCTCTTCATGGGTGTTTTTGTTTGCTGGTGTGCAGGTGAACCAATTGCAAGGAGGAGGCAAGCAGAGGAAGTTGGAGACATGGGCAGATCTAAGGTGGGAACGAGAGCGTGAAGTCGTTGACACCGCATTGGAGCTTCGCCCACGTTGCTGAACAGGTAAGTCTCTCTCTCTTAGCAACTTAGGTCAACTTGTCACCTTAATAAAAAAAAAAGCCTAAAAAAAACTCCTTGGGATTTCTTGGGGCAAGTGGATTAAAAATCACTTGCTTGATTGTTTGCCATCACTCCTACCGCCCCTGGATTTTCCGCCAAACTTCACATAACGAAGATCCAAGAATCTTGATTCATGAATCTTTCACCGTGTGAAGTATTCTTTGAGGCAAGAATAAATAGATTGATTGTCATCCATCCTTGCCTCATTTATCCGCAATTCGGGATCACATTTTTGGTGGGGAGACTTGGAATTGAGTTGATTCCAACCCCACCACGACCTTTCATGTGCCTAAGATTTGATCCCGAATACTTTAACCCCAACACTTTGATTTTCTTTATGTTGTGGTTTAGCCTTGTGTGTGGAACATCATTCTGGTGATTGGGAGCACTTGAATTGAAGTGCTTTGGCTCCCTTTCACATTAACCTATAATTGACTCGTGCATCCATATATAGAAATTTTCACCTAGGGAAGCCCATTGCATTTTTAGCAGGCATTAACTAATTCACATTGAAGAAGGGTTTATTGGGCATAGAAAAATTTGTATTTTCTCAAAACCCGGAGATTGGTTGAATTTGTAATTCAGCGAAATCCTAAAATCCATACTACTCAAGGCTGAAACTCTAAAAACCATTCACCATCTAAAACTTCAATTCGGGGAGATTTTTCCGTTGCATGCTTGGTTTACACACTCTCTAAAATCAATGCACTTGGGCATTACCCGTAAACAACGTCCTTCACATTTCAGAAGCACTTGTCCTAAGCCTCTAATTAAAGCTGGTAGCAACTTGACCCTTATTAAGGATTGGAGGTCTAACTACCTAGGTGTAGCGCCTACATGCTGGTGTGGGTTCCCGCGTGCTATCGGGTGTCTAAGACTGAGGCAAACGACCTTTCAATCTGGCCCGGTGGTTCCGCGGTGCTCGCATTTGGTTCCGTAGGTCGTGATAGTAGGTAACTTAGATCTTTAGGTCTAAGGGCACACTGTAGAGGTTAGGACTTTGATTGTCTTGATTTTTCATCAAGTGTACCTTTGCGGCGTCATTTCTCTCATCTCCTTTTCCCTTCTTATCCCCCCAATTCTTCCTGCAGTAGTGCATGTTTGGGAGGAGGTTACAAAACCCTGAATTGTTTGAATTATCTGATAATTTTAGGAAAGAAGCTGAATCGTCATCCTCTTCCACAAACATGGCTGCACGCCTACCCCCAAATCCCGAGGGAGGAAATCGCCCTCAAAACCCACCAGGTGGTGGAGCCATGGACCCCATAACCCGCCTCCAAGCCCAAATGGAAATGTATAATGAGCAAATTGAAGCCATTAGGGAAACCTTGGAGGAAATGCAGAACCCTCCCAAACAGGAGGAGCCTAGGTCTCTTAGCTCCTATCAGAATCGCACTGCTACAGAGACCATAGGACAAATTCGGGTCCCCATGGGCGAGGACGATTTTGAACTAAAACCAAATGTAATTGGCCTGATTAACTTTCACTTCCATGGTCTTGCAAGTGAAGATCCTTTTCTCCATTTGGAAGACCTAACCTGATTGGCTGAAACTGTTAAACCAAGAAACATCGGGTTATCTATTGTCCTCATAAAAATGTTCCCATTTTCGTTGCAGGATAAAGCGTCGCAATAGTTACGCACCCTTGGGAGAACCATCCATTCTTGGGAAGTGATGCGAACAGCATTTCTCAGGAAATTCTTCCCAATCGGGCGAACCAATGCACTTCGCCGTGCTATAACTTCCTTTACGCAACAAAATGGCAAACAGTTTCATGAAGCTTGGGAGAGGTATAATGACCTCCTTCGGAAGTGTCCGCACCACGGTCTGCCTAAGTGGCATATAGCCCAGATTTTCTATTATGAGCTAAATGAGACTTTGAAGCAGATTGCAGACGCTTCCTGCGGAGGGAATTTCATGAATAAAGACGAGAATGGAGCATTCGAATTATTTGAAAACATGAGCGAAAACTCAATGAATAACGCCTCCATTGTCGCCTTTAATCATACCAGCCTACCCCGTAATGTTCACGAAGTTGACACGGGGCCCTCCCATTCATCCACTGATCTTAACCTTATCGCACAAAAATTGGATGAAGTCTTCGTCGTGCACAAGAAGCTAGACGAGCTTCTGGCCAATCCCGCCCGTTCTATGGCAAACACCCCCACCTCACCACTTCGTCACAATCCCAATTCTTCCAACACCAGGCTTATCTCCAGAAACCCTGTGAGATCTTCCTTACCGAGCGTCGCGCCAAGCGATTCGGTAAGTTATGTGGATTTGGCTTCTGCAAGCCAGTATTTTGGCACGGGTGAGCAAGCCTCTATGTGCTCGGATGCATATTTGCATGCGGACTCGTCTTCTAGCTTAGAAGACACTTGCGCCCTGGGGAACAACTCGTTCTCTACCACTTAACCCAAGGTGGAGAAATCATCCGAACTTCTCATGAGCCAATGCCAAAACCTCGTGAGTGGGCTAATGCGACCATCCGCACCCGTCATCCCAAGGGCCCAGTCTAATCCTGTGGCGAATCCGCCATCGGGTCCTTGCATACTGCAAACAGAACATGCATCAAGTCCTCTTGAGAAATTGATGCGAATGATGACAGAAATGTCAAAGCACCATGAAGAGAACATGACCTCTCTTCAGCACCAATTTGCGCAGCAGAATGCTGAGATCAGTCAACTACGCATGGCAACTAGATATCAGGGCACTCTTCCAGCCCAACCTGTTCCCAACCCGTGAAATTTCGTACCCCGTGGTCCTCAACCACAGGTACGACCTTCTCAGGGGCATGTTCATCAGATTCTGCAGGCTTCGAGCATTCCACCGGGATTTCAGGCTAATCCCGCTGCAGCACCTCACTCTTATGTCCCTATTGTGAAGCCTCCTCTACCTTATGATCCCACTGGACCCGCATCGTCCAATGCGATTACTACGAGGAGTGGTAAGCAAACCGTCGATCCGCCTCGACCTGATCTTGGCCCATCTTTTTCATCGCTCTCTCATTCGGGATGCGCACCATATTCGCGAGAGGATGATACACCCAAATTAGTGCCAGAATCGGTCCCATTCCCTGAGGCTCTACTGAGGGAGCCAAAAGGCAAGAAGAAGGATACACAGGCCTTTGATAACCTGCATAATTTATTCAGGGATGTTGAAATCAAGGTACCCTTGTTAGAGGCTATCGACCACATACCTGCTATCGCCCGATTTTTCAAAGACTACACTACACCCAGGCGACGGTCAAAGAAAGCTAAGAATCTGGGGTTCTCTCGCCTCATGCGAGTTGTGCTATACTGTCAAATCTACCACCGAAGCAGAAAGATCCGGGCACACCGCTTGTTTCTTGTAGCATCCAAGGTTGCAATTTTAACCATGCCCTGCTTGATCTAGGATCTTCCATCAATCTTATACCAACCATCATGCTCGAGAAATTTGCCTTAGGAAATCTGAAACCCACCCCTGTCACGTTACAGTTGGCAGATCGTTCTGTCAAAATACCAAAGGGTGTGGTGGAAGACGTGGTGGTTAGGGTCAACAGTCTCTGTTTTCCTGTTGACTTTCTTGTTTTGGATATGGAAGTTCCTAGCTCACTTTCTGATTGTTCGATCATCCTTGGTCGACCTTTCTTGGCCACAGCTTGCGCCCATATTGACTGTGAGTCGAGCTGTATTGAGATTGTCGTTGGATCTGAGAAACTCAAGCTTAACATATTCAAGGCAACCAAGAACTTTGATTGCGATTGCTTCAAGGATGACACGTCTGATGAGGACATGGCCGTCGGTGCGTGTATCGGACTTATTGGGTCCTACTCTGACTGCTGTGGATTGCCTTTAAATACAGACGATTGCCTAACCAACACCTATTGTGATGTTCCCCCATCCCTCCCTTTTCCCGTACCTTCTCCTGACCAGACTTCTGATGAGGTTTTCTCCGCTTCCCATATCTCATGGTCTGAGTCATATTCGGGCTACTCACTGCCGGTCCACCGGATTGCCCTTTCTTCCCCGCCAAATCAGGCGGATTTGCAACTCCACATTGGGACCTTGAGCCCACATACTACTCACTGGGGCTATACCTTTTTGGATCCATCTATCCAAGATGCCCCTCTTCTTGGCCAAACTGAGGGCCAACTTCTTCCTCCTGACTTGTTTTCTTCTGATCCGCTTGGGACACTCTCGTCCCAAGGAATGCCAGATCTTTCACCATCCACTCCCAAGCTGAAAGATCTATCTTATATGCTTAAGTATGTTTTCTTGGGACCAAATGAAATGCTCCCCGCAATCATTAGTTCAAAATTTACTAGGGAGCAGGAGTGCAAACTAACAAAGGTCCTTATGGAACACAAGGCAGCCATTGGATGGTCTTTATCAGATTTAACTGGCATTAGCCCCTCCTACTGCACTCACTGTATATATACGGAGGAGGAGGCTCGACCTTCCCGCGAGATGCAGCAACGTCTCAACCCTAATATGCGGGAGGTCGTTAAAAAGGAAATTATTAAGTGGCTGGATACGGGTATAATCTACCTGATCAGCGATAGCCCCTAGGTGAGTCTGATTCACGTCGTGCCCAAAAAGGCAGGACTCACCATCTGTATCAATGACAGGGGTGAATCCATCCCTACACGCACTCCTACATCTTGGAGAGTGTGTGTAGATTATAGGAAACTGAATGCTGCAACTAAGAAAGATCACTTCCCGCTACCTTTCATTGACCAAATTCTGGAGCGGTTAGCGAGAAATAAATTTTTCTATTTCCTGGATGGATTCTCAAGATATAACCAGGTGGAAATTGACCCCCAGGACCAAGAGAAAACCACTTTTACCTGCCCCTTCAGCACCTTTGCATTTAGAAGGATGCTGTTCGGACTTTGTAACGCGCCAGCAACTTTCCAGAGATGTATACTGGCGATATTCCATGACATGGTGGGTGACTTTCTCGAGGTCTTCATGGATGACTTTTCGGTCTTTGGACCCTCTTTTGATGACTGTCTTGCCAACCTGACCCGTATCCTTAGGAGATGTATTGATGTGAACCTCGTGCTTTCCTGGGAAAAAAGTCATTTTATGGTACACGAGGAAATTGTTCTCGGGCATATCATCTCCGATAGGGGTATCGAGGTTGACAGAGCTAAGCTTGATGTAATTGTTGATTTACCTGTGCCTAGCTTTGTCAAATAAATCCGCTCCTTCTTGGGACACGTCGGTTTCTATAGGAGATTCATCAAAGACTTCTCCAAGATTTCTCGACCTTTAACTCATCTCCTATCGACCGACGTACCCTTTGATATGGGCCCTGACTGCATATGAGCATTCACACAGTTGCGTGATGCTGTCACCAAGGCCCCTATTCTCCAACCACCTGATTGGTTCCTTGACTTTGAACTCATGAGTGATGCTTCCGACCTTGCAGTCGGAGCCATCCTGGGACAAAGACGCGATAGACACCCCTTCTTGGTGTACTACTCCAGTAAGACGTTGGACGAGGCCCAGTGTAATTATACTACCACTGAGAAAGAACTACTGGCGGTCGTCTTTGGGCTGGAGAAATTCTGCTCTTACCTTTTGGGCTTGCATGTTATTGTTTTCACTGACCATGCGACCATATGCCATCTCATGCACAAGAAGGATGCCAAGCCTAGACTGATTCGTTGGATCCTTCTGCTCCAAGAATTTGACATTGAGATCTGCGATAAGGATGGAGCCCAGAATGTTGTGGTTGATCATCTCTCGAGACTAAACCCTGACCACATTGGACTTACCCTGCCGATTAATGAAATTTTTCCTGATGAGCACCTATTGGCAATTAATGTGGCAAGTGGACCTTGGTATGCCGACATTGCCAATTACCTTGCTTCTGGTTCCCTTCAACGTGGCTGGCCTAAAAACCAGCGCGAGCATCTCATTGCAAAAGCAAAGTATTATTTCTGGGATAATCCACTTCTTTTTCGAATAGGTGCTGATCAGATCATCCGTCGCTATATTCCTGACAGCGAATTCCCCAGTGTGCTATCCTTCTGCCACGACTAGGCCTGCGGAGGCCATTTCTCTGGGAGGAAAACTGCAGCCAAGGTGTTGCAATGCGGTTTCTTTTGGCCCTCCCTTCACCAGGATGCACACAATTATGCCAAACATTGTGCTAGGTGCCAGTCGTTAGGGTCAATGTCACGTCGTGACATGATGCCCTTGCAACCCATCCTAGCTGCGGAAATCTTCGACATTTAGGGAATCGATTTCATGGGTCCCTTTCCTTTCTTCCAACGGATTCGAATACATCCTCGTTGCTGTTGATTATGTTTCGAAATGGATCGAGGCTATTCCCACGTGCCATGCTGACCATGTCATATCCACTCGATTCGTCAAAGACCACATTTTTGCGTGCTTTGGGATCCCTCGAGCCATTATCTCAGATGGAGGAAGCCATTTTACCCATGCTTCTTTTCGGGAACTTCTGAGGAAATATGGAGTCCACCATCGTATCGCATCTCCATATCATCCTTAGACGAACGGCCAGGCTGAGGTGTCGAACCGGAAAATCAAGCAAATTCTCCAGAAAACGGTTCGACCTGACGATAAGGATTGGTCCGACATGCTGATTGACGCACTTTGGGCATATCAGACCGCCTTCAAGGCTCCCCTTGGTATGTCTCCTTATAGAATCGTTTATGGGAAGCCTTGTCATTTGCCCGTGGAGCTGGAGCACCGTGCTTATTGGGTGGTTCGCCAATGTAACCTCAACCTAGACCTGTGTGGTCGAGAAAGGAAACTCCAACTCCAAGAGCTGGAAGAGCTCCGTCGTGAAGCCTACGATTCTGCCTTAACTTTCAAGCAATGCACTAAGGCTTTTCAAGACAGCCGTATTCAGTGGAAGGAATTTGAGCCATCTCAGCAAGTTTGGCTTTACGATGCCCGGCTCAAATTCTTTCCAGGGAAATTGAAGTCCAAATGGACTGGTCCTTTCCTGGTCTCGAGACCATTTCCCAATGGGGTCGTTGAAATTAAAGATCCCAAATCTGGGCATAAATTTACGGTCAATGGGCAGCGTTTAAAACCTTATCTTACTCATGAACCTGCCTCCGTTGGAGAAACTGTTGCCCTGCTAGAGGGTAACTAATGTCATGCCTCATTCTGAGTCCAGCTGGGGACGTTAAATTCAGCGCTCGTTGGGAGGTACCCCAGCAACACTCCACCACTGTCACATACACTTCAGTTCACACCTTTCCACTTCACCACCCACCCTACCACCCTGCTAAATACCCTGCACCTCAGCTCTCGTTACTCGATCTTTGGTCCTTCCTCTACCCTACCCTGCATGCATATGAGGACAGTATCATTTGGCATGGGGGGGTGGATAGGCATCCATAGGATCCGGGTATTATATGGTATCATGCAGCTTCCATCCATCTATGTACATAGCATAAAAAAAAAAAGGGTGCTTAGTAATGATCTGAAGGCTGAAACAAAAATACAATAAGTGTTTATGGATATTCAGCCACTGTTTTGAAGACTTTCCAGGCCATAGAAGCTTGATTCGCTCAGGCTCGGCTTAATTCACTTGAGCATTGATAAGATAGATCAGAATCTCTCCTAACTAAGGACGTATTCTTGTACCTGAGACATCAGTACAGGATCCGTTGGTTTGCTTCTACTCGAGAGCATAAGTAATCTTGGTTCACACTACACATATCAAGAAAGACTAGGTGAACATAAGATTCAACCCTAGTGTTCACTAGGGAAGGTGGAGTCCTTACCTGTGCGCACAGGTAGACTTTTTATCTCAGGTTTTAGTCTTGTGTCTAGGAGAAACTCTTTTCACCAAAAAGGAACTCTCCCACCAAAAGAAAAGTGTGCTCCTTCAAATAAAGTTGTAAGAGATATATTGACACTTGTTTTAGAAAAAAAAAACTATGCAAATAAGTCAGTATATCTCGCAAATGTCTGTAAATTCGTCTCCCTCAAAAATGTTTCAGGGCAAAGTTACAAATACCCTGTGTCTACCATATATTCTTTGAGACACAAAAGAAAAAAATGAGGGTTGAGTTTTCTGTCATCTTTTTAAGGGTCAATCCGAAGACACGAGCTGAAACTGGGACCAACCTGCACTTAAAAATTCGTGAAACCCTGGGCTTGAGTCTTAATGTTCATCTAATCAGTCTTGATCCTTCACTATGCACAAACCATAATCTCTTGAGCTCTCAAGTACAGCAAAAACCTTCTAAGTCTTGAAAATCGTACTTAAGGTTTAAATATCAAGAGTCCAGGTTAGTCGAGAGATGGTCTATGTCACGTAAGACTTAAAGTACTGGTAGTCTTCTCTGTAATTGGTTCTCACAATATCTAACAAATAAACACACCTATGTCGCCTCAGAAGAAATTCTTCAGCTTAAGATCATTTCTAAATACAATACAAAATGTTTTGCTAGGGACTAGCAAAAGATAGGCATGGGGGTATGATTGCACAGCAAAAATACACCAACAATTATGCCATCTTGTGTTATTTCCTAGCATTGTCATTGCATATTAGGTAGCCATAGTTGCATTTGTAAAAATTAACACATGCATGCATTTATTTGAAAGGGGAGGAGAGTGAATAATTGGCCATGTAAATAACATCTTCTTCAAGTGCTACCTCGCAATTTCACCATCCTCATTTTTTATTTGCTTTGAACTTCTTCTCTGCACGGCTCATGGCATGGGGCTGGCCTTTCTTCGTGCCATTCTCTACCAGTGCATGCCCTGCCATCTCAGCTGCATGGCTAGTCATGCACACTCAGAGCATGGCCGTGCATGCCTCACTATCCTTTAAGAAGCCTTGCCCTCTTCCTTGCGGAAGAGAGCCTAGCACATAGAGAACACAGCAGCCACCTTCGTCAGGCCATCTTCCTCCCTTTCTCCCCTCCATACGCAGTACCTCTTCCCCTTGAAGAGATACACTGCGAGCAGGAGCAGGCTCACAGTGGTCCCACGATCACCATTGTGAGTTCCACCACCGCCTAGCTCATCCAAGAGCAGGTGGGCGTGGTGGTTTCACTCTCAGATTCCATCGCTCAGCACCTTCCTGCCATTGCCGAAGCTCCAAGCTTCGGAGCTCCAGCAGTAGCGCAGCAGCCTCTAGCTAGTGCGCAAGCCCTCGCGTGCATGCCAACAACTGGTGCAAGCTCCTTTTGCGCGCGCAAACACCTTCCAGCACGCCTGCGCACGCAGAACCGGCCGCAATCGGTTGTTCGAGCCACGCGGCACTGTAGCTACTGTTCACGCGTTTTTGTGTGACACTGTAGCTACAGTGCAGTGACCGGAAAGTTTCTCACTTATCCGGTCACCGCGCGCTCTCTCTCCGCACCACTACCGCCTCCAGCCAGTTTGCGCAGCACCCGCGCACGCTCTAGCGCCCACGCCCGCTTCTGCACCCGCACCCGCACCCGCTCCAGTGCTCGCGCTCGCGCCCGCGTCTTCGTCTGCGTCCACTCTCACCCGCAGCGTGCTGCGTTGCACTCTCCTTTACGCTTGCTCCCTCCAGCGCGCGCGCGCACCCTTGCGCACCTACGCCTGCGCGTGCTCGCTCCTGTGCCTGGGCCATCAGACGACGACTACCTCCACCAGACGCCTTAAACGCCCGCGCTCTCTCTCTCACAGCCATTGCCTCACTCTCTAGCAGACGCTCCCTCACTCATACACACACCACACTTGTACACACTCACGTGTACACACACACACACTCACTTGTACACACCTATATATACTTATATATATACATACATATATATATATATATATATATATACACACACACACATATTAGTACCTATACAACTATATATAAGTATATATACATACATACATATATATATTTATATATATATATATTTATACATATATATACACATATATTTATACATATATACATATATATATACATATATATCTAATTATAAATATATATATATATACCTATATATATATTTACATATATATATATATATATACATTTATATAATTACAACCCTATCTATATATATACATATAAATATATATTTACATATACATATATATATATATATTTACATTCATATCACCTACCTGTATCCCTATACCACGCGTTTTATCACGGGAATATCTACACCAGTTGCTGATATTCCCCGATACTCGTGTAAAGAAAGTGTCTCCGCACACACTCCCACACATCCATCCTACATTCCATGCGGCACTTCGTCCTGTTGGTTGTGTCTTCCTAGACATCAACCAACTCGACACTGTGCTACACGCCATTTCCACCTCCACCCCCACCCCTATATAGATATTATATATATATCTGTATATATATAGACTATATTTATTTCTTTACAAGCAACCTCTATTTCTCTTTTGTTTCCTGCTATTAAAAAGATAAAAAAAAATAGTAAAAGAGAAAAGATAATCCTTGTCATGCAGGTATTCGGTCTTGCGAATAGCAAGACCAGTTTTTGGAACCCTAATTTGGCTCAAAGCCAAGGACCTGATTTTGAGGGTGTACCCCAAGGACAAAATTATCAGCAAAAATATTAAATAAAAAAAAACCAAAAACATAAAAATGTATGGAAGATATTCATTGTAGGAAAGGCGTAGAAACTTATTCACCCTTAATCCCCGCCTCCCTGAGTTCGACCCTAGGCCTAAAAGTGACCAAGATAAAATTCAGTAGGCTAGGTTAAAAATTTTGTAAAAAGATGGTTAGTCTTGATTTAGGTTAACCACTATACGCACTTCAACAATAATTTCACCATATTAACACAACCTATCCGAGCTTATCAAGATTCTTTGAGTAATCTCCATCAGTCTGAACCCATCAGTGATCCATAATTTATACCCAATCTCTCATGCAAACTCATGAGAGATTTGGGTCTTTTGAAGATTCCAACTCTGGCGACCATACCTTGCTTGGAAGCTTGGCTTCCAAGCACAAATCCTTCTCCAGAGACCTATTTAAGACTCCCCAGATTCAACTGAGTCTGGGAAGCTTGAAATCAACCGGGAAACCCCCCAAATTCTTCTCTCCTCCTCTGGCCAATTTGCTCATCAAGCTCTGGCGACCTTCCTTGATCTCCCTCGTTGACTGACCACAATACCAGTGGCAGGTTCTTCTTCCTTGCGTTCATCCACGTTGCGCAGCACCCGCCGATGCCCTCGTCTCCCCTTCATCCTCGCTGACCGTCCCTCCTTGAGCACCTTTGTCTTCAGCGTCGGCAGTACGTGCCCGACACCATCCTCGCCTTCCCTTCATCCACTATCACCCTAGATAAGTCCCCTTCACCCTCTATTTCCTTTCCCCCTCTTTATTTCCCTAAATCGACTACTGCCGCATTCACCACCATCATCTCCACCTCCGGCAATACCTCCAACGAGGTGCGCCCGTCGCTCAGCACCTCCATTCACCTCGCCAACCACCCTACGACCTCCACCTCAACTCCTTGTTCACAACCCCTCACTCCATTCACTTTGTCGACCACCCAAAAGCACCCTCGAACACACCCACACATATTCACACAGTGTGCCCTAGCCATGCTCGCACATGCGTCCCCATGATACGTCTACCACCGATGCACACTCGCCGTGCCTTGGCGAAGCGTCCTGAGTGATCTGACGTGGCCGTGAGGCCATTGTAGTGATTTCAGGTACAGGCATCCTTCACCATTAGCGTAGAGCTTGAAGCATGCTTGAAGCAAGCTCCAGGCCGTGCCAGCTCCAGGTCTCTGTCCTAGGTTGCGCGGAACACCCTCGCGCACAACTCCAGGCTATCAATTGAAGTCAAGGGCAGTCGCAACTGCTACAATTGGAGGAACACTTCTGCCGCAGGTGCGAGCGAAGAAAGGTGGACAGATAGTCCCACCTCGGAGCTGGACGAGCGGTCGTGTGTGCATAAATTGAATTCTTGCCAGTAGCTATTCGCCTTCGAATCACGGGGTGAGGTCCCTCTCACCCGACTGACCCAGCCTCGTTCGCAACCACACCCCGCGAACTTGGTTGACTCGCCCGACTTGCACTCCTCGCCCACCACCGCACGTTGATGGGCCTAGTCCCGGGTACGTACCCGACCCGATTACTCGATAACACGTGGCTCTGGGAGAGTGGAACCTAAGAGCGAAAAGAGTGGAGAGTGCACGCGGGTAGGGGTAGATTTTGCTGCAGGCTGAAGAGGAGAAGTGAAGCTGAAGAAGAAGAAGAAGGAGAAGACAAAGATGCAGAGAAGCTAAGGCAGAGAAAGAAAGAGAAGAAAGAAGCTGAAGGAAAAAGAAGCTGAAGCCAAGGCAGAGAAGGTAGGAAAAAGCTAAGGAAGAAGGAAGATAAGGAAGAAGAGAAAGAAAGAAGAGAAGATAGAGAAAGGCAAAAGAAGAGAGGCAGAGAAAGATTGTAGAGGAAGAAGATTGAATCCAAAGGCAAAGAGAAAGAAGAGAAGGAGAGAAGCAGAAGAAAGAAGTCAGGAGCACTGTAGCATCATCATTTTAAGGCATCTGATTTACAAATCAGACGTCCAATTTTGAGTTTAATTCATATACATTGAGTTTCTTTAGTATTTTGTGCTCTACATTTACTCCTATATTTTTGCACTGTGATATTGATATTATTACATATTCTTTCAAATTCTGAATTGTGACCTTGATTTCTAAACACCAATTTGCTCCCTTTGTTCGATCTCAGACTTTAAATTTGAATAATAAAATTGTATTTGTTTTGAATGCTTTTTCGGCTATATTACAACGTGATATTCTTAAAACCCGATTCAGCGTGACGAAACACCCTTGGCCAACCCTAACTACCCCCCTTAGCACCCATTATGTGGTGCCACTTAACCCTAGCCCTAGGATTAACTTAACCACCCATAACCACCACCAAACTTCATCCTAGCCCTCCACCTATTCACGCCAACCCTACCCCCATCCCACTCTATAAAAACCCATCACCTACCACCATTTTCTTCATCCTCCCATTAGATAATTTCCACCTTACTTCCACCTAAACCTACGGCCAAGAAGGAGTAGAGAAGAAGATTAAGGGGGTACATCACCCGCCCCCTTGGTGCCTTCTTCTCCCCATTCCTTCACCTTGTGCCACGCCAAGAAGGAGGAGCATTCCACATCAAGGAGGACGGCCAGGCATTGGAGGAGAAAGGGTGGTGCACGCCTACCCTTGGAGGAGCATTCAAGGAAGGAGTAGAAGGAGACCTTCTTTTCAAGCCAAGGAGCAGCTAGGCTTGGAGCAGCGGGACTCCCTTCTTCATCAGATTTTGCAAGAGGATTTGTGTTTTTATTTCTTTTATATTTTCCATTTTAAGTAGAAGCATTCCTCTACATGTTCTTGTAAAACACAAATTCTACTAAATCAATTTGCCTTCTTTTCATTTTCTATTGCAATTGCCTTATCTTTGTTCTAGCACTTTTTCAGTTCCACTTCCTAATTACTCTAGGCCTCCACGTGCCTAGAGTGAGCTTAGGGAGGGGTCATATTTGTCACTTAGGTTTTAGCTTAGTGATTGTAGGTGTTAGTTGCTTTTTCGTTAACAATTCACATTTTGCCTTCATTATTTCAAAACATAAAAATTATATATTTAAAAGACCAAAAGGAAAGTTGAGTTTGATTTCCAAGCAAGAGACATAATTTTGCAAACATTTGGCCTCCTTGAATGACCCTAGATACTCTCCTATCTAGGTTATAAATTTTAAAAGCGAAAGCAGATTTACGTATTGCAACGACACTAAATTGCTTAATTAACAACTCACGTATTTTCGTTATCGCTTTTTGTCGCCGTTGCTAGGGAGGCATGGCTTTGCAAATTATTTTTCTCTTGCTTGAAATGGATTGTATCCCTTTTCCTCTCTTTTTTCTTATGTGTGCAGGAACTACAAGAAGAAAGCGGGAATTTGTAAGTGAGAGCTCAAAGTTCCTTTTCTTCCCACTATTCTAGGTTGGTTTCTTATTTCTTGTCACACTTAACCTAAAAGACTACCAAAATACACTAAACTTGGCTTTCAGGATCTTAAACATCAAATTTTGGTAGAGTGGTACCTTTAAAACCCATTGTTTGATTGATTACCCCATTAAATACCACTCTACCTTAAGTGCTGGTGTTCTATTTTTTTGGATCCAGACTTTTGTCTGGATTTGAAAAATCAATTATGAACACCACAGGCCTCCTAAAATCTTGAAATTTCACCCAGAGATTCCAAATCAAGTTTGGAACATTTTTTCCAAATTTAATACTAATTAGGTTTGTATTTAATTTTTAAAAATTCGTAGACTACAGAGGGGTCACACCCTCTAATCTTTCTATTTTTCTACTATCCGCAAATTTTTAGAATTTTTATACTCATCTAATCTTTGTGAAATTTAGCTTTCTGGAATCCTTGTGAAATTATACACATCATATAAAATCACTAAAATTTTTTGAGGCTAGTGGTGGTATAGAAAGTCCAAAATACCCATAGATATCATTTCTGGACTTCGACACTAGCACAAATAAAAATTCAAAACAAATATCAAATAAATTTCTAAAATCTTAAAAAAATCTTTTCTAGAATCCTTATTTGATTTTCTTCAAAGTAGTGGTGTTGTTTGACTTGTTTGGACCGCTACTTAATACAGAAAGCCTAAAAATAATTCATTAGTAGTAATTTTCTATCTTAGGGACAATTAGATTAGGGTTTCTTTCTTTCTTTTTAGAGACCCACATTAAAGGAAATTAACCATCACCAATATAACTTATTTTTCTTTTGATTGTGGAGTTTCAAACTTGTTTGAAAATTTAAAAAGAGAAACCCTAAAATACATTGAATTAAATCAAATCCTAAAAGACAAAAATACAAGAAATTGTGTGACAACTTGCTTTTTAATTGGAACCACTTTTCAATTCTTGCACACACACAAAAAAATTGAAATAACAGGGGAATAACCCAATTCCGTGTGCACTTTAGTATCCTAGACCTAATTAAAATTTGTAGCAACTTGACCCCTAAGGTTTCATCAACTTAGGCTTGCTATCTAGGTCTTAAGTTCTCTTTAGTTGATATCAATTCTGTCATCTATATCTGGTGTTCAGGCTGAGGGGCTGTGTCAAACGACCAGGTGTGGGTTTGTACAAGCACCTGAGGATTTTCCTGGGAAATGCTTGGGCCCAAACCTCCCCTTAAGCAACTTGGCTAGATTTGTTAACAGAATGGGTATTCACTGTTGATTACTCATTTCCTAGGTAGACCAAATCTTAGGTTAATTTCTAGGGAGTCACAATTAAGTTAGGTCTAGAATTTGATTGCTTGTGTGCACACTTCTCTCATCTCCATCTCTTCTCCTCCCCTCCAATTCTTCCATTTTATGCACGAGTGACGGTCTCAACATCCGCACTTAGAGGGACCATTTGATTTTGCCTCACGTGCAAAAAGATCGCTTTTTCTATCTTCTTCTCACAATATGGAAAATCAACAAAATAGGTCCACTAACCCTTTCACCTCCATCTCTAATCCTACCTCTAACCCCACTACTAACCCTAGTTCTGACCCTTCCACCCAAACCCCCCCACCTTTGACTTCTTGCACTTGGAGCTCCCCAATGTTGATTTGCCTCAATCACAACATCAAGCCCCCCTGCCTGATCTGTTGACAATGATGGCTGAGCAGATTGCTCAACTGAATGCCAATCAACAAACGTTGACTAGGAATATCCAAAACCTAGCCAACCAAAGGCCAAACCCAACACCCCGTTAGCAGCGTGTTATTCCTCTAAAAGATTTTTATGATCATTCTTATTATGAGGAGTGACCAGGGGTGGTCATACCAAAAGGGGACTTCGAGATCAAGTCGACGGTTATGAACTTGATTAAACACTTCCATAGCCTTCCTAGGGAAGACCCATTCAGCCACCTTGAAGAGCTAACTATTCTTGCATAAACAACTCATTCTCGAAATGTGCAAGAAGACCTATGGTTGATGCGACTATTTCCATTATCTCTTAAAGATAAGGCCGCTTACTGGTTCAGGACCATTGGCCGACCCATCACCACATGGCCTCAGCTCAAGAGCGCCTTCCTAAAAAAATTCTTTCCCATAGGTCGTACTAATTCCTTGCGAAGATCTATTACGACCTTTCAACAAAAATCTAGTGAGAATTTTCATGATTCTTGGGAAAGATTTCAAGATCTCCTAAGAAGTTGCCCCCACCACGAGATTCCTTTATGGAAGCTCATGCAGATCTTCTATCATGGATTAGAAGATCAAATCCGACGTTTCGTCGACGCCTCGTGTGGCGGTAATTTCTTGAATAAGGATGCTGAGAGTGCTTATGACCTTTTTAAAGAAATGAGTGAAAACTCATTTAATCAAGCTTCCATGAACACGTTTTGCAGAACTTCAAACCTGCAGTTCGGTGTTCATGAAGTAGGCACTCAATCTTTTCCTATAACCCAAGATGATCTTCAAATGATTGCACAAAAACTCGACCAGATGCACATTAATCAAAAGAAGATTAAGGAAAGACTTGCCACATCAACCCAAGCTCCACATAGTCCACATCTAACCCAACCTAACTTTCCACGAAGATAAAATTTGCACAATCTCAACACTACTCCTACTGATTATTGCCAGTATTCTGAGGTTGCCCATGATTCACTGGGGAATTGCAACTATCCAGATCTTAACCCCACTCAAAATATTTCTGCCATCCAGGAGCCATTTAAAAATTCTTCCAATTGGAAGAACTACCTGAACTACTCCTGGAATAATCATGTTCCTCCCCAACCAAATCAATTTAATGGGTACGGATCTAATCTAACCATTCATCCTGGACCATCCAACAAGACATCAATGCCCAGATGATGAAAACCCTGTAGAACATGCAGACAAAGATGACGGAAGTAACCCGCACCATCACAAATATGAATAATCAAATCGAGGTTACTCCCACTCAAAGACCTGCAGGACATCTTGCCTCCCAACCCATGCCCAACCCTAATCACCAAAGGAACCAATATCCGGGAAGAAATCCACACTACCTGAATCAGCCTCCTACTAATCTACCACCCCAGCAGCCTCCCAGGTTTCCACAACCATAGGCCCCCCACCTCCTCCAAATAATAATCCGACTGCACATGCAGTTACGTTGAGGAGTGGGAAAACCACCATTGATCCCAAGCCTTCACAAAAACCAGGTGAAATCCCCATCCCTGTGCAAATTGACTCTCCACCTCCCCATTAGGAAGAAAAAGTAACACCAAAATCTCAAGACACGACTCCTATCCCTTTTCCACAAGCTCCACCCCACCACCAATAGAAAAAAGAAATCTGAGCCCACCACAAAAGAACTCATGGATCTATTTGGGCAAGTTCAAATCAATATTCCTCTCCTAGATGGCATCAAATATATACTTGCCTACGCCAAATTTTTGAAGGAGATCTGTACTCCTAAAAGGCAGGCCAAAAATCTAGGAGAGGTACATCTTTCAGAGATTGTAAGCTCTGTCATACAGAGCAATCTGCCTCCTAAGATGAAAGATCTGGAGGTGCCATTAATTTCAGTGATTATTGACGATACTATCTTTGATCACGCCTTCCTTGATCTTGGTGCCTTAGTTAATATCATTCCCACAATTTTATTTGAAGAGTTTCAGATTGATGAATTAAAACCCATAGAGGTTACCCTGTAATTAGCCGACCGATCTGCAATCAAACCTCGTGGGATTGTTGAGGATGTTTTGGTCAAGGTCCAGAATTGTGTCTTCCCTGCAGACTTTCTGGTCCATGACATTGAGGTACCCGAATCTTTATTGAATGCCCCAATAATCCTTGGATGACCCTTTTTGGCCACTACAAAGGCAAATATCAATTGCCACACAAGCAAAATGGATATCACCTGCGCAGGCTAAACTATCACTCTAGATATTTTCAAATCCTCCAAGAGATTCCATGATGATAACTTTTTTGAGGACTCAGATACTGAAATTTCAAATATGGTGGAGGGGACAATGTTGATAGATACCCTTACCGACCACAATATTTTGGAGGAATCAGATTCAATATCAGTGGTCGACGAAATCTGTGATTTGGAGACTTGTCTTGACCAAAAATCCATTCCTGATGAACCCCCTGATCACCCTGACTTGCCCACTCTTCCCTCACCCCACCTTTCCACACTAACTTCACCCAATCCTCACCATCCTTTCCCTGACCCCTTTCCTATGGACCTGCCACTAGACCCCCCCCGAGTTTGGCATTCAACCTGATTTAAAACTGTGGCCAGACTCGGGCTACACTTATCATTTTCCATCCAACTTTGATCCCTATATTTCCTCTCATCCATTTTCTAGGGATCCAGAAGAAGACACATTTTATGTGGGCATCCAAGTGTCTAATTATTTATATGATTTTTCGTCTTCTGTGCACACCTTCACGCACGGCTGAATGGCGTAAAAGATAGCACTGGATGGGAGGTAACCCATCATTTTTCCTGCTTTCTTTTTTTCTTTCTTTTTCCATATTTTGACCATCCTAAACCTGACCGCCCTTCACTAAGAAGATCTATTTTCCCTCCTAATGCATGAGAACATTGCATATCATAAGCATGGGGGGGTGTTTTTAAAATTTGGACGATCGATTTAGGACTTTCAAAACCTAAAAACATGTATTTTTCTTTTATCATTTTATTTTTCTGCTAGCATACCAAATATATATATATGTTGAAAACTTTTTGAGGAAAATTTTGAAATAGGGACTAAGGTTGCAACTCACTTTTGGTACAATGGGATTTTATCTTTAACAAACTAGGGATGAGGATACGGATCTGATTATTAGAATTTCAGGGTCTAGTTTTAGACTAGATCAGATATCCTTATCTAAAATTCCACCTGAACTCATGATAGTTCAGGTGACTTGATCCTCTTTTGTAATATGGAAATTATCTGGCTTAGTTTCTGATTCAAAAACTTGCATTTCTTGCGAAACTTCCTGTGTCAAATTTCACACACAAGCCAACACCTAAAAATCACTAAAAATTAGAAAAACCCCCTTGTTTGGACTTAGTAAAAGTCTGAAGCAGATCATTGGTTTGAGTTCTCATTGCTAAGAAGGAGGAAAATACCTCCTTTTAGGATGCGATGTCAACATGTTACCGCCTCAATGCTACTCCATATCTATATTTCATATCTTTAGACAGAGCATTAAAGCTCATTTTAGCAGCTTAAGTGTCTTGGATGGTGCTCTATCTATAGTGTCGGAGCAGCGCCCCTTTACACTGCATTGTGTTCTGGGGTTATGAGCTCCTGGGTGGTGTCATGGACAGTGCTATCTCGAAGTACTGGCGCCAGAGCCCCCTCGAGGATTGGTAACGTGAATGATGATCCCGACACATCTGTTGTAAGACTAAGCTAAAAATAAGCATGGGGGACAAAAAAAAAACTTTTAAACCAAAAACACACCCTTATAAATGTTGGTTTTTCACAAGCACAAACACAAGGTTTTAAATGTTATTGCAAGTTGCGAATCAGATTCAAGAGCCAGAAAAATCCTAAAAACAAAAATTTCAAGTCATTTGAATTAACAAGGAGTTAATCTGTGAATTTTTTAGAGAATATATTGATCCCGTTTTTGTTTAATTTTTGGATCCGAAAATGAATCCCGATGTTTATTTTTACAAATCCCATACCTCTTGTATTTAAACCAACCATGGTCCCATAATCTTTTTTCTCCTCAAAAGTTAAAAAAATTAGATTTCCCAAAAATTTCGTTTTGTAAAAATTAAAGTTTTGCTAAGAGACTAGTAAAACATAAGCATGGCGGTGTGATAAAAGCCAGTTTATCATCATTCTTATGCATAAAAACAAATCTAGCTCTTAGGATTTTGCTCTGCAAACGAGTTTTTTTTGGATGCATTTAGGCATTAATTAGGTTACTCATGCATTACACTTTTTGTTATCTTTTTAATGTGTTTTTGTGAGTGTTAAGGATACACAGATTGCCAGATCCCTAGAACCATAGCACTCAGGAAGGCAACTGGTGAAGGAGAAGCTCTCACCAGCTGGAACTCTGCTTGATCCGGCTCACCATGGCTGGAATTTAGCTCACCTGAACTAGGGTTAGCTCATCTCAGCTGAATGGCAGCTCAAGAGAACTCATCTTAGCTCACCTTAGCTCAGGTCAGCTTAGATCTAGCTCAACTTAGCTGAGTCTAAATCATCTCAGCTCGCACTAGTCCATAAGGAGCCCTAGCTAGCTCAACTGAGTTAACTGGAGTTCACCCCAACTTAGGTCCAGCTACATCCAGATCCACTCAACTCTAGCCAGCTGAAGATGACTTCATTTCAGCTCAGGAAGCTCAAGTCCAACTCCTGGGGACTCAGCTTAGCTCAACTCAGTTGAGCTGAGCTACCTTAGCTACCTCAACCAGCTTGATCCTCCTCGGGAGCACCAAACCCAGCTCACCTCAGCTCATTATGGTAGAAGCCAGCTCACTTTAGCTTGGCTTAGCAGCTAGCAAAGAACTAGCAAGATAAGCCAGCTAGAGTAGCTCCATGCCACCCTCTTCAGCTGCTGCCAGCTCCAGTTCAAGCTCCAGACTTCTCCTATTCAGCTCCTCTCTATTACCAGCTAAGCTAGCTTAGTTTAGCTTAGCTTAGCTAGGCTCCAACTCCCTTGGCATCTACCACCTTAAAACCCCACCTAACTAGCTCCACCAATCAACCCTAACCCTAAGTCCACCCCTAAGTTGGCGCCAACCCTAGCCACCTTTTCACCCCTCACCTCCTTCCAAAAGACACCTATCATGGGCCAACTAAGCCTTCTAGAACCCCCTTCTTTTGGCGCCAAAATAACCTCCCATCTACACCCTACACCAACACCTTCCAAGCCCTATCCACCCTACACCTCACCCTCCTTCTAGAAGCCTTCAAGTTGGCGCCAACCCATGGCACCCTTCCATGGTTGGCGCCACTTTTAGGTGCCCCTTGGACAGCCCTAACTACCCCCCTTAGCACCCCTTAGGTGGTGCCACTTAACCCTAGTCCTAGGATTAACTTAACCACCCATAACCACCACCAAACTCCATCCTAGCCCTCCACCTATTCACGCCAACCCTACCCCCATCCCACTCTATAAAAACCCATCACCTACCACCATTTTCTTCATCCTCCCATTAGATAATTTCCACCTTACTTCCACCTAAACCTACAGCCAAGAAGGAGTAGAGAAGAAGATTAAGGGGGCACATCACTCGCCCCCTTGGTGCCTTCTTCTCCCCATTCCTTCACCTTGTGCCACGCCAAGAAGGAGGAGCATTCCACATCAAGGAGGATGGCCAGGCATTGGAGGAGAAAGGGTGGTACATGCCCACCCTTGGAGGAAAGAATTGAGGTGGAGAGCATCCACCTTGGAGGAGCATTCAAGGAAGGAGAAGAAGGAGACCCTTTTTTCAAGCCAAGGAGCAGCTAGGCTTGGAGCAAGAGGATTTGTGTTTTTATTGTTTTCATATTTTCCATTTTAAGTAGAAGCATTCCTCTACATGTTCTTGTAAAACATAAATTCTACTAAATCAATTTGCCTTCTTTTCATTTTCTATTGCAATTGCTTTATCTTTGTTTTAGCACTTTTTCACTTCCACTTCCTAATTATTCTAGGCCTCCACATGCCTAGAGTGAGCTTAGGGAGGGGTCATATTTGTCACTTAGGTTTTAGCTTAGTGATTGTAGGTGTCAGTTGCTTTTCCCTCAATAATTTGCACTTTGCCTTCATTATTTCAAAACATAAAAATTATATATTTAAAAGACCAAAAAGAAAGTTGAGTTCGATTTCCAAGCAAGAGACATAATTTTGCAAACATTTGGCCTCCTTGGACGACCGTAGATACTCCCCTATCTAGGTTATAAATTTTAAAAGCGAAAGTAGACTTACGCGTTGCAACGACACTAAATTGCCTAATTAACAAATCGCGTATTTTCATTATCAGGCGTCGAGGGAGAGTCGGTGGTCAGAGGTGAGATGTTAGAGCAGGAAAAGGGTGTAGAGAGATAGAGAGAGAGATAGAGATACTTAGAGATGAAGTAGAGAGGTGGAGATGGCCGATTGTGGTAGACCGGCACTGGAGAAGGAGATGAAGATGGTGAAGCGGCGACGGCGAGGTAGGCAAAGGCATGTCCTCCCTTTGGTCGGGGAGGATCGCGACGAAGAGGAGTGTCGAGAGGACAGACCAATTTGGTTGTTGGACGGCCAGAGGAAGAGGATCGAAGAAGTCGCCGGAGCAGTGTCGTTGGTGGCCAGAGAAACATTCCGGAGCTTTTGGCTTTCCAAGACTTGTTGATGTGTGGTATGTAATAGGGCGTCTTTTATAGGCCATAGGTGGCCTTTCAAGCTTGGAAAGAAGCTTCCAAGCTCGGAAAGGCTTTGCGAAATAAGATATCCGAACCTTTGAAAGGTTCGCAAGACCTTTTGGAAAAGAATTGGAGCCCAAGACCAGTCTCATGTGGAAGGGAATTTTGTAAAGAATCTCCGATTCAATTTTGGGAAGGTTTGATTGAGAATCAAGAGAGAAATCTCTGCTCAAATCTCATCGGAGTAAGGTGCATTTAGACCTTTGGTGGCAGGAACCAGCTTGTAAGGAAGATGACAACAGTTAGGGACCAAAATATAGATTTTTCGAAAGTTAGGGGCATGGGTGTGAGAAAAATTAGTCAGACAAGACCAAAATACAAACTTGGTCAATATGATCTCATATTGGACCCAAATTTTGGTACAAATCTAATTTGGACCTAAGGAATCCAATAGTAAGTTGTATTTTGGTTTTGACCTCGTTTGACTGGGTAATTTATGTAAAATCCAAATTATGGCAAAAGTCTATCCGTGGCTCTATTTTAGGTTAAGACAGTTTCTGATGGTCAAATTGAAGATGACAAATCCTAGAGAATATTTTTATATGAATTTTAGAGGGTTTAGGTGAATTTTATCCTAACCAGAACCTCAGTAGATTAAGCAGGTTTATCTTTAGGATTTCAGATGTCATTTAATTCCCTTAACGCATGAAAACCTGTTTCGTTCTGTATGAACCCTCTTGTTAGACTCTAAAGCACATTTTGACCTTTATTTAACCCCTGAGAAAACCCATGGTTATTTTGTTTTTGTGATAGAATAGTAAATTTGCAGAAATAACCCTGTTTTCTTATTTTCTTCTCAAATCAATGTTTTGTGCCCTTAAGACCTTCTGATGGATATGTAGGAGCTTTTATTCATTTAATCAGATCAAATTAAGCTAGTTATGACTCATGATGGTGTTCCCATCACTTCTTAAGACATATAAGATCTTTAGGAGTGGATTGAAATTGTTATACTTGAAGCTGATGTCATTGGAGTCGTCAGAGCTTTAGTGATAATCATAATTGGTTTTCAGACTTCAAATGTTGATGAAACAACTCGAAAGTATGCTCAGAAGCTTCCTGAGCATCTCAAAATGCTCTAGAACCTATCAATTTGATTGATGGATGGTTGAATAAGTGTGACAAACTCAATCTGATCTAAAAGGAATCCCGAGTTTGTCTGATCTCAAAAGCGGGTGACTCACTCAATTAAGTGAGGCGAATCAGTCAGTGAAGTGTGGTGAAGGTGAAAGAATAGGTAATTAGGTGAATAGGACTCATCGGACCTTCGCCATAGACAACAAAGGTCTGATGTTGAAGTGAATTTAGGTGTATTGTGTATGAAAGCTAATCGAGGAAAAGAAGGGGTGGATCATGATCATGCAAAGTCAAGAAGGGTGGAAATGGGGTGGAATTGGCAGATGGAAGTCGGATGAGAGTAGAATTGGCTCACCAGAGTCGGAGAAGAAGTTGAGAAGAATTGGATCTATCTGAGATTAAGCTGGCTAATTAACTATGCGAACCTACTCTATGAAACTAAACTAAGCTAGAAATCTACTTACTTGGATGAATGGGTGAGGATGGCTCCGAAGAGACATTGTTGAAGTAGAGACTGAAATAGTTGGGGTTAGAGGAGATCCAACAGTGATCAAAAGCGATGTTAGAGAGGAAATGAATGCTGCTCCACCATTTGCAGGGCAGAGCAGAGGAAGAGGAGGTGAGGGAGGCGGGTGTTCACCAGAGGAGAACACCCGAGGAGTAAGGAAGCTTGCCGAAGTATTAGACGAAGTCTACTGACCACGCTCGGTTAGAGAAGAGGAAAGGGACACAATCCCAGAGATTGGAGGGTTCTAAGTCTATTTATAGGTGCTGGAGGAGCTTAGGGACCTTGAATCAGGACAAGAAGGAGGCTAGGTTCATCAGAACCTCCATTGTTGTCTCTGAAGACGGTAAAGGTTGACACGTCGACGTAGGTAGTTAGAGACAAATCCAGACCGTTGGATTAATGTGATTTGTTGAGCTCTTGCTTAACTGTCATGGAATCATAGGTACATCGTTTGATGGTTGGCCATCAGAGAAGAAAGGTTTAAGTTGTTGTTGACCATTGACATCGAGGAAGAAAAGAAGAAGAAAAAAATGAGGCTGAGTTCAAAGGACCCAAGTGCAAATACAAAAGGACTTGATTGAATAGATTTATAGGGACTAAAATGCAAATCATTAATTTAAATAAGTAAATTAATTTATTTCTTTTTTCAACTTTTATCATAGGTTAAATATATGTTAAGGAATATTATTATGGGTCTAAATTACATTTTTGTCCCTTTTTGTATTATTTAATTTAATACTTAATATTAATGCTTACATTATTAACTTAGGCTATATATTACATATAAACTTAATTAACTTATTTTTAAATAGCTATGTTCATAGAATCAAGTCATTATTAAATAAATATAGAGGAATGCTTACTAATAATAATTAAGCTAATTTAGAGTATAATTAAGGTCATATCTCAATATTAGTTTATTTGATAATGAACACTGTTTAACGTTATTGCCAATTAATTAACTAGGTAAAATAACTTATTTTAGTGAATTAGGAGTCATGATGAGTCCCTCATCACCCCCTAGGTTTCTCCCTCCATCTCCAATTGTTCACCCTTATAAACCTTAATCTAGGTTGTCCCTGTCGTTAGGTTCGATTTGTTTTCAACATTGTGTAGTTAGGATTATTTTGTGTAGAATTTTGCATAGTTGTAGATCATCTTGTGGGTTGAAAAAAGAAAGAAAAAATAAAAAAAATGAAAAAGGAAAAATGAAAAAAAATCATGGCCATACCCCTACATTTCAAATCCTGCACAACCGTGATTCATTTGAAAGTACACATTTTATTGAGGTCATGCACACATCCACGTATACTTTTACATTTTACATTTTCCTCGATATTACACAGTGCTCCATGAAATGAACGCCACCGATGAAGTGTTGATGCAAGAACTCCACATCCACTAGGTTCATCACTTTAGGTCATTCAAAAAAAAATAACAATGTAAAACAAATATAGACAAGAGAAAAAAATCCAAAAGAAAGTGAGAAATAGAGAACCCAAGTCTAAAGCAAAATCACAAGTCGCATCCTTATGGAGAACCACGGCCAAGACTCACTACCTGGTTTTGAGTTTCATAAAATAATTTGGAAAACATGTAGTTAGGGTGTAACCATACTACAACATGATGAATAAACATAAAAATTGCCTTAGAGAATGTCAATTTTCAGTGGTCTTTGGTCAGAAGATCAATTAAGGGCATAGACACCTTGGAGAAACCCTTAATAAATTGGCGAAGAACCCGACGTGACTAAGGAATGACCTAACTTGTTAAACTGTCGAAGGCGGTGGAATTCGAGAAATGGAGTCAACCTTAGCCTTATCTACCTCAAACCCCCTCTTAAAACCTACATGGCCAAGGACAATCGCTTCTTTAACCATTAAGTGACTTTTATCCCAAGATAAAACAAGATTAACCTCAATACATTTTCTCATGCTTCAAAAGAATCCTCGAACACTGAAAATTCATCCATAAAAGCTTCCACAAAGTCTCCCACCATATCTGAAATGATGGCTAGCATGCACTGTTGGAAAGTCACTGGTGCATTGGGCATTCTACAGAACATGTAGGTTCCGTAGGAGCAGGTGAAAGTCATTTCTTGGTAGTCTAGGTGAATAGGTACCTAGTTGTAGCTCGAGTATCCATCTAGAAAATAGAAATACTTTTGACTCACTAGTCTTTCCAATATTTGGTCAATAAAGGGTAGAGGAAAGTGGTCCATTTTGGTCGTGGTATTAAGCTTCCTGTAATCAATACGAACTTGCTAAGAGGAAGCTATACGGGTCGGTATCGATTCTCCCTTTGCATTGGTTACCACGGTTAATCTCACTTTTTTAGGTATCACCTATACAAGGCTAACACAGGGACTATCTTAAATGAGGTAAATGATACCCACATCTAACCACTTGATTATTTCTTTTTTTACTACCTCCAGCATATTAAGGTTCAACCTTCTTTACATTTCCCGAGAGGGTTAGGCTCCTTAAAAAAAATTTGGTGGGTACAATAGGAAGGGCTAATCCCTTTCAGATTGGCTAAAGTCTAGCCAATAGTTTTTCTGTTTCTTCACAAGACTTGGATTAGATGATCTTCCTGGGTTTTGGTTAGGTAAGCACTGATGATTACTGGACAGGCCTTGTTTGGGCCCAAAAATGCATACTTCAAATTTGTGGGCAAGGGTTTGAGGTCAAGTTGGGTTGCTTGGGGGTGATGGGGGGTGGGTGGGGTCACAGGTGAATTTAGATTTTCTATAAAATCAACCATAAGAGGTCATGGGGTCAAGTCACCTATTAAATCATTATCCTCTTAGGTGGTTTGTTGGTCTTGAGTTAGGTTTGTGGGCTAATAGGGCATGCTCCCATAAAGTTCTCACACACGTTGATTATCATACATTCCTCAATAGTGTAATCCAAATCATTGCAATCCTGAATCAAGCCACAATCATCAAATTATTTTGTTACCCGAAAGATATTTACCTTTATCTTTTGCTCCCCAAAGGCAATTTCCATACTGCCGATCTCATAGTTAATATGAGCTTTGGCAGTAGCCAAAAAGAGCCTTCCTAGTATTATAGGCATGTCCCGTAATTATTCTGGTACCTCCATGTCAAGGACCAAAAAGTCTATAAGGAAATAGAAATCTCTGACTTTGACAATTACATCCTCAACAAAACCCCACAGTGTGGCCATAAATCTGCCTGCCAACTGTAATGTGACCGAGGTAGATTTTAACTCTCCAAAATCAATTTTTTCATAAAGCACCATGGGCATAAGATTTATGGAGGCACCTAGATCTAGGAGGGCTTTATTAAATGTAGCATCCTCAATTACACTTGAAATTAGTGGGCCCCTGGATCTTTTCTTTCGAGGGTAGTTTGCTAAGTATGATGGCACTCTCTTGTTTAGACAATACTACCTGTTTTAGTGTTTTGGCTTGGCATTTGGGTGTACACATTTCGTTAAGAAACTTTACATAGTTGGAGAAATTCTCAATCGTGTAAGGAGTGGAATATTCACATGAACTTGTTTGAAAATTTTAAACCACTCCACATTATCATTGGTCTTTTTCTTCTTAAGTCTGGTCAAGGCTTCAGGAAAGGGTATTCTGGTTGAATTAGAAGAGACGATGTCCTGAGCCTTTTTTCCATCATTCCCTAGGTCAAATTGATCCCCTTGATCAATCTCAAGCTTTTTAGGGTCCTATTGTGGCATGGATGTAGAGGGTGTAGGATCCTGAGTCTTTTGCCCACTCCTAAGTGTGATGGTGCTACTAGTAGCATTGGGGTTTGTGAATTGGGTTTGGAAGGATGGGCTGAGCCTGATTGGGATTTTGAAACCTAGGTGGGGTCTAGGGAGTAGGGTGAATCACTTGAGCTTGTTGGTTCCTAGTTTGGTCCATGTTCCTAGGGAAATTCCTAGGGTTAGGGATGAGTTGAGAGGGCAACATTCCTTGTTGAAAATCAACAAGTTGGTCCATGTGTCCTATCATTTCAGTCCTTAACTAATTCATCACCTCCTTATGTCTTTAATTCATTTCTCTTATTTCCTTGAGGACCATGGACCAATCAAGCTGATTTTATTGCGTAGGCATCTAATAGGTTAGATTTAGATTTCGCCTACTTTTTTGTTCTAAGGAGGATCGATTGTAAGTTTGCCTGGCCAGGTTGGGTCCTTGGGCTTGTTTCTAACCTAACCAAGATTTGGTGGTTTCTCCATTCGAGGTTGTATGTGTTGGAAAACAGTTTATTCCTACTATATCCTTGGATGGCACTACCGTCCTCATAGGTGGAGAATGCAGGGGACAAGTCACCAAAATCAAAAGTTGAGGGAGTCAAGGTCCCTCGGAATCCATATTGGGTTTGGTCCAAGAACAACGGGTTCGCTGGTTGAGCTGCAATCAAGTTATGAATATTATTTACAACTTCTCTACCTGGTGTGGACTAAGCGTAGGTGAGAAGTGTAGTCCCCTGTTTCATTGCATTTGCATAGGAAGTAGAGCCTAGGGGGTTTCCACCCATGAGGAGGTTGTCCAATTTCTTGTCCAAATTCTCCACACTTTTTCCAACCAGTTCCACCTTATCTAATCTTTTAGCAATGATCTCCAAATCAATTGTACTAGTATTTGCTTGGACCTTATATATCCCACTTTTAGGTTGATTTGATATATTAAAGGTGGACGTCGAGGCATTGTTTAGGAAGTTTTCACTTATATTTTCAAATAATTCAAATGTTCAATTTTCATCTTTACTTAAGAAATTGCCTCCACACATAGCATCAACGAAGTGTCTAAGGTTGTCATTTAACCCAGTTAGTTCAACCTCTCCTAATATATATTTTGATGATTTTACAAAATGCTAAAAAGGAACATAAAATTGAACAAACCACTATTTCTGTCTTTATCATAATCCAATTACAAGTCACATTTCATTTCATCTCATCATCTCAAAAGGAAGATCAAAGGATGAAGATGTCACTTGTCTAGGTTTTAGGACTCTATGTATGTGCATTTGAAAAGAGTTGTAATTTTTATATTTATTATCTAGAAGAGTTGTAAAGACCCCCCCATCTAGATATAGGAACTCTAGACTTAGGCTTACAACATTAAGGCAAAACTTAAAAACAAAATCCTAATCCACCAACATATATCGTAGTATCAGACGTCTAATAGTGCATCTAGACATTTGATATGTAAAGTTAAGTCATCTGGACCAATTACCATACATACAGGCTTAAGAATCTAAACACTTAGGCTTTGGACCACTAGACTTAATTCCAGACGTCCATAGTTCACTTTGGGCGTCTGATCACACTTTCAGTCGTCCAATAACCTACTATTAGGACAAAATCTACTTAGGTCAGAACAAAATCCTTGCGAACCTTCTTTGAAATATTTTAATATTATTTCTAGATGTCCAAACCTTGTCCCAGATGTCTGATATTGGAACATTGGGACTAATTCGATTTAAAGTAAATTTTGTCAGACTAAATCTCATGCTTAGATTTTCTTGGAATCAGTAACCTAAGGTCAGTATGGCCACTAAACATCCAACAACATGGCCAAACATCTGACTATTTACACTAGATCCTTGTTTGGATTTGATCCAATTCAAGAAGAAACCTGCACTTTTTAAACATCCAAAAATTCTACCAGACGTCCTCAAACAAGCTATTAGACGTCTAACCTTTAGTAACAAGTACACTATTTAGATCCAATTAAGTCCAATAACAATGATCCTTTGTTTCAGACGTCCAAACTTTCTGTGAGACGTCTGATCAGACGTTTGACCTATATTTTAGTCATCTGATTCTACTGTCAGAAATAACAATTGCCTGATTTGATTTGGATTCCGACCAAATTGGGATATTCCTCAAGTGGCTAGGGGGAGCCTCCCAAGCCTCCTTGAAAGTTCCTTTAAGGCCTATTTATACCCCTTAACCCTCCTTAGGCAAGTTACACTAATTGGAGGTAAACTACTAGCTCTATACACTACACTACTCCATACTTGTCTACTGCTATGCAATCTCATCCTGTGAGGCAAACACTCCATCTCCCTCAACACTCTGCTATAATCACTCTTCATAAGGAGTATCTTAATGTCCTATAGTAGCTAGAACTTTTTACTATCTATTTGTGGTGCTCTTTAGGGTGTTGTTTATTTCAAGTTATTTTATTATTTCTTGTAATTTGGGTGTCCAACTTGTCGAATCCCCGTCTCTTTCTTATGAAGGGACAAACCTTTGTTTAGAAATCGAAGGTGGACTTTGTATTAAGGTACACCGCCCTAGTTTTTAAGTGGTGTGGTTAGTGGATTGATCACATGATGATTGTAAATCCTAAGTCAAGGTTGACTTAGGTGGTAATTTTCTCCTGGTTTGAGTTTCCACCTAAAAACCTTTATGTTCTTTGTGTGATTAAATTTTTATTTGCATATTATATTTCAATTTCACTATTGACCTCCCTTCTAGTGTAGTTTCAAACCCATGATAAAATATCTTGGCTAAATGCCACTTTGGTACCTCATGACAAGGGCATTTTCTAATAAGGTCAATGAAGTGCTCCCATGCCTCGTGGAGCTGTTCGCCTAGGTTTTGAGTAGAGGTGGTAATGGCACGTCTCAAGGCATTTGTTTTACCTATGGGAAAGAACCTTTTAAGAAAGGCACTCAGTTCTTCCCAAGTCCAAATGGGTTTGCCTATGGATCTAAGCCATTGAATCACATTATCTTTAAGAGAAAAAGGGAAACATTTTCATTTTCATCGTAAGGATGTCCTCATCCGTTCCTAGGGTTGAAGGTTCTACCAATATTTATATGCTCTTCCAATTGTTGGAAGGGGTCGTCACTATTATTATTGTGGAAGTGAGGGCTGAGGTTGATAATGTTGGGCTTGAGTTCAAAATCATCCTCGTTATTGGGCACCCTAAGGTATGACTCCTGTTGGGTGTTAGAGGGATTGTAAAAATACCTAAGTGGTTTGGGCTTAAGTGGATTTTGAATGCGATGCAAAGCCTAGAGGATAGTGTCAATGTGATGATCATGATGTTCCCCTTGGGTCTTAATTTGAAGTTGAAGGTTAGCTATGTGGTCATCCTCAAGGTGAACTTCATCCTCACGTTCATCCTCATGATGGCTAGCCATGGTAACAAGTTGGGCAGTCTCCTAGGATTTTTATCCATTGGGGTTTCAAACTCCAAATGCAATGATATCCTACCATTCATAAACAGAATGAACTAACAGGAGATGAGAGGGGAGAAAAATGAGAGAAACATATATCACAAACAAGCAATCCAAACTCTAATCCTTAAAGTGTAACCCTATAAATGACCTAAAACTTTAGAATAGCTAAGCTAAAAATGCAAGAGTAGACTCAACCACCTAGGTAGTCTTGGCCAAATTGACTACGAGGAGATGAGAGGGAAGGTTTAACCTAATTTAGTACTAGGTTTCTTTGTATCCCCCAGCCTCAACCGTTTGGCATCACCCCGCAACCATAGACACCAAGATTTCCCTAAGTAATCAAGCCAATCAAATGCACCTTAGCCTAGATTCCTAAAGCTTGGACCAATGAAATTGGCCAATGTCTAATGATTCTTATTAAGGCTTGGGATCTATAGTGCTTTGGAATGTGATGAAGCATTTTAATGATTTGTGCCCCTTAATTTCCAATCAGTAGTGTGGATGTAGTGCCCAAAAAAAGGTTTTCAAACAAGACTCTTTAAGTGAATGGCTTTTAAAGTTTGTCTTGTTAGGGTACACATTTAGGGTCTGATTTTTTTAATAAATTCAACCAAAGTTTGTGGAACAGTCCAGGTTTTGCAATCATGAGTGAGATGTATTTTCTTTAAGAACAAGGTAAAGACACAAATGTCATGTGATGCATTGCAAAACAAACGGCAAACAACAGAAAGAACATAGCCTTCAAGCAAAACCACAAGGCAGCATCTTATACCATAATGTGAAGTAGCTCCTCAAGATGAGTGCATGATTATTACAATAAAGCGTAAAATAAAAGTTTAAGCTGGAAATATCCTTGGGTATGGCAACTTCATCATGGATATTCCTCAAGTTGGTAGACACCGTAAAGCCTACAGGGTAGCAAGTGTTGTAATCTTCTGAGTCAACTCATCCTTTCTAGCACCAACAATCCTATCAATTATCTTCCCTTCCTTCAAGAAAATGAATGTCGGCATGGCTTCAACTGCCCAATCTTGGGCCACTTGTTGCAATTGTGCACAATAAGCTTTTAGTATATAGATGATGATTTTGTAACTTTGTGAGAATGATGATACATGTAGAGGCATACCTTAAGCTCCTCAACATCCACCTTAAGGAATATAACTTCAGTGAATTTCTTAGCCAGCTCAACAAATACAGGTGCAATGAAACAGCAAGGACCACACCAAGAAGCTGTGAAATCAACCACTACCTGAAAACAGAAGGCACCTAATGGGAGTTCTGCAGAGGAATTACGGCCAACAACAGCTAATTTACTCTTCACTATGCCGCTCAAAAGTTAACCCATAATTAAGAGATTGGGGCATTTGATTTTTCTTAGATACCAAACATTGTTAAAAATTACTTGCCAGAGTAAGCAATATCCATTTTTCAAATGGAACAAAATAAGGCAATATATTGAAAGCACACTTTATTCTCCCTCAAATTAAAAAGATCTGGATAGAATTGTTCAAAACTCCAACAAACCTAGGGCCATTCAGGCCCAGCTCAACATTTCCGAAGCAATTCACAACTTTGAAATAATGCTTCATGAAAGCCCATCCAATTCTAATTCAAGTCATATACAAAATGATTAATCTCTTTATTGCCCTGAATTTCTTACTTGTTTCCTGTCTCGAACAAATCTATCTCTAGCTTAACCAACCGTCTACCACCTATCTATCACCCACTTAATTATTTGTAGATGATATGTTGTTTGTGCAAGCCACGGAGCTTGAGGCCCATCACTTACATAGCATTCTGGAGGAGTACCAGAAGTTCAGGCAAAAATATTATTTTTGGCAAATTGAGGATCTACTTCAGCCATGGAGTTCCCCCTAATTTAGACAGCATAAGATGCATATTGAGTGTCAAGGAGATGACCAAGGTCGAGTTATATGTTGGCTGCCCCCTTCTTGACTCAAGATCCCAGGTGCAACCGAGGAATTTAGAAGTTCCAAAGTGTCAAAAAAAAAAAAAAAACTCCAGTTGGAAGGGTTCACAGGCTAGGAGGGGAAAACTTATTCAAATGTCATTGCTTGCTATGCTACTTGATGTTCACCAAACTCTTCTCAAAGATTTGTGCGGAGTTGGAAAAAATTGTGCATAACTTTTGGTGGGCCTTTTGGGATGGAAAGAAGCATATTAAAGCCTGGTCTTCATTCACTCTACCTAAACACATGGGGAAGGTTAACCTTTGGAGCACCTGTTTATGCAAACTTGGCCTATTTAATGAAGATGGGTTGGAGATTATTGAATGGAGAGGAAGGGCTTTGGTAGTCATATTTGAAAGCCAAATAGTTCCCTCATGACTTCTTTTGGAACTACCATCGTAAGAGCTCAGCTTTGCCATTCATAAGGCTTTATGTGAAATATAGAGGTTGTTGCACAAGGGTATACAGTGGCAGTAGGGGCTTGCAAAAGCAATTTGTTTAGATTTTGACATGTTTTTTTGAACTGAACCGTTGTTCTCTAAAATATCCAAACGGTAACTAAATCGATTCTCCCTAAGAATCATTTTTTTTGTTCGGTTCAGGGTGACATGTTTGAAGAAGATTTGGATCTAAAGGTAACCAACCAAATTAAAATAAATTAAAATCAGAAGTGAATCTTCGTACCTTTACTAGGATAAAAGATCGTGTTATTAAATGAATAGGTTGTATAATTAAGTTTCCCAACAAGATTTACACAATGGACAAAAAATTTGATAACCTCTATACAAGCATTTGTTAACTAGGACATTGGGACTCGAGGGATTTGGGGTGGAACCATGGGGCTTACACAAGTGGGGATGGATATTACATATTGGAGGACAAACAAGGGTTAGTTTTTCTATATATATATATATTATTACAAGCAGAAAGTAATAATATAAATATATATTACATATAACATATATATGAATACATATCTACGTAAACCAGTTTGGTTCAATTCCAAGCAGTTCTTTAAACAATAAAATCGTTGCAGAACTGTAAAATCAGTTTGGTCAATTTGTAGAACAGGAAAATGGACAAAATCTTCTAAAAACCTGAATTTGCTAGTTTGGTTTTCAAGTTCATTCCTTTCTATGGTTTTTTTTTTACTGGCCCTAAGTGGAAGGTGACCATAGATTCTGGAATTAACTTACGGTGAGATAAATGGGTGAGAAATTAGGATGGCCTGCTGCAATTGAGGTATGGCAGAGGATCAAGGGCTTCTCTCTTAGGCATGTGGAGAAGCTGATATTGGATGGAAGAGACTGGGACAAGAGGAAAGCGGAGTTGTTTTATCTAGATGCACCTAAGAAAATGATTAACACTCTTATTCTTGTTGGACATAAGGACAGACTGCTTTGGTGAGGTAAGTCTAATGGGATTTTTAACATCAAGTTAGCATACAAGGCTTTGAGAACTTCAAATGGACAACAGGTCTCATTTAGAAGATGTGGTGAAAGCTTGTAAAAGGAATATGGTGATGAAGAATTTGGCTCCTAGGACCAAATGCTTCTTTTGGAAATTAGTAGTGGGAGCTCTCTGCCTGTCAAGTAACTTCTCATGCAGAATGCAAGGGAAAAATCCATCACATTTATTTCTCACTCTCCTTATCATGCAAGTGCATGGTCAAAAGGGGGGCTGAGGTTAGGACCAAAAGTCATCTTTTAATGGGATTGGTGCAGCATGCTGGATACTTCTCTCCTAGTGATTGGCTAAAGCATTTGCCTTCTTATATGCACCATGCATCATCGCTTGAACACTGTAACATTATTATGTGTGTGTGTGTATTGGGGGTGGGTGGGTGGGGGCGAACAGATCCTTTACCCATTTGGTGTAGAGCAGGGGGTACAGGTAGGTTTTACTTTGTCCATCTGGAGCATGCATGTGTAATTAAGGAAGATGCCGATTCTCTAGTGCTCGATAGGGAAGAAACCTTTCCTTAGGGTCCCTCAAATTTGGTCTACACATCTCTTAAGGGATCAAAGACATGTCAAAGCAGTGGCATTGGATCATGATCCATCCATAACTGCTAACCAAGATATCAGATTATGCAATATCAGATGGGGTGGAAACAGAATTATGGCTGATTCATCAAGGCCTCCAGCTTGCCTTCAGCTTGGCCTATTCAACAAGGATCTTTTGCAGTGATGTCGGTTGCACTATACATCAAATCATCAAGTGCAACCTCATTGGCAATCAAGCATGTAGAGCGAAGATGTCAAGACATCCCAGTTATAGCAAGGGAGGTTCAAGTCACCAAGATTGCACATGAGAAAGTTTCTGTTAAATTAGCTCATCGTTGTGTTGGTTTTCATGTTTTGGTATCTGTCATGGGCCAAATCTACCATATACTCTTGAGGTTGCTTAACGAAATTGCTTTTGACCTTCCAACAAATGGGTATAAACAAAGAAACAATTTAATATCGAAGCTATTAACACATCAAAAAGTAATCGAAGACAAATATTGAAGAAATTTTAGTAAATTGACTACCATAAGCAATATCTAGAAGCAATAAGGACTCTGTTCAATTGCTATGGACATGCAACTAGTAATCACAGGAAAAGAATTCATAGAAAGAGGAACTCCTATTTAAGTAAAATTTGAAGGCTTCCCATATGATCATTCTCAATATTGAAATCTCAAAAAAAAGCAAAAAATCATGACTTCATAATTTCAACCATTTACTTATCACAGAAGACAAAAAGTGAAAAAATTCAACATTTCAGATAAAATCTACAATCATATTTCTAAATGAGGAAGTCCTTTAAATCCAAGTTACATGCATTATCAAAATCAAATACTTGGAATGATTGACTACATAAAGCACCTTTTAATGTGGCAAACCAGCCCAATTACTTTATCCACAAAGCATCTTGACACATACAGCTCCATGCATCATTCAAGGATTAGAAACAAAATCTTTCCCATTCATCAAAGGTACATTAAACTTAAAGAGAATGATAAAATATCACATATTTGATATCTTTACTATGCATTTAACCCAAGTAAAGAAAGAACTAATTAAAGGAAGAAAAGCCCACTAGTTTTAGTTTTCTGGACTTTTGAATATGAATGAAAGTGTTAAAATAAGACATCCATCATGTTAATTGATGGGTTTTACCATGGAACAAGTGTTACCACCGATCATAAAATTAATAACTAACCACATGATTTAAGAACAATGTTTTTTACAATTAATGATTCCAAAATCTCATTGGAATTTTTGTTGTACCATATATTTGTTGAAGGATTTCACATATTCAATCTGACATAGGGAACCATTAGGTTACCAACCAATAATCATGGGGAGAGTAAACACAAGTTTTGTGAACAAAAATAATGTTTCTATGTAGAAGGTCATTTCCTGTTTCGACCTTCTTGTTTGCAGAATTCATGTTTCCATAAAGGAGTAATAAAAGTTTGCTCTCCTCTTTCAACTCCCTGCACCATATTTCCAATCTAGGTTCTAGGAGATGATACATTATTCCCCACAAATGTATCCTTTAGGAGCCCAATAATCGTTTACGAATTGGTGGTCATAAAAGAAGGGGAGTTACCTACCATCTGGAAAAGAGAAATATGTGAATCATATTGAAGCAGTTATTCCATATTAACCTTCCAGTATAATATTTGATCTTCAAACAATAAGCCCCACCGAAACGGCAGGTGTTCCTTCTTCCTTCATCTTATTTTTTTTCTATATTTTTGAATGATGATACAATCACCACTATCCCCGGAATTCTCAAAGCAAACCCCACTTATTCCACTTCCTCTAGAATTCCTTCCATCCCAGTTCACCCTCCATATAGCACCTTTCAAGTCAAACAACTAGTTCTTATCTTTATCCATCACGATTCACTCCCAATTAGTCTTAAACAAAATCCACGTAAGCACAAAAGCATTTGCAGACGGTTCGTTTCTCAATCGGTCCCTTTTAACTAAATACCTTAGAAAACAAAACTTTGAAGATCACAACAGCAAGATAGACGGTACCAACTACCATTTCAGCTAACAAATTTGCAATATAAAACGATGACCTAGCTGGAAATTCCAACATCAGACGACATACGACATAATAGAAATTTCCTACTTCCCCCAAAAAAAAGATGGATCTGTGCAGAAATGGAAGATCCAATAGAAAGAAGAGGGCGGGGAGGGGTGGGGGGGCGCGTTGTTGCGCGCGGAGGAAGGGAGAGAGATGGATATTATCAGAGAAAAAATCTTGATTCGAACATAGATCCCGGAAAGGAAGACAAAGAGTCCTGTTTGTTACCCAATCAAAGACGGGGAAGAAAAAGGTACCAGTTTCTTGCAATCATTGGCCAGCTGGAGTTGCTCGTTCCACGCCTCGGTGCTATGGCATGCCACCACTTCTCCCATGATCTCTCTCCTCTTTGTCTGTCTCTCTCTCTCTCTCTCTCTCTCTCTCTCTCTCTCTCTACGCGTTTTGCACAGGAGGGGGGGGGCGGGGCGCTCTGCGGGGGATTATGGAGAGAGACAGGGTAACCAAATGAGAATAAATTACTGAAATGCCACGGCACCTGCGATAGTGCCTCTCTCATTTCAAATTCTTTTCCGCCTCGAATGTTATGCGGACTTCTGGACCGGCCGTTCCTAAACCTGCGGGCTTGACGATGATCTTTGATCATAGGTAAACCCATGGGCCTGAGCCTGCGGGTTTGATGGTGATCTTTGATCATAGGTAAATATATGGGGGAAAATTGTACTGGAATCTCACTTGAACAAATTGAAGAGAACCGGTCGTCGTCTGCGCATCAATCTTTCAGGTGATATAGGGATGAAGATCGCTTTTGTCAAGGATAAGGATTTTTTTCCCCCCAAAATACCTGCCCTTTTGTCCCTCCCACTCCAAAAGCAATCACCGATTTCCCAAAACCCCTATTCTCTCCGATGACATTGGTGTTTTGCTCTCTCTTGTCCTCTTGCAATCACATGCCACTATAGTTTGGCCAGGGTAATCCCTTCTCACCATTCCTCGTCCCCATCCTCAACCAACAGTCTATCTCCTCCTTTACTACACCTCCAAGAGCCCTCCTCCACCCCAGCCCCTCCTTTAACGTGAGGGTAATTCTCTTACTTCTGGAAAGAATGAAAAATAGAATGAAGATATGGTTGTGTGAGAGGAGGTGGCCATTGGTTATTCAAAGTTAAAAGTCAACATAGCTGGTGATGGCTATGCACATGTTTCTTGGGTGACACCCAAACATAAGGTGTGAAAACCCCCCTTAAATTCACCTACGCAAAATTCAACGGATAAGAAAAATTAACCGTTATTAAGGTGGAGGTGGGGCTGTCATAAGGCATGCATGGAGATTAAAAATGGTAATTGGATAGTTGTAAATGGTCAATGGTGGTGGCGCTTTGCATAAGCACCGCCCACCGATTAAGAGAGATATTTAAAGGGTTCATGTGACAAAAATTGTCCCTTCCAATTTCTCATCTTTCACCCACTGATCAAGTAACTCCCTTATGTTTTCAGCTCAATAACAAAACTCCTTTACCTTCTTACAAATAATCACCAATACCTATTTGTTGTTTTTTTCCACGAGCAATTAAGAAGAACAAAGGAAGGGGAGAAAGATTATGAATATTGCTATTGGTGAGTTCTTGGGACCTAAAAGAAGGTAGAAGTAGTTGCAGCTAGAAATAACTCTGCTGAAATTGTGAGAAAAACTAAAGAAGAGCTCAAGAGAAGACTTTTAAAGGTGAACCAAAAGAGCTCAAGGGAAGGGAGAAAGCTCAAAAACTAGAATCTAAAAAATTGGGAGATTTTAGCAACCTTATAAAGTTAGGTAAACTAAGGTAGGGACTTCCCTTTTCCTTAATTATGCCTTTTGATTCCAAGTGAAAGTAGACAAGTTTAACTAATGATTTCTTAAGATGAAGGGATGAATATGGTATTTGATGGCTATTAGATGTTTAAAAAGTGTTAATTCTTCATTTTCAAGCATTAGACCTATGTTCTGTAGCAAATAGATGTAAAGGAAGTGGTTAAATCAGTCATAAATTCAATATGCTAAGTCTGGAGTAGAAGCAAATGTACTAGTTAAAATAAGAAATTTAAACATGGTTTTCTAGACATTGTTAAGACCTAAGTCATTAAGCTTTTTTTAGACGCCTGTACTTTAGGTCAAATGTCTGGACTGAGGGTCAGATGTCTTGCAAGACGTCTGGACCCATTCCCAGATGTCTGAAAATCAAAATTTTCGTGTACGTCCTCGCATCTGCGTGCGTGCTGCATGCAGACAGTACGTGACCTCGTTTTCTTCTCTCCTTCTCTCTCCTCTCACCGACGCAAACCCTAACCTAGCACCTTATTTAAACCCCCCTCCTCTCCCTCGTTCACCCCACTTCCAGCCACCCTTCTCCTTCCTCCAGCGAAAGCAGCGAGCAGCGAGTGGCGAGCGTGAGAGACGTGGGAGGAGAGGAGGAGCAGCGAGGGGAAGAGAGGAGAGCAAGCGCGCGAGCTCATGTGGGAGCTCGTCGGAGAGCTCGCGGCTGGTCAGCGTGTGCACGAGGCGGAGAGGTGCGTCGGGGAGGTCCTCCCCGACACTGCTGCAGTCGGAGCAGCAGGCGAGTGGACTCGGTGCGACCACGCGCGACGCGAGAAGGCGAAGGCAGGTTATGATTTTGGATTTTTCCCAGAATCATACGTCTGGATTGACGTCCAGACGACGTAGACGACGTCTGGAGGAGGTTCCAGACGACTGAGAGATAAGTTTCGCGACGTACACCTTCTTTGCGGATACGACCATGCAGGCCATTCCGCCGAGGCACTATTTCGTGCCATATTGAGGAGATTTTCGTTGACACGGGCAGGATTCACTTCGGGAAGGCACGTGACACGCCCTCCCATGCAGTTCAGATGTATGGACAAGGCACCAGACGATGGGAAGCATTTCCAGACGTCCGGAGAGGTGGTCGGACGTCTGGAACTGGGTCCAGACGATCCAGCGGAGTTCCTGGACATCTGAGGAGTGGCGTAGGAGTTGAGGTATGGTTCTGGACTCTTTTAAGACGTCTGGAAGGTGTTCCAGATGTCTGATGTGAACCAGAATTACTATTTTTGACCCGTTTAGGGTCCATTTGAGGTTCAATTTCCACAATTAAGATACCATTGTTTTCCATATGTTTCCCTCTACTTGTTGGAATACTTTTTATCCTATTCTGAGTAGTCTCTTGTAAATGATCTTTGTGATAAGACCTCATTCCGTTGCGGATTTGGGGTTTGCTGAGGCACGTGGACCTGCCGATCAAGCCCCCACTACTCCTAGGTTTATTGGTAGAGTGGCTTCCCCTAGTTTAATTACAAACCTGAATGCATATGTGGAATGAATGTTAGATCCTAGGGTATGGCATGAATCCTAGGACTAGAAACACTGGAATATTGTATTGAATGTATGGATTGCAGTCTTGGATGAGTAGATAGAATAATAACAATTGCCTATAAATGAATAACAGCTGCCTGTGAAATGTAAAGTACTTGTGTTAGCAAATTGTTGCATGTAAATTCCTGATTGTTTACGTTAAATGTCATAATATGAGCTGCATGCATATGAATTGGAAATGGAAGATTGAATGTTGGAAACACGAGCTACCTACGAATAAACCTGGAATGTGAACAATAAAGTTACATGTTACATGTGTAGAACTTGAGAAATGGAAATAGAAATGATGAAACCTGTTATGGCTTGGCCTGAGAAACATGAGCATGAACCCTATGGGGAATTAGGAGTAGAGCTCCTGGAAATAAATGGAATGAACTGGAAATGTGAATGGGGAAGTGAGCTGGCCCTTGAGTATGAAGTACCAAGGAGAGTGACGGTTCCCCTGTTTAGTGCAGAGTGGAGCTAGCCGCCCTAAGGTTGGGACCCGGGGTTAGGATTGGCTACTTTGTATCGACTTTTTGGCCCTCGCATACACAGTACCGGGGAGAGCTACTAGTGTAGGGAGAGAGCTAGCCACCCCATGGGGCTTGGGGCTCAGTTAGCCGCCTTACACCGACTTGTTAGGCCCATTGGGCAAACCAGGGTAAGGCGAGGATGCGCGGACTGTGGAGGGGCGAGACCCCTATTACTGAGAGGGCTATGCCCTATACTGGTTCCGTGCTGTGCTTTGGGCGCACCCGCTAACGGAAACGACAAACCACGTTCCAGTGCGGGGTAGCTACCCATGCGTTTATCGCTCATGCCGTAGTCACCGTTACGTCTGTTAGTGACCTTGGGGTGGTTGACTGAGTGTAGGACCACCATAGGGGACTCTCTCGGCCATGAGAGCACCACGTGCTACTTCTACTCTTCGAAAAAGACTGCAATCAAGATCGTTCCCACGAGGAACATTCGAGATCAAGAAGAGACTCGATAAATAAACCAAGTGATGACAGAAAGAATAATTAGTTAAAGAAAGAAAGAAATTAAAAAACAACAGCTACCTGTCCACCTTTACTGTTTTAGTTAGTTGGTTTCCACTCTACTCAGCGTTTGCTGACGTTTTGTACTCATAACCTTTTTCAGGTCTAGGTGTTGAGCATCCAGAGCCTACGGCTGTAGAGGGTGCTGGACCCAGTAGAGCCCAGTAGTTGTAGCTTTCTGTTGTACTTTGTTTCCTGCTGTAGTGAGTAGTTTATTACACTTCTGTACTCTTTTATTGTGAACTTTATATTCCTGTACTCGTTTACTTTCCTACTATTGTGGTGGTGTGTACTGTAGTAGTTTATTTTCTTACTATTGTACTTTTGTTACTGTTAATTGCTTGCATAGTGAATGTGGTTTATTTTACTACTTTTTGGTTACTTTCTCATTGGACGACTGGGTCTTGGGATCTGTCGAGTCGGTCCGGTCTCATGTCCTGTAGGGATTCGGGAATCGGGTCGTAACAAGATGGTATCAGAGCAAGGTCATCCCGAGAAGTGAACCAACTAGCTGGAAAATAACCAATTCACGTGCTTGTGACAAGAGTAACCACCACAACGTACCTTTTGACATCTATTCTAAATTTCCTTTGTTGAATGTCTGTGGAATTGACGTCTTTCTGTTCTGTGTTCGCGTCTCCTTGTAGGAGATGCCTCGATGTGGAGTCATTGAGGCGGGCCGCGGGCGCGGCCGAGGACGAGGTCGAAGGGGTGGACGCGTTGAGCCCGACGTCTCAGTGGATCAGCCACTACTTCCAGGCGTTCAGGCCTAGGACCTCGCTGGTAAAGTGGCAAACCATGGCGCTGCTTTTGTGTCTTTATTATAGTATAGTCGTTATAGTATAAGATAAGACAGCTCCGGTTGTTATTACCATAGAAATTTTTTTTACTCGGAAATAGTTTTCCCGAGGTCGAACTCAGGGAGATACTAGAATTCTAGAAGTACAATACTTTTATTACAAAAATAAGAGAGAGAGAGAGAGAGGTAGAGAGGTAGATTTGTTTCTTGGCTTTTTCTTCTTCTCTTCTTTCTCTCTTGTCTTGTCTTCTTTTTCTCTTCTTTCTTTTCTTCCTTCTTTTCTTTGCTTTCAGCTGCGGCACCTTCTCTTCTCTTCTTCTTCTTTACTTTGTCTGCAGAGCTTCATTCGTCGTCTGATTTCTTAATCAGACGGCTTAAGTGGTGTCTGCTACAGTACTCCCTTTGTGCTTCTTCTTCTTCTTGCTCCTGCGGTCTTCTTCTTCTTCCTCTTTCGTTTTCCTTCTTCTTCTTGCGGTCTTCTTCTTCTTTCTCCTGCGGTCTTCTTCTTCTTCCTCTTTCTTTAAGTGGCCAAGGCTTCGGCCACCTTCTTCCTTCTTCTCTGCCTTCACACTCACACAACTGGTCAGAGCAAAACCTACCCCTACCCTTTCCCGCATCTCTCTCTTTCTCAGATTTCTCTCATAGGATCTCTCTCGCAGAGCCGGGTATTCGGGTACGGGTATCGCGCCTGGGACTAGGCCCACCGGCGTGCAGTGGTGGGCGAGGTGTGCGCAGTGTCGGGTATCCGGATCCAACCCAGACCCGCGGGGCGTGAGCGTGGGCGAGGGCAAGCACGTGGGGCGCTCGTGCGTAAGGGACCTGACCCCTGTGTTCGAAGGCGAATAGCCTCAAACACTTTTTCAATTTAAGTGAGGGCTCTGAGCCGCGCACTTCCGAGGTGGGACTAAAGTCCCACCTCCCAGATTGGAGCCCGCAGGTGAGGAGCTTGCAGCAATTGCAGCAACTTACAAGGGGTTTGCCTCAACTGCAGACCTTGGAGTCTTCGTGGAGACACTCCGCGCAACCTGGGACCAGCGCCTGGGCGAGGTCGAAGCTGTAGCTGCAGGTGAAGGAGCTTCACCTGCTCAGCAATGGCGGCGAAGGGGGCGTGACCTGAACACAGAAATACGGCCTCTCGGCCTAGTCAGAAGATGCAGGGAGCTTCGCCGGAGTACGGCGAAGCCAGTGTGGGTGGTGGCGAGGCGTGAGGAGGTGTACGGTGGCAGCCCTAGGTCAGACTATGGTCGGAAAAATGGGTCTGTTCGGGGGGTCTCTAGGTGGCGTGTGGCAGGGAATGAAAAGGGGGAGGCTGTGGAGTGGAGTGAGGGGAAGCTTCTGAGGTGATCGACGAGGAGTGAGGAGGTCTGTGGAGGTGGAATGGGCTCGCCGGAGAGGGTGGTCGGAGACGGAGCAGGCGGAGGTGGAAGTTGTGTGTGGGGGCGTGAAAATATAAATTTACAGAGGGGAAATTTAAAGGAGGAGGAGAGGAAGCTTTTACCTAAGTTTTGGACGAAGGGAGGAGGGCGGAGCTGAGGAAGAAGAGGCCCTGGAAGGGGAGATCGGCGATGAGGAGGCAGGCGGAGGGTGTCGGCGGGTGCAGCACAACACAGACGAAAAGGTTAGGGGAACCCTGCTGTAGGTAAGGCAGCAGAGCGACGAGGAGGAGGAGGAGTTGGTCGTTGGAAGCTGCAGGCCGTCTGTCGGAGCTAGAGAGGATGAAGTGGGGGGTTATTCTCCGTCAGAGACAGCTTGCCTCCTTCGGCTGGCGACGGCGGTCTTTATAAAGGCGAAGGCAGAGGGGTGGGCGCAGGGAGGCAACGTGCCTCCCTCGCCGGAGAATGGTCGAAGTAGAAGCCCATACCTTCTGCACGTTCGCACGGAAGGTGTGGGCGATGGTAGAGATCATGGTGGTGTCCCTGCGACAGCAGACGTCACAGGGAACACCCGGTTCAACGGGCAGAGGGCCTCCCTCACCCTGCGCGGCGCCATGCTCCGCGCAAAGTCGCCGGAGCATGGCGCTGCTCAGAGTTTTGCAAGGAGGACCTAAGTGCAAAGAACGACGAAGAACCTAGGGGCCAAAATGCGAGGGTTTCGAAAGTTGAGGGTCAAAAAGTAATAGATGAGGACCAAAATTCAAAGTCGGTCAAGAAGGTCTCTTCTTAGGCTCAAGTTTTTATACATGACTAAATGGGACCTAAGGATTCTAATGGTGAATTTTATTTCTAGATCAGACCTTGTTTGACCAATCAATTTATGTAAAAACTCAAATTAAATCATTAATTGGGCATGGTTCTCAATGTAGGTCAAAATGAGTTCCCAATGCCAAATTGAAGGTTCTAAGCCCTAGAGATTATTTTTCTATGAATTTTAGAGGGTTTAGTAGATTTTTACTTTACCTCGAACCTCGTGAATTGAAGTGGGTTTGTTTTAGGGTTACAGAATGTCATTTAATTCCTTGGAGTTGCTGTAGCCCTTGTTGGATCAAATCATCCCACTTTCCTTCTTATTAGGTTAGTTTGACCTATGTTTGGACCCTGAGTTACCCTATTTACTGATTGTGTTGGTGAAATTGCATTTTTACCCCTTATGACCTATTTTCTTCACAAACTCAGAATTCTCTGAGTCAAGCCTTTCTATAAGTTATGTAGGAGCTTTTTCTTGTATATCTAGGTTAGATTGTGCTAGTTAGGGTTCATGATGAGGTTCTCATCATACCCCCTTGCTTAGCTTTTGCTAGTCCCTTAGCAAAAACTTAAGGTTTTAACCTTTATTCTAGACCATGATGTTTTTAATAACTTCAGATAGGTGCTTTTTTATTTGAACTTAGATTAGGTTAGAATGCTGACCATAGGCCTAAAAGGTACTCTAGTACCAATCAAGATCCAAATCTGTCTAGCCTCAGCCTCAGTCTTTGGCAAAGGTTTTTAAGGCCCACAAGAACTAACCTAAGGTCTATTGGACTTTGTGGTTAAAGCACCCGTGCTTGAAATGATTTTAGCCCTAGTTCAGTTCACAGTGCGTTTTGTAAGAGAGAGAGATAGAAAATTTTTCTGTTTGGAGAGTTTTCTCTCTCTTTTTCTTTTTAGTTCTAGCTTAGGATTGGCTTTTCAACACGGTCTGTATCAGATTCCTTGCTTCCATCATCAATCCTCAAGGGTTCCTTACAATTGATGCTTTGAGATAGCACCGCCCATGGCAACCCCCGGAACCCTGGCTATTGAGATTTCGAGATAATCCCATCCATGGTGTTCCGTGGCTGAATCCAGACCCTGGCAATTGACACTTCGTGATAATGCCATCCATGGAATCTGAACCAGCAGAGTGCTTACATGCCCCCAGTAGGATATGTAAATATCCTAAGAGACAAGCACCGAGGAGATGATATTTTGTTACGCATCTTCGAGGGGATTTCTCGCCTCTCCACGCTGGGAGCTCGTCCAAATCAACTTGTGTTGATCGGCCGCTCCTACTCTAGGTGTACTTTTCAGAATTTTTGACGCTTCTGCGTGATTTTTGATTTTTACGCTTACTGAACCAAGCTGTGTGTGAGGTTAGGGTGCTTAGGTTACTGAGTCCCGTAAACCAGAAGTTAGCTAATGAGGTCAAATACTCCCTAAGCCTTGGACCTAATACTTAAGCTTTTCATTTTCCTCAACCTCTTGAGGAATGTCTAGATCTTAATGGATACTAAGAGTCTATCCAAGAACGCGTAAAGTTTGTGTTCTTACTAATCTTACCATGCACTTTTCATTTCTTTTCTTGAATAAGGTCTAGAATTTAGGTCAATTCCTTAGTTTCTTACTAACGACTATCACTCTTTTCTTTCATTTTTGCGCTCCTTTTTCATTTTGTTTCTTTTCCTTCTCCCACAAAATTTCCTTTCTCCTCTTATTCTCTTTGTTTTTTTTGAAATTTTTTTTTAAATTTTTATGGTGTTTTTGGCATATGTGAATTTTTTATTTAAAACCTTTTCTTACAAGTTTTACACTTTTGTACCCCCATGCCTAAGGTTTGCAATGTCCTCATTGTGACTTAGGGGGTTTTTATTTACTTATTTCATTCCTTAAGATAGATGTTTTGATGAGTGAATGGGTTGGGATGATTGTTGCGGACAATTTCTAATCCCAGATGCAAGCATCTGAGGTGGAGTCGGCTGTTTATAAGGGCGAATCATAAGTGCACAAAGGTGTGAAAAAGGTTTTATATTTTCAGGAAAAAAGACGGGCTGCCTCCCGTTACGCGCTGAGTTTTACGCCATCGGCTGAGCACAATGAGCTTAAGGGGAATGGAGGATATAAGATGATTCAGCCAAATCAGTAGAAGTCACATCAATGAACGGCTTGGGTCTCTGACCGTTCACGATGAAAGGTTCGGAATCGTGGCTGAGCAGACTGATTTCGATGGCTCCATTTCCAAAAACCTGTCGGACTAAATATGGTCCGACCCACTTGGATCGCAACTTTCCTAGGAAAAGTTTGAGTCGGGCATCAAATAGTAGGACCTTCTGACCAGGATGAAAGATCTTTCTCGAGATATACTTGTCATGGAAGGCTTTAACCCGCTCCTTGTAGATTCGCGAGTTCTCATATGCGTTTAGGCGTAATTCATCGATCTCGCTGATTTGAAGCTTTCTGTGGGTTCCAGCCTTCGAAAGATCTAGATTACAGTTCCGTACTGCCCAATAGGCTTTATGCTCCAGTTCTACGGGAAGGTGACATGTCTTTCCGTACACCAGTCTAAAGGGAGACATGCCTAATTGGGTTTTGTGGGCGGTCCTATAGGCCCACAATGCTTTCGGAAGTCGGGACGACCAGTCCTTCCTGTCAGGCCGAACAGTGACCTGCAGGATTTTCTTAATCTCCCGATTTGACAGCTCAGCTAGACCATTAGTTTGGGGGTCATAAGGAGTAGAGACTCGGTGAGACACCCCGTATTTGGTCATCAGTGACCTAAACTGAGCGTTTGTGAAATGGGTCCCCCCATCAGAGATTATAGCACGAGGAATCCCAAACCTTGAGAAAATGTTTTAATAAATGAATTTGAGAACGATTTTGTGATCACAGGTTTGGGTCGGTATGGCTTCGATCCATTTGGACACGTAGTCCACAACAAGCAGAATGTATTCGAAACCATCCAAAGCAGGAAAAGGGCCCATAAAATCAATCCCCCAAACATCAAAGATTTCGCATACGAGAATCGGCTGCAAAGGCATCATGTCGCGACGGCTCATGTTGCCCAAAGTCTGGCAATGACTGCATGCCTTGCAGTGACCGTATGCGTCTTTGAACAGCGTGGGCCAGTAAAAGCCACACTGGAGGACTTTTGATGCGGTTTTATGCCCAGAGAAATGGCCACCGCATGCCTGGTCATGGCAGAAAGAGAGGATATTGTTGATTTCCTCCTCTGGGACACATCTCCGGATGACTTGATCAGCACCTATGCAGAAAAGGTACGGGTCTTCCTAGATGTAATACTTGGTATCAGAACGCAATTTGTCTTTCTTGGCCTTCGGCCAATCAGAAGGGATCTAATGAGATGCCAAGTAGTTTACTATATCAGCAAACCATGGAAGTCTAGTACCGATAGTTAGCAGGTGCTCATCAGGAAAATGTTCCGTGATGGGTTCGGAAGGGTTGATAATCTCAGAAGGAAGACGGGACAGATGGTCGGCTACCACATTCTGCCTTCCTACCTTGTTGCGAATCTCAAGATCGAATTCTTGCAACAGCAAGATCCAACGAATTAGTCAGGACTTCTCGTCCTTCTTGGCAAGGAGATGCCTTACAGCCGTGTGATCCGAGTAGATGATGACATGGGAACCCAGGAGATACGATCGGAACTTTTCAAGGGCAAATACTACGGCTAGCAGCTCTTTCTCTGTAACCGTATAGTTACGCTGAGCCTCGTCAAGTGTCTTGCTAGCGTAGTAGATGACACGGGTTTCCCATCAGCTTTCTGCCCCAGGACCGCTCCTACAGCGAAATCAGATGAATCGCACATGATCTCAAAGGGTTGAGACCAGTCAGGGGATTGTAGGATAGGTGCCTGGGTGACTCGGTCACAAAGGTTTTCAAAGGCTAGTGTGCATTCCTTGGAGATTTCAAAGGGTACATCCTTAGAGAGAAGAGAAGTCAAGGGGCACACGATTTTCGAGAAATCCGGAATGAAACGACGGTAAAAATCGACGTGCCCCAGAAAAGAACGGATGTCCCTGATCGAGCTAGGCATAGGAAGGCGAGAGATCAGATCAACCTTAGCTTGATCCACTTGGATGCCTTTTTCCGAAATTAAGTGTCCCAGGACAATTCCCTCAGGCACCATGAAATGGCTCTTTTCCCAGGAAAGAACCAAATTCACATCGATGCATCGCCTGAGTATCTGGACCAAGTGTTGGAGGCAATCGTCAAATGATGCTCCAAAAACTGAAAAGTCATCCATGAAGACTTCCAAATAGTCACCTACCATATCTGAGAATATGACAAGCATGCACCGTTGAAAAGTAGCGGGTGCATTGAAAAGATCGAAAGGCATCCTTCGGAAAGTGTATGTTCCGAAGGGGCAGGTGAACGTGGTCTTTTCTTGGTCCTCAGGATGGATTGCCACCTGGTTGTAACCGGAGTACCCGTCAAGAAAGCAGAAGAACCTATTTCCCGCTAGTTTCTCAAGAATTTGATCAATGAAAGGTAGTGGGAAATGGTCCTTCTTCGTGGAGGAATTGAGTTGGCGGTAATCTATACAGACTCTCCACACGTTGGCTAATTGGGTAGGAATGACTTCTCCGGTCTCAGTCGTTATAGTGGTGAGTCCTGCCTTCTTAGGCACAACCTGAATTGGGCTCACCCAACGACTATCGGAGATCTGGTAGATGATTCCGGCATCTAACCACTTGATGATCTCCTTTTTCATGACCTCCTGCAGATTAGGGTTCAAGCGTCTCTGTATTTCACGAGAAGGTCGTGCGCCCTCTTCTGAATAGATATGATGAGTACAATAAGAGGGACTTATTCCAGTCAAATCATCGAGAGTCCACCCGATGGCTCTGCGATGTTGCTGGGGACAGCAATCAGACGGGATTCCTATTCGGGATTGAGGTTGGAATTGATAATCGCAGGAAGGGTCTGATTAGAACCCAAAAAGATGTATTTCAAGTGAGCAGGAAGGGGCTTTAGCTCGAGGATGGGGTTATCAGCCGGTGGGTGGTTCAGCATAGATGTGAGGTTCAAGGATAGGAGTTACTGGGTTGTTCAAATCTGGATTCGACTCCTCTGTTTGCGGGTCAAGATCTTTCTGCGGTTGATGAGGTATAATCAGGTCATTCTGGAAGTGTGTTTCATCAACCAAAGCCCTAATGTCACAAATCTGTTCGATGACACCGCAATTGATTCCTTGTTGGGCCTTAAATATATCAATTTTTAGGGTTTGATTCCCAAATTTGAGCTCTATTTGGCCCTCCTCACAGCTAATGTTGGCTCTAGCAGTAGCCAAGAAAGGTCTCCCTAAAATAATTGGTGTATCCCTAGGGTTCTCAGGTACGTCCATGTCTAAGACTATGAAGTCTACAGGAAAGTAGAAATCCCGTACCCTCACAATAACGTCATCGAGAATCCCTTTTGGTGACTTTATAGATCGATCTGCTAATTGTAATGTCACCTCAGTTGGTTTTTGCTCAGATTCTTCTAGATGGTTAAGGATGTGGGTATCAGATTTATGGAAGCACCCAAGTCTAGCAAGGCTCTATCAAATTGGGTATCACCTATCTTGCAGGAAATCAGGGGAGTACCAGGATCTTTAGCCTTGGGTGGGAGTTTGCTTAGGATTACAGAGCTGGCTTGCTCTGACAAAACAATTGGACTCCCACTCTTGGTTCGCAGCTTACGCTGGGGTGTACACACATTCTTTAAGAATCGTGCGTAAGCCGGTACATGGCGGATTGCATCCATCAAGGGGATGTTTATGTGGACCTGCTCAAAGAGCTTGACCAGGTCCTCCTCAGGTGCCACGGGCTTGGTGGTCTTCTTTCCCTTGGTCAAGGCCTCGGGAAACGGGATCTTGGTTGGTTCTTCTAGGATAGGTCTAGGTCTTGGATCTAGGACAGGGGTAGGAATGTCCTGGATTACCGTCCTAGGCTTGGGATCACTACCAGGCTTGGAGTGGTTTGGATGAGGTGGATCTTGGGTTTCCTTACCACTACGGGTCGTTATGGAATTAAGTCCTGCCTGGTTTTGGTTGGGATTGGGTAAGATGGGTTGCTGCTGGTAGCCTGCAAAAGAAGTGGAGGCCTCTATCCCGTCGGGTGAAGGAACAGAGGGGGCCTGATAAATCATATGGGCTTGGCCCGGGTTTGGGTTCATAATGCGCCGCTGGGTTGGCACGTTATTCGGGTTAGGAAGAGGTTGGGAAGGAAGAGTGCCTGGCTGGCGAGAGTTTGCCAACTGGGCTAGTTGATTTTGGACCTCTGTAAGTTCGTCCTTGTGTTGCTTTTGAATAGCCGCATTCGTTCTTTGAATGTCAGCCAAAATCTGAAGGATAAGGGACATTGATCCTGATTTGGCCCTGATGGATAAGTAGGGTTGGGCTGAGGCTGAGGCGGCTGGTAAGGACGAGGGTGTTGTGGGCGGGGCTGAAAGGGTGGTCTTTGGGTTTGGGAATTTCCCACCCATTGAAAGTTGGGATGGTTTCGCCATCCAGGGTTATAGGTGTTAGAGAACGGGTCATTCTGGATGGCGTTGAGGTCCTCGCAGGTCTGAGGAACCTCCAGAGAGTCAGAGAAAGGGGGGATGGAATTCCCTGAGCTGGTGTAGAAAGGATCGGATGGACCTCCGGTCTGAGAATCAGATGATGGATATGGGTCCATCCTAGGAGAAGATCGATGGAGAATGTTTTGCACAATTTCCCTTATGGAAGGAGGCTGTGCAAAGGGGCTATGCGCAGAGGTGGCTCGCTGCAGGTGCTGAGTCAGCTCATCCACCTTCTTTTCAATGATTGAGACCTTGTCCAATCGACTGGCCATTAATTCCAGGTCGACTGATGCGGACAGGCCCTGCGTCTCATGTGCTCCCCTAAGATTCGTCGATGCACGGGTATTTTCCTGTCGAATAATCCCATGGAGTCATTGTTGATGGAGTTCTTGCACATGTTTTCGAGAATCTCCCACATGGTGTCCTCATGTTGACCCATGATATTTCCTCCGCAGGTTGCATTGACGAAAAGATGGATGTCCTCACGAAGTCCCTGGTAAAAAGATTGGACCTGTTCCTATTTAGGAACTTCGTGATGGGGGCACTTTCTCATGAGATCCTGAAAGCGATCCCATGCCTCATGGAGAGGTTCCCCTATTTGCTGAGTGAAGTGAGTAATCTGATGGCACAAGGCATTGGTCCGACCAATGGGAAAGAACTTTTTCAAAAATTCGGACTGAAGTTCTTCCCAAGTGTTGATCAGCCGGGTCTGAGTTTGATACCAATGAGCGACCTTGTCCATAAGAGAAAAGGAGAACATCTTCATGAGAAGAATATCCCGATTTTGCGCATCTGACCCAAAAGTTTGGGCCAGATGCTTTAGCTGTTTGATGTGCTGGAAGGGATCTTCGGAATTAAGCCTATGGAATTTAGGTATAGCATGAATCATGTTGGGCTTCAATTCGGAATCAGGTCCTCTAGTCGGGATTCTGACTCGAGGCTCAATGGCCACTGCAGTAGGATTTTTATGGTCCCGCATCATAGGACGCTGCGGTGGGTGCACAAAGTTTTGGAAGAGGTCATTGAGTCGCTGGAGCTGGTGCTCCAGATTGTTTTCTTCCTCAACTGGCTGAGCCATGATGGGGGAAGAAGAAGAGCTTGGTTCAAAATCAGATGAGAGAATGATGGGGTAGGGTTGCTGTGCAAACACGAGCGTCGAGGCTTGGCCTTGACGAGAGTGAATTCCTAAAGGAGATCTTAAGGGTGGTCTTAAGGATCTCCTACCGTTCATGCACTGTTGGAATAGATGATTTTAGAAGGTGCTGGACCCAATCAAGACACCCAAAAATGTGTTGGGTGACTACAGAGGTGTGGGGCAGATGGACCCCTTGATCAGAAAGATCGTCCACCTGAGAATTACCTGGGCAGCCAAAGAGGGTGAGTCCCGCGAAGACCCCTACACGGTAGAGCGTCCCCACGGGTTACAGGGTTTCCCCCACCCGACCTCTCTTGTCACTACGGTTCCAGGTAGACCAGAATGGGGATCTTGACCTCTTAAGTCTACCTCTTTTATTTTAAGATCAAGGTGCTTAAGGTTTCACTTGAACTCAGGTATTTTTGTGAACAAGGTGGCATAATTTGAAGGTTGGTTGACCCTAGGGGTCAACTTCACCTAGTGATTCCTTTGAGAATTTAGGCCTTGTTTTTTTTTTAGGGTTCAAGTGTTTAGAGAGCCAATTGTTTAGGGTTTCTTTGAATAGGTATTTTCAATCAATGGCTTAGGCACACTTCTTTTGGATTTTCTCAATTCTTGATTAAGGGGTGTGTCTCTGAAACCCTAATGTTTGATCTTATGTTGGCTCTACTTGGTCCAGTTAACTCCTTGTTGGGTAATTAGGGCTCAGGCAAGAAGGTGTTAGCCCTTAATTACCTTTAATATTGTGTGCAGGAATAGTAGTTTTGAAAACATGCAGCTATTACTACGTATGAAAGACAGGTTATACCTATTTTTTTCTTTCTTTTTCTTCCTCTTTAAAATTTTAGGGTTTAATGGTGAGAGGATAGAAGTTACCTGTCCTTGGAGTGGTTGTGGTGCGGCTGCGTCCTAATCTTTTTTCCTGTACCTGCGCAAAAGAGAGAAGAGATTATTAGAAACTCACAAATAGAAATTTTATAACTTCTAGAATAGCCGTTGCTCCCCGGCAACGGTGCCAAAAAATGGTAAGGTGGCAAACCGCGGCGCTGCTTTTGTGTCTTTATTATAGTATAGTCGTTATAGTATAAGATAAGACAGCTCTGGTTGTCATTACCATAGAAAATTTTTTTACTCGGAAATAGTTTATCCGAGGTCAAACTCAGGGAGCTACTAGAATTCTAGAAGTACAATGCTTTTATTACAAAAATAAGAGAGAGAGAGAGGTAGAGAGGTAGATTTGTTTCTTGGCTTTTTCTTCTTCTCTTCTTTCTCTCTTGTCTTGTCTTCTTTTTCTCTTCTTTCTTTTCTTCCTTCTTTACTTTGCTTTCAGCTGCGGCACCTTCTCTTCTCTTCTTCTTCTTTACTTTGTCTGCAGAGCTTCATCCGTCGTCTGATTTCTCAATCAAACGGCTTAAGTGGTGTCTGCTATTGTGCTTCCTTTGTGCTTCTTCTTCTTCTTGCTCCTGCGGTCTTCTTCTTCTTCCTCTTTCTTTTTCCTTCTTCTTCTTGCTGTCTTCTTCTTCTTTCTCTTGCGGTCTTCTTCTTCTTCCTCTTTCTTTGAGTGGCCAAGGCTTCGGCCACCTTCTTCCTTCTTCTCTTCCTGCACACTCACACAATTGGTTAGAGCAAAACATACTCCTACCCTTTCCCGCATCTCTCTCTTTCTCAGATTTCTCTCATAGGATCGCTCTCCCAGAGCTTGGTATTCGGGTACGGGTATCGTGCCCGGGACCAGGCCCACCGGCGTGCGGTGGTGGGTGAGGTGTGCACAGTGTCGGGTATCCGGATCCGGCCAAGATCGGCGGGGCGTGAGGGCGGGAGAGGGCAAGCGCGTGGGGCGCTCGTGCGTGAGGGACCTGACCCCTGTGTTCGAAGGCGAATAGCCTTGAACACGTTTTCAATTTAAGTGCGGGCTCTGAGCCGCGCACTTCCGAGGTGGGACTAAAGTCCCACCTCCCAGACTGGCACTCGCAGGTGAGGAGCTCGCAGCAATTGCAGTAGCTCGCGAGGGGTTTGCCCCAACTGCAGACCTTGGAGTCTTCGCGGAGACACTCCGTGCAACCTGGGACCAGCACCTGGGCGAGGTCGAAGCTGTAGCTGCAGGTGAAGGAGCTTCACTTGCTCAGCAATGGCGGCGAAGGGGGCGTGACCTGAACACAGAAATACGGCCTCTCGGCCTAGTCAGAAGATGCAGGGAGCTTCGCCGGAGTACGGCGAAACCAGTGCGGGTGGTGGCGAGGCATGAGGCGGTGTACGGTGGCAGCCCTAGGTCGGACTGTGGTCGGAAAAATGGGTCTGTTCGGGGGGTCTCTAGGTGGCGTGTGACAGGGAATGAAAAGGGGGAGGCTGTGGAGTGGAGTGAGGGGAAGCTTCTGAGGTGATCGGCGAGGAGTGAGGAGGTCTGTGGAGGTGGAATGGGCTCGCCGGAGAGGGTGGTTGGAGACGGAGCAGGCGGAGGTCGAAGTTGTGTGTGGGGGCGCGAAAATATAAATTAACAGAGGGGAAATTTAAAGGAGGAGAGGAAGCTTTTACCTAAGTTTTGGACAAAGGGGGGAGGGCGGAGCCACCGGCTCGTGCCTGCCGGAGCTGAGGAAGAAGAGGCCCTGGAAGGGGAGATCGGCGATGAGGAGGCAGGTGGAGGGTGTCGGCAGGTGCAGCACGACACAGACGAAAGGGTTAGGGGAACCCTGCTGCAGGTAAGGCAGCAGAGCGACGAGGAGGAGGAGGAGTTGGTCGCCGGAAGCTGCAGGCCGTCTGTCGGAGCTGGAGAGGATGAAGTGGGGGGTTATTCTCCGTAAGAGACAACTTGCCTCCTTCGGCTGGCGACAGTGGTCGTTATAAAGGCGAAGGCGGAGGGGTGGGCGCAGGGAGGCGACGTGCCTCCCTCGCCGGAGAATGGTCGGAGCAGAAGCCCATACCTTTCGCACGTTCGCACAGAAGGTGTGGGCGATGGCAGAGATCATGGTGGTGTCCCTACGACAGCAGACGTCGCAGGGAACACTTGGTTCTACGGGCAGAGGGCCTCCCTCACCCTGCGCGGCGCCATGCTCTGCGCAAAGTCGCCGGAGCATGGCGCTGCTTAGAGTTTTGCAGGGAGGACCTAAGTGCAAAGAACGACGAAGAACCTAGGGGCCAAAATGCGAGGGTTTCGAAAGTTGAGGGTCAAAAAGTAATAGATGAGGACCAAAATGCAAAGTTGGTCAAGAAGGTCTCCTCTTAGGCTCAAGTTTTTATGCATGACTAAATGGGACCTAAGGATTCTAATGGTGAATTATATTTCTGGATCAGACATTGTTTGACCAGTCAATTTATGTAAAAACTCAAATTAAATCATTAATTGGGCATGGTTCTCAATGTAGGTCAAAATAGGTTCCCAAGGCCAAATTGAAGGTTTTAAACCCTAGATATTATTTTTCTATGAATTTTAGAGGTTTTAATCGATTTTTACTTTGCCTCGAACCTCGTGAATTGAAGTGGGTTTGTTTTAGGGTTATAGAATGTTATTTAATTCCTTGGAGTTGCTGTAGCCCTTGTTGGATCAAATCATCCCACTTTCCTTCTTATTAGGTTAGTTTGACCTATGTTTGGATCCTGAGTTACCCTGTTTACTGATTGTGTTGGTGAAATTGCATTTTTACCCCTTATGATCTATTTTCTTCACAAACTCAGAATTCTCTGAGTCAAGCCTTTCTATAAGTTATGTAGGAGCTTTTTCTTGCATATCTAGGTTAGATTGTGCTAGTTAGGGTTCATGATGAGGTTCTCATCACTCGCCCAGTTGATACGGGAAATCGTACGAGAGGAGCTCCACCCGCCTCCATGGGTGCCTCTCCCTGGGGCTGCGGAGGGGGAGTCCTTTATGGGACCACGAGACAGACACATTACTGGATGTGAGGGAGGGGGTGGCCCTCCATCACCCCCACTATCCCCTGACACTTTCGAGCACGAGCCCTCCTTGCCTGGAGGCATACCAGTTTCCCCACTTCAGTGCCATTACGAGCTTTTCGAACAGTTCCGGAAACTGAAGCCCCCCTCCTTCAAGGGGGATGAGGACCCGACTGAGGCGGAGGACTGGCTCGAGCAGATCGAGAAGGTGTTTGACACCCTTCGCCCCCTTGCGGAGTGCCGTGTGGCCTTTGCCACGTACCAGTTGGAAAGCGTGGCACACAGGTGGTGGAGGGCAGTCAGAGGTCAGGAGAGGGTCGAGCCAACTTGGGACTAGTTTGTCACCCTCTTCTGCGAGTAGTACTTTCCCCAGACATGGCAGGATTAGAGGAGGCGGGAGTTCCACTCTCCACCAGGGGACGATGACCGTGAGCATGTATCGCACGCGTTTTCTGGAGCTGTCTCATTTCGCCGTGACAGATGTGGCTACCGAGGAGGAGCGCCTGTGGAGGTTCACCGAGGGGCTCTGGCCTGCTATTCAGGGGTATGTCAAACCCCTGAAGCTACCTACGTTCTCTAGAGTGGTGGAGGCAGCAATGACATATGAGGAGACCAACCCGGTCGCACGTGACACTGACAGCGGACGGAAGAGGCCCTACCAGCTAGACTACTCACAGGGCCGGCGAGAGAGGAGGCACGCGGCACTCGCAGGAGAGCCATCATGCTTTGCGGGGCTATTAGTGGCCTTTGGGGGCCACCGACAGGGGCCAGCTGCCAGCATCGGACCCCCGCCCAGCTGTCAGCAGGGACCTATTGATAACACCACGCAAGGGGGTAGTAATTAGGTTGAATATGGCCCATATTTAGAATAAAAGGCACAACATAAAGTAGAATAGGAGCGTTGCATGCATCAAGTACCAAGATTGCTTATAAACCGTATTAATGGCCATTTGTGTAAAGTATTTGTCAAAGCAGGCCTCAGATGAGCAATCGGACCGCACGGATGGATTCAGGACGACGAACGGAGTCCAACGGACTCAAGATCAGCCAAATCCGACATCCGGAGCTCCCACAATGGGCCCAAGAAATCATGACCGTTGATCTGGAGATCAACGGCCCAGAACGCGCCACGTCGCCCCGCCCCCGCCGCTCTCTCGCCCTCAAGCCAGCCAAGAACGAATCTCGGCCGTTGATCTTCGATCGAACGGCCGAGATCCGCGCGCTCGCCCGCGGTCGCCGCGACAAAGCGCGGGCGTGGCGCAACGGTTAGCGCGCACGCCCGCATCGCAGCGACGCGCGTTCGAATCGCGCGGAGCGGAAATCAAGCGCGAGCGAAGGGCGCGGCGAAATTGACCCGCCCGATCAGCAGCGGGCGGTCAGGATTGCGCCACGCGGCGCAACGACAGCGCCCGAGCGCCCACGCGCGCGCACACGCCGGGCGGAAACGTGGGCGCGCACGCGCGCCCGAAGCGCGATCTCAGCACGGGCGCGGGAGGATCTCAGTCGTCCGATCTTCGATCGGATGGCTCTCGTTCATCATCCACGGATCGCGCTTGGGGAGAGAGAGGGGGCGGGCGGCTGACCGGCAGCAGAAGGCCTTCACCGACGTATCTGGAAGCGATTTTAGCGACGTTCTGGATGTCGCTAAAGCACATTCTTCTTTTAGGAAGCCCTTAACTCTATTTAAACCCCCTTCTACCACCATTCAAGGCATCCTCTCCCACTTGCAACTACTCCACTCCTCTCCTAGCTAGTCTTAGGCACTCTTGTAATCGCTGGAGACGACGAGCCGCCGACGGAGCCTTCTCCACCGCCGTGGCTACCTCGTCGCTCTCCACTCTCTCTCTCTCTCTCTTTTAAGCTTTCATTTACTTTTGTTGAAGCATGTATTTAATATTGTAAATCATGAACTATGAATGCATGTTTAATGAAATTATTTTCCATTTAGTTGCCATTTTAATTTCTGTTTAAAGTGTATGATCAAAACCAAGAGCTTTCTAACCCTAAACTCTCTCTATCTCTCGCTTTTCAAAACTGTCTCTTTCGCAAGCAAAACTCCGCCTTTTTCGTGACAACAAGTGGTAAACAAAATCTGATTTCCACGCCTCCCTGAGATCGACACTCGGACTCACCTCCGTTTATTTCTTTTAAAACCGACGTATCAAGTGCAACTATAACGACACCTCTTAACACACACGCACGAAGGCACGTCAGTTTTTGGCGCCGTTGCCGGGGAGGCAACGGATTTGTTTTATCACCTCCATTCCACACTCATTCTCACATCGTCTAATGCCCTATTTTCCTTTTTACTTGACGGTTGCAGGAATTCGGCTCATGGACGGCGAAGCGACGCATTCCACGACGGTAGCAAGGGAGTAGGCGCCTCGAGGACTGATAGTGAGCAATCTCTCTCTCATTGTTTGCTTGCATGAAAAAGCTAAAAAATTGTAAAAACTGAAAAAAATTGGCGTGGTGTATGATTGCTTGACCCACATCCATAACACATCACCCAAAAAAAAAATGTACACTCTAACATTCTGAACGAATTCTTGGAGTGTTCTTTTCTTTTTCTCTTGAGTGGTGTTTGTGAAGCCACCGTGAGTTGACCTGGGCCGCACCACTCAACCCTAAAAACTGACTCATCTAATAGAAGTTGCATGATCATTAGGATGAGTACACTAGGATTTTAGAGCCTCTACAAAATAAAAGGAAATCTACTTTCACCAAGTTGTGTGCAGAACTTGACGTGCCCACTGAAACTTGTTTGAAAATATTAAGACACGTCAACCCTAAAAAGTACTCAAGTAAGGATGAAACACTAAAAGACACTATATCTTAACAAATCCTTGCTTGAAAATCATGTTTTGCTAGAAGCACACACTTTGAAAGTGGAACATTAAGAGGCACCACCCCAATCAACGCCTCATCACATCACTCTAAGCACAAGTACTATCCTAGCCCTTTAAAAATGAGTAGACGTGCCCTAGGCAGGACTGAGTTAAGTCTCAAAAGGTGAGGTTTTGTTCGCTAGGCACTTGGCTTTCATTCCCTTGGTAGAATCTGGTGACTAGGCTGCGGGGCAGTGTCAAACGACCGCGGTTGTGGGGTCTATGGAACCGGAGGCGCAAGCCAAAGGAAGAACCTTCCCTGCAATCCCCTCGTAATCAACCTGGCCAGATTAACCTCGGAAAGGGGAGTCCAGTGCTTACGAACTTAATCAACCTTTGTGAGATTTCTAGGTCTTCTAAGGAATACACCATAAGGACTAGGCTTGTTTGCTTGGTTGAGGACACAACTCTCGCATCTGTTCTTCCCACATCCCTCCATTTCTTCCAAACCATGAATTTCAATGCCTATCCATCTTACCCAAACTACCCCCAACAGGATTCGTATGCTAACCCAAGTGGACCATACTCGCAGCCTACTTGGGCTAACCAACCACCAAGTTGGGGGTACAACCTTGAATATCCCTCTTGGCCCAACTATGACCAAACCGCACCAACTTCTTATTGGAATACAACCAACATAGCCACCCAAGGGTACGATTCAAATCATGGGGCTCCATATCTCGATTGTCCTCATGATGCCTCCTCATTTAGGTCCGACCCACTCTACTGTGATAGGACCTACACTTTAGGAGAACACCAAGAACCCTACCCATCTCAGGATAATAACCAAGAAAGGTCATCTGAATTCAACAACCTTGCCTACTTGACCTTTGGATTAGAAGGAGTTCTAGACAAATGGAAATCAGAAAATGATCAGAAATCTAGGCAAGCCCAGGATCATCAACCTCTGATTTGGTCCCCTGATGAAGAATCTGACTGGGAGGAGGACTTAGAACCTCAACTATTCTGGAGTAGGACCAAACAGAGAATGGTTCCTCTTGAAGAACTGGACCCTGAACATGATAGAATAGAGGACCCACCCAAGAACCTAAACACCAATATGGATTCTGATCCACAACCTCAACCATACTCTCTTAACCTGGATTTCAAGGAGGAAATCCAAAGGACACCAAATGACACCATGTCAATTCTTGATAACCTCCAGTTAGAACTACACAGACAGAATCAAGAATTGGTTAAAGGGCAACATGCCATGTTGGAGTTGTTCCAACAATTGGGGGAAGAAGGCCAAAGAAAGCTGTTGCATACAACGCCATTCATGGAATTCATAAAGCAAGGACCTACCATGATCAATTGGACTACACCTAGTCATCCTGATTTGGTTCAGTCCACCATTGATACCCCTCAGGAGTTGGATAGCTCAGCGGATAAGGACAGTAAGGATTCCTTGGAACACAATTTGGGGAGCATTGAGAACAAACATCAGGAGGAAACTGAGAAGGTGAGGGGAGAGACCTTGGAATCTGAATCTAATCGGCTCAAGACAAGTAATCCGGTGGGAGTAGCAGCCAACGTCGGAGATGGAGAATGGAGTTACAATTTCAAAGAAATTGATTATGAATCGGTTAGAATCCCCATCACAAATTTGGAGGAGGGCCGAGAGAAAGAATATGATCTAGAGGATGAAATTGACCCTACCTCTAATGCAACCCCAAACAGTGAATCTGATACAAAGGAGGTTGAAGAAAATATTCTTGAGATCAAGGGCTTGGAGGTAATGAGCAATGAAACCATAGTTGCGGAAGAGATGGATTCGTCTTTGAAGAGAAGACTCATGCTTGGTTGTAGGGCTCAGTATGAAACTCTGGACTTTGTTACTTGCCCTACCAGAACAAAGATCCCGCAACCCGAATGCACTAGAATCGATACACTTTCGATGGATTACAATTTTATGGGGACACAAGCTGAATATAAGACCTACATCTTTAGTGTTTGGCATGACATATTTGGGGTGCGTTCGTCCACAGCAACTTGTTTGCATGCCCACAAACTAAGAGAGGATCTGACACGGGCATGCATGATATATCTGTTACAGAATTCCCGCCCCTTAGGAACGGGACTCCACCACAACCTTATTCGCATCTGTGGACTTCTGATTTTGGGTCTGGTTAATTTTGAACATATCTTCTTGACCCAAGCCATTCCTGTTTGTGCACCGCCCAGCTGGAGGCGTTAAACTCAGCGCTTCCTAGGAGGCAACCCAGCGGATTCAGACTGATCTGGTAGTTTACGTCACTCAGGTACTATCTTTTTGAACCCTTCTGCATCCATGCATCTGCCAATGAGGACATTGTCCAACTTAAGCATGGGGGGGATGGTAAATTGCATAATCCTGAGCTTAATTAATCAGTCTGAATGAATAAATTAATTGATTAAAAAAAAAAAAATTGAATTTAGGAAGAAAAACTTAGGCATTAGAAACTTGTCAATAGTGGGAAATAATACAAAAAGAACTTAAACGCTTATACTTTTTAGGCCTTCAGGCTTAATCAGCCCTAGTGTCCATTAAAATATGGATTTAGCGGCGAATCCTTGCAACTTTAAGCTATTCTAATCCACCTAATAAATAAGGTAATAAGTATACGACTTATCAACTCACCCTCTAACTCAGGAAAACTTTGAGTCTAAGCATCTACACACATTTTTGCATAGACTCACTTCTTGGAGATTTTGACAGAAATTGGGTAGCTAATGAACTCTCTAGGGTGGTATGGCTGGCAAGTTGTCGTGGGTAACAGCCCATTGGCAGGTTGTCCAGAACCCAGCCACAGGCCATTTCTTTTTCGCTGCCTCTAGGTACATTTGAGATTAGGGAAGCCACCTACGAAAAAAAAAGAGAAAAGAAAAGAAAAGAAAATAAACCACACTTCACCGCACAAGTATGGCTGGCAAGTGATCGTGGGTAACAGCCCATTGGTCGGTTGTCTAGAGCCCAGCTCAATAATTGCACAAAAAAGACCAAAACACCTAAGGACGAAGCGGGGAAGTAGTACAAGCCGGGGAGATATACACTGGAAAATCCTTGTGTTGACCCCAAGTAAAATGAACGTAGGGAGAAAGCTACCAGTCGAACAAATACACCTTCAGGCAAAAATTTATTTTCTTTTCCGGACACCTAGAGGCGTAGAAACTCGAAGTCTGTCTCAATTACCGTTAAGTGAGTCTATCACAACATTCACACCAAGATGCTTAGCACTTAGGGTTTTGATCGAGTTTTGGGTGGGTTGGGTAGCCGTAAAAAGTTACCAACCCACACTGAATTCCGAAAATTCTAAAAAGACATATATAGATATATATGTATACATATGTATAGTTATATATACAAAGCAAGGATTCGGGCGATTCGTATTTTGGAAGACACCCGGGCGCTGCTTAGTCTTTGTAGATTAAGATCTTCGTATATTTCCTCTTATTGACGAGTAACGAAGTGCCGAAGCAATTACTTCTTGAATTCTCCAAAGAAATAAAGGCTAGAATAAACCTTGCTAGGGACTATCAAGGAGTAAGCATGGGGGTATGATAACACCACGCAAGGGGGTAGTAATTAGGTTGAATATGGCCCATATTTAGAATAAAAGGCACAACATAAAGTAGAATAGGAGCGTTGCATGCATGAAGTACCAAGATTGCTTATAAACCGTATTAATGGCCATTTGTGTAAAGTATTTGTCAAAGCAGGCCTCAGATGAGCAATCGGACCGCGTGGATGGATTCAGGACTACGAACGGAGTCCAACGGACTCAAGATCAGCCAAATCCGACATCCGGAGCTCCCACAATGGGCCCAAGAAATCATGACCGTTGATCTGGAGATCAACGGCCCAGAACGCGCCACGTCGCCCCGCCCCCGCCGCTCTCTCGCCCTCAAGCCAGCCAAGAACGAATCTCGGCCGTTGATCTTCGATCGAACGGCCGAGATCCGCACGCTCGCCCGCGGTCGCTGCGACAAATCGCGGGCGGGGCGCAACGGTTAGCGCGCACGCCCGCGTCGCAGCGACGCGCGTTCGAATCGCGCGGAGCGGAAATCAAGCGCGAGCGAAGGGCGCGGCGAAATTGACCCGCCCGATCAGCAGCGGGCGGTCAGGATTGCGCCACGCGGCGCAACGACAGCGCCCGAGCGCCCACGCGCGCGCGCGCACGCCGGGAGGAAACGCGGGCGCGCACGCGTGCCCGAAGCGCTATCTCAGCACGGGCGCGGGAGGATCTCAGCCGTCCGATCTTCGATCGGACGGCTCTCGTTCATCATCCGCGGATCGTGCTTGGAGAGAGAGAGGGGGCGGGCGGCTGACCGGCGGCAGAAGGCCTTCACCGACGTATCTGGAAGCGATTTTAGCGACGTTCTGGATGTCGCTAAAGCACATTCTTCTTTTAGGAAGCCCTTAACTCTATTTAAACCCCCTTCTACCACCATTCAAGGCATCCTCTCCCACTTGCAACTACTCCACTCCTCTCCTAGCTAGTCTTAGGCACTCTTGTAATCGCTGGAGACGACGAGCCACCGACGGAGCCTCCTCCACCGCCGTGGCTGCCTCGTCGCTCTCCACTCTCTCCCTACCTCTCTCTCTCTCTCTTTTAAGCTTTCATTTACTTTTGTTGAAGCATGTATTTAATATTGTAAACCATGAACTATGAATGCATGTTTAATGAAATTATTTTCCATTTAGTTGCCATTTTAATTTCTGTTTAAAGTGCATGATCAAAACCAAGAGCTTTCTATCCCTAAACTCTCTCTATCTCTCGCTTTTCAAAACCGTCTCTTTCGCAAGCAAAACTCCACCTTTTTCGTGACAACAAGTGGTAAACAAAATCCGATTTCCATGCCTCCCTGAGATCGACACTCGGAATCACCTCCATTTACTTCTTTTAAAATCGACGTATCAAGTGCAACTATAACGACACCTCTTAACACACACGCACGAAGGCACGTCACCTATCGAGGGCGGGAGTCGAGTTCCCCTTTTCTACCAGTGTGGCCAGCCGAGCCACATCAGGCGGGACTGCCGGTCTAGGGTTAGAGGTCAGAAGATGCTCCCCGCACTGAGCATCTTGACCCACAGATAGAGGAGCCCAGTGCTGATCCAGATTCACCCATGACTCATACCTTATCTTCTGAGGCCCATCTCGAACCTCCACCTGCTGCTGATAACCCGATATTGGAATTGAAGCCCCTCCTAGAGCATTTGAAATACATCTTCTTGGGTTCTAATAAAATGTTTCCTATGATCATCAATTCTTGACTCACATTTGATTAGGATACTAAGTTGATTTCTGTTCTTCAGCATCATCGAAAAGCCATTGGACGGACTCTTGAGGATTTGACTGAGATAAGTCCTTCATATTGCACACACCATATCTACATTAAAGAGGGCTTATGACCATCTCGAGAAATGCAGAGATGACTCAATCCAAATTTTCAAGAGGTCATGAAGAAAGAGATCATCAAGTCGTTAGACGCTGGTATCATCTACCCGATCTCTAATTGCCATTAAGTAAGCCCAATCCAAGTTGTGCCTAAGAAGGCAGGGTTCACCGTGATTACGACTGAATCTGGAGAGACCATTCCAACTCGTATTGTGAATTTGTGGAGAGTCTACATAGACTATTGGAAACTGAATGCCTCCATGAAGAAAGATCATTTCTTGCTTCCGTTCATTAATCAGATTATTGAGAAACTAGCGGGAAATCGATTTTTCTATTTCTTGGATGGATACTCCTGATATAATCAATTGGCAATTCATCCCAAAGATCAGGAAAAGATCACCTTTACCTGCCCTTATGGTACGTATGCATTCCGCAGGATGCCATTTGGGCTATGCAATGCACCCTCCACCTTTTAGTGGTGCATGATAGCCATATTCTCGGATATGGTTGGTAATTACCTGGAGGTTTTCATGGATGACTTCTCGGTATTTTGTGAATCTTTTGATGATTGCCTCCTGCACTTGGTTCAAATCCTTAAAAGATGCATCGAAGTGAACCTGGTTCTCTCTTGGGAAAAGAGCCACTTCATGGTTCTTGAGGGCATAGAGGTATCCAGGTCAACCAGGCTAAGGTGAATTTGATTTCCAAACTACCTATGCCTAACTTGGTCAAAGACATCAGATCATTCCTGGGGCATGTCAGATTTTACCGTCGATTCATACCTGATTTTTCTAAGATTACATGCCCCTTGATGAATCTCCTTTCGAAGGACATGCCATTTGAGATATCGAGTGAGTGCGTTCACGCGTTTGAGATCTTGTTTGACCGAGTCACCTAATCACCAATCCTCAATCTCCTGATTGGTCTCAACCCTTTGAGATCATGTGCAATGTGTCTGACTACATAGTAGGAGCAGTGCTAGGTCAGAAAATAGATGGGAAACTGGTGGTCGTATATTATGCTAGCAAGACATTGGACGAGGCTCAGCATAATTACATGATTACACAGAAATAGCTGCTAGTTGTAGTACTTGGTCTGGAGAAATTCAGATCATACCTTCTAGGCTCTTACATCATCATTTACTCGGATTACACTGTAGTGAGGCACTTGCTTACGAAGAAGGATGCGAAGCCTAGATTAATCTGCTGAATCTTGTTGTTGCAAGAATTTGATCTTGAAATTCGCGACAAGGAGGAAAAGCAGAATGTGGTAGCTGACCATTTGTCCCACCTTCCTTCTTCGATCATTGACCCTTCCAGACCTATCACGGAGCATTTTCTGAATGAGCACCTCCTGACAGTTGGTATGGAACTTCCTTGGTATGCTGATATGGTGAACTATTTGGCATCACACTAGATTCCGTCTGATTGGCCAAGGGCTAAGAAAGACAAATTAGTTTCAGATGCCAAATACTTTGTATGGGAAGCTCCATACCTATTCTGCATTGGTGCTGTTCAAATCATCAGAAGATGTGTCCTGGAATTGGAGATCAATGACATTTTGTTCTTCTGCCATGACCAGGCTTGTAGTGGTCACTTCTCTAGACACAAAATTGTAGCAAAAAATCCTCCAGTGTAGTTTCTATTGGCCCACGATTTTCAAAGATGCATACAATTATTATGAGGCATGCGCTCATTGCTAAATCTTAGGCAACATGAGCCATCGCAACATGATGCCTTTACAGTCAATTCTCATGTGTGAGATCTTCGACATCTGGAGGATTGACTTCATGGGTCCCTTTCCAAATTCCGACGATTTCAAGTACATTCTCCTAGCTGTGGACTACGTGTCCAAATGGATCGAAGCCATCCTGACCCGAACCAATGATCATAAAGTTGTAATCAAATTCATTCATCAGGACATCTTTTCTCGGTTCGGTGTCCCAAGAGCTATCATCTCTGATGAAGGGACCCACTTCGTGAATGTGCACTTCCAGTCCCTAATGAAAAAGTATGGGGTGTCGCATTGTATCTCGACTCCTTATCACCCCAGACTAATGGATTGGGTGAGCTATCCAACAAGGAAATCAAGAAGATCCTTCAGGTTACTGTTTGGCCTAACAAGAAAGACTGGTCTACCCACCTTCCAGAAGCCTTATGGGCCTATAAGACCGCCCATAAGACCCAGTTAGGAATGTCTCCCTTTAGACTCGTGTACCGGAAGGCATGTCACCTCACCGTAGAAATGGAGCATAAAGCCTACTGGGCTGTATGGAAGAGCAATCTTGATCTCATAGAGGCTAGAATCCATTGCCGATTGCAAATGAGCGAGATTGAGGAACTATGAAATGACGCGTATGAGAACTCTCAAATCTACAAAGAGCGAGTCAAAGCCTTCCATGGTAAGCACATTTTGCAGAAAACTTTTCTCCTTAGTCAAAAAGTATTACTCTTTGATGCTAAACTCAAGCTCTTCTCAGGAAAACTCAGATCAAAATGGATTGGACCATTCCTCGTAAGACGAGTGTTTGGAAATGGAGACGTCGAAATCAGCGAACTCAGCCATGACTCAGAACCTTTTGTCGTGAATGGTTAGAGACTCAAACCATTCTTGAACTCACCGACTTGAATCTAGTTGAAGTATCTTTTGATCTCTGTTCTCCTTGAGCTTCATTGTGCCTAGCTGATGGTGCTAAACTTAGCACTTAGCAGGAGGTAACCCATCATTTTTAAAAAACTTGAGACTCTTATGACCTATCTTTTTGCTGAAATCATATTGCACTTTAGGGTTCGTTCGTTAGAATAGCCGAATCCACTTTTGATACTTGTATCAAAGATAGAAATCGTTCGCAACAGTCATTTTGACCCGTTCACCACCCATTTGTTCTAATGTATGATATGAATTGAACTCGAACCCACCTAATTTACAATGGGGACATTGCGAATCTTAGTAGGCATGGGGGGTATTAAAGTGCAAAATGCTGTAAGAATCAATTCATCGAGGGGTTTCATAAAAAAAAAAGGAAGAAAAGAGGAAAGGAGAGATCAAAGTGAGCTGAATTGAAAACAATTGAGGAGAGAAGGAAAAAAAAAGAAAGAAAAGGAAAAAAGGAGCAATCAAAAAGAAAGAAATGAGATAGACTCTTGTAATTGAATATGGAACTTACCTAACTTCTAGGCTGGATGGGATGATGAATTATGACCTGGAAGGCTAAAACTTAGGAGATTAGTGACGAGTACCGACCGTAGGCCTCGTGGACCTGTTTCAGGGTTTAAAACACTCAAGTATTCTCTATGATCCGGATTAGTCCTTAAGAGGTTGAGGAAAGTGCGAGGTTGATGTAGTAGGTCTAAGGCTTAAGGATTATTCGACCCCTGATGGGAACACCATCATGAGCCATAGCTAAATTTGGTCTTATAAAGTCAATAAAAGCTCCTACATATCAGTCAGAAGGTCTCTTGAGCAGGATGAGTTGTTTTGAGAAGAAAAGATGAAAATAGGGTTATTTCTGCAATTTTACCATCTTATCATAAATACAGAATAACCATGGGGTATGTTATGGATTTATTAAAGGTCATTTAGTCATTAATGCCTAATAAGTGGGTCCATGCAGATAGAAGCGAATTTTCACGCATTTGAAGAATTAATGGACATCTGAAACCCTAAAAGTAGACCTACTTAATTAATTGAGGTTCTAGTCAGGATAAAATTCATCTAAAACCTCTAAAAATCATTGAAAAATATTCTCTAGGGTTGGCATCTTTGATTTAGCCATCTGAACCCATTTTGACCTAAAATAGAGTCTCAGACAGACTATTACCCTAATTTGGGTTTTTGCATAAATTACCCAATTAAAATAGGTCAAAACCAAAATCTAACTTCATCATTAGATTTCTTAGGTCTAAAGTAGGTTTGTATCAAAATTTGGGCCTAATAAAAGATTGTCTTGACCTAGGTTGCAATTTGGTCCAGTTAGATTCTTTCTTGCACAACCCCTCAGCTTTTGAAATTCCTTGCAAATACCCCCTATCTTTGTCATCACTCTTTGCAAAGAGGTCCCTCTGCCATTGTCACAGAGGAATCCTACTCCAACGAGCTTCTTTTGGCAAGAACACAGTGATTACTTGACGAATCCCTCTCAAAATTGAAAGGGAGATTCGTCAGGTAATCTCCTTCCTATTAAGCCATGTCAAAGTTTCCAATTCTTTCCCAATCTCTCATGCAAACTCATGAGAGATGTGGATGTCCTACTCCAACAAACTTATCAAGCTTGAAATCTTGGTTTCCAAGCTTCAAACGTCCATCTAAGGCCTATTTAATGACCCTTGAGGACAAACCGTCCTCTTCACGCTCGTTTTTAGCCGGAATACCTCTCCTTCCTCCCTTCTCTTCAGTCGAAAAGCTCCACGACGTCCGGTGACTCCCTCTGACCACTGTCATCATCTTCTCACAATACCAGTGGTGGATTCTCCTCCCTCTCCCTCTTCCGCATCGCGCCATACCAGCAGGCGCCCCAATCCCCTTCGTCGTCATCGTTTCTCTCCCACCAGAGCTCTCTTCGTCTCCGGCGTCGGCCACACTAGACCTGGCGTCGCCTCTCCTCCCTGTCATCAGCTACTTACTCAGATCACTTCTCTCTCTCCCTACTTCTCTTTCCTGCACTTACGACACCCTCATACCATCGTTTCCCCCTCAACACCATCACCTTCCTCCTCTCCGACAACCACTTCGACGAGGCTCTCCGTCAGCTACACCACACCACAAGCCTCGCCACCTACCACATGAGCATTGCCTCACCTCACTAATCAAAAGCCCCAAAGAAATTTGGGACTTTGATCATCTGTTCACCCCATCAAACTCACACCTCTCCACTCCATTGTCCTGAGGTCATTAGACCTCTACACTCGCTCTCTCACCACTCTACACATGCCACCACACTCATCGCTCCATGGTGAAGGTTCTGAATTACTCTGACGTGGACAAGAGGCCTTATTTGTGATTTCAGGTACGCAGGTCGTCGCGCCATTAGCAAAGCTGCTTTGAGCGATTTTGAAGTGCGTTCTTCAGACATTTACTCCAGGTCTTCATCCCAGGTGAAGCGGATTCGCTTCAGGAACGCTCCCAGGTGGTCAATTGGGAGCGTTGACTGCTCTAAGAATGCCAATTGAACGGGAGTTGCTGCTGTTGCTACCTGCAAAGAAGTGTGGGAAGATAGTCCCACATCGTAGAGCAGCGCCTCTTCAACAGGGTTTAAATTATTTTTGTCATGTGGGCTTATCTCCTTCGAGAGCACCGAGGTGAGGTCCCGCACACATGCTCCACACGCACGTGCCCTCGCCCATGCTCATGCCTCACTGGTCTGGGCCTCGGTCCATTTACCTGGTTACCCAGGTTTGGTTTGGTTCGCCTGATTCTGAGAGAGAAGGAAGAGAAAGAAAGAGAGAGGAAGGGGGTTTTGCCTCGCTCTCTAACTCTCTACACTTAGTGAAATTTGAAGAGGGCTTCGCCTCTGTTGGTGTTCGCATTGTGCTTTGCTGTGCCTCTCCCTGAGGCTTGAGAAAGAGAGGCCTTTGCCTCTGTGTGCTGGTTTTGAGTGCATTATGCACTTATCATACATGGCATTTGGTTAATTGATACTGTAGCATTATTTAAGTAGAATTGTAATAGGATAATTTGGTGATTCAAATCACCATTTTTACCCTAATCCTTTTATCACATTGACTCTTGAATCTATATTTATATCATTTGTGCTTGAAATTGCTATTAATTGCTATATTCTTGCTTACAATTGTGATTTTGAGATAGATTGCCATATTTCTCCCTGCGTTCGACCTCCGATTTTTCTGAGTTATAAATTTAAGTGTTCTACACGATTTATCAGCTATACTACAACACATTACTTTTAAAACACCGATTCAGAGCATACAACATTTTGGCGCCATTGCCGGGGAGCAATGTGCAATTTGATCTCTTGATTGCAATAACTGATTTGATACTAACTTACTCTATTTATTTTTTTGTGATATGTGTAGGGGAATCCAATCAAGGAGAGTTAGACAAGTACCAAACACTCCATGGGCAGGTAAACTCCATCCACTTTCTCCTAAGCCCCTAATTATGAAAAAGCTAAGAGAAGAAAAATCAATTAGATCTAACTTGCATTCTATTCTTAGATTAATCACCACAAGTTGCCTGATTTGATACATTCTTAGGAAACATCCCAGACCTGATTCTTGCACCTACTTAGAGATTTAAGACACCTAGGAGTACCACCTTCTTGATTGAGCCCTAGGTGCTAGATTTGGAATTAATTGATTGACCAATTAAGAGCCAATTAGGGTTTCCATTCTAGGGTTTTAGAGACACACTTGCTTAAAATAAGAATCAATCTTCCCAAACTGTGTGTGTCTTAAGCCTTGATTGAACTTACCTAAGAAGCGAACCCTAAAAATCAAGCTCTAAATCTCACTTGAATCCTAAAATCAGGGACCTAATAATCAAGGACAAATCAGGTGAAGTTGACCCACCTTGTAGGGTCAACCAATCTTCAAATTAGGTCATCACTCACAAAAACATCTTAAAGTGCAAGTGAAATCCAAAGCACCCACACTCTAAACTTAAAACTGGTAGACTTAAGAGGTCAAGTTATCCATTCTGGTCTACCTGGACCCTTAGTGACAAGGAAGGTCAGGTAAGGGAAACCCTGTAACCCGTGGGGATGCTCTATCGTGTAGGGGTCTTTGCACGACTCTCCCTTCCTGGCTGCCCAGGTAATTCTCAGGTGGATGGCTTTCTGATCTAGGGGTATCATCCGCCCCAAACCTCTATAGTTATCCAAAGATATTTGGGTGTCTTGATTGGGTCCATCACACCTTCTGTCCCTCATCGTCTCCATTAGTGCATGTTTAGGAGGTGGTCTCTAAGACCACCCTTGAGGCCTCTATTAGCTATTCACTCTCGTCGAGGCCAAGCCTCGACTTCCCTGTTTGTGCAACCACCCGACCATATTGACATATCTTCTGATTCATCTGAGCCTAGATCTCCTTCATCCATACTCATGGAACAACCAGCAGAAGAAGAAAACAATCTCCAGAATTAGCTTCAGTGCCTCAATGATCTATTCCAGGCCTTTATGAATCCACTGCAGTGTCCTATGATGCGAGATCATTACAATCTCGCTACAGTGGCAATCAAACCTCGAGTCCAAATCCTAGCTTGAGGTCTTGATAATGAACTCAAGCCCAACATGATTCATGCTATTCCTAAATTCCATGGGTTTAATTTCGAAGATCCTTTCTAGTATATCAAGCAACGCAAGCATCTGGCCCAGGCCTTCGGGATAGAAGCACAGAATCGGGATATCTTACTCATGAAAATGTCTCCTTCTCTCTCATGGACAAGGTTGCTCACTGGTACCAAACCCTGACTCGTCCAATCAACACATGGGTTGAATTACAATTTGAGTTTCTAAAAAAGTTCTTCCTTGTTGGTCGGACAAATGCTCTACGGCACCAGATCACACATTCCACGCAGCAAGTAGGAGAACCACTTCATGAGGCATGGGATCGCTTTCTGGATATCATGTGAAAGTGCCCCCACCACGGAGTTCCTAAATGGGAATAAGTCCAGTCTTTTTACCAGGGACTCCGTGAGGATATTTGATTGTTCGTCAATGTGAACTGTGGAGGAAACATCATGGGTCAACACGAAGGCACCGTATGGGAGATTCTCGAGAACATGTGCGAGAACTCCATCAACAATGAATCCATGGGCATGTTCGACTAGACGAATGCCCGTGCATTGACGAATCCGCAGGGAGCACATGAGATGTAGGGCCTGTCCTCTTCCGTCGACTTGGAGTTAATGGCCAGTTGCCTGGATAAGGTCTCTATCATTGAGAAGAAGGTGGATGAGCTGACTCGACATCTGTAGCTAGCCACCTCTGCGCAAAACTCATTCGCACAACCACCCTTTAGGAGGGAGGTTGTGCACAACATCTATCACCGGTCTTCTCAGGGGATGGATACATATCCGCCCTCATCTGATCTAGGGTTCGGAGGAAACTCTAGATTCGCCTACTTTAGTTGGGGGAACTTTGAACCCTCACCTTGTGATTTCTCCAAGATTCCTCAGACTTATGAGGATCTCAACGCCATCCAGAATGATCCTTTCTCAAACACCTACAACCATGGATGGCAAAATCATCCTAATTTCACATGGTCAGGGAATAATCAAAATCAGAGACCTTAATATCAGCCCCGACCATAAGTTTTTCGTCCATATCAGCCGCCTCTGCCTCGGACCAACCTGACTTTCCAAACTTGGCCAACTTGAGAAGATCAAATGACTCTTATCTTTCAGACTCTGGCTGACATTCAGAAGACGAATGCGGCTAAGCAAAAACAACACAAAGATGAGATCACAGAGGTTCGCAATCAACTCGCCCAGATGGTAAATCCCTGACAACCTGATGCACTCCCTTCGCAACCTCTGCCCAATCCAAATAACGTGCTAAACTAGAGGCACGTTATGAACTCGACTCAGGGCCAGGCTCACTTTGTCTATTAGGCCCCTTCTGCTCCATCACCCAATGGGATGGAGGCTTCAACATCATACGTGGGTTATCAGCAGAACCACCTTTTTTAACTACCCCAACCCAGAACCAGGTAAGACTAAATTTTGTTACCATCCGTAGTGGCAAAACAACTCAAGACCCACTTTACCCAAGCAACTCTCAGCCTGGTAGTTCAAACCCAAACCCTAGGTTGGTCATATCCCAGATCAAAAACCTGGATCAATTCTAGAGGAACCTGCAGAGGTTTCATTTCCCGAGGCCTTGACCAAGGGAAAGAAGAAACCCAAACCCGTGGCTCTCGAGGAGGACCTGGTCAAGCTCTTTGAGTAGGTCCAAATAAACATCCCAATGATGGATGCAATTCGCCACGTATCGGCCTATGCAAGATTTCTAAAGGATGTGTGTACACCAAAGTGTAAGCCATGAACCAAGGGTGGGAGCCCGATCGTATTGTCGGAGCAAGCTAGCTCCATCACTTTGAGTAAACTCTCGCCTAAGGCAAAAGATCCTGGTACCCCTTTGATCTCCTGTACAATCGGTGATATTCAATTTGATCATGCATTATTGGATCTAGGAGCCTCCATAAACCTAATACCTGCATCCCTACTTGACCACCTTGAAGAATCTGAGCTTAAGTCGACGGAGGTGACATTGCAGTTGGCTGATCGATCTATTAAGTCACCAAAAGGAATTCTCGAGGACGTCATAGTTAGGGTACGTAATTTCTACTTCCCCGTGGACTTTATAGTTTTAGACATGGATGCTCTTGAGAACTTGAAGAACACACCAATCATTTTGGGGAGACCTTTCCTGGCCACAGCTCAGGCCAACATCAATTGTGAGGAGGGCTAAATCGAGTTAAAATTTGGGAGCAGGACACTAAAGATCGATATCTTTAAGGCCCAAGGAGGAATTAATTGTGGGGTTATCGAGCAAATTTGTGACATTGAGTCCATGGTTGATGACCCACGTGTTGAGGAAAACCTGCTTATCTTTGATAATCAACCATAAGAGGATCAAACCCCACACTTAGAGGAGCTTGAACCAGACCTAGAGATACCTTTGGCTCCTGTTGTTGCTCCTGAACCTCACCCTGAACCACCTGCTGCTACTGAAAATCCAGTCATGGAGTTGAAACCCCTCCCTAACCATCTCACATATGTCTTTTTGGGTTCTAATCAGACATTGCCTGTGATTATCAATTCCCACCTCACCTTTGATTAGGAAACACACTTGATTTCTGTTCTCTAGCAGCATCGGAGAGCCATTGGTTGGACTCTTGATGATCTGACTGGCATCAGCCCCTCATATTACACGCATCACATCTACACCGAAGAGGGCTCACAACCATCCCGTGAAATGCAAAGACGCCTGAATCTGAACCTGCAGGATGTCGTGAAAAAGGAGATCATCAAGTGGTTGGATGTAGGTATCATCTACCCGATCTCCAACAATTGTTGGGTGAGTCCAATCCAGGTTGTGCCTAAGAAAGTAGGACTCATCGTCATTACGACTGAAATAGGAGAAACCATACCGACCTGTATAGCAAACTCGTGGAGAGTCTGCATTGATTATAGAAGACTGAATGCCTCCACGAAAAAGGATCATTTCCCGCTGCCATTTATTGATCAGATACTCAAGAAATTGGCAGGGAATCGATTCTTTTGCTTCTTGGACAGGTACTCCGATTATAACCAGATGACAATCCATCCTGAGGACCAAGAGAAGACTACCTTCATCTGCCTCTTCGAGACATACGCATTTTGTAGGATGCCATTGTCTCTGCAATGCACCTGCTACTTTTCAGCTATGCATGCTTGCCATATTCTCAAATATGGTAGGCGAATACCTTGAATTCTTCATGGATGACCTCTCGATATTTGGGGAATCTTTTGATGATTGCCACCTGCACTTGGTCCAAATCCTCTGGTGATGTATCGACGTGAATCTAGTTCTTTCCTGGAAAAAGAGCCACTTCATGGTACCTAAGGGAATTGTCCTGGGTCACCTCGTCTCTGAAAAGGGCATCCAGATTGAGCAAGCTAAGGTTAATTTGATTTTCAAACTACCCATGCCTGGCTCAGTTAAGGACATCCGTTCTTTCCTGGGGCACGTTGGTTTTTACCATCATTTCATTCTTGATTTCTCAAAAATTGGGTGCCCCCTGACTAATCTTCTCTCAAAGGATGTCCCTTTCAAAATTACCAAGGAATGCACTGATGAATTTGAGAGCCTGCATGATCGAGTTACTCAAGCACCAATCCTGCAATCCCTTGATTGGTCTCTACCCTTTGAGATCATGTGCGATGCATCTGACTACGTAGTGGGTGCAGTACTTGGGCAGAAAATAGATGGGAAACCAGTGGTCATCTATTACGCTAGTAAGACACTTGATGAGGCTTAGCGTAACTACATAGTTACTAAGAAAGAGCTGCTAACTGTAGTATTTGGCCTCAAAAAATTTCAATCTTATCTTTTGAGTTCTAGTGTTATCATTTACTCGGATCACACCGCAGTGAGGCACTCCTCGCAAAGAAGGACATGAAACCTCGACTAATCTGCTGGATCTTGCTGTTGCAAGAATTCAACCTCTAGATTTACGACAAGGTAGGAAAACAGAACGTGGTAGCTGATCACTTGTCTCGCCTTCCTTTTGATATCATCAACCCTTATGGACCAATCACAGAACACTTTCTTGATGAGCACCTCCTGACTATCGGTGCAGGACTTCCCTGGTACGTTGATTTGGTTAACTACTTGGCGTCACATCAGATCCCGTCTGATTGGGCGAAGGGCAAAAGGACAAGTTGCTTTCTGATGCCAACTACTACATTTAGGAAGACCCATACCTCTTCGACATTGGTGTTGATTAGATCATCAGACGATGCATCCCAGAAGCAGAAATTTAGGACATTCTATTCTTCTACCATGACCAGGCCTGCGGCAGACACTTCTCTAGACATAAAATCACAGCTAAAGTCCTCCAGTGCGGCTTTTATTGGCCCACTATCTTCAAGGATGCATACGACTACTGTAAGGCGTGCACTCGTTGCTAGACCTTGGGCAACATTAGCCATCGTGATATGATGTCTTTACAGTCGATTCTCGTATGCGAAATCTTCAATATATGGGGGATTGATTTATGGGACCCTTCCCTAAATCCAACAGCTTTGAATACATTCTCCTCATTGTAGACTACGTGTCTAAATGGATCGAAGCTGTCCCGACCTGAACCAATGATCACAAGGTGGTAATCAAGTTTGTTCATCAGTACATCTTTTCTCGGTTCGGTGTCCCACATGCCATTATCTTTGATGGAGGGACCTATTTTACAAATGCACAGTTCAGATCCCTGATGACCAAGTACGGGGTGTCACACCGAATCTCAACTCCTTACCACCCACAAACCAATAGATTGGCTGAACTGTCTAATTGGGAGATTAAGAAAATCCTCCAGGTCACTGTTCGGCTTGACAGGAAGGATTGGTCGGCCCGACTTCCGAAAGCTTTTTGGACTTATAGGACCACCCACAAAGCCCAATTAGGTATGTCTTCGTTCAGATTGGTGTACAGGAAGGCATGTCACCTCCCCGTCGAGATGGAGCACAAATCCTATTGGGTAGTACGGAAGTGCAATCTAGATCTGATTAAGGTCGAAACCCATCGTCAGCTTCCAATGAGCGAGATCGAGGAACTATGCAATGACGTGTACAAGAACTCGCAAATTTAGAAAGAGCGGATGAAGGCTTTTCATGATAAACACATATCTAGAAAAACTTTTCATCCTGGTCAGAAGGTCCTACTCTTTAATGCCAAGCTAAAACTTTTCCCAAGCAAACTAAGATTTAAATGGATTGGACCATTCTTGGTGAGACGAATCTTTGGAAATGGAGCTGTCGAAATCAGTCTACCCAATCTTGATTCTGAACCTTTCATTGTGAATGGCCAGCGACTCAAGCCATTCATTGAACTCATTAATACGAATTTGGATGAGGTATTCTTTGATCTCCATTCTCCCTGAGCTTATTACGCCCGGCTAATGGCGTTAAACTCAGCGCTTAACGGGAGGCAATCGGTCATTTTCTTGAAAAACCTAAACCCTTTTGACACATCTCTTTGCTGAACACATATTGCACTTTAGGGTTCGTCCATTAGAACAACCAACTCCACCTCTGGTACTCGTACTAGAGCTTGAAATCATCTGCAACAGTCATCCCGACCCGTCCACCCACCCTTTGAACCTGTTCTATTGTATGATCTAAGCTGAACTCGAACTCACCTAATTTACAATGAGGACATTGCAAAATGTAGGCATGGGGGTATTAAAGTGCAAAACGCCATGAGAATCAATTCACAAAAAGGGTTTGATTAAAAAAATTATATATGCTACTACAAAAATAAAGGAGGTTGAGGAAAAAGGAGAGCCATTTTTGAGAAAAATGAGAAAAGGAGGGAAGAAAAATTGAAAAGAGAAGAAAGGAGAAAAAAGATAAAAGAAGTTGAGTCCCTTCAAAGTAATATGAAACTTACCTAACTTCTAGGTTGGATTGAATGATGAATTAAGACCTAGAAGGCTAAAACTTAAGGGATTAATGGCGAATACCGACCTTAGGCCTCTTGGATCTGATTAGATTTAAACACACACGTACTTGTCACGATCTGGATTAGTCCTCAAGAGTTTGTGGAAAATGCAAAGCTTGTGTATGAGGTCTAAGGCTTAGGTAGTATTTAGCCTCGTTAATTAACCCCTGGTTTGCGGGACTCGGTAACTTAAGCACCCTAAACCGCACACATTCTGGTTCAGTGCGCTTTAAATAATGAAATCATTCCAAAAGGCATTTCTTCTATTCTGAAAATGGTCCTAAGATCTAGATTAGGAGTGGCTTAAAAACACAAATTGATTTGGACGAGTTCTCGACATAGAGAGGCAGGAAATTCCTCTCGAAGATGCGCAATAACATATCGTCTCCTCGGTGCTTGTCTCCTAGAATATCTAAATATCCTATTGAGGGCAAGTAAGCACCTTGTGCTGGTTCAGATGCCATGGGCGGCATTATCACGAAATGTCGATTGCTAGGGTCTGGATTTAGCTACAGAATACCATGGGCGAGATTATCCCAAAATATTGAAAGCCAGGGTTCTCGGGGTTGCCATGGGTAGTGCTATCCCAAAACATCAATTGCCAGGGACCCTGCAATGATTGATGGTGTGGACAAGGAATCTGATACAGACTGTGTTTAGGGCCAATCTGAAGATGGATGTAAGGAAAAATATAATGAATAGAAAAAGAGATAGAAAGCTATCCACAAATAAAAATCTTCTTCTATATCTTTCTTACAAAAAATGCACTGGCAAACTGAATCTGGGCTAACTATGTTTCAAGCGCGGGTACTTTAACCGCTGGGTCCAATGAACCTTAGGTTAGTTCTTGTGGGCCTTAGAAACCTTTGCGATAGACTGAGGTGAAAGATAGTTAGGCCTAGATCTGGGTTGGTACTTGAGTACCTCTAGGCCTATTGTTGGTATTAAGATCTAATTCCTAGAGATGCAGCTTAGTAGGGCATCCTGATGGTTACATCCAACCTAGATAACTGGTTTGATTCATAGAATTTTGCTAAGGGACTAGCAAAAGCTAGGCATGGGGGTATGATGGGAACACCATCATGAGCCATAACTATCTCAATTTGGTCTTATAAAGTCAATAAAAGCTTATACATATTAGTCAGAAGGTCTTTTGAGCAGGATGAGTTGTTTTGAGAAGAAAAGATGAAAATAGGGTTATTTTTACAATTTTACCATCTTATCACAAATACAGAATAACCACGGGGTATGCTAGGGGTTTATTAAAGGTCATTTAGTCATTAATGCCTAATAAGTGGGTCCATGTAGACAGAAGCGACTTTTCACGCATTTCAAGAATTAATGGACATTTGAAACCCTAAAAATAGACCTGCTTAAGTAATTGAAGTTCTAGTCAGAATAAAATTCATCTAAACCTTCTAAAAATCATAGAAAAATATTCTCTAGGATTTGGCATCTTTGATTTGACCATCTAAACCTATTTTGATCTAAAATAGAGTCTCAGACTGACTATTATCCTAATTTGGATTTTTACATAAATTACCCAGTCAAACTAAGTCAAAACTGAAATCCAACTTCACCATTGGATTACTTAGGTTCAAATTAGGTTTGTATCAAAATTTGAGCCCAATCAGCCATTGTCTTGACATAGTTTGCAATTTGGTTCAGTCTGATTCTTTCTTTCTCGCACAACCCCTCAGCTTTTGAAATTCCTTGCAAATACCCCCTATCTTTGTCGTCACTCTTTGCAAATAGGTCCCTACACCATTGTCGTGGAGGAATCCTACTTCGACGATCTTCTTTTGGCAAGAATGCAGTGATTACTTGATGAATCCCTCTCAAAATTGAAAGGGAGATTCATCAGGTAATCTCCTTCCTATTAAGCCATGTCAAAGTCTCTAATTCTTTCCCAATCTCTCATGCGAACACATGAGAGATGTGGGTGTCCTACTTCGGTGAACTTACCAAGCTTGAAAGCTTGGTTTCCAAGCTTCAAACCTCCATCTAAGGCCTATTTAAAAACCCCATTTAGACTGCCTGCTGCGTGAAATGTGTGATCTAGTGTCGCAGAGGATTTGTCCAACCAACAAGGAAGAACTTTTTTAGAAACTCGGATTGCAGTTTAACCCATGTGTTGATTAGACGAGTTAGGGTTTGGTACCAGTGAGCAGCCCTGTCCATGAGAGGGAAGGAGAACATCTTCATGAACAAGATATCTCGATTTTGAGCTTCTGACCTGAAGGTTTGGGCCAGGTGCTTGAGTTGCTTGATATGCTGGAAGGGATCTTCGGAATTAAGCCCATGAAATTTAGGAATAGCATGAATCATGTTGGGCTTGAGTTCATTATCAGAACCTCCAGTCGGGATTTAGACTCGAGGTTCGATCGCCACCGCAGTGGGATTGTAATGATCTCGCATCACAGGACGCTGTGGTGGATTCATAAAGGCCTGGAATAGATCATTGAGGTGCTGAAGCTGGTTTTGGAGATTGTTTTCTTCTTCTACTGGGTGTTCCATGAGTTTGGATGAAGGTGACCTAGGCTTATATGAATCTAAAGAGATATCGATCTGGTCGGGTTGTTGCATAAATAGGGAGGTGGAGGCTTGGCCTCGACGAGAGTGAATAGCTAATGGAGGCCTCAAGGGTGGCCTTAGGGACTTCCTCCCAAACATGCACCGATGGAGAAGACGAGGGATAGAAGGTGTGATGGACCCAATCAAGACACCCAAATATCTTTGGATGACTATAGAGGTTCGGGGCGAATGATACCCCTAGATCAGAAAGTCATCCACTTGAGAATTACCTAGGTAGCCAGGAAGGGAGAGTCTCGCGAAAACTCCTACACGGTAGAGCACCCCCACGGGTTACAGGGTTTCCCCCACCCGACCTTCCTTGTCACTGAGGGTCCAGGTAGACCAGAATGGATAACTTGACCTCTTAAATCTACTAATTTTAAGTTTAGAGCGTGGGTTCTTAGGATTTCACTTGAACTTTAAGATGTTTTTGTGAGTGGTGACCTAATTTGAAGATTGGTTGACCCCACAAGGTAGGTCAACTTCACCTGATTTGCCCTTGATTATTAGGTCTCACTTTTAGGATTCAAGTGAGATTTAGAGCTTGATTCTTAGGGTTTGGTTGTTTAGGTAAGTTTAACCAAGGCTTAGGACACACAATTTGGGAAGATTGAATTTTTTTTAAGCAAGTGTGTCTCTAAAACCCTAGAATGGAAACCTGATTGCACCGCAAAAATACACCTGCAATAGTGCCTTCTTGTGCTATTTCCTAGCATTACCTATGCATATTAGGATTACATAATCGCATTTGTAAAAATACATGCATGCATGCATTTAATTGAGAGGAGAGGAGAATGAAAAAAAATGGCCTCGCGATTACATTTTTCCTCAAGTGCTTCCTCACAAATTTCCATCTCCATTTTTATTTCTTTTTGATTTTTAAATCTTTCTCCCCGCGACTGCATGGAGCATCGGCTTCTCTTCATGCCATGTCCTGCTTCACCTCTCCCTGCAGCTGCAGCTGACCTCTCCCTGCAACCGCATGTGAGCCATGCATAGCCAGGGCATGGCTATGCATGCTCTTCCTCTTCCTTTATAAAAGACCATGGCTTCTACCTTCAAAAACCAGCCTGGTCCAACTTCAAAAGCCAACACAGCAGCTCTCTAGGCCACCACCCTCTCCTCTGTCTCCCTCCATACGCCGGCTCTCCTCCTCTGAGGAGACACCCGGTGGGCAGGAGCCCTCACTGTGGTGCACACCACCACAGTGAGACCACCACCGCCCAACTCTTCAAAGAGCCGGTGGGCGTGGTGGCTCTTTTCTATTTTTTTTTTCCGTTCCAGCACCTTCAGCCATGGCCGCAAGTTTCAAGGTTTGAAGCTCGAAGTTTGGCGGCAGCAGCAGCAGCCCCAGCCCCTTCCGCGAGCGCCTGCAGGCTTCTCCGCCTCCCTCTTTCTCCGCCCTGTCGTGCTCTCTTCCGCCAGCAACCGGCCTCTGCACGCCTCTGTAGTGGCCAGCCAAGCACCCCAGCAGCACCCACAGACCTCCGTGCACCCTGTTGCGGCCCTTCGCTCATGATCCAACCCCCCTCCACGCGCTCTGTCACGAGGTCACGCCCGCAAGCCAGTAGCTGGAGCCACTCCTCCGCGCACGCCGCGCCGTCCGCACTCACACCACCTGCAGCTCCTGGTTGCGCGGCACGGACGACCACTGTAGCCACTGTTCACGCAAGTCTACGCGACATTGTGGCTACAGTGGGGTGACCGGTGAGCTTCTTACTTAACCGGTCACCCGACACGCCGCAACCGGCCGCAGCCCACGCGCGCGTCTCCACCTGCGTCGCCCGCACTCGCCCACACTCGCCCACGCACACTTGCCTTTGCCAGCTCCCTTCTCCCGCGCCTGCGAGCACCCGCGCCAGCCTTCGCACAGTACGGTGCGCTGCGTCTCCTCTCCGCACCCTTCGCCCTCCAGCGCGCGCTTGTCTGCGTGCTTGCGTGCCTGCGTACGAGCTTGAAGTCCTCAGACGTCAGCCCTGGTCTGCAAACGCCTTAACAACGCCCTCACCTCTGGCAGAGCAGCTGCTCTCTCTCTCCCGCTCTCTCTCTCTCTCTCTCACTCTCTCACACAACACTCTCTACACCGACGTTTACACACATATACACTAACACTTCCACACACCCACACACACCTATACACTATTATATACATATATATATTGATATATATATACATATATTTATATACATATACATACATATATATATATACTAATATCTATATATATAGCAGTATTTATATAACTAAGTATTAGTATACATATATATATATACATATATCTATATACTTATATATATATATATATTTATACATATATCTATACATATATTAGTACTTATATAAATATGTATTAATATACACACACATATATATATATGTACATCTATATACTTATATATATATATACATCTATATAGTATTATATACATACATACATACATATATATATATATCTATACATATAGCTACATACATATATACATATAGATATATTTACATATATATATATATATTCACGTTATTTACCATACGCTGCATCGTGGGAATATCTGCACTAGTTGCTGATATTCCTCGATACATGCGTACAAAAAGCGTGGTCGCATACATCTTCCACCATCCATTCCACACTCCACGCGACACCTCATCCTGTTGGTTGCGTCTTTCTAGACGACGACCGACTCGACACCGTGCTACACTCCATCTCCGCCTCCACCCCCACCCCTTTATATACATAATATATACCTATATATATATACTGTATTTACTTTATTTCTGTTTTGCTTTCCTGTTAGTAAAAAGATAAAAAAAATATATAAAAGAGAAAAGATAATCTTTGACTTGCAGGTACTCCATTTTGCGAATAGCAAGACCAGTTTCGGAACCCTGTTTTGGCTCAAAGCCAAGAACCCAATTTTGAGGGTGTGCCTCAAGGACAAAGATTACCAGAAAAAATCTAAATAGAAAAACACCAAAAACACAATAAACGAACGAAAGAGACCCATTGTAGGAAAGGCGTAGAAACTTGACTTGTAACCTCACTTCCCTGAGTTCAACCCTGAGCCTAAAAGTGACAAGATAAAATCAAATAGTCCAGGTTAAAAATTTTTGTAAAGAGATGGTTAGGTCCGAATTAGGTTAACCACTATACACACTTCAACGATAAAAATCATCATATTAACAACCTATCCGGTTTCGACAACATACTCTTTTCTGGCGCCGTTGCCGAGGAGGTGCGCCTTCAAATAAGTTTCTATTCAATTCCTTTCAATTTTTCTCTTCTCTCTTCACGGGTATCTCTGTTTTTGGTGTGCATGTAAACCTGGTGCAAGAAGGCAGGCAAACGAAGTCGAAGATGTGAGCAGATCCAAGGCAGGAACGAGAGCGTGAAGACGCCGACACCGCATTGGAGCTTCGCACACGTTGCTGAACAAGTAGGTCTTCTTTTCTTAGAAACTAGGGCTAACCTGTCACCTTAATAAAAAAAAAACTAAAAACTAAAAACTAGAAAAACTTCTTGGGATCTCTTGGGGCAAGTGGATTAAAATTCACTTGTTTGATTGATTGTCTTCACTCCCACCGCCCCGGGATTTCTTGCCTTACTTCGCATCGTGAAAATCCAAGAATCTTGATTCTTGAATTTTTCTCCGTGTGAAGTATTCTTTGAGGCAAACACAATAAGATTGATTGCACCCCTCTTTTGCCTCATTTATATACAATTCGGGATCACCTTTTTGGTGGGGAGACTTGGAATTGAGTTAATTCCAACCCCACCACGACTTTTCAACTTGCCTAAGATTCGATCCCGAAGACCTCAACCCCAACAAATTGATTTTCTTTATCTTCTGGTTGAGCCTTGTGTGTGGAAATCTTTCTGGTGATTGGGAGCACTTGAATTGAAGTGCTTTGGCTCTCTTTCACACTAATCTAAAACTGATTCGTGCATCCACACATAGAAATCTCCATTTAGGGTAGCCCATTGCATTTTAGCATGCATTAACTAACTGATATTGAAGAAGGGTTTGTTGGGCTTAGAAGAAAACCTGTATTCTTGCAAAACCCGGAGATTCGTTGAATTGGTAATTCAGCGAAATCCTAAAATTCATACTATTGAAGGCTGAACTCTAAAAACCATTCACCAATAAAAACTTCAATTCGGGGAGATTTCCCCGTTGCATGCTTCTTTTACACACTTTGAAAAATCAATCACTTGGGCATTACCCGTAAACAATGCCCTTCACATTCCAAAAGTACTTGACCCTAAGCCTCTAACTAAAACTGGTAGTAACTTGACCCTTCTTAAGGATTAGAGGTCTAACTACCTACGTGTAGCGGCTACGTGCTGGTGAGAGTTCTCGCGTGCTATCAGGTGTCTAAGACTGGGGCAAACGGCCTTTCAATCTGGCCCAGTGGTTTCGCGGTGCTCGCATTCGGTTCCGTAGTTCGTGATAGTAGGTAAATTAGATCTTTAGGTCTAAGGGCACACTGTAGAGGTTAGGAATTTGATTGTATTGATTTGTTATCAAGTGTACCTTTGCAGCGTCATTTCTCTCATCTCTTCTCCCTTCTCATCCCCCTAATTCTTCCTGTGGTAGTGCATGTTTGGGAGGAGGTCACAAAATCCTGAACTGTTTGAATTGACTGATAAATCTAGAAAAGAAGCTGAATCGCCCTCCTCCTCCACAAACATGGCTGCACGCCCACCCCCAAATCCCGAGGGAGGAAACCACCCTCAGAACCCACCAAGTGGTGGAGCCTTAGATCCCATAACCTGCCTCCAAGCCCAAATGGAAATGTATAATGAGCAAATGGAAGCCATTCGGGAAACATTGGAGGAAATGCAGAACCCTCCCGAATGGGAGGAGCCTAGGTCTCTTAGCTCGTATCAGAATCCCGCTGCTACAGAGACCATAGGACAAATTCGGGTCCCCATGGGCGGGGACGACTTTGAACTGAAATCGAACATAATTTTATTAAATTTTCACTTTCATGGTCTTGCAAGTGAAGATCCTTTTCTCCACTTGGAAGACCTAACCCGACTGGCTGAAACTGTTAAACCAAGAAATGTCGGGTTACCTATAGTCCTCATGAAAATGTTCCCGTTTTCATTGTGGGATAAAGCGTTGCAGTGGTTACACACCCTTGGGAGAACCATCCACTCTTGGGAAGAGATGCGAACAGCGTTTCTCAAGAAGTTCTTCCCAATCGGGTGAACCAATGCGCTTCGCCGTGTTATCACTTCATTTACACAACAAAATGGCGAACAATTTCATGAGTCATGGGAGAGGTATAACGACCTCCTCAGGAAGTGTCCGCACCACGGTCTGCCTAAGTAGCATATAGCCCAGATTTTCTACTATGGGCTAAAAGAGACTTTGAAGCAGATTGCAGATGCTTCTTGCGAAGGGAATTTTATGAATAAAGACGAGAATGGAGCATTTGAACTGTTTGAAAATATGAGTGAAAACTCGATGAACAATGCTTCCATTGTCACCTTTAATCGTACCAGCCAGCCCCGAAATGTCCACGAAGTTGACAAGGGACCCTCCCATTCATCCACTGATCTAAGCCTTATTGCACAAAAACTGGATGAAGTCTCCGTCGTGCACAAGAAGTTGGACGAGCTTCTGGCCAACCCCGCCCGTTCTATGGCAAACACCCCCACTTCACCACTTCATCCCAATCCCACTTCTTTCAACACCAGGCTTATCCCGAGAAACCCCGTAAGACCTTCCTTACCGAGTGCCAAGCCAAGCACCTTGATAAGTCATGTGGAACTGGCTTCTGCGAGCCAGTATTTCGACACGGAGGACCAAGCCTCCGTGTGCTCGGACGCATACTTACATGCGGACGTGTCTTATGGCATAGAAGACGCTTGCGCCCTGGGGAACAACCCGTTCTCTGCCACATATAACCCAGGGTGGCGTAATCATCCGAACTTCGCATGGTCCAACAACCCGCAGCACCAAAACCCCGCTGGTGGACTAATGCGACCGTCCGCACACGTCATCCCAAGGGCCCAGTCTAATCCTGTGGCGAATCTGCCATCAGTCCCTTGCGTACCACAAACAGAACACGCATCAAGTCCTCTTGATAAATTGATGCGAATGATGACGGAAATGTCAAAGCGCCATGAAGAGAACATGACCTCTCTTCAGCACCAACTGGCGCAACAGAATGCTGAGATCAGTTAACTAAGCATGATGACTCAATCTCAGAGCACTCTTCCCGCCCAACCTGTTCCAAACCTGCGAAATTTCGTACCCTGTGGTCCTCAACCATAAGTACGACCTTCTCAGGGGCAGGTTCATCAAATTCTGCAAGCTTCGAGCATTCCACCAGGATTTCAGGCTAATCCCGCTACAGCTCCGCACTCTTATGTCCCTATTGAGAACCCTCCTCCGCTGTATGATCCCACTGGACCCGCATCGTCCAATGCTATCACTACGAGGAGCGGTAAGCAAACCGTCGATCCGCCTTGACATGATCCTGGCCTGTCTTCTTCTTCATCGCCCTCTCATTCAGGATGCGCACCGCATTCGCGAGAGGACAATACTCCCAAATTGTTGCCAGAATCAGTCCCATTCCCTGAGGCTCTATTGAGGGAGCCAAAAGGCAAAAAGAAAGATACGCAGGCCTTTGATAACCTGCGTAATTTGTTCAGGGATGTAGAAATCAAGGTACCCCTACTCGAGGCTATTGATCACATACCTACTGTCGCCCGATTTTTCAAAGACTACACAACACCCAGGCAACAGTCAAAGAAAACTAAGAATCTGGTGGTTCTCTCGCCTCAGGAGAGTTGTGCTATACTGTCAAACCTACCACCGAAGCAGAAAGATCTGGGCACACCACTTATTTCCTATAGCATCCAAGGCTGCAGTTTTAACCGTGCTCTGCTTGATCTAGGATCTTCCATAAATCTCATACCGACCATCATGCTCGAAAAATTTTCCTTGGGAAATCTGAAACCCACCCCTGTCACGTTACAGTTGGCAGATCGTTCTGTCAAAATCCCAAAGGGTGTGATGGAAGACGTGGTGGTTAGGGTCAACAGTTTGTGTTTTCCTGTTGACTTTCTTGTTTTAGATATGGAAGTTCCTAGTTCACTTTCTGATTGTCCGATCATCCTCGGTCGACCTTTCTTGGCCACAGCCCATGCCCTTATCGACTGTGAGTCGGGCTGTATTGAGATTGCCGTTGGATGTGAAAAGATCAAGCTTAACATCTTCAAGGCAGCCAAGAACTTTGATTGCGATTGCATCGAGGATGACACGTCTGACGAGGACATGATTATCAGCGCGTGTATCAGACTAATTGGGACCTATTCAGACTGCTGCGGATTACCTATAAACACTGATGATTGCTTGATCAACACATATTGTGACGTTCCCCCATCCCTCCCATATTGTCCCGTACCTTCTCCTGTCCAGACATCTGATAAGGTTTTCTCCGCTTCCCATACCTCGTGGTCTGAGTCATATCCGGGCTGCTCACCGCCGGTCCACACTCTTGAAGACTGGATTGCCCTTTCTTTCCCGCCAAATCAGGTGGATTTGCAACTCCACACTGGGACCTTGAGCCCACATCTTACTCACTGGGGCTATTTCCTTTTGGATCCATCTATCCAAGAAGCCCCTCTTCTTGGCCAATCTGAGGGCCAACTGCTTCCTCCTGACCTGTTTTCTGTTTCTCCTGGGACACTCTCATCCCAGAAAATGCCAGATCATTCACCACCCACTATCCACCCACCCTACCACCCTGCTGTATACCCTGCACTTCAGCTCTCGTTACCCGATCTTTCGTCCTTTCTCTACCCTTCCCTGCATGCATATGAGGACATAGCATTGTTTGGCATGGGGGGGTGGATAGGCATCCATAGGATCTGGGTATTTTATGGTATCATGCAGTTCCACCCATTTATAAATATGCAAGAAAAAGAAAAAAGAAGAAAAAAAATATAATAATAATAAATGGTGTTTAGTAATGATCTGAAAGCTGAAACAAAAATACAATAAGTGTTTATGGATATTTAACCTCTATTTTGAAGACTTTCTAGGCCACAGAAGCTTGATTCGCTCAGACTCGGCTTAATTCACTTGAGCATTGACAAGATAGATCGGAATCTCTCCTAACTAAGGACGTATTCTTGTACCTGAGACACCAGTATAGGATTCGTTGGTTTGCTTTTACTTGAGAGCTTAAGTAAACTTGGTTCACACTACACATATCAGGGAAGACCAGGTGAACATAAGATTCAACCCTAGTATTCATTAGGGAAGGTGGAGTCCTTACCTGTACGCGCAGGTAGACTTTTTATCCCAGGTTTTAGTATTGTGTTTAGGAGAAACTCTTTCCACCAAAAAGAAAAGTGTGCTCCTTCAAAAAAAAATGTTGTAAGAGGTATACTGACACGTGTTTCAAAAAAAAAAATGCAAATAAGTCAGTATATCTCACAAATGTTTGTAAAGTCTTCGCCCTACAAGAAGTTCTTCAGGGCAGGTTACAAATACCTTATTTTCCTGTAAGCCACAAATGTCAGAAAATGGGAGTTGAATTTTCCGTCATCTTCTTAAGGGTCAATCCGAAAACACAAGCTGAAACTGGGACCAACCTGTACTTAAAGATTCGTGAAACCCTGGGCTTGAGTCTTAATGTTCATCTGGTCTGTCTTGATCCTTCACTAAGCATAAGCCATAATCTCTTGAGCTCTTGAGTACGGCAAAAACCTCCTGGGTCTTGGAAATCGTACTTAAGGTTTAAATATCAAGAGTCCTGGTTAGTCGAGAGATGATCTATGTCATGTGAGACTTAAAGTACTGGTAGTCTTCTCTACAATTGGTTCTCACAATATCCAACAATAAACACACATATGTTGCCTCGGAAGAAAATCTTCAGCTTAAGATCATTTCTAAATACTACAAAAATTGTTTTGCTAGGAACTAGCAAAAGATAGGCATGGGGGTATGATTGCACCACAAAAATACACCTACAATAGTGCCTTCTTGTGCTATTTCCTAGCATTACCTATGCATATTAGGATTCCATAATCGCATTTGTAAAAATACATGCATGCATGCATTTAATTAAGAGGAGAGGAGAATGAAATAAAATGGCCTCGCGATTACATTTTTCCTCAAGTGCTTCCTCACAAATTTCCATCTCCATTTTTACTTCTTTTTGATTTTTAAATCTTTCTCCCCGCAGCTGCATGGAGCATCGACTACTTCTCTTCACGCCATGTCCTGCGTCACCTCTCCCTGCAGCCGCAGCTAACTTCTCCCTACCAGGCCATTCCAACCTCTCCCTACAGCCGCATGTGAGCCATGCACAGCCAGGGCATGGCTGTGCATGCTCTTCCTCTTCCTTTATAAAAGATCACGGCTTCTACCTTCAAAAACCAGCCGGGTCCAACTTCAAAAGCCAACACAGCAGCTCTCCAGGCCACCACCCTCTCCTCTGTCTCCCTCCATACGCCGGCTCTCCTCCTCTGAGGAGACACCCGGTGGGCAGGAGCCCTCACTGTGGTGCACACCACCATAGTGAGACCACCACTGCCTAGCTCTTCAAAGAGCCGGTGGGCGTGGTGGCTCTTTTCTATTTTCCTTTTTTCCTTTCCAACACCTTCAACCATGGCCGCAAGTTTCAAGGTCTGAAGCTAGAAGCTTGGCGGCAGCAGCTACAGCAAGGCAGCAACAGTAGCCCCACCCCCTTCTGCGCGTGCCTGCAGGCTTCTCTGCCTCCTGCTTTCTCCGCCCTATCGCGCTCTCTTCCACCTGCAACCGACCTCTGCGCGCCTCTGCAGCGGCCGGCCAAGCACCCCATCAGCACCCACAGACCTTCGCTCGCGATCCAACCCCCCTCCGCGCGCTCTGTCGTGAGGTCACGCCCGCAAGCCAGCAGTCGGAGCCACTCCTCTGCGCGCGCCACGCCGTCCGCACTCGCACCACCTGCAGCTCCCGATTGCGCGACACGGACGACCACTGTAGCCACCGTTCACGCGAGTCTGTGCGACATTGCGGCTACAGTGGGGTGACTGGTGAGCTTCTCACTTAACCGGTCACCCGGCGTGCCGCAACCGGCCGCAGCCTGTGAGCGTGTCTCCGCCTGCGTCGCCCGCACTCGCCCACGCACGCCTGCCTTCGCCCGCACCTGCGAGCGCCCGTACCAGCCTTCGAGTAGCACGGTGCGCTGCGTCTCCTCTCCGCACCCTTCGCCCTCTAGCGCGCACTTGTCTGCGTGCTTGCGCGCCTGCATGCGAGCTTGAAGTTCTCAGACGTCGGCCCTGGTCTGCAGATGCCGTAACAGCGCCCTCGCCTCTAGCAGAGCGGCTGCTCTCTCTCTCACTCTCTCACACAACACTCTATACACCGACGCTTACACACACATACACTAACACTTCCACACACCCACACACACCTATACACTATTATTTACATATATATATGTATACATATATATATTGATATATATATATACATATATTTATATACATATATATATATATATATATACATAAATACATATGTATGTATGTATACTAATACATAAGTATATAGGTACTACTATATGTATAAATATAAGTATATATATATATACACATACATATATATATATACATACATATACTTATATACATATACATACATATATATATATATATATACTAATATCTATATATATAGTAGTATTTATATAACTAAGTATTAGTATACATATATCTATATACTTATATATATATATATATATATATATATATATATATAGACATATATATATTTACATATATACATATACTATATATATATATATTTATACATATATCTATACATATATTAGTACTTATATAAATATGTATTAATATACACACACATATATATATATGTACATCTATATACTTATATATATATACATATACTTATACATATCTAGCCACATATACCTATATATATACATATATTATTATTATATATATATACATATATATATACATCTATATAGTATTATATACATACATACATATATATATATATATATATATATATACACACACACATATATCTATCTATACATATAGCTACATACATATATACATATAGATATATTTACATATATATATATATATTTACATTATTTACCATACGCTGCATCGCGGGAATATCTGCACCAGTTGCTGATATTCCTCGATACACGTGTACAAAAAGTGTGGTCGCATACATCTTCCACCATCCATCCCACACTCCACGCAGCACGTCGTCCTGTTGGTTGCATCTTTCTAGACGACGACCGACTCGACACCGTGCTACACTCCATCTCCGCCTCCACCCCTACTCCTTTATATACATAATATATACCTATATATATATTGTATTTACTTTATTTCTGTTTCGCTTTCCTGTTAGTAAAAAGATAAAAAAAATATATAAAAGAGAAAAAATAATCTTTGACTTGCAGGTACTTCATCTTGCGAATAGCAAGACCAGTTTCGGAACCCTATTTTGGCTCAAAGCCAAGAACACAATTTTGAGGGTGTGCCTCAAGGACAAAGATTACCAGAAAAAATCTAAATAGAAAAACACCAAAAACACAATAAACGAATGGAAGAGACCCATTGTAGGAAAGGCGTAGAAACTCGACTTGTAACCCCACTTCCCTGAGTTCGACCCTGAGCCTAAAAGTGACAAGATAAAATCAAATAGGCCAGGTTAAAAATTTTTGTAAAGAGATGGCTAGGTCCGAATTAGGTTAACCACTATACACACTTCAACGATAAAAATCATCATATTAACAACCTATCCAGGCTCGACAACAAAACCCTAATTGGCTCTAATTGGTCCAATCAATTAGTTCCAAATCTGGCACCTAGGGCTCAGTCAAGAAGGTGGTAGCCTTAGGTGTCTTAAATCCCTAAATAGGTGCAAAAATTAGGTTTGGGATGTTTCGAGAAATGAACCAAATCAGGAAACTTGTTATGATTGAACATAAAAATAGAATGCAAGTTGGTCCTAATTGTTTTTTTTCCTTTTTTTAGCTTTTCAGAATTAGGGGCTTAAAGAAGATGGATTTGTGGTTTACCTGCCCCTGGAGTGATTGTTGTGCGGTTGATCATGCTCCTTAGTTAAATTCCTGTACATTCACAATCAAAAGAGATAAATTAAGTAGTATCAAGTCAAGAATCATTATCAGAGATCAACTTACGCGTTGCTCCCCAACAACGACACCAAAATGTTTATCTCTCTGAATCGGGGTTTTAAAAATGGTACGTTGCAGTATAGCCGATAAAGCGCGTAAAAAAATAAAATTTATACTTGAATATAAGTTCAAGGTCAAACGCAGGGAGCAAGTAGCAATTCAATATCAAGATCGCAATTCTAAGTAAAAGATATAAGCAATTGCAACCAAAACTTATTCAAGAATGATATATCAATAATTCAAGTATCAATATGTAAAAATGATGGGTTAAAATAGTGATTTGAAACACTAATTAATCCTTTTAATGTTAAGCTTCAAATATATCAAATGTATCAACAGTGATTATCAACCAATATTCCACGTCAGTTAAGTATCTCAATAATGCAACAGTAGCCTAGAACCAGCAACAGAGGCAAAAACCTCTCTTCTCCTTCAAGCCTCAGTGAGAGGCACAATACAACACCAACTGAGGAATGAAGGTCCTCTTAGAGACTAAGTGTAGAGAGATCAGAGAGTGAGGCAAAACCCCCTCCTTTCTCTCTCTCTTTCTTCTTTTCTTTCTCAAAACAGGTAGATCAGACTGAACCCGGGTTTCCAGGTAATCGGATCAAAGCCCAAACCCGCATGGTGTGAGCACGGGAGAGGGCACGTGCATGGAGCATGCGAGCGGGGCCTCACCTCGGTGCTCTTGGAGGCAACCGGGAAGAGGCACAAATTCCTCTTATGTGCTGTCACGGCGTCTGCGTTATCCGATGTGGGACTAATCCCACTACGTTCCTCGCGTGAAGCAGCAATAGAAAGGGCTTCCAATTGATGGTGAAGGAGTCACTGGCACCCTCAATTGGGTGCCTGGGAAGACACCTGGGAATTGTCTACGCCTTTAGGAGATGCTTGCGAGGAAGAACATGGTCGGAGAACTGTAGACGAAGTCGGTGGAGTCGAGGCTGCGGTGGAGGTCCGATGAAGCACCTAAAATAGAGAATATGGTCTTTCGACCTCGTTAAACCAACTCAAAAGGTCCACCAGAGCACGACGAATGTAGTGGTGGTGGTTTCATGCTAAGTTGAGGCGTGAGGTGGTGGGTCAGAATTGGGGAATGCTGCTGGTGAAGGTGGAGTTTGGTTGGGTTATGGAGAAGCTGATAGCCTCAATAATTAGAGGGCTTTTGCTCTATGAAGTGTGGTGAAGCTTTTGGAAGTGGAGCGGCGACATTTTGTGTGGTGGAGCAGCGGGGAGGCTTTGCCGAAGCATTGTTGGAGCGGAGGAAGACGATGGCGTAGCGGGTGGAAGTGTGGTTGATTTGAAGTGCAGGTGAGGGGAAGTGATGTTGGGGAGTAAAGGAAAGGTAGAGGGTCTTAAGAGTGAGGAAGATAGTCGGAGAACTTTGGTCGTGGCTTTACCGGAGCCAAAGAAGGAGATGGAGACGGCGAGGTGGCGATGAAGCAGGAGGCAGAGATGGTAGTCATGCTTTGGCTGGCGACGATCGCAATGAAGAGAGGAAGATGGTTGGCCATCCAATTTGATTGTTGGACGACTGGAAGAGGAGGTCGAAGAGAGGTCGCCGGAGCAAAGGTTTCGGTGGTCGGAGAAGTATAGGTATTTGGCTCACCAGAACTTGCTAAGGAGGTAAGGCAGGAGTTCCAGGGCTTAAATAGAGCTCTAAAGAGGGCTCTAGATCAGGAAAGAGCTCTGATTTGCTCTCTAGGAAATCAAAAAGCACCCATTGATTCCATGTGTTTGCACGCACGAATCAAAGGGTTTTAGGATTTAGGATCTGTCCTAATAGGTTTGTATAGGTGTGAACATCAATTCTACCAAATTTGGTGGGATTTGATTGCCATTAAAGTAGTATTTGGTCTGGTCAAAGCTCGCCTGGAGGTTGGTTGACCTCTAATGGCGGCAAGGACCAATCTACTAAGAGATCTGTATGCTTGGTAGGCGCTCTCTTAGTAGTAGTCTTCTCTTCAACCCTGAGCCTGAGAGAATTATAAGGAAAGCTAACCAAGAAAGAAGAAAAATGGCTGAAGAAAGACCTGAAGAAGAGATTAGGGTTGGTAAAAATTAGAGAACTTTGAGAGACTATTTCCTCCCTACAACCCACCAAGTCCTACCTATCTGAAGACCTGGAGTGGATAATCCATATGAAATCAAGATAAGCACTATATCTTTGCTCCCATCTTTTTATGGTATTGCTAGGGAGGATCCCTATAGGCATCTTGAGGAATTCACCAAGGTCTGTTCCACGGTGAAGCTCCAGGGCTTTACTGATGAAGCCTTGATGAGGACTCTATTTCCATTCTCCCTAAAGGATAAGGCCAAGCACTGGTATCATACCCTCGATGCAAGGGTAAATGATTGAGCCACCCTTAAGGGAGAATTCTTAAAAAAGTATTTTCCTATGAGTAAGACCAACCATTATAGAAGAGAGATTATGGGTTTTACTCAACAGGAAGGGGAGCAATTTCATGAGACTTGGGAGCGCTTTGATGACCTTTTCTTAGGTTATGCCCCCACCATCAGGTGCCAAGATGGCAGTTGGTTGAAAGGTTCTATAATGGATTATCTGAAAGGCATATACAAACCATCGATGTAGCCTGTACAGGAACCTTCATGACCAAAACTGAGGATGAAGCCTGGGCATTATTTGAAACATTAAGTGACAACTCCATACATATGTCCTCTGCCTATCAAGAAAGAAAACCATCAATCTTGCAGAGGAAGATAAAGGCCAATGAAGCCAGGGCTACTCAGGATTTGGCTTATCAGATTCAATTATTGAACAAAAACTTTGATAAGCTTTTAGCAAACCCTGACATGAACTCGCAAGTAGCCTCTATCTTTCAGGCTTCAAGTGAATGCTCCATTTGCCAAAGCACAATGCACACCACTACGGAGTGCCACCAGGCAAATCAATTCCCTGAGTTGATTCAAGCTGACTTGAACGCAGCCCAAGGTTTCCGCCCACCTCCTTGTAATAACCCGTATTCTAATACTTATAATCTGGGGTGGCGGAACCATCCAAACTTCTCATGGAAGCAAGGTGATGCTTCTAACTCAGGGAATGCAAGACCCCTACCTCCCCAACCCATATACCAGCCATCCTATGAAAACCCTCCTCAGAATAAGCCCTCTGAGATGGATGAACTTAAAGCCATGATGAAAGCGATGCAAGAGCATCATAATATGGTCATCCAATCTCAGAATAAGATGATTACTGATATGCAATCCCAAATTGGTCATCTTACTGAGGTAGTTAGGCAACATGATCCAGGGAAGTTGCCTAGCTCTTCTGAGGAGAACCCAAAGGGCAAGGGGGTCGTATTCAGGGAGAACGCCCAATCTTTGACCATGCTGAGGAGTAGAAAGAAAATTGACAGGCCTGATAACACTCCTATGGTTATGTCTCAAAATTCCCCTCTTACACCTGACCCGATTTCCATCTCCACCGAGAAAGAGCCACACTGCTCTCCCTCGCTTGAAATCACCCACATTGAGGATGTCGTCATTCAACCACCCCTCTCCCACCATGACGACCCCTCTTCCCAGAAGCTGAGGGTGCCCTATCCAAAGCGCCTATCTACTCCTGGGGAATCTTCTGTTGGCTCGCCTGGAGCCAAGGATAGGACAGAGGAGATTATTAACACTTTTAGGCAAGTCTAGATCAACTTGCCTCTGTTGGAAGCCATCAAATAGCTCCCGTCCTATGCCAAGTTTCTAAAGGACTTGTGCACCCAGAAGTGCTGATCTAGGAGATAGGTCCAAACCAAGGTCATCCTGCCTGACCATGTTAGCTCGGTGCTCCAACATGGAACACCCCGAAAGATGAAAGACCCAGGGGCCCTGTATATTTTAGTGGTTATAGGAAACCAACACATTGACAAGGCTCTGCTTGATCTGAGTGCGGGGGTGAACATTTTACCGAGCTCTGTCTACAACCTTTTGGGAGGAGGTGAGTTAAAACCTAGTCCAGTCATCCTCCAGGTCACAGACAGATCACTTAAGGCACCTCGAGGATTATTGGAAGATGTCCTGGAGAGAGTGGAGGACTTCTTCTTCCCTGTTGACTTTCTTGTGCTAGATACTGACCCATTTAATAAGCCCACCAAGCCATCCATTATTCTGGGATGCCCCTTCTTAGCCACAGCTAATGCCTCTATCAATTGTAGATCAGGGGCACTTAAAATGAGCTTTGGGAACAAGAAGATTCGGTTGAATGTTTTTGATGCCTACAAGCAATCTGGATTTGAAGATTGTTCTCAGATTGAGGTTGTTGATGAAATAATTGAGGAGACTACTCCAACACTCTTATGTAGAGATCCCCTTCAAAAGGTCATATCTAAGGACCATCCTCCGACTATTGAAGAAACTAAAGGGGAAATAGCCGAATTAGAAGAGTTGCTGGGGATACACACAAAGTCTCTGTCCCCACCCTGGACCATGAAGGTAGACCCACTACCTGAGGTGGGTGATGTAAACACATTTACACTACTTAAAATGTCTATTTATGCATGTTCTTAAGCATAGGATTGCATTTCATGATATAAATATTGCATTACATGCATCATCTTGCATTTAGAGTAGTTTGAATACAATGGAGGTTAATTGTCTCCTTTTATGTGCTTGGACAGGGCAAATATTTTATCGGGGCCTCGGATCAAAGATCCAACCGTATGGATATGATCAGGGCGACGATTGGAGTTCAACGACTCCAAGATCGCCCTAATCAGGCATCCGTAGCATCAGATAGAGACCGAGGAACCCTAGAAGATCAAGGGCCAGGATGGTGTAAATCCGCACTTCAGATGGAAAATCCAACCACACGGATGAATTCGGATCGACGATCGCAGCCGAACGACACAAAAATCGAGTCAATCCGACATCCGTGGCACCATCTACAACTTCCAGAAGATGGACGGCCAAGATAGCGCCACGTGGCGCCATCCCAGCCGCCCAATCGGCCGCAGGAGTCCTGTGAAGACCGCGCACCGTCTCCTCTCCGCCGTTGGATCTCGATCCAACGGCTGCGGTCGCTCGCGTTTAAAAACGTCCGCGCGACCATTTCGCCCGCGTAGCGTAGCGGCGACGCAGCTGCGGGCGAAGCGGAGGTCGCGGGTTCGAGCCGCGGTGAGGGGGTCGAAGGCGCGGGCGAGCGGGCGCGCACGAGCGTCAGATGAAGATCCAACGGCCGCGCGCGCCCGATAGCGCCGACGCGCAATTGGACGCTCTGGTGGGCGCGCGATCACACGCGGGCGGTGCGCTACGCAGCGGGCGCGGACGCGTTCTAAGCCGTCCGATCTCGCGATCGGACGGCTGAGACGACGTGGACGTGCGTATGCGTTACGCGCGCAGGCCAGCCGAGCGGGCGCGCGTGGGCCCGGCGGCGACGGCGACGGCGGGGCTTTAGCGACGGTTTTATCCGTCACTAAAGACCCCTTATTTATTATTTTGAAGATGTAATGTCCATTTTGCCCCCACTCCTTGCAACTATAAAAGGAGACCCCCTCCATACGAAATTTGCATCCCTTCCTTCTCCTCTCTACCTCTCCAAAGCTCAAGAGAAGCTTGTCCCACACCCGGGATGCTTCTCGCGAGATAAAGTCCAAATTTTCGTCCCCCTTCGGAAGTGGATCCCGCGACGACGACGGCGTGCTGCTTCGTTCCCGTTCTTCTGCTTCGTCCTCCTTCGTCCCGCTTCGTTCTCCTTCGTCCAGGCGTCGTCCCGTCCGGCTCGTCCTCCAAGCGACCGTCGAGGAGGATTTCTCTCTCCCTATTCTTTTTACTGCTTTCTAGTATAGATTTACTGCTTTCTAAGAGTAGTCTTTTCGTCCTCCGAGCGATCGTCGAGGAGGACATTTCTCCCTCCATTCTTTTAATGCTTTCTAGAGTAATTGTTTTATATTTTCTAGTTGTAACGAATGAACTCTTTTATGATTAATTCCTTGTCTATTCTACATCTCATTTTAATTTCCATGTGTAGTATTCTTTCTCTCTCTCTTACTCCCTCTCTCTCTTTTATTCGTTGTAGATACTTAGATAGTTTAAATTAAATTTCTTCGTGACAAAATAAAAAGAAACGCGAAGTTTTTAAATCAAACGTTCGCCTCCCTGTGTTCGACCCGGAATTCTTATTTCGGTATAAATTTTATTTGTTGAACACGAATCCTTCGCTTTCGAACTACAACGACGGGTTTTCCAAAACCAAACACGTTAGCGTAGATTCTCGCTCAACATTTTGGCGCCGTTGCCGGGGAGGCAACGATCTTTGATTTCTCTTCACGTTTTGTAACTTACAAATCATTTACCTCACTTTTCTCCTTTCTTATTGTAATTGCAGGTACTCTTTTGAGGCAAGCAAAAGCAGTAGATTGGAGTAAAGTGCTGTGAAAGGTTTTGTAAGTTATCACCCATTCTTTCCCCCTCCATAGATTTCATTCGCCACATTGAATCCAAATTCCAATTAACCTAGGTGTTTGCATAAATCCTAGGAATAGTTTGGTTGTTTGGATTCTCACTCACATTCATTCCACCTTCATTTATATAAAAAATAAAAATAAAAAGATAATTTTGTGGGGTAATTTTCAACAAATACACAATGTACACCCACATTTAAAGGCACTTAACCAAATTGATTTGTTTCTACTCAACTGGGTTCTGATCTGTGGGACCAGTACACATAAAGCAACACATAAAAGAGTAGAAATCATTCTAAGTTAACCATCTTTGTGTGCCTAACTTAGTGGTGCATTTGAGGCCAATTGTTTGAGTTGATTGGGCCGCACCACTTCAAATAAAATCAACTCATCTAGTAGCTGCCAATTAGGTTCAACTCTTAGGGATCTACCAGGCACTCCACATTCTTTTTAAACTTTAAAGGAAAATATCTTCACCTGTGCTTGCAAAACCTGGTGTGCCAATGAAACTTGATTGAAAACACCTAAAGTTGAATCCTAAAAGCTACTAAGCAAGATTTGAACCTTATAATTCACCACATCAAAAATAATCTTGCTTGAAAACCACTGGTTGTGCACGCACACACAAAGCAATCAATCATTAAGGGCACAACCCATTTAAAGGGCCCATCACATTCCAAAGCACATTCAAACCTAGCCCTAAATAAAACAGAGTAGACGTTGGCCTTAAGGATTGGACTCGCTCTTCAGAACTCAGAACGAGATTATTTTCGATTAGTCTGTTTCTACTGTTCAATCTGATGTCTAGCTAGGGGAGCAGAGTCAAACGATCGCAGCTGGGGGGTACACTAGGAACCGGAGGCGCAAGCCGAAGGAAGAACCTTCTCCCCAGTCCCTCCTTCTAACTGGTTGGATTGAACAGACAGAAGTAGATCAAATCGTTCCTTTATCTCAAGACGGGTTTTGGGAGTCTGTAGGTCTGTAGGCTAACCCATTTAAGGACAGGTTTGATTGTTTGTATTGCAGGGCACCTTTCTTCCTCCCGTGTCTCATGAATCCTTCCACATATTTCACGCATTCCCGCTCTTTCACTCCTGTCATGAATTATCCGCAACATGACAATTATCCCAACTCGTATTGTAATCGACCATCAGTTAGTTGGGATAATTCGGATTGGGGATACAATTCCGGACCCCCGTGTTTAGGGTCTAACCCTGAACACTTTGATTCTCAATTCTATCCTTCTAAGAGTTGCATCGATTATAGATCGTCCTCCTTTCATGAACAACCTAATGCGATCTACAATCAAGAAGGATACACTGATCCTTACCCATCCTCTGATTTCACTGCCTTTAGGTCATCTCCATCTTTTGAACAATCTAAAATGACCTATTATCAGGATGGGTATAACGAATCTCAATTCGTTAATTCCTCTACATTGATGTCAAACCCGCCCAACCCTGAACCAACCCATTTGGTTCAGGTTAATCAGGTTCAAGATAAGGTTCTGGCTAACTTGAGGAATATCATTCAATCTTTAGAAGTTCAGCCAATACCTTGCATTGAGAGATTGGAGCCCCTGATTGAAATGATTGATGATTTAAACAAGTCTTTGCTGGATTGGCTCCAGGATGTTAAGGATAAGAACCCGGGTGAGTTTCTACTTGGGAAATTAGCGAAATTGAGGATGAGATTCGTGGTTGCTTTGATTCAATCTTGGAATAATTCCCAGGATGAACTCTCTTCAGGAAAGCCAATGATAGAACCCGCTCAGGCACCTGTTGGGGGGGACACGTGTTACGAAGCTGACCAGATTGAATTAAAACAACCAATTAAGGATGATTTGATTTCTTCACCTGAAATCCCTGAGCCGGGTTACGAGGAAACGTATGTCTCCTTGGAACGCAAAGTGACAAATGATTTTGGGACATACATTGATACGGATCCTGATGGTGAAGATTCAAGTTGCGAAGTCTCACACGAGTTTTCAAATCACGATTTTTGTGAGACGATTGGGCCTGAGGAATCTGATAGATCATTTGATAGCCCAATAACTAAGGAAACTGATCTTATTAGGGCACACGATACAGATCCAGAATCGCATTTTCTGGAGGAATCAATTCAATGCCCTGATTATCAGTTACACCCTGTTGAGCTTATTGATGATTCTAATTCTGAGATAATTAGACCCAAGTCAATTTTGATTTTGCCACATCATCTAGACTTGGAGATTTCAGACGGGGTGATGAATATACAAGAGGTCATGGAATTTGATATGCCGAATGAGGAGGATAGGAGCTGGGAAATTCTGATTTGGGAAGTCAATTTTGGAGGAAATGGAAGATTGAGTCGAAGGGTTCCTTTTAAACTGAAACCATCAAATCAGAACCCTTACGACATTTGTTTCGAGGATGTCAAACTCAAGCACACATTTAACGATTATCCTTTTGAGCTTCAATTCTCTGTAACCCGACATTTTGGCCTTGGGTTGCATCCTCACAAATCGCAGGCCCGACCCCGCTTGCATTCTGATTTTAGGTTTTGGGTAATTTTTATCCAGAACCTAAGATATTCTCGATTATGGGGTGTGGGTCTGCACCACAATCTGGTCCACATCTGTGGACCTTTGCTGACAGGTCAGAGGATTCTTCTGTTCATTCTAATTCTGACCTGCACATGTGAATTCTTCATTTCTTTTCTTTGTATAGTGTGCCTAGCTGAAGGCACTAAACTCAGCACATATACAGTTCTTTTTCATTTTCATCTCGGAGCGGACCCGATATCCACGCAATTCAGGTGCTTTCTACGCTTTTCCACTCTGTTTTATGTCTTTTTAATACAATGAGGACATTGCATTAGATAGGCATGGGGGGATGGATATTTATCTTTGAATTCATTCGTCAGCTCCGTAGATTTGTTTTATTTAAAAAAAAAAAAAAAAATCAAAATTAGGAAAGAGAATTTGGGTTTAAGAAAATTTTCGATCTTAAGAAATACTATATTATGTTCTGAACACAAAGACCCTTCAGGTCTTTGGACTTAATCAGCCCGTATATCCACTAAAATGTGGATTTGTTTTTCGAGTTCTCGCCAACTTGAATTTTATTTTAATTGGAGTAAATAAGTTTGGGTGATAAGTACACGACTTATCAACCCGCCCTCTGATGTGAGGGAATTTTGAGTCTTAAGCATCTACACACTTTCTTTGCACTGACTCGTTGTTTGGCGATTTTAACGGAAATTGGGTAGCTAATGAACCTTCTAGGGTGATATGGCTGGCAAGTTATCGTGGGTAACAACCCATAGGTAGGTTGTCCAGAGCCCAGTCACTGACCTTTCTCTTTTTACTGCCTTTAGGTAAATCTTAGACCAGGGAAGCCACCTACTTAAAAAAAAAAAAAAAAAGAAAAAAAAGAAAAAAAAAAAATCAAAAAGGAGAAAAGAACAAAAAGAAATAAGCCACACTTCGCCGCACGAGTATGGCTGGCAAGTTGTCGGTGGTAACAGCTCATCGACCGGTTGTCCAGAACCTAGCTCAGAAAATGCACTAAAAATTCCCAAAACACTTAGGAAGAAGCGGAGAAGTAGAATAAACCGGGGAGATATACACTGGATTCACCCTTGTGTTGACCCCGTTAAAAAAAATAAAAGTAGGGAGAAAGCTACCGGTTGTAAAGATACACCTTTAGGCAGAATTCTTTTTGAGGTCACCTAGAGGCGTAGAAATCCGAAGTCCGTTTTAATTGCCGGTCAACGAGTCTATCACAATCACAATAAGATGCTTAAAACTTAGGGTTCTCATCAAATCTTGGGTGAGTTGAATGGCCGTAGAAAGCCACTCTTAAACCCTAAAATTTGAAAATCCAAAAAAAAAAAAAAAAAAAAAAAAAAAGAGAGTAAAAACAGAAAAAGAAATTTTTCTTTGAATAAGGCGAGGCTTGAGGCGGTCTGCATTTTGGCTGATACCCAGGCACTGTTGTGTCTTTGAAAGTTCAGTTCTTAAGTAGACAATTTCTTAATGATTGAAAATAACTCAGGTCCAAATAATCTAACCTAATTCTTTTATAAATAGCATATAGTTTTTGCTAGGGACTAGCAAAAGATAGGCATGGGGGTATGATGTAAACACATTTACACTACTTAAAATGTCTATTTATGCATGTTCTTAAGCATAGGATTGCATTTCATGATATAAATATTGCATTACATGCATCATCTTGCATTTAGAGTAGTTTGAATAAAATGGAGGTTAATTGTCTCCTTTTATGTGCTTGGACAGGGCAAATATTTTATCGGGGCCTCGGATCAAAGATCCAACCGTATGGATATGATCAGGGCGACGATTGGAGTTCAACGACTCCAAGATCGCCCTAATCAGGCATCCGTAGCATCAGATAGAGACCGAGGAACCCTAGAAGATCAAGGGCCAAGATGGTGTAAATCCGCACTTCAGATGGAAAATCCAACCACACGAATGAATTCGGATCGACGATCGCAGCCGAACGACACAAAAATCGAGTCAATCCGACATCCGTGGCACCATCTACAACTTCCAGAAGATGGACGGCCAAGATAGCGCCACGTGGCGCCATCCCAGCCGCCCAATCGGCCGCAGGAGTCCTGTGAAGACCGCGCACCGTCTCCTCTCCGCCGTTGGATCTTGATCCAACGGTTGCGGTCGCTCGCGTTTAAAAATGTCCGCGCGACCATTTCGCCCGCGTAGCGCAGCGGCGACGCAGCTGCGGGCGAAGCGGAGGTCGCGGGTTCGAGCCGCGGTGAGGGGGTCGAAGGCGCGGGCGAGCGGGCGCGCACGAGCGTCAGATGAAGATCCAACGGCCGCACGCGCCCGATAGCGCCGACGCGCAATTGGACGCTCTGGTGGGCGCGCGATCACACGCGGGCGGTGCGCTACGCAGCGGGCGCGGACGCGTTCTAAGCCGTCCGATCTCGCGATCGGACGGCTGAGACGACGCGGACGTGCGTATGCGTTACGCGCGCAGGCCAGCCGAGCGGGCGCGCGTGGGCGCGGCGGCGACGGCGACGGCGACGGCGGGGCTTTAGCGACGGTTTTATCCGTCACTAAAGACCCCTTATTTATTATTTTGAAGATGTAATGTCCATTTTGCCCCCACTCCTTGCAACTATAAAAGGAGACCCCCTCCATACGAAATTTGCATCCCTTCCTTCTCCTCTCTACCTCTCCAAAGCTCAAGAGAAGCTTGTCCCACACCCGGGATGCTTCTCGAGAGATAAAGTCCAAATTTTCGTCCCCCTTCGGAAGTGGATCCCGCGACGACGACGGCGTGCTGCTTCGTTCCCGTTCTTCTGCTTCGTCCTCCTTCGTCCCGCTTCGTTCTCCTTCGTCCAGGCGTCGTCCCGTCCAGCTCGTCCTCCAAGCGACCGTCGAGGAGGATTTCTCTCTCCCTATTCTTTTTACTGCTTTCTAGTATAGATTTACTGCTTTCTAAGAGTAGTCTATTCGTCCTCCGAGCGATCGTCGAGGAGGACATTTCTCCCTCCATTCTTTTAATGCTTTCTAGAGTAATTATTTTATATTTTCTAGTTGTAACGAATGAACTCTTTTATGATTAATTCCTTGTCTATTCTACATCTCATTTTAATTTCCATGTGTAGTATTCTTTCTCTCTCTCTTACTCCCTCTCTCTCTTTTATTCGTTGTAGATACTTAGATAGTTTAAATTAAATTTCTTCGTGACAAAATAAAAAGAAACGCGAAGTTTTTAAATCAAACGTTCGCCTCCCTGTGTTCGACCCGGAATTCTTATTTCGGTATAAATTTTATTTGTTGAACACGAATCCTTCGCTTTCGAACTACAACGACGGGTTTTCCAAAACCAAACACGTTAGCGTAGATTCTCGTTCAACAGTGGGGATGTATCAACTTAAACCCTCAATCCAAAAGGCTCCTGAGTTGGAGCTGAAACCCCTCCAAAGCACATTGAAGTATGCTTTCCTTGGCCCTAATGACACGCTCCCCGTTATTATCTCGTCTACATTATCTGAATCGCAAGAGGGAGCTTTACTTGGGTGTTTACAAAGGCACAAGGAAGCAATTGCTTGGTCAATTGCTGATATTAAGGGTGTTGATCCCTCCCTTTGCATGCATCATATATACACGAACGAGTCCGTGAAACCTTTCCGAGAAATGCAGAGAAGGCTCAATCCCAATATGTGGGAGGTTGTTAAAAAGGAGATTCTGAAATGACTGGATGCAAGGATTATCTATCCCATTTCAGATAGTAAATGGGTCAGTCCTATACATATGGTGCCCAAGAAGGTAGGAATCACTGTCGAAGAGAACGAACAAGTAGAGTTGGTGACCACTAGACCCTCAACTGGTTGGAGGGTCTGCATTGATTACCGCCGTTTGAACACGGCTACCCAGAAAGACCATTTCCTCTTACCATTTATCGATTAAATTTTGGAACGATTGGCGAGGAATAAATACTTCTGTTTTCTTGATGGGTACTCTGGGTATAATCAAATAGTCATTTTTCCTGACGATCACGAGCGTACCACCTTCATGAGTCTGTATGGCACATTTGCATTCCGCCGAATGCCATTCAGGTTATGTAATGCTCCTGCTACCTTCCATTGTTGTATGATGGCTATCTTTTCTAATATGATCAATGAGTTTGTAGAGATTTTCATGGATGACTTCTCCATTTACGGCTCGTCGTTTGACCTATGCCTTTCGCACCTTGCCAAAGTCTTAACCCATTGTGAAGAGGCAAAGTTGGTGCTTAGCTGGGAGAAAAGTCACTTTATGGTCCAGCAGGGCATTGTGTTAGGGCATGTAGTTTCAGAGAGAGGATTAGAGGTGGACACCGCAAAGATTGATTCCATCTCTAAGCTCCCATCGCCCACCAATGTTCATCAAGTTGGATCTTTCCTTGGCCATGCTAGGTTTTATAGGCACTTCATTAGAGATTTTAGTAAAATCTCTAAGCCACTCTGTGACCTATTAGCAAAGGATGTCTCCTTCAATTTTGATGATAGATGTGGCGAGGCTTTCCAAGTCGTAAAGAAAGCCCTTATTACCGTGCCGATTCTCCAAGCACCAGATTGGACCCTCCCGTTTGAGCTAATGTGTGATGCTTCTGATTTTGTAGTGGGAGCAATCTTAGGTCAAAGGGTTGATGGCAAACCTCATGTGCTGCATTATGCCAGCAAGACCCTTATGAATCCTCAGCAAAACTACACAGTCACTGAAAAGGAGCTTCTTGCTGTAGTGTTTGCTTTGGAAAAGTTTCAGTCTTATCTTTTTGGATCCAAGGTTGTGGTGTTCCCTAATCATTCTGCCTTAAAGCATCTTCTTGCTAAAAAGGACACCAACCTCACCTAATTCTTTGGATTTTGCTACTCCAGGAGTTTGACCTGGAAATTAAAGATAATAAAGGAGTTGAGAATGTGGTGGCAGATCATCTATCTTGGATCCCTATTGAGGCATCAAACCCTACTGGCGGTATCCAAGAGACTTTCCCTGATGAGTCTCTAATGGCTGTGGAGGCCAAAACTCCTTGGTTCACTGACATAGTGAACTATCTGGTCACGGGCATTACCCCCAGTACTTGGGACAAGCAGAAGTGAGATAGGTTTCCTGCTGACGGTAAATGTTATCACTGGGAGGAACCCGAGCTTTTTAGAATAGGCCCTGGCCAGCTTTTCCGCCGTTGTGTCCTTGACGAAGAACAAAGGAGTGTTTTGAGTTTCTGCCATGACCTCCACTGTGGGGGACATTTTAGTGGAAAAAAGACTGCCCATAAGGTTCTTTAGTTTGGCTTTTGGTGGCCCACATTATTCCGAGATGCACATTGCCAGCAGATGGGAACCATCGGAAAAAGGGATGAGATGCCCCAGCAACCTATCCTCCCAGTTGAGATCTTTGATATTTGGGGCATCGACTTCATGGGTCCCTTTCCTGTGTCCTTCGGATATGAATACATCCTTGTGGCTGTGGACTATGTATCGAAATGGATGGAAGCCATACCCATGCGAACCAATGACCATTCTGTGGTCTTGGGTTTTGTTAAGGCTAATATCATTTTTTGGTATGGGTGCCCAAGGACGATCATAAGTAATGGAGGATCTCACTTCAAGAATGTACACTTCATAAGACTACTCCAAACTTTGGGAGTTAACCACATGATAGCCATACCTTATCATCCCCAAACGAGTGGACAAGTTGAAGTGTCTAATAGGGAGATTAAATGAATTTTAGAAAAAACTGTCAGGCCTGATTGTAAGGATTGGTCTAAAAAACTAAATGATGCTCTTTGGGCCTACAGAATAGCGTATAAGACTCCCTTGGGCATGTCTTCTTTCCGGCTTATCTACGGAAAGGCGTGCCATCTTCCTATTGAAATCCAACACAAAGCCTATTGGGCTATTAAAAACATTAACTTGAATCTGGATAAAGCGGGAAAGGCACGTATGCTGGAGTTAAGTGAGCTTGAGGAGCTTCGTAATGAAGCCTATTAAACTTCTCAAGCTTACAAGAAACGTACAAAGGTCTTCCATGATAAGCACATCATTAGAAAGACCTTTGAGCCCAACCAGTGGGTCTGGCTTTTCAATTCCAGACTTAAATTATTTCCAAGAAAGCTCAAGTCCCGCTGGGATGGGCGATACGTTGTTATCAATACCTTCCCTAATGGAGTTGTAGAAATTCGGAACCCTACTTTTGGTGCGAGCTTTAAGGTAAATGGCCAATGACTTAAACTTTATATTACTCTTTTAGATGGCCAGATTTTGGACGCACTTCGGCTTGAGGAGCCTTAGCTCCTCCCACTCTCCTCCTCAGGTGATATTCTTCTGTGTCTTTATTTTTCCAATGAGGACATTGTCAATCTTAGGCATGGGGGGGTATAATCTGAGGATGTTTATAGCACTTATAAATAATTGCATACATTTAGGATAGTGTATTAGCCAAAAAAAAAAAAACTTTTATTTTCTTGAGCTGAATTGGTTAATCCCTAGCGGAAAATTTATCAAGTGCCATTAAAGTTTTTCTTCTTGAATTATTTCTTAAGTTCAGAATCCAATACAATTACATTCACTTATACGTAGACTGGGTAATGGATCTTTGTAAAAAATCAATAAGCATTTTTAGTCTATTGGACCCTTGAACAGTTAAAAGGGAGTCAGGCATACTATCTTTTATTAGATCCACCTCGTATTTGTGAGAAGAATGTAGAGATTACTGGTGCACTAAGTCTAGTGCAAGGACTCTTAAGTTTTGGACTATTAGATGAGAATACCTCAAATTTAGGCATAGTTTTCGCTCTCTGTTCCTGTGTGCGTACATTGTGTGAATTCCTGAGAGTCACTAAATAAGACAGATACACAGAGAGTGAGTCTTGATAAAACTATGACTATGGTGGATGGTTACGACCGTCCTTCATAGTCTTCGACTGAAGGAGGGTAATAGTGTCAAAGGTCAGAAATACGCTTGTCCTATCCATCATTTTCCGGTGACGAAAGTAGACACTTCCACCAAATAAGTCACACAATATCCTATTGACTATCATCATCCCTAAAAATGCCTCATGAATAAAAGTCTGCGCCTTGTTATGTTAATTTTTATAAAAAAAAAAGAAAGAGAGAAGAAAAAAAATAGAAAAAAAGAGGAAAAATATTTATATAAAAAAAGAGTCCAAGTTTGGAGTTTTATCTTCATGCCATTTTTTATCAATGTTTTTGAGGCAACAACAAAAACACTCACTGCGATCCACCAAATATGACTCATACCTACTTTTCAGTATTTCTGATCGCCCGAATATTGGCTGAGGATTTCTAACTTAGTTGTAGAGTTATTAGGATTTTCATTGACGTGTGAATGCCATGTGAGGCCACCAAACATTGGGTACATTTACAAAAATTTGGTAAGATATGTGATCTCAGAAAAGAAAGACGGAAGAAAGAGAAAAAGAAAGGAGAGAGTGAGTGAGCATAAGGGAATGCAAAGAGAGCACAGTGTTTAGCCTATTTCTGGGTTGACTTGTTTAATAATCTAGAGATCTAGAGTCTGCAGTACTAGACTATATGTAGCATTAGATGAGTGTGAGCCACCAAATATTAATCCATTTAACTCAGTATCTCCTACCTAAGCCAAAAAGTCAGGGTCAAACTACAGATTATTTTCTGCTTTACCCTCGAGGGAAGTAGTTTCCTATCCCAATTGAAATGTTTACTAAGGGTTAAGTACGAACTTTAAATATAAGTTGGTTTTTCACTTGGATCCGTTACCTAAGCTACTATCACTTCAAATTTGTCTGGATTTCTAAATTTTTGAAATAAGAAAAGAAGAAATCTTCTGATTAGTTTCATTGCTTTTCACTTTTGCTCGAGACTAGCAAAACTTAGGCATGGTAGCATTTGATAAGTCCACTTTAGTGGATTATTATTAGGCCTAAGTACTCTTTAAGTATCTATTCATAGTTTCTAATTGGTTAGGAGTTATACAGTAATTCATCTTATTCTACATATAATCTTGTGCATCAATTTTATGTTTAATAATGCATGTTATGTTCACATATTCTATATGGTTGGATGTAGGCTAGGTATAAGAATCAAATGTCATTCTGCCTATATAAGACATCTGGGGCTAAGGATGGACGTCTGGGAATTGCCAGGACAAGTGCTTTGACTTTACATCTTTTAAGAGGTCTGATGATGAAGTCAGACGTTTGATAAAGTTCAGCCAATGCTTATCTACTGTTCTAACCACTCGCAATCTTCGTGAGTGATTAGAGAAGTGTCGCCGGAAGGAAATAGACAAGAGTTTTTTTTTAAAAGGCTCCATCTTCCTGGCCGGCTCTTCATCACCTCCACCCTCTCCACCGTGGTCCTCTCGCCTACACCGTGCTCTAAACGTGCACCGTGGACCTAGGCCTTCACTGTGGACCAACGTCGGCTTCACCTCTCTATCACCAACGCCACCATCACAAGACCATGCGCACGCGCCTGTGCTCTAGCTCGCGCACGCACTCAGCCACCCAGCAACAGCCTGTGCGCACGCTCCCTCAAGGCTAGAAGCTGCACGCTCCCTCAAGGCTAGAACCCACGCGCCCTTGTGCGCGCACGTCCAGCCAGTGTGCAGTTGACCTCTTTGTCTTCCTCTTCTTGTCTACTTCTCCTCCCCTGTTTCCGCCAAGAGACCCAAACTTGCAGCCACCTACCCCCTCATGGCCACTCCTCTTGCCAGCCATGCCCGCCCGCAGCTACGCCCTCGTGTGAAGCAACAGCTCCACACGTAGCCACGCCCTCGTGCGCACGCAACACCTTCGTGCGCAGTAACCACCCGCGTGCAGCTGCAGTCCTTGCCGCTCCTCTCTACTGCCACCAACCATCTGGCTGGCCGCCACCAGCCATCTCCCGCCTCACCGCCATCGTCTATGAGATCCTCTCCTCCGGTGGAACTCCTCCACCCAAGCAAGCTATCGGCGATGCCTCCTCCAATGTGTGGAGAAGAGAGAGGAAGTTTCCCCTATTTTTGCACATATTAAAATTTACATTTGCATGCCATTGGAAGTTGTGGGATTTTAATTGTTTGATTATTATATTCTGGTGAATTTGCAAGCATGCACTTATATTTCCACATATTTGATTGGTTCCTGTTATACATATCATTTCACATTGAAATTTGATTCATATTTGCATGCAATTAAGAAGTACATCCTCTGCTACTACACTTGCGTCATTTACAGATTTTGAAACCTTAAGCTCTGATGCAAAATTTACATAAATAGTCCATAACTTTTCATAAAATCACAAGTACATTCAGAGCAGCGTGTTTATTGAATTGATTTCACGAATACTTCTGCAAACATAATGGCTCTCTACTCGTGAATTTATTGGATCTATTCCTCCCTATGGATATGACCCATTCTCTTGTGAGTGGTTTATTTTAATTATTGACGATTGATATTTTCACCGCTCAATTCCTACTTCAATACAATATTTGCTTAAGTAAAAAATCGATCGATCAGGTATAGATTTTGTGTCTTGGATTTAGGGTATTGAGTTTAGATGTTTGATTTTTTGGCTTTGAGTTAGATCTATGATTTTTGGCTTTGAGTTTAGATTTACGATTTATGGTATTGAGTTTAGATTTTTGGTTTGAGCTTAGGATTTAGGGTTTTGAATTTAGATTTAGGATTTAGGGTTTGATGTTAAGGGTTACTATTTTTTGTTATTGAATTTATGGTTATGGGTTACGGGTTATAGTTTTGTGTTTATAGGGAAATGATGTGAACATAATTTTCATAGATACACACACTTGCATAAATTTCGATGCACCTGATGACAAACAATAAGAGTTTTAACCCATAAGGTATAGGTTGTGAGAGAGATATAATTGTGTTAGAATACTTACCTATTGAAACTTATGATTATGTTATACGGACAATGTGGATGTGTGTATACTTCACTTACATACACGATGCGTTGTCTTTATAGCATGCCATAAGTTTCGATTATCTTTAGTTTGGTGAAGTACAGGGCTAAAGAGGGTCCTTGAAGATTTGATCACAACTTAGGGTTACTTGTTGCATGTAGCTAGTGTGTGGAGAAATTTCGATTGCATTTTCTCACCCTTCTCTAGTGTACCAACTGATCTTAGCTACATTCCTAAAGTGCCCCTAAGTAGGGCTCTTAGGAATTTAGTTTAGGTTAGTCTTATGGGGTACACTGGAGAAGTGAGGGAAACTACTGCCAAAATTTCTCCGAACATTGATTGCATGTAAGAAGTAACGTTGTGATAAATCTTTAAGGATGGGCTATCAAGTGAAAAATTTCTTAAAATACACATATTTTTCTTATTTGAATCTAACTTCTGAGTGGTTGACATTGAAATTTAGGTTATCATGGATAAGTCATGGATTAGTTTGGGGAATTTGAATTACTGTAAATATAAGAATGGAGTGATTTCATTTCTGGAGTGGGCATTCAATGATGATAGGAAGAGATTTAGACAAGGAGAATTTCTTAAGCTAATTTTATGCCCATGTAGACGCTGTTTGAATGGGTTTTCCCATGATTGAGACACTATTTTTGAGCATGCGATATGTAACGGTTGGTAGCAACATTACGTAAATTGGACAGCTCATGGTGAGCAAATCATAGAAGAAGTCAGTTATGATAGAATTGACGATTTAAAATAAAGTAATGATAATCAGGAAGTTGAACTAGATGAAATGTTACATGATATGAGAGTAGTAGACCCCTGAGGATGTAGATGATAATGAGACATTACGATATTGTAATGAGTTTTATGATACAGTTAAGACAGTAGAGGATCCTATTGCTCCTGGAATAACGTTAATGTCGAAGTTGACATTTATTTTGAAATTGCTTTATATGAAAGTATGAATAGAGTGACAGCAAAATTTATGTATAGGTCCTTCAATTCTTTGGGGAGCTTTTGATTAATCTTGCTTGGTACCTTAAATCATGGTATGATGCAAAGAAGCAGATATGCGTGCTTGGACTAAAATGCGAGAAGATTGATGCATGTCGAAATGATTGTGTCCTGTACAGAAATGAGTACTCAAGGTTGAGTAATTATCCCGAATGAGGTGAGGAAAGGTATAAGGTGGGTAAATCAACAAACACAGGTAGAAACAATCGGAGAAGGTTCTCTGTTATTTTTCATTGATCCCTAGGCTACAATGCTTATTCATATAAAGTAAAATAGCAAAATTGATGGTGTGACATCAAGAGAATAAATCAGGAGATGGATGCGTCTCATCCAACAGATTCTGATGAATGGAATAGATTTAACAAGAATCATGCATCATTCGCAAAGGAGGCATGGAATGTGAGAGTGGAACTTGCAAGCGATGGATTCAACCCATTCAAGAACATGTATCCGTCATATTCCATATGGATGGTGGTCATGTTAACTTATAACTTACTCCTTGGATATGCATGCGATTTGCATTTATGATGTTGACCCTTTCTTATCTTAGGCCCCAAGCAATCAAGAAATGCAATAGATGTTTATCTCCAACCATTGATTGATGAATTGAAAGTCCTGTGGTATGTGGTGTTCAAACATATGACGCACATAAGAAAGAATTACTTCAGTTACATGTAACATTATTGTGAACTATCAATGACTTTCTGGCATATGCTAATTTTTTAGGATGGGGTACAAAGGGGAAGTTTGCATGTCCAATCTGTATGGATGATACTCATCATTTGAGATTACTTGAAAGTAAGAAGTTCTGTTACTTAAGGCATCGTAGTTTTTTTCCCATTGAACACAGATGGCGAACGTTATAATTCAAAGATAGATTTGATGGTAAAGCATACCAGTACATGTTTTGTTAGGTTGTTTGGTGTGAAAATCATGGAGACATTGCAACAACTCAGTAAACTATGTTTGGATCATCTTTGCAAAAATGACTTGACTTCCTTATAACATTTAGGATTTAGGAAGAAAAGTATATCCTTTGTAGAGCTTTTATATGGGCAGGATTTGACTGTGCACCACAATTTAGATGCTATGCACATTGAGAAGAATATAATGGACAACATTTTAGATATATTAAACTTAACAAACAACCTAAAGAATATAATTAAAATAAGAAATGATATGAAAAGTTTGGGTATTCCTCTTGAGTTGCATGTTCAAGAAGGTGACTCACTTTTTAGAAGGTATATGCAATCTTACTGGAGAGTAGAGGCAAAGGATTTTCTCCTTCCTGAAAGACATTCGAGTTCCAGATGAGTATTCGTCTTAACTTTCATGTTGCGTAAATGAAGTGCAAAAATAGATTAGTAGGTTAAAAAGTCATGATTCTTGTATGTACATGCAAATCTTACAGAGATAGGCTGATATTTTAAAGCAATATTGGAGTACTGGGATAAATGAATTTTAATCACACTTTGTAAAATGGAGTAGGTTTTCTCACCTACATTCTTTCATGTGATGATTTGTTAATAAAGCGAGATTAATGTTTATAAAAGCTGCGTTGTAGTATAGTCGAAATTGCTCTGAAAATAAATAATATTTATTACTTGAATTTGAAGTCCGAGGCCGAACATAGAAAGAAAATAGGAATTCACACATTAATCTCAATAGATAATATAAATGAGCATAATAAATTACTCAAAAACTAATATGCAATGTATAACATGAGTATATGAAAAAAGAATTCTAGACAAAATAATAATGATTTGGATCACCAATTATCAGTTTAACACATAGAACGATTACTCAAATATAATCAAATGAAGGAACAGATAATGAGACGTCTGATTTTACAAGCAGATGACTTAAAGTTCGTTGCTACAGTGCTCCTTTCTTTTTCTTCAGCTGTTCTTCTTCTTCTTCCTTCCTTTGATTTCTTCCCTTTCTCTTCTTTAAGCTTCTCTTCTTCCTCTTCATTTCTTTCATGGTCCAGGCCTTCTTCCTTCTCCTTCCTTTCTTCTCTTCTCTTCTTCATGTAGAGGGGGAAAGGGTCTTCAGATTTGGCTAAGTGTCAGCCACCCCTTTTTAGAGCAAAACCCCCTGCCCCCACGCTTTCTCTCTCTCTCTCTCTTTGGGTTTCCACCTTTCTTCAACCTTCACAAGGCCATGCACAGTATCGGTGTTATCAGGTAATCGGTCTAGAGTGCACCTGGGACTAGGGCTGCGGGCATGGGTTGCAGTCGAGGAGTGCTTGGCAAGGCGGGTAGTCGGGTGCACCAGGTCCACGGGGGCAATGTCGCGGACGAGGCACGTGAGGGTGCAGGGGACCTCACCCCCCAAGTGTTGAGGCGATAAGCCCTCAACACTTTTTTCTTTTATGTGCTAGCGCTGCTTCCAAATCCCACAATGTGGGACTATCCGCTCATGTCTTCTTCGTGCATTTGCAGTAGAGGTGAAGCCCTTCAATTGCTGATGCTGCTACTACTGGGAAGCCAATTGGAGACGTGGTTGGTGTCGTGAGGTGAAAATGCATCTCCTGATGCTAGAGGCAGATGGTTTGGCAGCTAGAGGATTGTGAACAGAGGTGAAGATGAAGGCGGCGGTGGCAGAGAATGGCGAACACCTGAAACACAAAGGATGACATCACAACCACATTAGAATACCTCAGGAGGATGGCTTGGTGTTATCGAATGTGATAGCGGTGTTCGTGAAGTTTGGTGGCGTGTGGAGGGCGGATGATGATGGAGATGAAGTGCGGAGGAGGTGCTGTTCGGTGGAGTAATTGGATGGGTGGAATGGTGAATAAGTAGAGGGGTTTTGTGTGCGGAGGTATGGCAAAGCTTATGGAGTAGTTGGTGAAGTGTTTGGAGCAATGTTGAAGCTGCAGGTTACTACGCTTTCGGATTTGGTTTCGAAAACCTATTGTTGTATTTTGAAAAGCGAAGAACTCGTGTTCAACAAATAAAATTTATATCGGAATAGAAATCCCAGGTCAAACTCAGGGAGGCGGATGTTTGATTAAAAATGCTCGTTTGTTTTATTTGTCATGAAATAGAATAGCTAGTTGAAAACTATTTAACAAATAATAAATAGAAGAGAGAGAAAGAGAATATTACAAATAAAAGCAAAAGGGATGTAGAATAAACATGAATTTCATTATCAGAGATTGTTCATTACACTACTCATTACGACTAGAAAGTGGGAAATGATTACACTAAAAAGCAGTAAAGAGAATGGAGAGAGAGATATCCTCCTCGACGATCACTTGGAGGACGAGCTGGGCGGGACGATGCCTGGAAGACGAGGAACAGAGCGAGAAGAAGAAGGACGAAGCGGGAAGAATGGGAACAAAGTAGCACGTCGTCGTCGTCATGGGATCCACTTCTTGAATACAGAGAGAGGACAACCGCAGGATGCTCCACGAAGGGGAACGAAGGTGGAAAAATTAAGATTTTTACTCTAGAGGAGAATCCCAGGTTTGGGACAAGCTCTTAGAGCTTTGGAAGGGGTGAGAGAAGAGAAGAACGGATGAGAATTTCGTATGGAGGGGGTCTCCTTTTATAGTTGCAAGGAGTGAGGGCAATTTGGTCATTACATGTTGAAAATCATTAATTCAGGACCTTTAGTGATGGATAAATCCGTCACTAAAGGCCTGAACGTGGCCATAGTGGGTGGCTCGCGTGCACCCACTTACCTCCCCGTGCCTCAACGTGCATCCACGTTCTTCCAATCTCAGCCGTTCAATCGTGAGATCAAATGGCTGAGAGCGCTCCATCACCCGCCTCATCTGCGTGCCTCATCGCGTGCGATGCCGCGTTGCCTCGCCGCTTCAAATGGCGCGTGGATCCAATTGGGCGCACACGGCCGCCCAATCTCCATCGTGCGGTCGATAGCGCCCGCTCATCCATGTCAATTGAAGCGCCCCGCGGTCTCGAACCTGTGCCTCAACGAAGAGTTAAGGCACTCGACCAACGCGCTGTGGGTGCGTTTATGTCGAGAGCTTAACTTAAGCACGGGCGTTCCACAGCCGTTGGATCTTGATCCAATGGTAGAGAGGTGTTGGCGCTAAAGGCTTCAGCAGTTGCGTGTGGCTGGTTGGGCGGCCGAGATGGCACCACGTGGTGCCATCTTGGCCATCCATCTTCTGGGTGATGTAGATGGTGCCACGGGTATCGAATTGAGTCGATTTTCGTGCTGTTAGGCTGCGATCGTCGATCTGAATCCATCCGTGTGGTCGAATTTGTCGTCTGAGGTGTGGATTAACACCATCTTGGCCCTTGATCTTCTATGGTTCCTCGATCTCTATCTGATGCTACGAATATCCGATTAGGGTGACCTTGGAGTCGTTGAACTCCAATCGTCGCCCTGATCAGATCCGTATGATTGGATCTGTGATCTGAGGCCCTGATAAATAGTTGCCCTGTCCCTGACCATAAGAGGAGACAATTAACCTCTATTTTATTCAGACTAATCTAAATGCAAGATGATGCATGCTATGCAATATTTATAGTATGTAATACAATTCTATGCTTAAGAACATGCATAAATAAACATTTTATATAATATAAACATGTTTACATCACACCCCCATGCCTATATTTTGCTAGTCCCTAGCAAAAACTACATAATATTTATAAAAGAATTAGGTTGAATTACTTGAGCATAAGTTATTTTCAATATTAAGAAAATTTTTACTTAGGATCTGAACTTTCAAAGACACAACAGTGTCTGGGTATCTGCCAAAATGCAGATCACCTCAAGCCCTTACCTTATTCAAAGAAAATTTTCTTTTTCTCTTTTTCTTCTTTTCTAATTTTTTTGGGTTTTTTGAGTTTAGGGTTAACGAGTGGCTTTCTATGGCCATTCAACTCACCCAAAACTTGATGAAAACCCTAAGTAGCATCTTATTGTGAATGTGATAGACTCATTGATCGGCAATTAGAATGGACTTCAGGTTTCTACGCCTCTAGGTGGCCTTAAAGAGAGTTCTGCCTAAAGGTGTATCTTTTGAAAGTTCTCCCTTCGAAGAGGGGTGACGTAATAAATGGGGAAATAAAATATAAAGCAATCTCACAAAAAGACAATCACACAAAGAACACAAGAATTTTTTAGGTAGAAACCCAAACCGGGTGAAAACCACCACCTAACCCTCTCGAGTTAGGATTTTCCGATCAACCTAGTTGATCAAATCCACTAACCGAATCACTTTAAAACGAGGGTGATTCAACCTCAGTACAACCATGCTACAAGTACGAGGGTATCGTTCCTCAACCCCTTCTCTCCACGAGAAGGATTTTGTCCCACGAAGGAGACGGAAATTCGCAAAGCGAATACCCAACCAAAAGACAAAGATAAAATAAAACAAGTAATCCTATAGAGCCAACAAAGTCATTTAAACCTAGCTTCTATAAGAACTAGGAAACTCCCCTTTGCAAGGAGTGCGTCGAGTTGATGACGCGGTGCATGTGCCACGCGATGGCGCAATGTCGCTCTCGTAGACAACGGCGGGAGAGCGGGTGCGCAAAGCTTGATGCTCTCAAGAGAATGGAGCTTGAGCTTGGAGAGCAAGACCTAGCAAGGACACAAGAGAGTGGAACTATGTTGCTTAAGTGTGTCTTGTGATTCTCTTGGTGTGTCTAGGTGTGTAAAGGCTCCCCTCTATTTATAGAGGCCTTAGGAAGGCTTTGGAAGGCTTAGAAAAGCTTCCATAGCCGTTGGGTACAAAGCCCAAGTGAATCAGCCCGAAATCAGGAACAATCATTGTTCTGACAGGCTTATCAGACGTCTAATTCTGGCATCAGACGTCTGGAACTTCACTTTAAGACGTCTGATTCCAATGTCAGACGTCTGATTTTTGGCGGGTCTCTCCCTGACTTGGATCAGATCTAAACAGGGTTTTTGCGCAAGTCCATCAGACGACATACAGGACGTCTGACACTATGTCTGGACGTCTGGAAACCTACTTTTACTGTGGGAATTGATTTCCAAACGTTGCAACGGCTAGAAAATCTTTGAGAAGAGATTTTGGGTCAACCGAGGCAAAACGGTCAATTATCAGACGTCTATAAAGGCCTAAGGACGTCTGATAAGGCTCTAACGGTCATATTCTTGAGTGTTTGCAAAGCCAGCCAACGGTCCACTAATTGGACGTCTGGCAAATCCATCAGACGTCTTCTAAGACGTCTGGACTAAGGTCTGGACGTCTGATTTCATCAGACAGAATACTAACTCCAGCCTAATAGTTATCAGACGTCTGAAACAACAGTCAGACGTCTTAAAATACTTTATCAGACGTTTGATTTGTGAATTAGATGTCTGGAAATGCTGTTTGAACCCTATATTGGTTTTCTAAGTATTCTATAGAAAACCTAAGTATCCTAGGGTTGTGCCGGTGTTCCTAGGACTACTGTTAGGGTACTTTGAGGCTCTTTAACATAATATTCTAAGGAAAATAAAAAGAGTAAGAAAATAAAGACAAGAGATACAAGAAAGGATTAAAAGGAATCTATCCTATTCTTCTTGTCTTCTATCTTCAATCTGTCGCTCCACGCGAACCTCCTCTGTTTTCCGTCAAGCTCCTCCAATCCATCCTGGATGCGAGCTCGAACTCCGTTTAAGCACGTCCACATTTGCAATTGACCTGAAATCTAGGACTCAAATTGCAAATGTTAAATAACACATGTTTTGTTATCATCAAAACAAATGATCGTGGTGCTTTAGCACCAACAATCTCCCCCTTTTTGATGATGACAAAATCGTAAATAATAATGCATAAAAATCCTCCCCCTTTTTGACATTATCAAAAAGGTTTGATTGGTTTTAAATTTCCTATAACTCCACCTTAAGACATGCTCTTCTATGAATTTATTTTAACAAAGGTGATATTCTCCCCCTTTTTGTAACTACAAGATAGCTATTATTTTTTTCCCTCTTACTAAAGGAAATTTAGCTAACTTGCATCTCCCCCTTAAAAATTGACAATTAGCTCATCATTTTTTAACTCCCCCTATCTAAATGCTTATAAAAAGATAGGGTTAAGAACTTTACCTCACCTACCATGGCCAATAAAATGGCCCGAATGATGGTGGTGGATGCCACATCGGATGGGGCTCCCATCCGTAGCTTGGAGGCCCGGGCATCGGCGCCGGTCTCCAGTCTGGTGGTCGACGTGCGGCGGGTCCGTCGTTTGTTCGCCGTCTCGTCGGTCTTCTTGTTCTTCTCCTTGGTCTATTCCTTGGTTTTCCCAACTTGAGTTGACCAGCCTTTAGTTTGTAGGTCCAGTCTTTCGTGTTGTAGTTATTATGACCTACAAAACAAGATTCTAATTTTTTCTTCGGTATCCAAGTGAGCTTGGATCCTGATCTGTTAGCGGGTCTCCTTGATGGAGATCCTTTCTCAACCTTAGGGCAATAAAAATTATCTACTTTATTGATTAATTTGTTGGAGTTTTCCCTAAGACATGCGATTTCTTTTTCTATAATATCCATCTTAGTCTTTAAATCAGAAATTTCTATTTTTAGACTAACATTTTCCTCAATCAATTTATTATTTTCATTGATGAGGTTATGATTTTCTAATAATAGGTTATCATTTTTAGGACTAGCTTCTATGTCCTTAATTTGTTTTTCTAACCTATCATTTTCATTTTTAAGAAAACTAAGGTTCTTTTTAATGCTTTTATTTTCTATCTTAAGTGATTTACTAATCTCAAATAGTTCATTAAAAGCTTCTTGTAAATCGAAATTTACCTCGTTGTCGGAGTCGCTTCCACTTTCGCTGTCGCTGTTACTTTCTCCAATTGCCATGAAACCAAGGCACGCGGTTTCCTTCTCCCCGAGATCTTCTTCCGAGCTCGTCTCCTCATGAGTGCCTTCCAACCTCCTCCATATCTCGTGGGCGGTGGTGCACTCTTGGATTCGTTCGAATTCCTTCGGACTCAATGCGCAATACAAGGCATTCATTGCCTTTGCATTGAGGTTGAGATTCCGAACCTGATCTTCTGAGTAACCTTTTGCGGGTTTCTTGGGAATCAAAAATGCGGATTCGCATTTTTCCCACACCCGGAAGTCGTAGGCCTGCAACCACATAGTTATACGATTTTTCCAATAAATGAAATCTATACCTGCAAAGTATGGTGGTCGCGAGGTATCATGTCCTTCGGTGCACACGAATGCTTTTCCCTCCATATCTAGATCCTCGCCGGTTTGTAACGCCGATTTTGCGAGACCTGCTCTGATACCAAATGAAAGTTCTCCCTTCGAAGAGGGGTGACGTAATAAATGCGGAAATAAAATATAAAGCAATCTCACAAAAAGACAATCACACAAAGAACACAAGAATTTTTTAGGTGGAAACCCAAACCGGGTGAAAACCACCACCTAACCCTCTTGAGTTAAGATTTTCCGATCAACCTAGTTGATCAAATCCACTAACCGAATCACTTTAAAATGAGGGTGATTCAACCTCAGTACAACCACGCTACAAGTACGAGGGTAGCGTTCCTCAACCCCTTCTCTCCACGAGAAGGATTTTGTCCCACGAAGGAGATGAGAATTCGCAAAGCGAATACCCAACCAAAAGACAAAGATAAAATAAAACAAGTAATCCTATAGGGCCAACAAAGTAATTTAAACCTAGCTTCTATAGGAACTAGGAAACTTCCCTTTGCAAGGAGTGCGTCGAGTTGATGACGCGGTGCGTGTGCCACGCGATGGCGCAATGTCGCTCTCGTAGACAACGGCGGGAGAGCGGGTGCGCAAAGCTTGATGCTCTCAAGAGAATGGAGCTTGAGCTTGGAGAGCAAGAGCTAGCAAGGACACAAGAGAGTGGAACTATGTTGCTTAAGTGTGTCTTGTGATTCTCTTGGTGTGTCTAGGTGTGTAAAGGCTCCCCTCTATTTATAGAGGCCTTAGGAAGGCTTTGGAAGGCTTAGAAAAGCTTCCATAGCCGTTGGGTACAAAGCCCAAGTGAATCAGCCCGAAATCAGGAACAATCATTGTTCTGACAGGCTTATCAGACGTCTAATTCTGGCATCAGACGTTTGGAACTTCACTTTAAGACGTCTGATTCCAATGTCAGACGTCTGATTTTTGGCGGGTCTCTCCCTGACTTGGATCAGATCTAAACAGGATTTTTGCGCAAGTCCATCAGACGACATACAGGACGTCTGGCACTATGTCTGGATGTCTGGAAACCTACTTTTACGGTGGGAATTGATTTCCAAACGTTGCAACGGCTAGAAAATCTCTGAGAAGAGATTTTGGGTCAGCTGAGGCAAAACGGTCAATTATCAGACGTCTGTAAAGGCCTAAGGACGTCTGATAAGGCTCTAACGGTCATATTCTTAAGTGTTTGCAAAGCCAGCCAACGGTGCACTAATTGGACGTCTGGCAAATCCATCAGACGTCTTCTAAGACGTCTGGACTAAGGTCTGGACGTCTGATTTCATCAGACAGAATACTAACTCCAGCCTAATAGTTATCAGACGTCTGAAACAACAGTCAGACGTCTTAAAATACTTTATCAGACGTTTGATTTGTGAATTAGATGTCTGGAAATGTTGTTTGAACCCTATATTGGTTTTCTAAGTATTCTACAGAAAACCTAAGTATCCTAGGGTTGTGCCGGTGTTCCTAGGACTACTGTTAGGGTACTTTGAGGCTCTTTAACATAATATTCTAAGGAAAATAAAAAGAGTAAGAAAATAAAGACAAGAGATACAAGAAAGGATTAAAAAGAATCTATCCTATTCTTCTTGTCTTCTATCTTCAATCTGTCGCTCCACGCGAACCTCCTCTGTTTTCCGTCAAGCTCCTCCAATCCGTCCTGGATGCGAGCTCGAACTCCGTTTAAGCACGTCCACATTTGGAATTGACCTGAAATCTAGGACTCAAATTGCAAATGTTAAATAACACGTGTTTTGTTATCATCAAAACAAATGATCGTGGTGCTTTAGCACCAACATCTTTATGACCGGTAGCTTTCTCCCTACTTTTATTTTTATGGGGTCAACACAAGGGTGAATCCAGTGTATATCTCCCCGATTTATTCTACTTCTCCGCTTCTTCCTAAGTGTTTTGGGAATTTTAAGTGCATTTTTTGAGTTGGGTTTTGGACAATCGGTCGATGAGCTGTTACCACTGACAACTTGCCAGCCATACTCATGTGGCGAAGTGTGGTTTATTTCTTTTGTTTTCTTTTTATTTTCTCCTTTTCTTTTTCTTTTCTTTTTGATTTTCTATTTCTTTTGTTTTTTTTTTAAGTAGGTGGCTTCCCTGTCTAAGATTTACCTAAATGCAGTAAAAGGAAAATGGTCTAGTGACTGGGCTTTGGACAACTTACCTATGGGATGTTACTCACGATAACTTGCCAGCCATATCACCTTAGAAGGTTCATTAGCTACCCAATTTCCGTTAAAACCCCAATCAACAAGTCAGTGAAAAGAAAGTGTGTAGATGCTTTAGACTTAAAGTTCTCTCAAATCAGAGGGTGGGTTGATAAGTCATGTACTTATCACCCAAACTTATTTACTCAAATTCAAATAGAATTCAGGTTGGCGAGGACTCGAAAAACAAATCCACATTTTAATGGATACACTGGCCGATTAAGTCTGAAGACTTGAAGGGTCTTCGCGTTCAAATCATATAGTTTTATTTCCTAAGATTGAAAATTTTCTTAAGCACAAGTTCTCTTCCCTAATTTCAAAAAAATGTAATTTTTTTAATATATATAAATGAAAGAAAATAAAACAAATCTATGGAGCTGACGAATTAATTTAGAGATGAATATCCACCCCCCATGCCTATTTAATGCAATGTCCTCATTGTATTAAAAAGACATAAAACAGAGTGGAATAGAGTAGAAAGCACCTGAATTGCATGAATGATGAGTCCGCTCTGGGATAAAGAAAAATTGTGTATGTGCTAAATTTAGTGCCTTCAGCTTGGCACACTATACAAAGAAGAGAAATAAAGAATTCATGGGTGCAAGTCAGAATTAGAATAAAAAGATGAAACCTCTGACCTGCCAGTAGATGTCCACAAATGTGGACCAGATTGTGGTGCAGACCCATACCCCATGATCGAGAATATCTAAGGTTCTAAATAAAAATTACCCAAAACCTAAAATCAGTATGCAAGAGGGGTTGGGCCTGTGATTTATGCGGATGCAACCCAAGACCAAAAAGTCAGGTTACAGAGAAATCAAGCTCCAAAGGATAATCAATGAATGTGTGCTTGGGTTGGACATCCTCAGAACAAATGTCGTAAGGGTTCTGGTTTGATGGTTTTAGCTTAATTGGAACCCTTAGACTCGGTCTTATACTTCCTCCAGAGTTTGCTTCCTAAATCAAAATTTTCCAGCTCCTATCCTCCTTCAGAAAGTCAAATTCCGAGATCTCCTGCATATTAATCACCCCGTCTGAAATTTCCAAGTCTAAAAGATGTGGCTGAATCAAAATTAACTTGGGTCTAGTTATCTCAAAAATAGAATCATCAGTAAGTTCAATTGGGTGTAATTGGCAATTAGGGCATTGGATTGAATCCTCCAGAAAATGCGATTCTGGATCCATCATGTGAGCCCCAATAAGATCAGTTTCCTCAGTTATTGGGCTATCAAATGATCTATCATATTCCTCAGGCCCAATTGTTTCACAGAAATCGTGTTCTGTAAACTCACGTGAGACTTCGCAAATTGAATCTTCATCATCAGAATCAAAGAAATCAAAATCTGTATTAGTGTATGTCCCAAAATCATCCATCACTTTCTGATCCATGGAGACATATGTTTCCTCGTACCTCGGCTCAAGGATCTCAGGTGAAGAAATCAGATCATCGTTAATTGGTTGCTCTAATTCAATCTGGTCAACCTCGTAACACATGTCCCCTCCATCAGGTGCCTGAGCGTGTTCTAACATAGGCTCTCCTGAAGGGGGTTCATCCTGGGAATCATCCCACGATTGAACTAAAGCAACCACAAATCTCATTCTCAATTTCGCTAACTTCCCTAATAGAAACTCCCTCGGGTTCTTATCCTTAACATCTTGGAGCCAATCTAACAAATATTTGGTCAGATCATCAATGATTTCAATCAGGGGCTCCAATTTTTCAATGCAAGGTATTGGCTAAACTTCTAAAGATTGTATGATATTCCTCAAGTTAGCCAAAACCTTATCTTGAACCTAGTTACCCTGAACCAAATGACTTGTTTCAAGGTTGGGTGGGTTTGGGATCAGTGCAGAGGAGTTAACAAATTGAGATTCGTGATACCCTTCCTGATAATAGGTCATTTTGGATTGTTCAAAAGGTGGTGATGACCTAAAGACAGTGTAATCAGAGAATGGGTATGGATCAGTGTATCCTCCTTGATTGTAGATTGTATTAGGTTGTCCATGAAAGGGTGGCAATCTATAATCGATGTGGCTCAGAGAAGGATAGAAATCACAATAATGGTGTTTAAGGTTAGACCCTAAACATGGAGGTCCGAAACTGTATCCCCAATCTGAGTTATCCCAACTAATTGATGGTTGATTACAGTATGAGTCGGGATAATCATCATGTTGAGGATAATTCATAATAGGAGGGAAAGAGCGGGAATGCATATAAAATGTGGAAGGATTTATGATAGACGAGAGGAAGAAAGGTGCCCTACAATACAAGCAATCAAACCTGTCCTTAAGTTGGCTAGCCTAAGGACCTATAGACTCCCAGAACCCGTCTTGAGATAAAGAAATGATTTGATCTACTTCTATCAATTCAATCCAACCAGTTAGAAGGAGGGACTGGGGAGAAGGCTCTTCCTTCGACATGTGCCTCCGGTTCCTAGTGTACCCCCCAGCCATGATCGTTTGATTCTGCTCCCCTAGCTAGACATCAGAATGAATAGTAGAAACAGACTAATCGAAAATAATCTTGTTCTGGGCTCTGAAGAGCGAATCGAATCCTTAAGGCCAACGTCTACTTTATTTTATTTAGGGCTAGGTTTAAATGTACTTTGGAATGTGATAGGCCCTTTATCTAGGTTGTGCCCTTAATGATTGATTGATTTGTGTGTGCGTGCACAACCAGTGATTTTCAAGCAAGATTATTTTTGATGTGATGAATTTTAGGGTTCAAATCTTGCTCGGTAGCTTTTAGGATTCAACTTTAGGTATTTTCAAATAGGTTTTGTTGGCACATCAGGTTTTGAAAGCACAAGTGAAGATGTTTTCCTTTGAAACTTAAAAGAATGTGGAGTGCCTGGTAAATCCTTAAGAGTTGAACCTATGCAGCAGCTACTTGATAAGTTGATTTTAATTGAAGTGGGGTGGCCCAATCAACTCAAACAATTGGCCTATTGCACCACTTAATTAGGCACACAAGTGATTACCTAATCTGATTTCTACTCAATTATGTGTTTGGATGTGTGTATCGGTTCCAAAGATCGGTTTACCGGTTGAGTTTGAAAATCAGATGAGGTTGTGTACCTCTATGGGACTTTTTTTTTTTAATTTTTATTTTTAAATGTGGAGGTTGAGGCGGGTGTAGGTGTCAAACAAACAAACAAAACTAACTTTAGAGTTTATAAGAACACCTAGGTTGATTTATGTTTGTGTTATTACGTGGTGAAATGAAAACTAATCGGTGAGAGGTGGGGGAAAACTTACAAAACCTTCAACAGCACTTTGCTCTAATCTACCGCTTTTGCTCGTCTCAAAAGAGTACCTGCAATCACAATAAGAAAGGAGAGAAGTGAAGTAAATGATTCTTAAGTTGGAAAACGTGAAAAAAAACAACGAGTATCGCCTCCCCAGCAAGGGCGCCAAAATGTTGAAGCTACGGGTTCCTATGCTTTCGGATTTGGTTTTGAAAACCTGTCATTGTAGTTTGAAAAGTGAAGAACTAGGGTTCAACAAATAAAATTTATACCGGAATAGAAATCCTGGGTCGAACTCAGGGAGACAGACGTTTGATTAAAAATGCGCATTTGTTTTATTTGTCATGAAACAGAATAGCTAGTTGAAAACTATTTAACAAATAATAAATAGAAGAGAGAGAAAGAGAATATTACAAATAAAAGAAAAAGGGATGTAGAATAAGCATGAATTTCATTATCAGAAATTGTTCATTACAGTACTCATTACGACTAGAAAGCGGGAAATGATTATACTAGAAAGTAGTAAATCTATTCTAGAAAGTAGTAAAAAGAATGGAGAAAGAGATATCCTCCTCAACGATTGCTTGGAGGACGAGTCAGACAAGACGACGCCTGGAAGATGGAGAACGGAGCAAGAAGAAGAAGGACGAAGCAGGAAGAGTGGGAATGAAGCAGCACGTCATCGTCGTGGGATCCACTTCTCGAATGCAGAGAGAGGACAACCACAGGATACTCCACGAAGGGGAACGAAGGTGGAAAAATTAAGATTTTTACTCTAGAGGAGCATCCTGGGTTTGGGACAAGCTCTTAGAGCTTTAGAAGGGGTGAGAGAAGAGAAGAAGGGATGAGAATTTCATATGGAGGGGGTCTCCTTTTATAATTGCAAGGAGTGAGGGTAATTTGGTCATTACATGTTGAAAATCATTAATACATTTAGTGATGGATAAATCCATCACTAAAGGCCTGAACGTGGCTGTAGTGGGCGGCTTGCACGCAGCTGCTCACCTCCTCACGCCTCAATGCACGCCCACGATCTTCCAATCTCAGCCGTTCGATCGTGAGATCAAACGGCTGAGAGCGCTCCATCGCCCGCCTCATTCGCGTGCCTCATCGTGTGCGATGCCGCGTTGCCTCGCTGCGTCAGATGGCGCGTGGATCCGATTGGGTGCGCACGGCTGCCCGATCTCCATCATGCGGTCGATTGCGCCTGCTCATCCACGCCAATTGAAGCACCCCACGGTCTCGAACCTGCGCCTCAACGAAGAGTTAAGGTGCTCGACCAACGCGTTGTTGGTGCGTTTGTATTGAGCGCTTAACTTAAGCACGGGCGTTCAACAACTGTTGGATCTTGATCCAACGGTGAAGAGGCGTTGGCATTAAAGGCTTCAGTGGTTGCATGCGGTCGGTTGGGCAGTCGAGATGGCGCCATCTTGGCCGTCCATCTTCTGGGTGATGTAGATGGTGCCACGGGTATCAGATTGAGTTGATTTTTGCACCGTTAGGCTGCGATCGTCGATTCGAATCCATTCGTGCGGTCGAATTTGTCATCTAAAGTGCGGATTAACACCATCTTGGCCCTTAATCTTCTAGGGTTCCTCATTCTCTATCTGATGCTACGGATATCCGATTAGGGCAATCTTGGAGTCGTTGAACTCCAATCGTCGCCCTGATCAGATCCGTACAGTTGGATCTTCGATCTGCAGCCCTGATAAACAGTCGCCCTATCCCTAACCATAAAAGGAGACAATTGACCTCCATTTTATTTAGACTAATCTAAATGCAAGATGATGCATGCTATGCAATATTTATAGTATGTATGCAATTCTATGCTTAAGAACATGCATAAATAGACATTTTATATAATATAAACATGTTTACATCAAGCAGTGAAGTGAGCGGAGGGCTTTGCCAGAGGGGTGGCTGGAGCGGAGGACGAAGATGGGTTGTGTGTAGGTTGAGGGTTTATTTTTGGTTTTTGGTAGAAGAAACTAATCTAGGAAACTAAGGGAACTAATTACCTATTCTAAGTGGACAAACGGAGTAGGAGGACGCCGGCTGGTATGGCCAGCGTCAGGGAAGATGAATTCTCTGGTGGGTGGTAATGGCGATGACGATGGAGATTGGGAGGCGCCCACGTGTATGGCGTGATGAGGAAGAAGCTGAGGGGGAGGAATCCACAGCTGGTATTGCGGTTGGATGACGAGAAAGATTAGGAGGAGTCACCGAACGTCGTGGAGTCTTTCGACCGGAGAGGAGGGAGGAAGGAGGGGGATTTCCAGCCAAAAAGCGAGCGTAAGAGTTTGGCCGAGCCCTAGGGATCCTTATATAGGGCTTAAGGAGGCCTTCCAAGCTTGGAAACCAAGCTTGTAAGCTTGGGGCTTACACACAAGTAGGAGACCCAATCCTTCAAGCGATTCGCATGAGGATTTGGGCAAGAATTGGAGCCCAAGATGCGACTCAAATTGTAGGGGAATCTCTCAGGAGTTTCCCTTCCAAAATTGGAAGGGATTCGCCAATCAATCAGGGAGAAATCCCTAGTCGAAGGTTGCCGGAATAGGAGTTCCTCTGCGATAATGGTGGAGGGACCTGATTGCAAAGAAGATGACAAAGCTAGGGGGCCTTTTGTAAATAATTCGAAAGTTAGGGGTTTGCATGAGATAGAAAGAGTTTGACTGGACCATAATGCAAACTTAGTTAAGATGATCTCAGATTGGGCTAAAATTTTGGTAGAAACCTAATTTGGATTCAAGGAATCCAATGGTAAAGTTAGATTTAGGTTTTGACAAAGTTTGATTGGGTAATTTATGCAAAAACCTAAATTAGGGTAAATATTGGTCTGAGACTCTATTTTAGGTTAAGATGGGTTCTGATGGTCAAATTGAAGGTACCAAATCCTAGAGAATATTTTTCTATGAATTTTAGAGGGTTTAGGTGAATTTTATCTTGACCAGAACCTTAGTTTATTAATCGAGTCTATTTTTAGGATTTTAGAAGTCATTTAATTCTTAAAACACGCGAAGACCCTTTTCTGTCTGTTTTAACCCAGTTGTTAGCCTTTTAGGACCATTTGACCCTTAATTAACCCCTAAGAAAACTTGTGGTTATTCTGCATTCATGATATGAGGGTAAAATTACAGTTTTAACCCTAGTTTATTGTCTTTCCCTCAGAATGATTATGGAGTGACTTAGGGTTCTCTGGTGGTTATGTAGGAACATTTAATGACTTAATGAGATCAAATTGAGCTAGTTATGGCTCATGATGGTGTTCCCATCATACCCCCATGCCTAGCTTTTGCTAGTCCCTTAGCAAAATCTCATGGAAATAACTCAAATTCTAGACCATGCATTTTTTTGCTCAGAACTCTAATGTGCATTTTTTTTTGTAGATTAGGTTAGAATGCCGATAGTAGGCTTAGAGGTACTCAAGTACCAACCAAGATCCAGACCTGACCAGCTCTAGCCTCAGTTCGCCGCGAAGGTTTCTAAGGCCCACAGGAACTAACCTAAGGTTCGTTGAACTCCGCGGTCAAAGCACCCGTGCTTGTAACATGTTTAGCGAAGGTTCAGTTTGCAGTGCATTTTTGTAAGAGACAGACAGAAGAATTTTTATTTTTGGAGAGTTTTCTCTCTCTTTTCTTTCTTTATTTCTTACTTTGGTTTGTCTTTACAACACGGTCTATATCAAATTCCTAGTTCCCACCATCAATCCTCACAGGGTTTCTGATAATCGATGCTTCGAGATAGCATCGCCCATGGCAACCCCTAAAATCCTGGCTTTTGAGAGTTCGAGATAATTCTGCCCATGGTGTCCTGTAGCTAAATCCAGACCCTGGCAATCGACCTTTCGTGATAATGCTGCCTATGGCATCTGAACCAGCACAAGATGCTTACATGCCCCCGGTAGGATATTTAGATATCCTAGGAGACAAGCACCGAGGAGACTGTATGTTATTGTGCATCTTCGAGGGGAATTTCCCACCTTTCCGTGTCGGGAACTCATCCAAATCAACTTGTGTTGGTAAGCCACTTCTAATCTAGGTAGCATTTTTAGAACTAACTTAACGCATTTGCGTGATTTTGATAATTAAGTGCATTGAACCAAATTGTGTGTGGATTGCGGTGCTTAGGTTACCGAGTCCTACAAACTTGAGGTCAGTTAACGAGGTTGAATAATCCCTAAGCTTTAGACCTAATACTTAAGCTTCTCATTTTCCTCAACCTTTTGAGGACTATCCAGATCTTAACGGATACTTGAATTTTTAAGCCTAAAATCACTTCCCAAGAGGCCTAAGATCAGTGTTCATAGTAATCACTTTTTGTCTCTTAGCACTTTTTATCTTTTATTTTTTTCTTTTGATTTAGTCTAGAACTAAGTAGATTCCTTAATCTTTTACTAATGACTATCTCTTTTTCTTTTTCAAATTGTGCTCCATTTTGACATTTATATCAACTTTCCTTTTTCCTCAAATGATATGCAATTTGATCTTTCAAAATTTCCTCCCTTATCCAATTTTTTATTCTTTTTCAATTTATTTATTTTTTTGGTTTTTGGAATATGTAATTTTTTTGTGAGAACCCCTCCGAACTTTGATTTCTGTATGTTTGCACATTACCACCCCCCATGCCTAAGTTTTGCAATGTCCTCATTGTAAATGGAGGGTGTGAAACAGTTTTCGATTCAGGATTTAGAACAGGATTATCGGGTGGGCGAACGGGTCGGGAATGACTATTATGGATGATTTTGAGCTCTGATATGGGTATTAGAGCTGGGATTGATTGTTCTAAAATCGAACTCAGGGTGCAATAGACATGAACTACAAAAGGATAATCAGAAGGATCTTAGGTTTTTGGAATGACGGGTTGCCACCCGTTAAGCGCTAAATTTAATGTCTTCAGTCGAGCGGAAAATGGTATGGAGAAGGAGTGGTCAAATCAGATGAGTTTTGTAGAACAAGCACCTTGATTAATAGCCTGGTTGGTCCAACCTGGTGCTTGTTCAAATTAACAGGCTGATGATGCAGCCCAAACCCAATCAGTCTAGTGGGTTGATAGATGTAGATCAAGAGATGCGAAACCCACCATATGCTCTGATGCTCAAAAGGATGTGGAAGTGTATAGCTATGGTTTGGCTGAGTTGGATCAGCCTGATTAGAGTAGGGATCCTCAAATGAACAAGAATTAGCGGAGGATGTAGGAACCCTATGAAAATGATCAGAGAAGGATGGAGCATGATTTGTAGTCTGATCGATGTCTGAAACCTAATTGGAATGCAGAGGGGAATCATTTGCAACCGAGTAATTGAGAGGAGAATCATAGTAGTAATTGAGTCAGGTAACGGGTCAGGGTTGAAAATGGGTTTGGGAAGGTTCTGCATGTGTTGTGGAAGAGGTGGCTTCAAGAATAATTGTGTATGGGGGCTCCTCTTGGAAGGATTCAAAGGTGGGTTCATTTATAGAGTCCTCATGGTAGCAATCAAACTCAAAGGTAAATGCCTGAAGAGTGTTTATAGGATGAAGGAAATCTGAGTCAAGAAAAGATTCGAACTCTAGGTTGTAGACATTCTCGGCAATTTCTGTTTCTGATTCCTGAGTATCAAAAAGAAATGATTCCATCTCAATGGAACCTGATTTTGAATCAATGATCTTGAGATCAAGGACCTCAGAGTCAGAGTCGAAGAATGGATCATGTATGCTGAGTTTGTAGATTGGCTTATAGTCGTTAGGAAACAATGGTTCTCTGAAATCATAATAAGATTTGAAATCGTCGGAGAACTTGCGAGAATTAAGTTCTGAATCTGATTCGGGATCAGAGATTCCACCATAGAATCAATCAAAAGATGTAGACTCAGCAACCTGACTTGGGTCTAGCCTATTCTCAAATTTCGAGCTCAAAAAGGTGTCCCTATTAGGTCTGGGCTTGGGTTCTTGGCTTGTAGGGAAGACTCAATCAAAACATAACTCTTCCAACTCCTAAGTTTCTGTATCATAGATAGGTGTGACTTTCGAAAAATCAATCTGTGTTTCTGAGGAGGTTGGAGAAGTGCATTCATTAAATAAAGGCCCAGAATCATAATCTAAATTTAAAATCTGATTTTCATTACATGGGGCCTTGTTATCATCCCAAGAAGACTCAGATCCACATTCTAGGTTAAGGGTGTGGGTTGTATTACTAGAATGTAGGTTGGGTTCTACAGGGATGTCAGAATTGCTCTCGAGAGTCACCTTATTAGAATAAGGAGCGGAATTTACACCCTCAAGAGGTTCTGAGTCAATCTCATTATCACAGGAGTCTAGAAAATCTAAGCTTGGTGACCCAGGGTTTTGTATCTCTAGGACTAGCTCGAAATTGTGTTCTCCTGCAATTGGATCCTCCCAACCCATCTCAAGATTAGGAATGTTAATTTGTTCGTAATTTGAATCAGGTTCCATTCGGGTTGGGGATCCATAACAAGCTTGATCATCAAACCCAGGATTTGGAAAATTGTGTTGATCACTAGTCTCACTCCAAGATGTTTTGTTAGTTTCTAATAGGTATTTTTGATCAATTGTTATATATAACTTATTCAGCAATTCTCCCCATTTTTCTAAAAATTCATCGAAGTTTTTTGGAAGTGAAGGGTTTGACCAACATTGCAGACAATCATTGTTGTGTAATTTCACCAATTCACCATGTTCTGCTAATAAGAGATCCTGGTTTGAACCATATTTCATTTGTGTCCATATTATCTCCACACAGTTCATGATGATTTCTATTGTTTTTTGCAAATCTTTCTTGAATGTCCCTTGAATAATATTCTTCATGGTTTCTATATGCATTCTCAAGTATTTTTTCTTTTAAGCTCATTTGGGACTCAGGTTTCCTAAATAATCTTCCTATATAGCCTGGCTACATTTTGAATCAAATGGTGGAATCAAGATGTAGAATCAAAACTCAGGTTGGATTGAAGTTGATCAGATCTAAAAGAGATTCCCAAGAAAATTTGTGTATGTGCTCTAAATAGAAGGGATGAGAGGTTGGATGTGAGATTTGACCCAATCAAGGCACCCAAAGATTTTTGGATGACTAAGGTAATTTTGAGGCGGATGATACCTCTGAATCAAAAATTCGTACACCCGAAAAGGACCTAGGCAGCTAGGAAGGGAGAGCCCCGCAAAGACCCCTACATGATTCAGGGTTACAGGGTTTCCCTCGCCTGACCTTCCTTGTCACTGAGGGTCCAGGTAGACCGGAATGTATGAACTTAAGTCCTTAAGTCTACCAATTTTATGTCCTAATTTGTGCCTTGAGTTTCACTTGATTAGAAGTTAATTTCAACTTGTGACCTAATTTGGAGGTTGGTTGGCCTACAATATAGACCAACTTCACCTGACATGCCCTAAAGATGGTAGAATGGGATCTAGGTCAAGACCTAGAAATCACCCTGATTTGACTACCAGGTTATTAGGTCCAAGTATTTTAGGGTTCAAGTGAATTTAGAGACTGATTTTTAAGGATTTTGTTGATTAGATCTTTTCAACCAAGGGTTTGGGTAGCACACAACTGCAGGTGGGTTTGTTTCCTTTTATGCAGGCAAGTGTGAACTAGCACTCCAAAACCCTAAAATTGAAACCCAAATTAGCTCTATTCTGCATCCAATTTGATCTTCAAATGTTCTCCTTGGACTTCAAACAAGAAGTGCGTAGTCCAATGGTAACGAAATACGCGTGATTTGTAAAAGCGGGTTTTTAACGTCGTTGTAACACGCGAATCCTCTTTCTCTTTTAAATTTATATCCTAGATAGGGGAGTATCTAGGGTCGTCCAAGGAGGCAAAAATTGCAAAATTAATCCTCTTGCTTGCAGATAGATATCAACTTTCTTTTTGATATTTTTCAATATGTAATTTTTTTGTCTTTTGAAAAGAGAGGGCAAATTGCAGATTGTAGCTAAAAGAATTAACACCTACAAATGATTAACTAAAATCTAAAAGATAGAAATATCTTCTTCCTAAGCTCACTCTAGGCAAGTGGAGGCCTAGGGTAATTTGGAAGAAGAGGTGAAACAAGTGCTAGAACCAAAACAAACAACTGCAATAAAAAGCTAAAAGAAGGCAATTTTGATTGAGTAGAATGAGTGTTCCTTTCAAGGACAAGTAGAGGAATGCTTCTACTAGAATTAAACAATCTAAAAGCAAGACAAGAAACACAAATCCTCTTGTAACAATGGTGAAGAAGGTTGTCTTCTTGCTCCAAGCCTAGCTGCTCCTTGGCTTGAAAAGAGGGCTTCCTTCTCCTCCTTCCTTGAGAGCTCCTCCAAGGTGGAAGCTTCCACCTTCAATGCTCTCTCCAAGGGGTGGGCGTGCACCACCCTCAAGAACTCCTCCAAGCTGGCGTGGACCACCTTCAAGATCTCCTCCAAGATCTTCCTTGCCTGGCTTCTCCTTTGGCTGGCGTGACCCAAGAGAGAAGGGAAGAGGGGAAGGCACCAAGGGGACATAATATCCCCTTAATCTTCTTCTTCTTCTTCTCTCTTGGACGTGGGCTTCTTGGTGGAATATGAGAGTGAAATTGCTAGCCCAGGATGGCTTGAATGGTGGTGGGTAGTGGTCTTTTTATAGGGTAGGATGGGGGGTTAAGGTGCCCCTTGAAATGGAGGGCTAGGATGGAAGAATGGAGGTGGTTGGTGATCCTATGGCTAAGGAGAGTTGGCGCCAACCCAAGAGGTGTTAAAGGGGGTAGTTATGGTGGTGTTGGTGTCTTTTGGTGGTGGAGAGACACCACCATGTTGGCGCCAACATGGGGTCTTCTAGAAGGGGGGTTAGGTGGATGGTGGAGATGGGTTCAAGGGGGATTGTGTGGTGGAGATGAGGGGAGATTTTGGAGGGAAAAGTGGCGCCATTAAGGGGTGGTTATGGGTAGTTTTTGGCGCCACTTTTAGGTGTCTTTTGGAGGTGGTGCGTAGGTTAGGTTGGTGCCAAGTAGGTTAGCTTATGTGGAGCTTAGGTGGAGCTAGTTGGGTGGAGTTGGTAGGTGGGTTTTTGGGGTGGTATAAGCCAAGGAAGTTGGAGCATAGCTAAGCTAAGCTAAGCTAAGCTAAGCTAAGCTAAGCTAAGCTAAGCTAAGCTAGCTTAGCTAATGGAGGAGTAGAGGAGAAGGTAATGGAGCTAGGGTTTAGAGGAAGGAGCTGAGGAGGAGAAGTCTGGAACTGAAATTTGGAGCTGGCTGCTGCTGAAGAGGCTGGCATGGAGCTATTCTAGCTGGCTTAGCTTGCTAGTTCTTTGCTAGCTACTAAGTCAAGCTAAGGTAAGCTAGCTTCTACCATAATGAGCTAAGGTGAGCTGGGTCTGGTGCTCCCGGGGAGAATCAAGCTGGTTGAGGCAGCTAAGGTAGCTTAGCTCAACTGAGTTAAGCTAAGCTGAGTCCCCGGGAGCTGGACTTGAGCTTCCTGAGCTGGGATGAGTTCTTCTTCAGCTGGCTGGAGCTGAGTGGAGCTGGATGTAGCTGGATCTGAGCTGGGGTGAATTTCTGTCAACTTAGCTGAGCTAGCTAGAGCTCCCTGTGGACTAGTGGGAGCTGAGATGAGCTAGACTCAACTAAGTTGAGTTGGATCTGAGCTGACTTGAGCTAGGGTGAGCTAAGGTGAACTCTCTTGAGCTGCCATCCAGCTGAGATTAGATGAATGGAGCTGGGATGAGCTAACCCTAGTTCAAGTAAGCTAGGTTCCAGCTGCGGTGAGCTGGATCAAGCTGAGGTGAGCTGGATTAGGCTGAGTTCCAACTAGTCTGGGCTTCTCCTTCACCATTTGCCTTCTTGAGTGCTAGGGTTTTAGGGATCTATATAACTGTATATCCCTAACACTCACAAAAACATATTAAAAAGACAATAAAAAATGCAATGCATGCCTAACCTATTTTATGCCTAAATGCAGCCCAAAAACCCGTTTGCAGAGTAAAATCCTAAGAGCTAGGTTTGTTTTAATGCATAAGAATGATGATAAACTGGCGTTTATCACACCCCCATGCTTATCTTTTGCTAGTCTCTTAGCAAAACTTAAAACGAAATTTTTGGGAAATCTAATTTTTTCGACTTTTGAGGAAAAAGAGATTAATGGACCTTGGTAGATTAAAGCACTGGAGGTACGGGATTTGTTGATGACAAAAATCAGGATTTGTTTTTGGATCCAACCATTAGACAGAACGGGATCAATATATCTTCCAGAAAATTCACAAATTAACCCCTTGTTAATTCAGATGACTTGAAATGTTTGTTTTTAGGATTTTTCTGGCTCGTGAATCTGATTCGCAACTTGCAAAATCCTTTAAAACCTTATGTCTGTGCTTCTGAAAAGCCAACATTTATAAGGACGTGTTATTATTATTATATATATATATATATTTTTTTTTTTCTCTCCCATGCTTATTTTTAGCTTAGTCTTACAACAGATGTGTCGGGATCATCATTCCCGTTACCATTCCTCGAGGGGGCTCTAGCACCAGTACTTCGGGATAGCATTGTCCATGACACCACCCAGGAGCTCACAACCCCAAAACATGATGCGGTGAAAAGGGGTGCTCCAAGCAAACTCAAGCTCTTGCTCCGACGCTCTAGGTAGAGCACCGTCCAAGACACTTGAGCTGCTAAAATGCACTTTAATGCTCCATCTAAAGATATGAAATATAGATATAGAGCAGCGCCAAGGCGGTAACATGTTGACATCGCATCCTCAAAGAAGGTATTTTCCTTCTTCTCGGTGGTGGGAACTCAAACCAATGATCTGCTTCAGACTTTTACTAAATCCAAACACGGGAGTTTTTCAAAAAATTTTTAATTATTTTTAAGTGTTGGCTTGTGTGTGAAAATAGACATAAGAAGTTTCTTAAGATACGCAAGTTTTTGAATTAGAAACTGAGTCAAATACTTTCCGTATTACAAAATAGGATCAAGTCACCTGAACTATCATGAGTTCAGGTGGAATTTTAGAGAAGGATATCTGATCTAGTCTAAAATAGACCCTGGAATTCTAATGATCCGATCTATATCCTTATCCCTAGTTTGTTAAAGATTAAATCCCATTGTACCAAAAGTGAATTTTTCGACCTTAGTCTCGATTTCAAAATTTTTCCTCAAAAAGTTTTCAACATTTTTATTTTTTTATTTATTATTATTATTATTTTTTTTTTTTTTGGGTATGCAAGCAGGAAATAAAGAAAATTGTATGTTTTTAGGTTTTGAACATCCTAAATCGATCGTAAAAATTTAAAAACACCCCCCCATGCTTAAGAAATGCCATGTCCTCATACATTAGGAGGGAAAAGGGATCACCTTAGTGAAGAACGGTCGGGTTTAGGATGAACAAAACCTGGAAGAAGAAAAAAGAGGAAAGCAAGAAAAAAAATTGATGGGTTACCTCCCATCCAGTGCTATCTTTTACGCCATTCAGCCGGCCGTGATGTGCACTAGTGATCAAGGGTGGCTGGCTCAGTAAAATTAAAAGATTCAGATGGAATTCTAGGCGTATGGTCAAAATAGGGCTTTAAACGCTGGCCATTGACTTGAAATGTCGAATTAGTTTTTGGATCAAAAAGGTCAACAGCGCCGTATGGATATGGTTTATGGACAATAAAGGGGCCGGTCCATTTAGATTTTAATTTGCCAGGAAAAGACGTAATCTCGCATCGAAAAGCCAAACACGTTGATTAACGTCAAAGTGTTTCCGAACAATATATTTATCGTGAAATTTCTTTGTTCGGTCTTTATAAATCCTCGCATTTTCATAGGAAAAATTACGTAATTCTTCCAATTTAGTTAATTGTAATTTTCTATGGTTACCGGCGTCAGATAAATCCATATTGAGTTGTTTTATTGCCCAAAAAGCCCTATGTTCTAATTCTACCGGGAGATGGCATGCCTTCCCAAAAATCAGACGGAAGGGAGACATGCCAAGTGGAGTTTTAAAAGAGGTACGGTAGGCCCATAAAGCGTCGTCCAATTTGGTGGACCAATCTTTACGGTCGGGCCTAACCGTCTTTTGTAAAATATTTTTAATTTCCCGGTTAGAAACTTCAGCCAGGCCATTAGTTTGGGGGTGATATGGTGTGGAAATTTTATGATTAACCCCGTATTTAGAAAGGAGGTGACGGAATTGTGAGTGGGTGAAATGTGAGCCTCCGTCACTGATAATGGCTTTTGGTATGCCGAATCTTGAGAAAATATTTTTCTTCAGAAATTCGACAACCACACGGTGATCACTAGTGCGGGTGGGTATTGCTTCTATCCATTTAGAAAAATAGTCGACTGCAACTAATATATACAAATACCCACCAGAGTTGATGAACGGTCCTATGAAGTCGATGCCCCAAACATCGAAAATTTCAACTTCTAAAATAGGATTAAGGGGCATCATATCCTTTCGAGTCATGTTGCCGATGCTCTGGCAACGCACACAGGATCGAACGAAGTCATGAGCATCTTTGTGCAAGCTGGGCCAATAAAATCCCGCATTAAGGATTTTAGCTGCAGTTTTCTTGCCCGAAAAATGTCCACCACAGGCCATTGAGTGATAATGTGTTAAAATATCATGGATTTCAGAATCGGGGACACATCATCGAATGACCTGATCGGCACAAATGCGGAAAAGGTCGGGCTCCTCCCAAAAATAATATTTAATATCAGCAAAGAACTTATCCCGTTTTGTTTTTGGCCAATCAGCGGGGATTTGTTCTGTTGCTAAGTAGTTTGCGATGGGCGCAAACCAAGGGAGGGTTGTAGCAGCTAAAATACTTTCATCAGGGAACTATCTGGCGGGGTCATTATGTCATTCGTCATAAGACGAGAGAGATGGTCAGCCACTACATTGTGCAATCCCGCCTTATCCTTGATTTCCAGGTCAAATTCCTGGAGCAGCAGAATCCAACGGATAAGGCGGGGTTTCACATCTTTCTTTGTCAGCAAATATTTAATTGCTGAGTGGTCTGTATAAACAGTGACACGTGACCCCAACAGATAAGATCTAAATTTTTCTAAGGCAAATACAATGGCAAGAAGCTCCTTTTTAGTAACCGTGTAATTCCGTTGTGCATCATCAAGGGTTTTGCTAGCATAATAGATCACAACGGGCTTCTTGCCAATTCTTTGCCTTAGAACGGCCCCTACAGCAAAATCTGAGGCATCTGTCATTAATTCAAAGGGACTATTCCAATCAGGTCCCTGCAATATTGGCGCCTCAGTAACCTCTTTCTTCAACCTCAAAAAACTCTCCAGGCACTTATTATTAAAATCAAATGGCTGGTCTTTAGTAAGAAGCTGACTTAAAGGCTTGGAGATTTGGGAAAAGTTTTGTATGAATCGACGGTAGAAACCCACATGACCCAAAAAGGATCTGATTTGTTTGACAGTAGTGGGCGGTGGGAGCTTAGATATAGCATCTATTTTTCCTTTATCTACCGCGATTCCCTGTTTAGAAATAACATGGCCCAAGACAATACCTTCTTGGACCATGAAATGACTTTTTTCCCAGCTGAGGATCAGATTAACTTCTATGCACTTTTGGAGGGTTCTTTCAAGATTTTTGAGGCAATGGTCAAAAGAATCCCCAAAAATAGAGAAGTCATCCATAAAAACTTCTAAACATTCACCTACCAAGTCTGAAAAAATTGCAAGCATGCACCTTTGAAAAGTCGCAGGTGTGTTGCAAAGACCGAAGGGCATTCTTTGGAAAGCAAAGGTTCCGAAGGGACAGGTGAAAGTTGTTTTGTCCTGGTCCTCAGGATGAACCGCCACTTGATTATAGCCAGAATAACCGTCCAAAAAATAGTAAAATTCCCGTCCGGCTAATCGCTCCAAGATTTGATCAATAAAAGGGAGCGGGAAATGATCCTTCTTGGTGGCGGTGTTTAATTTTCGGTAATCTATACACACGCGCCAAGAAGAAGCAGTTCGAGTGGCTATATTTTCCCCATTTTCATTGGTGACAACTGTTAGTCCAGCCTTTTTGGGGACAACTTGAGTTGGACTAACCCAGGAGCTGTCAGAAATGGGGTAGATGATATCAGCATCCAGCCACTTAATAATCTCCTTTTTTACCACCTCCTGCATACTAGGATTCAAGCGCCTTTGTGGTTGGCGAGAGGGGCGAGAATCGTCCTCTAAATATATACGATGCGTACAATAGGACGGATGAATGCCTTTAAGATCAGAAAGGGTCCAGCCAATAGCTTTTCGATATTTACCCAAAACCTGGAGAAGTTTGTGCTCTTGTGTCCCGGTGAGTCCAGAATTTATAATCAGGGGCAGGGTCTGATTTGGACCCAGGAAGACATATTTAAGGGAATCGGGCAAAGGTTTTAATTCCAATTGTAGGCCCGGTTCCGAAAGAGTTTCTGCTTTGTGGGTTAGAGGTGAGGTGAGAGTGAAAGGGTCAGCTGGAATGTTAGCTGGTCGTGTGGTTGAGGTGGAAGGGTGAGAAAAAGTAGATTGTTCAGGAACTGTATTTACAGCAAAACAGGAACCTAATTGGGAAATTTGCAATGTTTCCTCCACAATGTTTCCTATTTCTGAATCCGAATCATCAAAGAAATCTGGTTCTTGGAACCGCCTAGAGGCTTGAAAAATGTCTAGGGTTACAGATTCACCGCCACACATGATCTTCATCTTTCCAGAATCACAATCAATATTGGCGCGGGCGGTGGCTAAGAATGGTCTTCCAAGAATAATGGGGGCAAACTTAAGTGCTTCAGGTACCTCTATGTCCAGGACTAAAAAATCTACTGCGAATAGACAATCTTTGACCCGGACAAGAACATCTTCAACAATTCCCCTTGGTTTAATCATAGATCGGTCGGCTAATTGGAGAGTAACCTCAACAGGCTTCAATTCACCGATCTTAAATTCCTAAAAAATAACTGTGGGGATAAGATTAATTGAGGCACCAAGATCCAACAAAGCGCGATCAAATGAGGTATCATTAATGATAACTTGGATTAGGGGTGCACCGGGATCTTTTCTCTTAAGAGGCAGTCGGCTCTGCACAACTGAGCTGACTGTCTCTGGAAGAATTACCTTTCCTAAATCTTGGGCTGCCTTTTTGGAGTACATAAATCTTTTAGGAATTTTGCATAGGCAGCGATATACTTAATGGCATCTAGGATAGGGATATTAATTTCTACTTGCCCAAATAAATCCATTAATTCCTTCTCAGTGGGCTCGGATTTTGTCTTTTTCTTTTTTGAAGAGTGGAGGGCTTGTGGAAATGGGGTAGGGTTGCCCTGTTTTGCATGAATTGGTTCCTGAACAATAGGAGGCGAAGAGTTAATTTGTGTGTCATTAGAGCGGGTTTCTTTAACAGGCAGGGTATTGTGAGTGGTTTTCCCATTCCTCAAGGTAACTGCATTTGCAGTCTGGTTGTTTCTAGGATGAGGACGGGGGGCCTAGCTGTTATTGAAACCCGGCGGATGCTGAGGTGCTGGCTGAATAGGTTGACTGTGATATCCACCTTGAAATTGATTCCTTTGATTATTTGGGTTGGGCATGGGTTGGGATGGTAAATTCCCAATAGGTCGATGATCAGGAGTAACCTTAACTTGGTGTTGTAAATTGGTAATCATGTGGGTTACTTCTGTCATTTGTGTCTGCATTCCTTGCAGAGTTTTCATGACCTGATTATTAATATCATCCTGGGATGGTCCAGGTTGATACAAAGGTTGCCCATAATTCCCAAAATAGTTTTGTTTGGGAAAAGGAATCGGATTCGGGTTTTTCCAGGAGTGATTCGGGTTAGTCCTCCAATTTTGATTGGAAGTGTTGGAGGGGTTTCTAAATTACTCCTGGAGAGCATAAATATTTTTCGAGGTGGAATCAAAAATATTTTGGTCAAAATTCCCAGTTAAATCTTGCGGGAAATCAGCCGGAATTTGCTGGCCAGCAGATGTGGCATCGATATTGTGTAGATTTTCTCTTCGGAGAATGTGTGGGGGGTTAGTGTGTGGAGAGTGGATGTGTGGAGCTTGTTTGTTTGTGAGCTTTTCTTCCATTTTCTTTTGGTGAATTTGCATCTGGTCCAGTCGTTGAGCTAACATATATAAATCATCATGTGTGACTGGAACAGAGGTGGTTTTGGAGTCAATTTCATGGACTCCGTGTCTGGGGTTTTGTGATCTACCAAAAGTGTCCATTGAAGTCATGTTAAATGAGTTTTCACTCATTTCTTCAAAGAGAAGATAGGCACTTTCGGCGTCTTTGTTAAGAAAATTGCCCCCACATGAGGCATCCACAAATCGTTTTAATTGATCTTCTAATCCGTGATAGAAGATCTGCACTAGCTGCCATTGTGGAATTTCATGGTGGGGACAACTTCTTAGAAGTTCCTGAAATCTTTCCCAGGCTTCGTGGAGGGGTTCACCAATTTTTTGTTGAAAGGTCGTTATAGATCTTCTTAATGCATTTGTTCGACCGATCGGAAAATTTTTTTTAAGAAAAGCACTTTTTAATTGAGGCCAGGTGGTAATAGGACGCCCAACTGTTCTAAACCAATGTGATGCTTTATCTTTAAGAGAGAGAGGAAAGAGTCTCATTAACCACATGTCTTCCTGCACATTGCGGGAACGAGTGGTTTGAGCGAGGACAGTTAATTCCTCGAGATGACAAAAAGGGTCCTCTCTTGGAAGACCATGAAAATGCTTGATAAGGTTTAGAATGGCGGGTTTGATTTCGAAATCCCCTTGTGGTATGACCACCCCTGGTCTTTCCTCATAATTGGAGGGATCATAGAAATTCTTAAGAGGAACGACAGGCTGTTGGCGGGGTGGTGGATTTTGTCCTTGATTAGCTAGGTTCGTGACAGTCCTAGCTAGATCTTCTTGATTTTGTTGTAGTCGAGCCAAATGGTCGACCATTAATGCAAAGGGATTTGTATTATGGGTTATAATTGGAGGGCCACTTGGCACTGCTGGTATTTCTGGTTGCTCCAAGTTAGGAAGGTGAGGGAGGGTGGAGTCAGCTTGTGGATCAGTTGACGGGTTAGAAGTGGAAGCAGAATTTTTTTGATGGCTTCCTGGGTTTTCCATTTTTTTAGAAGACGAGGGGGAAGAAAACAATGATTTCTTGCTACGGGGGGTGAAATCAGATGGTCCCTTGAGGTATGGCTTTTGGGACCGTCGCCCGTGCATGCACTACTTGGAAGACTTGGAGGGGAGGAGAAGAGATAGAGATGAGAGAAAGTGTGCAAATAAAACAAACAAAACTAGACCTAACTTAAATGTGACTCCCTAATAACCTAAGACTTGGTCTATATAGGAAATAAGTAGTCAATAGTGAATACCCATTCTGTCAACAAATCTAGCCAAGTTGCTTAAGGGGAGGTTTGGGCCCAAACGTTTCCCAGGGAAGACCCCAGGTGCTTGTACAAACCCGCGCCTGGTCGTTTGACACAGCCCCTCAGCCTGAACACCAGATACAGATGATAGAATTGGTATTAATTAAAGAGAACTTAAGACCTAAATAGCAAGCCTAAGTTGATCAAGCCTTAGGGGTCAAGTTGCTACAAATTTTAATTAGGTCTAGGATGCTATAGTGCACACGGAATGTGGAGGGCTTTTATTGGGTTGTTGCCCTGTTATTTGATTTTTTTTTTTTTGTGTGTGTGCAGGAATTGGAGAGTGGCTCCAATGAAAATCAAGTTATCACATAATTTTCTTGTATTTATGTTTTTTAGGATTCAATTTAATCAAATGTGTTTTAGGGCTTTTCTAATTAAATTTTCAAACAAGTTTGAAGATCCACAATCAAAGGAAAACAAGTTGTATGGGTGATTGTATATTTCCTTTTAATTGAGTCTCTAAAAAGAAAGAAGAAACCCTAAGCCAATTTTCCCTAAGACAGAAATTTTACTACCAATGAATTATTTTTAGGCTTTCAGAATTAAGTAGTGGTCCAAACAAGTCAAACAACACCACTAATTTGAATAAAATCAAACAAGGATTCCAAAAAAGATTTTTGAAAGATTTTAAGAATTTGTTTGATAATTATTTTAAATTTTTAATTGTACTGGTGTCAAAGTCCAGAAATGATACCCGTGGGTATTGTGGAATTTTCAGTATTACCACCGACCTCAGAAAATTTTTGTGATTTTATATGATGTGTAAAATTTCACAAGGATTCCAGAAAACTAAAATTCACAAAAATTGGATGAGTATAAAAATTCTAAAAATTCGCAGATAGTAGCAAAGTAGGAAGATTAAAGGGTGTGACCCCTCTGCAATCCATGAATTTTTAAAAATTAAATACAAATCTAATTGATCTGAAATTTGGAAAAGATGTTCCAAACTTAATTGGGAATCACTCTATGAAATTTTATGATTTTAGAAGGCCTGTGATGTTAGGAATCGATTTTTCAAGTCCAGATAGAAATCTGGACCCGAAAAACAGAACACCAATACTTGCAATGGAGTGGTGTTAAAGAGGCATACAAGCAAACAATGGATTTTATAATGCACCACTCCACTTAATTAAGTTTTTTTTGGGATCCTGAAAGCCAAGTTTAATATATTTTTGGTAGTTTTAATTAATTATGTGACCAGAAAGAGGAACCAACCTGAATTTCGTGGGAAGAAAAGGAACTTTGAGCTCTCGCTTCCAGATTCCCGCCTTCCCGCTGTAGTTCCTGCACACACAAAAGAAAGAAAGAGAAGGGGATGAGATCCACTTCAAGAAAGAGAAAATTAATTAATGCAAAGCCGTGCCTCCCCGGCAACGACGCCAAAAAGTGGTAACGAAATACGCGTGATTTGTAAAAGTGGGTTTTTAACGTCGTTGTAACACGCGAATCCGCTTTCGCTTTTAAATTTATATCCTAGATAGGGGAGTATCTAGGGTCATCCAAGGAGGAAAAAATTGCAAAATTAATCCTCTTGCTTGGAGATAGATCTCGACTTTCTTTTTGATATTTTTCAATATGTAATTTTTTTGTATTTTGAAAAGACGAGGGAAAATTGCAGATTGTAGCTAAAAGAATTAACACCTGCAAATGATTAACTAAAATCTAAAAGATAGAAATATCTTCTTCCTAAGCTCACTCTAGGCAAGTGGAGGCCTAGGGTAATTTGGAAGAAGAGGTGAAACAAGTGCTAGAACCAAAACAAACAACTGCAATAAAAAGCTAAAAGAAGGCAATTTTGATTGAGTAGAATGAGTGTTCCTTTCAAGGACAAGTAGAGGAATGCTTCTACTAGAATTAAACAATCTAAAAGCAAGAAAAGAAACACAAATCCTCTTGTAACAATGGTGAAGAAGGTTGTCTTCTTGCTCCAAGCCTAGCTGCTCCTTGGCTTGAAAAGAGGGCTTCCTTCTCCTTCCTTGAGAGCTCCTCCAAGGTGGAAGCTTCCACCTTCAATGCTCTCTCCAAGGGGTGGGCGTGCACCACCCTCAAGAACTCCTCCAAGCTGGCGTGGACCACCTTCAAGATCTCCTCCAAGATCTTCCTTGCCTGGCTTCTCCTTTGGCTGGCGTGACCCAAGAGAGAAGGGAAGAGGGGAAGGCACCAAGGGGACATAATATCCCCTTAATCTTCTTCTTCTTCTTCTCTCTTGGACGTGGGCTTCTTGGTGGAATATGAGAGTGAAATTGCTAGCCCAGGATGGCTTGAATGGTGGTGGGTAGTGGTCTTTTTATAGGGTAGGATGGGGGGTTAAGGTGCCCCTTGAAATGGAGGGCTAGGATGGAAGAATGGAGGTGGTTGGTGATCCTATGGCTAAGGAGAGTTGGCGCCAACCCAAGAGGTGTTAAAGGGGGTAGTTATGGTGGTGCTGGTGTCTTTTGGTGGTGGAGAGACACCACCATGTTGGCGCCAACATGGGGTCTTCTAGAAGGGGGGTTAGGTGGATGGTGGAGATGGGTTCAAGGGGGATTGTGTGCTGGAGATGAGGGAAGATTTTGGAGGGAAAAGTGGCGCCATTAAGGGGTGGTTATGGGTAGTTTTTGGCGCCACTTTTAGGTGTCTTTTGGAGGTGGTGGGTAGGTTAGGTTGGTGCCAAGTAGGTTAGCTTATGTGGAGCTTAGGTGGAGCTAGTTGGGTGGAGCTGGTAGGTGGGTTTTTGGGGTGGTATAAGCCAAGGAAGTTGGAGCATAGCTAAGCTAAGTTAAGCTAAGCTAGCTTAGCTAATGGAGGAGTAGAGGAGAAGGTAATGGAGCTAGGGTTTAGAGGAAGGAGCTGAGGAGGAGAAGTCTGGAACTGAAATTTGGAGCTGGCTGCTGCTGAAGAGGCTGGCATGGAGCTATTCTAGCTGGCTTAGCTTGCTAGTTCTTTGCTAGCTACTAAGTCGAGCTAAGGTAAGCTAGCTTCTACCATAATGAGCTAAGGTGAGCTGGGTCTGGTGCTCCCGGGGAGAATCAAGCTGGTTGAGGCAGCTAAGGTAGCTTAGCTCAACTGAGTTGAGCTAAGCTGAGTCCCCGGGAGCTGGACTTGAGCTTCCTGAGCTGGGATGAGTTCTTCTTCAACTGGCTGCAGCTGAGTGGAGCTGGATGTAGCTGGATCTGAGCTGGGGTGAACTCCTGTCAACTTAGCTGAGCTAGCTAGAGCTCCCTGTGGACTAGTGGGAGCTGAGATGAGCTAGACTCAGCTAAGTTGAGTTGGATCTGAGCTGACTTGAGCTAGGGTGAGCTAAGGTGAACTCTCTTGAGCTACCATCCAGCTGAGATTAGATGAATGGAGCTGGGATGAGCTAACCCTAGTTCAAGTAAGCTAGGTTCCAGCTACGGTGAGCTGGATCAAGCTGAGGTGAGCTGGATCGAGCTGAGGTGAGCTGGATTAGGCTGAGTTCCAGCTAGTCTGCGCTTCTCCTTCACCATTTGCCTTCTTGAGTGCTAGGGTTTTAGGGATCTATATAACTGTATATCCCTAACACTTACAAAACATATTAAAAAGACAATAAAAAATGCAATGCATGCCTAACCTATTTTATGCCTAAATGCAGCCCAAAAACCCGTTTGCAGAGTAAAATCCTAAGAGCTAGGTTTGTTTTAATGCATAAGAATGATGATAAACTGGTGCTTATCGTCCAAGAAGATTAGTAATTAAGTGGATCCCTAATAGGCACAGGAAATTTGGGGTAGGATCTCTAAATAGACTCACTTCAACGCAATGAAATTTGGAAAAATTTCTCAAATCAAGAAACTTTCCCTTTAATTGATAATTACTATGATTCCTAATTGATTATTTCCTTATTTTTGACTTCCCAAGATTAGGAGGTTGATTAGGGAAGAATAGAGAAGTTACCTGCCTTGGAGTGCTTGATTTGCGTAAAAGATCTCCTTGTGAAGTACCTCGCAAAATCACAAGAAAGCAAATAGAGCAAGTCAGTGCTCAAATATAATCAAATATAATAAGAGAATAGCGGTGAATTGCGTGTTGCTCCCTGGCAACAGTGCCAAAATGTTAACAGAGCGAGATCGATGTTTATAAAAGCCACATTGTAGTATAGCCAAAATCGCTTTGAAAATAAATAATATTTATTACTCGAATTTGAAGTCCAAGGTCGAACACAATGAGCAAATAGGAATTCACACACTAATCTCAATAGATAATATAAATGAGCATAATAAATTACTCAAAAACTAATATGCAATGTATAACATGAGTATATGAAAAAAGAATTCTAGACAAAATAATGGTGATTTGGATCACCAATTATCATTTTAACACATAGAACAATTACTCAAATATAATCAAATGAAGGAACAGATAATCAGATGTCTGATTTTACAATCGGACGACTTAAAGTGCGTCGCTATAGTGCTCCTTTCTTTTTCTTTAGTTGTTCTTCTTCTTCCTTCCTTTGATTTCTTCCCTTTTTCTTCTTTAAACTTCTCTTCTTCCTTTTCTTTTCTTTCACGGTCTAGGCCTTCTTCCTTCTCCTTCCTTTCTTCTCTTTTCTTCTTCACGCAGAGGGGGAAAGGGTCTTCAGATTTGGCTAAGTGTTAGCCACTCCTTTTCAGAGCAAAACCCCTTGCCCCCATGCTTTCTCTCTCTTTCTCTCTCTTTGGGTTTCCACCTTTCTTCAGCCTTCACAAGGCCATCACAGTACCGGTGTTATCGGGTAATCGGTCTAGAGCGCACCCGGGACTAGGGCTACGAGCGTGGGTCGCAGCCGAGGAGTGCTTGGCTAGGTTGGTAGTCAGGTGCACCAGGTCTGTGGGGTCTGTGTCGTGGATGAGGCACGTGAGGGCGTGAGGGACCTCACCCCTCAAGTGTTGAGGCGATAAGCCCTCAACACTTTTTTCTCTTATGTGCTAGAGCTGCTTCCAAATCCCACGATGTGGGACTATCTGCTCATGTCTTCTTCACGCATTTGCAGCAGAGGTGAAGCCCTTCAATTGCTGATGCTGCTGCTACTGGGAAGCAAATTGGAGATGCAGTTGGCATCGTGAGGTGAAACCTCATCTTTTGATGCTAGAGGCAGACGATTTGGCAGCTGGAGGACTGTGAACAAAGGCAAAGATGAAGGCGGCGGTGGCGAAGAACGGCGAACACCTGAAACACAAAGGATGGCCTCATGGCCACATTAGAATACCTCCGGAGGATCGCTTGGTGAATGTGATAGTGGTGTTTGCGTGAAGTTTGGCGGCGGCGGAGAACGGCGAACACCTAAAACACAAAAGACGGCCTCACGACCACATTAGAATACCTCAGGAGGATCGCTTGGTGTTGGTGAATGTGATAGCGGTGTTTGCATGAACCTTGGTGGCGTGTGGAGGGCGGACGATGACGGAGATGAAGCGAGGAGGAGGTAGTGTTCAGTGGAGCAATTGGATGGGTGGAATGGCGAATAAGTAGAGGGGTTTTGTGTGCGGAGGTATGGCGGAGCTTATGGAGCAGTTGGCGAAGTGTTTGGAGTAGTGGAGTGAGTGGAGGGCTTCGTCGGAGGGGTGGCCAGAGTAAAGGACGAAGATGGGTTGCGTGGAGGTCGAGGGTTTATTTTTGGTTTTTGGTAGAAGAAACTAATCTAGGAAACTAAGAGAACTAATTACCTATTCTAAGTGGACAAACGGAGTAGGAGGACGCTGGCTGGTATGGTCGGCGTCGGGGAAGATGAATTATGCGATGGGTGGTAACAGCGATGACGACGGAGATTGGGAGGCGCTTGCTGGTATGGCGCGACACGGAAGAAGCTGAGGGGGAGGAATCCACCATTGGTATTGTAGTTGGACGACGAGAAAGATCAGGAGGAGTCGCCGGACGTCGTGAAGTCTTTTGGTCGGAGAGGAGGGAGGAAGGAGGGGGATTTCCAGCCAAAAAGCGAGCGTGAGAGTTCGACCGAGCCCTGGGGATCCTTTTATAGGGCTTAAGGAGGCCTTCCAAGCTTGGAAAACAAGCTTGGGGCTTACGCACAAGTAGGAGACCCAATCCTTCAAGAGATTTGCATGAGGATTTGGGCAAGAATTGGAGCCCAAGATGCGACTCAAATTGTAGGGGAATCTCTTAGGAGTTTCCCTTTCAAAATTGGAAGGGATTCGCCAATCAATCAGTTAGAAATCCCTAGTAGAAGGTTGCCGAAGTAAGAGTTACTCTATGATAATGGTAGAGGGACCTGATTGCAAAGAAGACGATAAAGCTAGGGGGCCTTGTGTAGAGAATTTGAAAGTTAGGGGTTTGAATGATATAGAAAGAGTTTGACTGGACCAAAATGCAAACTTGGTTAAGATGATCTCAGATTGAACCAAAATTTTGGCACAAACCTAATTTGGACCAAAGGAATCCAATGGTGAAGTTAGATTTAGGTTTTGACAAAGCTTGACTGGGTAATTTATGCAAAAACCTAAATTAGGGCAAATGTTGGTCTGAGACTTTATTTTGGGTCAAGATGGGTTCTGATGGTCAAATTGAAGATACCAAACCCTAGAGAATATTTTTCTATGAATTTTAGAGGGTTTAGGTGAATTTTATCCTGACCAAAACCTTAGTTAATTAAGCAGGTCTCTTTTTAAGGTTTCAGAAGTCATTTAATTCTTAAAACATGTGAAAACCCTTTTCTATCTGTTCTAACCTAGTTGTTAGCTTTTTAGGACCATTTGACCCTTAATTAACCCCTTAGAAAACCTGTGGTTATTTTGCATTCATGATTTATTGGTAAAATTACAGTTTTAACCCTGATTTCTTGTCTTTCCCTCAGAATGATTATGGAGTAACTTAGGGTTCTTTGGCGATTATATAAAAGCATTTAACGACTTAATCAGATCAAATTGAGCTAGTTATGTTTCATGTCATGATTCATGTCATGTTTCATCTTGCAAATGAAGTGAAAATTGTTGGACCCGTGTAGTATAGATGGATGTATCCAATTGAATGATATTTAAATAAGCTAAGATTATGTCCTTAATAAGGCAAAGATAGAAGGGTTAATCGTGGAACAATATCTTGTAAAGGAATGTATTAACTTTTGTGCTATGTACATATATGAGACAGACAATCGATTTAATCGACTTAAACAAAATTATGATGGAGGATTTAATGGTAATGATGAACATTTTCTATCCATATTTGAGATCAGAGGAAGGTTGATCCTTAGCATCGAGTTTAAGTCCATCTCGGAAATGGATTGACAATTGGCCTACTTGTACATTCTGAAGAAAATTTCAGAAGTTGATGAATTTTACGATGAATTCAAAGAATCCTCTGGTCCATCTACACACGAATTGTAGTTTCTTGATCAGTTCAAGGATCGTGTAAATAAACTGAAGGAATAGGGGGATCCATGGTAGGAACAAGATTTTGATGTAATTGCTGATACACCTTTGACATATGAACATTACTATTCAGGTTACATAATCAACGGATTCAGATTCAGAGTAAGGTCAATTGATGATGCAAAGGCCATGCAACAGGGGGAGTCGTCGTCAGTTGTGACCTAAGTACTAGTTGTGATGGGTATTATGATCAAATTGAAGAGATTATGGAAATGAGTTTCAAGTTTAACTGTGGGGTGGTTCTATTCAAGTGTGATTGGTTTGATGTTTTCAAAGAAGGTGTTGGATTCAAAGTGGATAAGAAATATGATTTCTTGAGTTTAAGTAAGAACCGTCGGATTCTTTAGTCATCAGAACCATTCACATTAGCTTATCGGGTAGCACAAGTATTCTACGTGCCTAATAATAGTAGACATGGGTAGATAATAGCCGTTAGAGCTCTACCACGTGAATAATACGATGTGGGGAAAGATCTCGACCTAGATGTTGAATCTGAAGCATACTAGCAAAACCCAAAAAATGAAAAAGTTGCCCCTGGTGCAACTAACATTGATATACACTACAACATAGTCCACCTTTGTCGTTGGTTGGAAACCGACTGCAAATGCCATTTAACCGATGCCATTAAGCTACGTCGCTATTAGCGTTGTTGTTTCGTTTTCTTGTCGGTTAGAGGGCACATCCGACGTCAAAATATTGTTCGACCACTAAATGGATTGGATATTTTGACGTCATTTGACAACTGACGGACCTTTACACTCCCTTAAGTTTCCCATCATTTAAATAAATACACCGTCGCTTTTGTAAGAGATGGGAAAAATATTTTTGCTGTTGCTTGGCCAAATAATTGACGGCATATAAGGTTCTAGAGAAGCATACCTCCTCTGTTTTGTCATTGCTTATTAGGAGAAGTGACGGTAAAAATATTTTTACTGTCACTTACAAAAGCAACAATGTATTTATTTAAACGACAATAAATGTTATGTCGTCGCTTTTTTTTGCGGTTAGCATTAAAATTTAATGCCGTTGCTTGTTTCTACAACCAATAGCAAAGGCATGGTTTTTTTTTTAAATTTAAAATGATGGAAATTACCTACTAAAGCTACTTAAAATAAGTGATGGCAATTATCTCTTTTTTGCCATCGCTTTTTCAAATAAGCGACGACAAATATATAATATTCACTATCCTAATCAAACTTTAATGCCGTCACTTTTTTCCAAAACTAACGATGATTGTAGGGTTTTTTTGTTAAATGTGAAAATCATGGGAAAGACCTACTAAACCTACTTAAAAGACTTGCTTTTATACAAAAATAGCTAATGAAAATGAAGAGAAGTTTATATTTCATAAATATAAAGTCTAATACATAAAAAGTTTGAAAATGAAATTTTTACATGAAAAGGGTAAAATGAAAACATAATAAAAGGAAATTGATAAAAATCAAAATGCTGCTACCTCGATGCCACCAGCTCCACCTGCACCACCCATGTCATTGTCGTCGTCTCATTTGTAGATGCTGGGATCTAATGAAGACGGATGCTCTGACTATCCCTTCTTGAGAAGAATGGATAAAAGTGTCTGAAGCTTCTCATCCATGGCATTCATCTTTTTATCCTTTTTTGCCTCTCTCTTCCTCTCCTCCTCTCATCTCTGTAGTGTGTCGATCTTTTGATGCAGCTGATCGATGACACTAGATGAGATGACACCTTTCCTCCCATACCAGCTGGACAACGTGTGTACCCTCCCTGCACTACGAATGAAACCATCGTGGTCCAGTGGCATCACTTTCTTAAATGCCTCCTTTGGATCGAAAGGCTACTGGATGTTGTCGGATGTCTCGTCAGTAGGGAGATGTACTAAGTGTACCATTTGCTCCTAAATGTATTAAAAAATATTATTATAATATATATACAAAGTTATAAATTTTTTAAGATTAGGAAACTTACGTATCTCTCCTAGTATGACTCAAGAATCTACTTACGAGCACCCTCAGTTGCAGCCTCAGTGTGGGTGACCTCGTAGATGTCCATCCTACTTATTTCCATCCCATCATGTGTAGCGGACTGAAAATATGAAAATCACACAATTATATTAAGATAACTTAAAAATTAAATAATATTTAATTGCGAAGTAGTTACAATACTTACGTAATGGCTCTTGACCGTCTCGATGCTCTTTTGACTTAAACAATGGGTCTGTGGTGGAGCTTTGGCCCTATTGGTCTTATTTTTTCTTACTTGCTCCTGTAAATATACATAATAATATTTTTTATGAATTTAAGATATATGAAATTAGTAGAATCATTTTTAATTATTTACTAACCTCTGTCTTGAGATCTAGCCAATGATCACATGCCTTCTTCTAACCTTCAGGCATGACATCAGGAGGATAATTCTGCATTGCCTCCTCGGGTGAACTGCAGTTCGTGAAAAACTAAATACCAAATATAAATTTTAGAAATAATATATGAAATTATGTACATAATAAAAATGTAAAAGTTTAAAAATTGTTACATTTCTCTTGGTCTCCATCCTCCAATCTTTGTTGATTTTGGCAGTGTGCTTAAGGATATATCGGGAGGCATTGGGGTTGTCACTCCAATCGTAATATGCCTACATTTATTTTAAAAAAGTATATGTCAATCTTACTTGATAATAATTTTAAGATAAAGTTATAAAAGAAATAACTTTGATAAATGAAATTACCTTCAACTGTCAGAGGAGCTGCCTCTTCAGCTCTGCGGGCACCTTCCTCCAGTCGAAGTAGCAAATGGGCACAATGGACTAACTACTGTGCCCACTTAACTGATGAAACCTGGGTAATTCTCTGCCTTACCTGTGGTTCTAAGCCTGATTGTTATTCTTAGGCTCTCAGGGACACGTTGGAGGTCTAGATTCTTTGTCTTCCCCAGTTGTTTTCTTAGTTTACCTGCGTAAACATTAATCATATTCATTATATATTTATGAAGTTATAATAAACTTTAAAATATATAAGTAATTTACTTCTTAAAGGTATAGGAGTGCTTATCAAAACTTGTGCCCACCGCTAAGGGGTCCATATGAACTGAGGACATACTCTCCACCAACTCATCCTCTGCCTACTCCTCTCCCTCCTCCACTCCTGCCTCCTCCCCTCCTCCTCATCTGATGCTCCATAATCTGGATCATCCTTTACTCGCTTTGGCAAGATAGGAGTAATCTCCTTCCCCTTTCCCTTCCCCCCCCCCACATGTAGTAAATGTGCCATTTCCCCATGTTGTATGAAACGTGACTAAGGGGGAGCCTGGTGCCGAGGGAGTGGCTGAGCCTGCTGTTAAGGGGTGGCTGAGCCTGAGGAGACGAATTAGGCTGGGTGGATGGCTGTATCTTAGGGGGATCCCTTATTTTGGGTTTTTTCTTAAACAACTTTATCTGTAACAAGGAAAAAAATGCAATAATTAATATAGTTTAAAATAATTAATGAAAAATGTTTAGCAAATATTAAAAAAATATTTAAAAATTTCGACAGAGTTTCCTCTTAAATTTAGAAGTTTCTCTATAAATCTGCATATTAAAATGAAAGGGGGCACACCCCACATTAAAAAAAATTGCAAGTTTAGGATATGCTAAAGTGGTGGTTTCCTAGAGTGGGTGTGTCTAGGATTGTGAGAGTGAGGTGATTAAGTGCATGGCTAGATGATGTGGCAATGTCATTTAAAAAATTTTGGTAGAGTTTCCCCTTAAAATCTGAAGCTTTTCTATAAACCTGCATAGTCCATAAGTGGGTACACCCACATCTATTCAAATTAACGAAATATAAAGCAAACAAGTGGGTATACCCCACATCTAGCAAAATCCTATAATTTCATTGAATTAAATTAGTGACCTTGAAATTATACGTCTAAATACAACAACGTCCGAGTATGCCCGTCACCGATAACCTATAATTTGAAAAATAAAAGTAATTAAATAAAACATTATAAATGCTAGTGTATAGAAAATAAATAAATAAAAAGTGCATCAAGTAAGAGTAACATATTTTGAACATGTATGCGTGATTAGGTTTAAGGTTTAGTATTTCTAGTGTATAGAAAATTCCAGTAAAAGTTTAGGTTTGTTCAATTTGAACATGAATTTGATTTAAATAGAAATGAAACTAAACAAAGAAATTGTTACTAACCTTAGATTTCTACATCTACTGCAATTTAATCTATATGACCTTCTTCTGTTAATTCTTGATATGCTTCAGACTGTTTCACTACAACAAAATAGACTTGTAGTGATGGAATTTGGAGATGAAATTGAAGGTTATGGCGACAAATTTTAGGGTGGGGGATGGAAAATCTGTCCCCCAAATGAGGGTCACTAAAAGTTTTGGGGACAGATTTTCCATCCTCAAAACTATTGTGACAGAGAATTGGTCACAATAGATTAGTCACAAAACAAGATAATGACTTAGCATTTGATTTTTTTTAGGGACGGATTACTCTGTCTCTACAAGTTTTAAGAACAAAAATATGTGCTCCTCATAATCTTTTAAGGAATATGTAATTGTGAATGCTAATTATTAAGATAAAACATCATAACATTCTTAATTATAGTAACACATATAACATGCATAGCTTGACAAAAGTGATCTTTGACAAAAGACATTTTTATTGAAATGAAAATACAAAGTACTTGTTACAATGTTATGAAGAAATTACAAAAAAGAATAATAAAAAAATACATCATAATACAAAAGAGCACTTAACTCTTTTTTTCCTCTTTATAATAGAAGTTAAAACTATTCCAATCTAACACCACGAAGAAGCTCGAGAAGAAAGTCATTACTCTGATAAGGGATCTTCATCTACTCAGATATCTACGAAATTTCCAATTTGCTCTTTCTCGAGGGATATTTAGTGATGGTTTCTGCCTGGAGTAGTTCTTTCCTGATCCCTGCACAACCCCCCTGATCCCCTACTACTGCTGGAGTTGAACCCTCTGCTGGTTGTTGCTTCTGCTACTTTACCGTAGCTGCAACTGCTTCTACTCTACTGTAGCTGCTACTAATGGAGGAACTTTAAGTGGGCTGAAGGCACAAATTGGCTGAGTTGCTGCAGCCTATTGGTGGTACTGCTGTAGCTATGTTGCTGCTGCTGCTATGTTGCTGCCGCTGGTATGCTGCAGTTGCTGCTGCTGCTCCTACTGATGGAGGAACTTCAAGTAGGCGGAGGGCACGAATTGGTTGGGCTGCTACTCCCCATAAACATGTCTTGCAGCTTCACCTGCTGCTGTAGGAGGTGAACCATCAGCTGGCCTGCTACTACTGCTACTCTGCTACAGTTGTTGATGGTGGCCAAAAATGAAAATGAGTAAACTTTGTGACTAAAGACCTAGGGAAGTTGCAATATTTGGAGGTTGTTTGAAGTTCAAAAGGTCTTAGTTACATATCAATGCAAGCATATATTAAAAACTTTTGAGGAGACAAATCTTCTTGGTGCCAAACTACCATTTGCGTTCATGGACCCTGAAATGAATTTTACGAGAACTGATTATCTTGAGTTTGATGGTCCAGATTCTATACAAGTGTCATTTAAGGGAAACAACTTTATCTAACAATTATTAGAACAGACATCAGTTTTATAATTAATTAGGTTAGCTAAATTCTAGAGAAACCTCGATATAATCATTGGCATTCAGTATGTCTGATAATTAAATAACCAAACGGGTCACTTGGTGGAGGGTTGTTACTTGAAAAGGCATGATTATCCAGATTTATGTGCATATTTTCATGCAGATAATGCTAGTTCTCCATAATATAAAAGGCTATATAATCTAGTAACTTAGAAGAGTAAGACGCACACAGTTATATCTAGCTGGATCTAGCACAACAATAAAATATATAACAATGGCACGCATTGACTTATGAGCTAATGTAGGTCCAATCTTTCCTAATACAGGTACTTACATAGCATCTAATCTTGTCTTCCATAAGGACTATGAATATCAAGGTGGACCACCATTTTATATGTGACTATGTTGCAGAAGGAACAATTGTAACTCCTATTTCCTCTAAGCTTCAAGTTGTTGACATGTTTGGTAAATATGCAACTTCGTCAGGATGATCATGTAACTTCCTCAGGATCATCATTCCAAGCTATGTAGCAGTCTGCGCATGCTTGACATAGATGCTCCAACTTGAGTGAGAGGATTAACTTAAGGGGTTCTCTTTATGTTCTTTCATATTTATTTGGGAAAAGGGATGGTATAGCTGAGCTGCACTAAATTAGGTGCAACCCACAACCCCACAATTGAATCTATTATGATCTAGTGGCTTTAATTTTTTAGCTTTTCCCCATCCCAAAGCTCTTGTCCCCAATCTTCTCCCAGTGCAGGCCAATAACTCTAGCAGGACGTTTGTCATGTCCTACCGAGAAATCCCTTATGCTAATTGCAAAATGATCAAGCTGGTTGTGATTGTAAAACTGCAAATGATTTTGGAAGGCATGCATGAATGGGGAGATTAATATCAAGAGGTATACATAATGATTTTGTTTAGTATCTCAATGCTGCAGGCAAGCCATTCAAAACATGGCCTGCACACAGCAAAAAGAGAAGCATCAAAAGATTGTCTACATGCATTTTGCGGATAAAAGAAAAAAGTCAAGACAAACAATCTCTGTGCATGGACTAAAACTCATGGACTAATATATCTTGCAGCAACTATTCTTTCGAATTTATGATAGTTCAATCTCCGCGCAACCTGAAATTATTTGTGCAGCCTCTGTTCTTCCACAGACAGTGTATAATCTTGCATTAACATTTGAAATAATGACACTATATTGAGTATCTTCTAATGAGTGTACGTTTTGTGTTAGTGAATAAAAGTGCAACATCAAATACGCCCTCAAGTTCTAATTGGATCTATAGGTTTTCTTTCATGAATAATAGTGCATCTAACCAACCAAATGGTATGAAGGATGTAAAAAAGCATATGTTTCAATAGTTGATGCTCTTTGTATTTAGGTAAAAATTCATAAATTTCCCATAGCTAATCGATTGTTCTCCATTGAATTTTTAAACTTGCTGCAAACCACATTGCATAAGAAAAAGAACAATTGAAGAATAAATGCTGAAATGACTCCTTGGCATAGCCACAAAATGGATACCCATAAGTTGGAGCACTAGTTCTGCTATAAAAAACTGCTAAAATGCGGAGAGAAATTTTCATAGCTCTCCACATAAATAACTTCATGCATAGATTCAAAGACAGGACTAAAACAAGGACCTACGCCTAAAGTGTGTGCAGCTCAGCTATACACACCCTGCCCTCTATTTATTTCGTTTTTTATATATTTCTTGACGTCAAGTGTATAATTTTTTTTCCTTAATCTATGAGGGTTTCTTAATGGAATCATCTCATGCTCTCCAACAAAGACAATCATCTACATGTATAGAAACAACTAAGTTTGCAAATGTGAATATAAAAAATACTCACTTCCCTATGGTCTTCTTCAGAACTTTGACTGCACTGAATGAGAAATGGCAGTAACTTAGGCCACTCGCTGGCAAGAACAGCATATTTGGCAATGACACTCACAACATTTGCACAGGCACATCTATCAGGAGGACTGCAAAAAGGAAGAAAAAAATTTCAATGATCAGCATTAGATATAGTTGTCATTTTACGGGGAAAAACAATAGAGCAAAATCGTATGGTGTGTATGGTTGCAACCTCACGGTGATGTAGTCATATGGTAGATATGCATTCCTTCCCAACTTCTTTTTTAGGTTTATAAAATTATGATACAATTTGAGGAATGTATCTCGATATGCATATGGTAGATCTTTTTACATTTTTGGTTAATATCTTACACCTAGATTTTCTCAGGCTCACCTGGGGCACCAGGGACCCTTTACGTCATTTGAACACCTTGTACTTTTGATAGCATTGTCGATAACACACTCTACCCTGGGGCTTGGACAGTTCCCTCGTTCCTCTCTGACAAGGCGATAAAGATATCCACATCATTGATACGAGTGAATTTCAATCCCTATTAAACCAATTGACTATTGAATTGAAGACTTGTAGTAAGCGCAGGCAACTGAATATTATCAAACCCATCAACTAAATATTGGCATCTTCACTCCATAGGGTCCCATCCTGCTCAGCAAACTCAACAACTAAAAAACATATGATTAAGATCCCCATTGGTCAAAACTCAGCAGACATACTCTCCCGGTTTGCCTACCTACCCAATAAACATAACAAAAACTCAGCCATTAAAACAAATGTTGAACTGCGATACTGTGACAAGAACTTCGAGAGAAAATGTTCTGTGGCACACGTAAGAGGCAATAAAAACATCAACTCGCCGTAAAAGCAAACTATAAAAAAAAAAAACTCACCATAAAAGCAACCAAAAATGCACTGCAGAGTTGAGGGGAAAACATTTGCTGCTGTAATTGACCGGCAGAAGATGGACATCAAACGTAATCTCAATGCTAGACTTCCTCGAGACACTCTAGATTCAGCAGCAATATTTTCAGCTATGGCAGAACTTGCATTATTCATCTAAGCATACATCAAATACGTGTCAGAGAAAAAGTGTCCTCTATTTTTCTAGGGTGCCTATAGAGAAAGGCACTCCTTTTAGTATTAGAGCATATAGGCCCTACGACTTTTGTGTTATAAGAAACCCCCATGCTCCCCCCAAAATCAAAAAAGAAAAAAAGGAAAGAAAGCAAGAAAGAAGGAAAAAAATAAGCAAGATCTCCATTTCTGCACCTCACATGTGGTCTATCACCATCCCAAATCAAGAACCAGTCTTATCCAGAGACTAAGGTAGCCAAATGCAGAACTTAACCTCTATTGCATCATCATTGCCAAGGCCTAAATCTTAGGAATTTACAGGGGGCTTACTAAGTTATAATCGAAACTCCTCAAAGCAAAATTTGGTGGCCCTCTCTTAGTCTAAGACAGTGAGGAAATACCCTTATATCATTACTAGAAATTCTTTAATGTAAAAACACCCCCATTTCGGGAAAGTCGTCAACTCATTGAATCACTATTTGTTCTAAAATCCAATTTGACCATATCAAATCCATGTAATTTTTAATCGGTCATTCTTCCACTATCTTTCTTTTCATTATCCTCCACTGATGACTATGCTCCATCAAAATTTTTCTTCTTAGGAACAGGTTCTTGGCTACAAAAAAAGTACCTACAAAGGAAATGTCAATTTCAGAGGGGGTAAAAGGAAGAATAGATATAGATTTGTTTCATGAGATGATGCGAAGAATGCGTGATTTGTTAAAATAAGGTTTTAAGTCGTTGCAACACACAATTTCGGAATCGCTTTTAAAATTTATAAAACCTAGATAGTAGGGTATCTATGGACGTCCAAGGAGGCAAGTTCGCAAAATTCAACACTCTCGCTTTAAAAAGGGGAAATCAACTTTCTTTTTAGGCTTTTAAATATAAGATTTTTTTGTTTTTGAAATAACGGGCAACTACGAAAATTAAAGCGGGAAAGAGATTACACATAACTTGCTAATACTAACATTGAAGTGACAAGCTAGTATTCTCTCTAAACTCACCCTAGGCATGTGGAGGCCTAGGGTAATTAGAGAGAGAGTGAAAAAGTGCTAGAAACCACAAAAAAGATGCAACACAATTGAAGAAAGACAACTTTAATTAAGGAGAAAAATTGTTTTACAAAAGGAAAAGTAGAGGAATGCTTCTACTCTAACAAATGAAGATAAAAGAAAACAAAAATCCTCCTGTGATGATGTTGGTGAAGGAGAGAGAGGCTTATTGCTCCAAGCTCAGCTGCTCCTGGGCTTGAAAAGTTCTCCTTCTTCTCCTTCCTTGAATAGCTCCTCGAAAATGATGTCCTCCTTGGCAAGCCCTAAGGGGGCATGCCTTTGCTCCTCCAAAGGTGGATGATTTCCACCCACAAAACTCCTCCTAGGGTGTTATTGCACAGCAATCATACAACCTAAATCACCCGAATTAAGTTAGATTCTAGCATAACTTAGGAATAATGCATTCATTGGCATCGTAATTTGCACAATAGCTAGTTTATTAGTCATATAGATAATATCAGCATTTTATGACCTAAAAGAGGGATGATTTTAATCATAGATGATTTGAAGCCACGGATGTCAGATTAGACTAGATAAATCAGATCAGAACGATGACGGGAGTCCAATGGTTCTGAAATCGTCCCGATCAGACAACCAGAGCATCGTGTGCAGTCCATCGAAGAATAGAGATCATGGAGCCAAAGGACAAAGATTTGAGCCTTAGATGAAGAATCCAACTGCACGGATGAATCCAGATCGATGATCGCAGTCAAACGGTGCAAAATCAACTTGATCGGAGGTCTATAGCACTAGATACAAAGAAAAGAAGATGGACGGCCATGATGGTGTCATAGGGCACCATCATAGCTGCTCCCTCACCACCGCCCCACCTAGGAACGCTGCACCGCATGAAGTGGGCCATTGGATCTCCATCCAACGGCCACGAGTATGTCACGTCGCCCTCCTAGACTGGATAAGCATTAATAGAAATAAACAAGTATATATAACAAAAGGTTCGCGTAGCGCATTGGCTCACGCTTGTGCGCGGAAGCGGGTGATGCGCATTCGAGCCATGCGCTGCGCGAAATTGAATCGATGTTGGTTGTGCGGGCACTCATGGGTGAAATTGCGTGATTGTAAGGCCATGTGGCACGATGAGAGCGAGCCGCGGGTGGACACGAGATCTCACGCGCTTGCTTCGGCGCAAAGGTAGCGGCGCTCGTTATGATCGGATGATTAACGTTGAGGTGGGTTTTGAAGGCGAGCTGTGAGCGAGGAAGATAAGTGTGTGCGTACGAAGAAATTAGAGCCGCACAATCGAAGATCGACGACGCAGTGACTGCCACATGTCACCACCAGAGCGAAACCGAGTGTTTTAGGCACAAATTAAGGTATTTTGAGGCTAAATCAGAGCTGTTGATCTCCCGATCAATGGATCTAATCAAATAAGAGTTGTTGGATGGTTTTAAGGCCAAAATGCCCTTTTTTCCCTCCATCAAAACTATAAAAGAAGACCCAGGGCCCCCCAGTTGAAGCATCTCTCTCTCCCATCAACTCCAGATCTCTTCTACCATCTTCTCTGCAATTCTCTGTCTCCTCTACAACTCTGTCCTGGTGCTCTGGATCTGAGGTGCTGCCGCATCTCGCACAAGCATCCCACAAGCGGCATTGTTTCTCTGCTACTTTCTTCTCTCTCACTCTCTTTCTATCTATCTGTCTCTATTAGCATTTTCTACTGTGAAAAGCTTTATCTAATTGCAATAAAATTCTGATTCTCTAGATATTTGCTTTATACATATATACATATATATATTTAGTTAGAATTAGTTTTAGTGAAATGCTTCTTCATAAATTGAGATTGCCTCCTTGCGAATGACCTGGTACTTACCAGAGTTTTATAAATTTATTCGTTGACGTGTTTTCACGCTATACTACAACTAAATAACTTTTAAAACGTGAATTATGTGTCGAACAAGTTGGCGCCATTGTCAGGGAGGCAATGGAAATTTTCGAAGCTTTCTTTGATGCGTATTTGAGATTTCTAACTCGCTACTTCTTTCGTTTATTTCGTGTGTGTAGGAAACAAAGAAATCTGAACCAAACATGACAATGGAGAAAGTGCGGGTTTGAACCTCAGGTAAGTACTCATAGTTTAGATTAGTTAGATTTAGGATTTTCTTGAGCCCTAGGATTAGTTAGAATTTGTTTGCTTATTAAAAATAAAAAAAAGAAAAAAATATTTCTCTTGATTTTGGGCTGAAATAAAACTTTATCTTAAAAATTCAATTTCTAGAGATCTGTACATTGACAAATTCTCAAATTTTTCTTGGATGTAGATTTCAAAGTTAAGAATAACATTTCCAAAATTCACAAAAATTGGAGTTATATAAAATTTGTAAAAATTCAGACACTAATCTATTATCAATTTGGTTATTGTTCCTGATTTTTCAGAATTCAAAATATCAGAATAATTTTTATACAAGTCTGATTGAAGTGAAACTTGAGGCATTGAATTTATGAGAAAGTCAAGAATTTTAGGAAATTCTGAAAAAATATTTCTTCCTTGTTTGATTGCATGAATTATCTAATCATGAACTAGGGGTCAAAATAAACTACAAAACCCCTAGTACAGTTTAAATATGAAAAAAATATAAAACGTGTATTAAAATTATTGAAAAAATATTTTGTGAGTGCCTAGTTAGTGGTGCAATACGGACCAATTGGTTTCATTGCTTGGGTCGCACCACTCATCATTTTGGACCTAAAAGAATCATTTAGAATTATCTATGCTTAGGGTTTCATGTTAAGGATAGAACACACTTGCATTTCCATACTTAAAGGAAATCTATCAAGCAAATTGAGATTTGCAAAACTCTTTGTGTGCCTCATCAGAACCTTAATTGAAATTATTTAATCAAGTGAACCCTAAAATTCATTAACACAAGCATTTGAATCTTAAAAGATACTTCATCATAAGAAATTGCTTGCGAACCCTGTTTGCTTGAGCACTTCACACAATTCAAAATCAATTTTAAGGGCAAACACCCCCCTAACACCCATCATATTCCAAAGGCACATCAAACTCAAGCTTAAAACTGAGTAGACGTGCCCTAGGCAGGACTAATAGACTTAGGGACTTGAAACTAGATTGGGCTAAGGTCAAGGCCTTGTCTACTTGGACCCACTGGTGACACGAAAGGTCATGCGGTAATCGCATTGACCTTTAGTGGTGTTCCGCCATGCGAGGTGTCCTAAGGGGTCCGACCCTTTTGGCCAGCCAAGTAATTTAAGGGTTGATCTAACCTAGTCATGTTTTGGGGAGCAAAGATCAGGTCTAGTTAAGGCTGACACTCTAAGGACCAGTTTGATTGCTTGCATTGAGCAAGCGGGGTTTTCTCTCATCTGTCTTCTCCTTCTCATCTACAATCATTCTTTTGGTGTATGCAAGGTAGAAGATCTCAAAATCCTGAATTGCTACCACCATTAGAAAGAAATCCTAAGAGAAGACCTATTTATCCAGAATCTGAATTCGAACCCTCTGCAATGGCTAGTCACCATGAGGAAGAAGAGATTGATGAACAAAATCTGGATCCTATGACTCTCTTACAAAGGCAGATCACTAAGCAGAGCCAGCATCATGATTGACAGATGAAAGTCATAGTACAGGCCATCACTCGACTCCAAAATGGAAGGGCAGACTGACACCTCCGTGACTTTTATAATCCTCCTAATGCCTAACTTGAACCCTTTGTTAGGGTACCTCAGGATGGGGAAGATTTTGAACTCAAACCTCAGATCATTAACTTGATTCCCCACTTCCATGGCCGTGAGTCAGATGACCCCTTCCACCACCTTGAAGAGCTCCTACACATAGGAAGAACTTTTGGCCCTAGGAATATGAATGAAGTCACCCTAATGATGAAAATGTTCCCATTCTCCTTGAAAGATAGAGTTGCACATTGGTTGAGGACAATTGGTAGACCAATCCTAACTTGGGAAGACTTGAGAAGCACATTCCTAAATAAATTCTTCCCTGTAGGAAAAACTAATGCCCTTAGATGTGCCATAACAATCTTTAAGTAGAACCCCGGGGAACAACTACATGAGGCTTGGGAGAGGTTTAATGATTTAGCTAGGAAATGCCCTCATCATGGGATTCCAAAGTGGCACTTGGCCCATTTTTTCTATTATTGGTTGAGTGATAATTTGAAGAATTTTGTTGATGTGGCATGTGGGGGTAATTTCCTGAGTCGAGATGCTGAGGGAGCCTTCCAATTGTTCGAGAATATGAGTGAAATTCCCTCAACAATGCCTCAATGTCCGCCTTTAACAGAGCTAATCAACCAAGGAGCGAAGTTTATGAAGTTAACAATAATTCAAACTTGGTTGATTCAGAGCTAATTGCATAATGATTAGATAAGGTGGAACTCATGGGAAAGAATGTGGAGAATTTGGATAAGAAACTAGATAACCTTCTAAAGGGTGGGAATTCCTTAGGTACACAATCTAGATTAAATCCTATGCCTACCCAAGGAGTGCCTATATTAACCCACAACAAATTCCCCAACCCACTAGGTCAGGAATCAGTGCACAACATTAATGACCTAACAGTGGCTCCACCTATGAGCCATCTGTGATTGGACCCATCTCTTTCTGGGTACCAAGGAGGGACCTTAATGCCCTCGAATTCTGAACTAGGCAGCTCGATGCCTAGTTATCCCGAGGATGTGAATGCACTCCAGGGTTACACTAGAAATGATCCTTATTCAAACACTTACAACCTGAGATGGAGCAACCATCCTAACTTTGCTTGGTCAAGTCAGAAACCTGCCCAGGGTCCTAACTTGACTAAACAAAACACTTATGAGCAACCTAGTAGGTACACACAACCACGCACGTACTAGCCACAACCTACTCAGGAAAACCAGCCCACTGATTTGAGCCTGGTCCTCAAAGAAATGAAAGAGATGAATCTGAGACATAAGGAAGAAATGAATCAATTGAGGGCAGAATTGATGGGACGACTGGACTATCTAGTAGATGCTAGACAACAAGGGATGCTGCCATCCCAACTCATCCCAAACCCAAGAAACTTCAATAGGGTTAATCAGCACAACACACAGGAGTAACAAGCACACCTAATTCAGCCTGCTCCTCAACACCCACTAGGTTTTGTTAACCCTAACCCAACCCAGGCTCAACCCATTTTGCAAAACCCACCTTACCCTTCTAACCCTAATGCACATGCCTGTGCTGTCACTTTGAGAAGTGGGAAACAAATCCAAGATCCTTCTACATCAAAATCTTTCCAAGATCTTGAGGAGCCTGAATTTGACCTGGGAAACCAAACTAATTTAGAAAACAAGACTTAGGATTTGAATACTCGTGATTTTTCTCAAGCACCTTTTCCTGAAGCCTTGATCAAACTAGAGAAAAGAAATCTGATCAATCCAAGGAGTAGATTGAGATTCTAAAGCAAGTCCAGGTAAATATACCACTCCTTGAGGCTATTGAGAACATCTTGGCCTGTGCGAAATTTTTTAAGGAAATATGCACACCAAAACGCCAGGACAAACCATCAAAAAGGGTAGTGATTTATGAACAAGCTAGTGCCATCATCCTAAACAAGCTCCCTCATGAAAAGAAAGATCTAGGGACCCCCTTAATTTCATGTGAAATAGATGGATTCATCCTGGATCGAGCCTTATTGGACATTTGTGCCTCCATCAACTTAATCCCTATAGATATGAAGAATTGAATTTAAGCCCCTTGCAACATATTGATGTGACCCTTCAGCTTGCTGATAGGTCAACCAAAATGTCACTTTTACTGAATGTGATTATAAAAGTGAGGGATTTTGAGTACCTTGTGGACTTCCTTGTTCTAGATATTGAGGCTTCAGAAAACCTGAACCATACCCCGATAATTTTAGGGAGACCTTTCTTGGCCATGGCCAAGGCCCTAATCAACTGTGAGACAGGGATTATGCACATCACCTCTGGAAGGAAAAATTTTCAACTCAATATCTTTAAAACTTCCCAAAAGAATAAGGTGAATTTTGGTTCCATTGAGGTTGTAGGAACAATTGAACAAGTGTTGGCAATCCATACTAAAGATGATCCAAATCCTGCCAAAGCTCATGACCAGCATGAAGGGAAAGAAAGGGATGTACTTAAGGATAATTCTGATCTACCATCTCCCATGGAAAATCAAATTGAGTAGGACATTAGTGAGATTGAGAAACTCCTGGGAGTAACTTATGATGGATTGATGATAATATAAAGAATCCTCAATACATCCACCCTGAAATTCAAGAACTTTTGAATTTTGAGGGAGTTCAAGAAAATGGGCAATCTAAGGACATGAACCAGGAAGTAACCCTAGAAGAAGAAGTTCAACACATAATGGACTGGGGAAGAAATCCCCTAGTTTAGATCCTTAGGTTAGTTTTATACCCAAAAATCCCAAAAATAATCCTCGACGCCACCGTTCATCTCCGTCTTCTCCAACTCTGATCGAACCTTCGACGAGGCACCTCCATTGCTACACCCCTCCATCCCCCTCGCCAACCACCTCACGACCTTTGCCACGACTCCACCATTCAAACCCCTCTCCTATTTTGCTTCATCGCACACCCGAACATGCCCTCGAACAAACCCACCTTCGCCTACCTATACCGACTCTGTCCGGTCACCACACATGTCCATCCACCACACAACCACCACCAACGCACTCCACGCCCTATGATGAAGCTTCTGAGTGCTTATGATGCGGCCGCAAGGCTGTGTTTATGTTTTTAGGAATAGGGCCTATAGCCTCCATTACTAAAGAGCTCCAAGGAAGCTTCAACCTCGTGCTGGGTCTCGATAGCCCTAGGTAGAAGTCCCAGGTTGTGTGGAATTGCCTTAGGCACTGCCCCAGGTGGTCAATTGGATGCCAGGACCTCGTGAGCTACAGCAATTGAAGGAAGGAGTCCTACCTGTTATGTGCGAAAGAAGGTGTAGGACTTTAGTCCCACATCGGTTGCTGAAGACCAAATGCAGCGACTTAAATTGATTTTCTACATAGGGCTATTCGCCTCAACACACTTGGGGGGTGAGGTCCCCCGCACCCTCACACACGCCTCGCCCATGGCACTGTACACGTAGGCCTGGTCTGACCCGACCTGCCTAACCAGCGCACACCTCCGTTGTGATCCACGCCCATAGCTCTGGTCCTGGGTGCGATTAGATCCGAATCTGATTACCCGTTATCGTGGAAGGCTCTGGGAGAGCAGAACCCAGAGAGAGAAAGAGAGAGAGAGTGGGGGCAGGGGGGTTTTGCTCTGAAGATCAACGGCTGACACTTAGTCGTTTGAAGAAGAAACCCTGCTCTGTGTGTGAAGAAGAGAAGAAGAGGATAATACCTGAAGAGGCAAGGTAACCGTAGAGAAAGAAGAGGAAAATCAGAAGCATAGGGAGAAAGAAGAAGAGAAGAAAGAAAGGGGAAGGTACTGTAGCAAACACATGTTTAAGTCGTCTGATGGCTTAAGGCGACGTCTGACTTAGGTAAAAACGGTTGATATTGTTGATATATTTAAGTACCGAAGTTTGAATGGTTGATGGTACTATTGCATTATTTGAACTCAATGCATATGTGCTTAAATTGAATAATTGGTGATCTAAATCACCGTTGATTTTGCTTTGAGATTCTTTTTGCCATGCATAACTATTGTTAAACTCATGCTTTACATTGATTATCATTTCTGAGTAATTATTATTCATTTCTTGGTATTATTTGGCTTGAATCTTGTGCTCATTTACATTATTTATTGAGATTAGTAATTAAATTCCTATTTGCTCCTAGCGAACGACCTCAGACTTTCATTCGAGTTATAAAATTTATCTGTTTTCAAGTGATTTTGACATATAGTACGACACAGCTTTTAAAACCTTGATTTCGCTCGTAAACACTTTGGCACTGTTGCCAAGGAGCAGCACGCAACTTTGATCTCTTGATTGCAATATCTGATTTAATACTAACTTGCTCTATCTCTTTTGACTATGATCTGTGACAAGGATTCATTGGAGGAAGATCAAGCCACACATCAGAACACTCCTGGGGTAGGTAAACTCAAGCCACCCTCTCCTATGCCCCTGATTATGAAAAGCTAAAAAAGGGAAGAAATCAATTAGGGCTACTTGCATTCTATTCTTAGATGAATCATCAAGTTGCCTGATTTGATACATTCTGTTTAGAGAACATCCAAACCTTGATTTGTGCACCTACTTAGGGTTCTAAGGTATCTAGTGCAATCACCTTCTCGCTTGACCCCTAAGGAGCATATTTGGATGAATTGAATTGGACCAATCAGAGCCAATTAGGGTTTCTAGCTTAGGGTTTTAGGGACACACTTGCTTAATCAAGAATTAACCTTCCCAAACAATGTGTGCCTAAACCTTGGTTGAATTGATCTATTTAAGCAAACCCTAAAATCAGGCTCTTAATTTCATTTGAATACTAAAAGAGGGACCTAATTTCTCAAAGGACAAAACAGGTGAAGTTTACCCACCTTGTTGGGTTAACCAATCTTCAAATTAGGTCACCTTGCAAAAAAACATCTTAAAGTTCAAGTGAAATCATAAGCACCCGTGATCTTAATCTAAAACTGGTAGACTTAAGAGGTTAAGTCCCTATTCTGGTCTACCTGAACCCTCAGTGACAAGGAAGGTCAGGTGGGGGAAACCCTGTAACTTGTGGGGGTGCTCTATCATGTAGGGGTCTTCACGGGACTCTCCCTTTCTGGCTGCCCAAGTAATTTTCAGGTGGACGACTTTCTGATCCAAAAGTATCATCCGCCCCGAACCTCTACAGTCATCCAAAAATCTTTGGGTGCCTTTATTGGGTCCAAATAACATTCAGTCCCTCATCTATTCTTTAGAGCACATACACAGATCATCTTATTGATTTCTTTTAGATCTAATCAACTCCAATCTGAACTTGAGTTTGATCTTGATTCCACCATCTGATTCAAAAATGCAACCTGGCTATATAGGAAGACTATTTAGGAAACTTAAGTCATAAATGAGCATGAAAGAAAAGATACTTGAGAATGCCTATAGAAACCATGAAGAATATTATACAAGGGACATTCAGGAAAGATTTGCAAAAACAACAGAATTCATCACAAACTGTGTAGGGATAATATGGATACAAATGAAACATGGTTCAACCCGGGATCACCTATTATTAAAACACAGTGAATTGGTGAAATTACACAACAATGAGTGTCTGCAATGTTGGTCAAGCCCTTCACTTCCAGAAAAATTCCAAAAATTTTTAGAAGAATGGGGAGAATTGCTGAATAAGTTATATAGAACAATTGATCAAAAATGCCTGCTAGAAACTAACAAAATATCTTGGAGTGAGACTAGTGCTCAACATAGTTTCCCAAATCTCAGGTTCAATGATGATAATTGTGGATCCCCAGCCCAAATGAATTCAGATTCAAATTTCATAGCAATTGACATTCCTGATCTTGAGATGGGTTGGGAGAATCCGATTGTACGTGATCACGATTTTGAGCCAACCCTACCATGCCCTAATGTTCCAGACACCTGTGATACCAAGATTGAATCAGAACCTCTCGAGGGTGTAAATTCCGTCTCTTATTTTGATAAAATGACTCTTGAGAATAATTCTGACATCCCTGTAGAGCCCAATCTAGATTTTAGTGATCCAACCCACACCCTTAACCTAGAATCTAGATCTGAGCCTTATTGGGAGGATTACAAGGCCCTATATAATGGAAATTGAATTTTGAATCTGGATTATGATTCTGGGCCTTTATTTGATAAATGCACCTCTACAACCTCCTTAGAAACATAGATTGATTTTTCGGAAGTCATGCCAATCTATGATACAGAAACTGAGGAGTTGGAAGAGTTGGGTTTTGATTGGGTCTCCCCTACAAGCCAAGAACCCGAGCCCAAACCTAATAGGGACATCTTCTTAAGCTCGGAATCTAAAACTAGGTTAGATCTAAGTTAGGTTGCTAATTGTACACATCTCGATTTACTTTGTGGTCGAACCTTTGATCCCGAATCAAATTCAGAACATGATTCTCGCAAGTTCTCTGACGATTTTGAATCTTACTCTAATATCGGAGAACTATTATTTTCTAATGATTACGAGCCAATCTACGACCTTAGCAACTACAACCCATTCTTTGATTCTGACACTGAAGTCAATGATTTGAAAGACACCTCCTCTTCTACACATGTAGAACCTTCCCAAACCCGTTTTCAACCTCAACCCACAACTGGACTCAATTTCTACTCTGATTCTCCTCTCAATGAGCCGATTGCACATGATTCTCCTCCACATTTCAATCGGATTTTGGCCATCGATCAAACCACAAATCACGTCCCATCCTTCTCTGATCACCCTCATTGGGATCTCACATACTCCACTGATTCATTCTCTTTTGAGGATCCCTACTCTGATCAGGCTGATTCGACTCAGACAAACCCTAGCTATACACTTCCACATCCTTTTGAGCTCCAAGTATCTGGTGGGCACCGCATCTACTGATTCACATCTATTAACCCGCCAGATTGATTGGGTTTAGGCTACATCATCAGCCTGTTGATCTGAACAAGCACCTTGGACCAACTAGGCTATTGATCAAGGTGCTTGTTCTACAGAACTCGACTGATTTGACCACTCCTTATCCATACCATTTTCCACTCGGTTGAAGGCATTAAATTTAGCGCTTAACGGGAGGCAACACGTAAATCCAAAAAACCCGAGATCCTTCTAATTATCACTTTTGTACTTCATGTCTATTGCACTTTGAGTTCTATTTTTAGAACAGTCGACTCCACCTCTGGTACTTGTACCAGAGCTTGAAATCATTTGCAACAGTCATTCCCGACTCATTTGCCCACCTGATAATCCTGTTTTAATTCTTGAACCCAAAATTGTTTCATACCCTCCGTTTACAATGAGGACATTGCAAAACTTAGGCATGGGGGTGGTAAAGTGTAAACATACAAAAATTGAAAAATTCTAAAGGGTTTTCACAAAAAAATACATATTTCAAAAAAACCAAAATAATAACAAAAAAAATGGAGAAGGGAGGAAATTTTGAAAGATCAAAATGCATATCATTCTTGAGGAGGAAAAAGGAGGTGATTTAAATGTCTAAAAGGAGCAACAATTTGAAAGAAAAGAGTTAGTCATTAGTAAAAGATTAAGGAATCTACTAAGTTCTAGACTGTTTATAACGCTTTAATCGAGTTTTAAAAAGGTGGCATTGCAGTATAGTCGAAAAAGTATTGAAAACAAATAAGAATTTTATTACTCGAATGTTAAGTCCGAGGTCGAACACATGGAGCAAATGGAATTCATACTAATCTCAATAATAGATGCAATTTGAACACTTAAAGTTACTCAAAATCTAATTCAAAATGTAAAGCAAGAGTTTATGAATACTAAAATGTAGCAATAAAAGAGAAATTGAGAAGACTTGGGTAAAAATGTTTGATTCTTCTTCTCTTGACTCTTTCTTTAGTTTTCTCTTTAGCTTATCTTCTTCTCTACCTTTCTTTCTTTCTTCTTTTCCTTTGCTTTGGTCGATGGCTTCCTTCTTCTTCTTCTGTTCCTTCTTTCTCTTCTCCTTCTTGGTTTCTTTCTTTCTCTGACTTGACTTTTCTTCCTACCTTTTCCTTCCTTCTTATTTTTCTCTGCCCTTAGCTTCTTGTGCTTCCTTCTTCTTCCTTGAGTTCTCCTTCCTTCTTCTTCCTTCTACTCTGCCTTTGCTTTCTCGACCCTTAGCTTCCTTCCCTTCTGATCTTCTTCTTTCTCTTTCTACTACAGTGCCTCTCCTTCCTTCCTTAGCATCTGATCATTCCTGCCTTCTCCTTCCTTCTTCTTTCCTTTAGCTTCCTCAGCTTCTTCCTTCAGCCCTTTGCTCTTCCTTCTTCTCTACGGTTGTAGCTTCCTCTTCCTTCTTCCTTTCTCTGCACACAAGTGCAAAACCTACTCCTACCCTCCCCCATGTACGCTCTCTTTTCTCTCTTAGGTTTGCTCTCCAAGACCCAATTGGGTATTCGGGTCGGGTTAAGTGCACCTGGGTCCAGGCACACTGGCGTGAGTGGTGCGTGAGGAGTGCAAGGTAAACGGGTTATGCAAGCTAGGCTCGCGTAGCGTGGGTCGTAGACTAGGCGGGCATATGGGTGAGGGGACCTCACCCCGTGATCGGAGGCAATCAGCCGATAGCAAAAATTCAACTTATATCACTTAATGCGCTCTAAACTTTCTGAGGTGGGACTAAAAGTCCCACTTGCTTAGCTTGCGCCCGCAAGAGATGCTTTGCCTAATTGCTGCAGCTGTGACACCTCACAAAGCCACTCACTGGCTGGATGTGTGCGCGAGACAACTCCGCACCTCCTGGACTTGTATGCCTAGAGCGAGGCAGCCTAGAGCGAAGGATGTAAGCTCCTTCAAGCCAACGCTAATGGCAACGGAGGCCCGATCCTGCATTCAAGCAATACGACCTTGCAGCCTCATTAAACCACATAGGAGGCTTTGCCGTGGCACGGCGAAGGTCTTGTGGTAGGTGGCTGGCAGTAGGGTAGCCTAGGCATGCGTGCTTAGGTTAGTTTGTGGCCATTGTGATGGGTGTGGTCGGGAGGGAGTGTGTGGAGGTGATGGCGGTCGATGGAGATGGGGATAATGGTCAGTGGATGGTGGAAGAGGTTCTGAGGGGTCTGGCGAAGTGGATGGGTGTATGGAGGTGATGGAGACACCTTGCCGGTGGTCTACCGGAGGTGAAGATGGTGGTGGTCTGCGGTGGTCGAGGGGTTGAAAATAGAAATAAAGAAGGGAGAAATGAAGAGAGGAGAGAGAGGAAGATATTTGACCTAATTAACGGACGAAGGGAGGCGAGATGGTGGCTGGAGCGTACCTGCCGTCGCCAGAGACGAAGGTTCCAGTGGAGAGGGAACAGCGACGACGAGGGGGTAGTTGACGTCAGCACTGGTACGGCGCGACGTGGAGGAAGGAGACGGCGATGTCTCTGCCACTGGTATTATGGCAGAGTGATGAGAAGAGGGAGGAGATGTCGCCGGAGCTTGCTGGACGCTTGGCCGGAGGAGAAGAGAAGAAATTGGAGGTTGTTCTCTGGCCAAACCAAGTTGGAATTAAGCAGCCAGATCTAGGGTTTCTTTTATAGGCATTGGCAAAGGTCCTTGTGCTTGGAAGACAAGCTTCCAAGCACAGGTTTAATCACCGGAGTAGGAATGTGCGAGAGACCCAAATCTCTCGAGGGTTCGCATGAGAGATTGGGTGACAATTAGGGTTGGAATTGCGCTCATCAGATCGGGAATTCCTCAGAGAATCTCCCTTTCAAATCTGAGAGGGTGTCTCTGAGGGATTTGGGAGAAATCCTCCTTGAATCCTCGTCGGAGTAGGACTCCTCCACTGTAATGGTCGAGGGATCTAATTGCAAAGAGTGGCGAGGAAGATAGGGGGGTCTTCGCAATGGTTTTCAAAAGCTAGGGGTCTAAATGTAATTGGGTTGACTATTTTGCAAAGTAGGTCAAGGTGGCCTCCCCTTAGATCCAAATTTTAGTATAAACCTAATTTGGACCCAAAGAATCCAATGGTGAAGTTGGATTTTAGGTTTGACCATGTTTGACTAGATATTTTACACAAAAACCCAATCTAAGGCAAATAATCAACAGGACCCCTACTTAGGTCAAAATAGGTTCCAAAGGCCAATTTGAAGGTTATAAACCCTAGGGAATATTTTTACATGAATTTTAGAGGGTTTATTTAATTTTTATCCTGACTAGAACCTTGTTGAATTAAGTGAGTCTGTTTTAGGGTTACAAGAAGTCATTTAATTCCTAGATTGCATATGAACCCATTTTTGATTGAACCAACTCACTTTTTATCTTGTAAAGATCAATTGACCTATATTTAGCCCCTGAGAAATCCCGTTGATGTACTGCAATGGTAAAATTACAGTTTTACCCTTTATTTCTTATTTTCCTCTCTGAATAGTTATTCCTTGAATTAGGCCCTTCTCTAGGTTATGTAGGAGCTTTTATTCTCTTTTCTAGGTTAAAATGAGCTCGCTAGGGCTCATGATGGTGTTCCCATCATAGACCAAATCAAAAGAAAGAAACTAAAAGTCAAAAGTGCTAAGAAACAAAAGAGATTAGTATGAACGCTGATCTTAGGCCTCTTGGGCTGTGTTTAGGCTTAATAATTCAAGTATTTGTTAAGATCTGGATAGTCCTCAAGAGGTTAAGGAAAATGCAAAGCTTAAGTATTAGGTCTAAGGCTTAAGGATTATTCGGCCTCGTTAACTGACCTTGGGTTTGCGGGACTTGGTAACCTAAGCACCCTAATCCACACATAGTTTGGTTCAGTGCGCTTAATTATCAAAATCACGCAAATGCATTAATTTTTTTCTGAAAAGCTACCTACATTAGGAGCGACCAATCAACACAAGTTGATTTGGATGTGTTCCCAGCGTGGAGAGGTAGGAAATTCCCCTTGAAGATGCGCAATAACATACCATCTCCTTGGCGCTTGTCTCCTAGGATATCAAATATCCTACCAGGGGCACATAAGCATCTTGTGCTAATTCAGGTGCCATGGGCAGGATTATCTTGAAATATCAATTTCCAGGGCCTGAATTTAGCTACAGAATGTAATGGGCGGCACTATCTCTAAGTGTTGAAAGCCAGGGTTCTGGGGGTGGGCGGTGCTATCCTGAAGCATCGAAAGGCAGAGACCTTGCGAGGATTGATGGTGGGAGCTAGGATCCGATACAGGTGTGTTGTAAGGCCAATCCAAAGCTAGAAATAAAAAATAAAAAGAGAGAGAAAACTCTCCAAAAAAAGCCAAAAAAAATTCTTCTGTCTCTCTCTTACAAAAATGCACTGCAAACTGAACCTAGACTAAAAATATTTTAAGCACAGGTGCTTTAACCATGAAGTTTAACGAACCTTAGGTTAGTTCCTGCGAGCCTTAGAAATCTTCGCGGCGAACTGAGGCTAATGTTGGTTAGGTCCGGATCTTGATTTGTACTTGAGTACCTCTAGGACTATTATTGGTATTTTAACCTAATCTAACAGAGAAAGCACACATTAGAAATCTGAGCATAAAAAGGCATGGTCTAGAATTTGAGTTAATTTTGTGAGATTTTACTATGGGACTAACAAAATTTAGGCATGAGGGTATGATCATAATGTCATCATCAACCATATCTAGCTTTATTTAGTCAATTTCCATCATTAAATGCTCCTACATAACCATCAGAAGGCCATAATTCATTGCAAATCCTTTTAGAGAAAAATGAAGAAACCAGGGTTAAAACTATAATTTTACCATCATTTCATGAATGCAGAATAACTGCGGGTTTCTCCAGGGGTTAATTAAGGGTAAAATGATTTTAAGAGTCGAACAAGTGGGTTAGTACAGATAGAAAGGGTTTTCACATGTTTTGATAATTAAATGATTTTTGAAACACTAAAAATAGGCCTGCTTAATTAACTAAGGTTCTAGTTAGGATAAAATTCACCTAAATCCTCTAAAATTCATTTAAAAATATTCTCTAGGGTTTAGTAGCTTCAATTTGACCATCAGAACCCATCTTGACCCAAAATAGAGCCGTAGACAGACTTTTGCCCTAATTTGGGTTTTTGCATAAATTACCTAGTTAAACAAGTTCAAAACCAAAATACAACTTCACCATTAGATTCCTTGGGTCCAAATTAGGTTTGTACCAAAATTTGGGCCTAATCTGAGATCATCTTGACTAAGTTTGCAATTTGGTCCTGTCTAATTCTTTTATCTCACGCACATGCCCTAACTTTTGAATCCTTTACAAATAGGTCCCAAAATTTATCGTCTCCTTCTTCAAATAGGTCCCTGCCACCATGAAATCCTAATCCTACAACTCCGATGAGCTTGATTTGGCATTTTCTCGATTCCTTGACGAATCCCTCTCAGATTTGAAAGGGAAGTTCATCAAGGAATCTCCTTCCTTTTGAGCTAGATTCAAAGCTCTAAAATTGGCCCAAATCCTGATGCGAACCTTTGAAAGATTTGGGTCCCCATCTTCGGTGACCTTCCAAGCTTGGGAAGGTTGCTTCCCAAGCTTAAATCATCCTCCAGAGGCCTATAAAAGAACCCCCAGACATCACTGTCCATCCCAGACTCAATTTCGTACGAAAATTCCCCAAATTCCTCTCTCCTATTTCGAATGAGTAGCTCCTCGAGCTCCGGTGACTCCCTCTATTTATCCTCGCCGTCCGACCACGATACCGGCAGCGGATTCTTCTTCCTCACCTTCCTCTACGTCATGCAATACGAGCCGCCATCACTCTACCTCTGTCGTTGTCTCTGTCCCCCTCTACTGGTGTGTCTTCTTCCCCGGTGCCAGCCTACCAACACCGATGCCATTCTCCCCCCCTTCGTCTAATAGATTAGGTTTACTTTAGTTAGTTTATATCCTTAGGTTAGTTTTATACCCAAAAATCCCAAAAATAGCCCTTGACGTCGCCGTTCATCTTTGTCTTCTCCGACTCCGACCGAACCTTCGGTGAGGCACCTCTGTCGCTACACCCCTCCATCCACCTCGCCAACCACCTCACGACCTTCGCCACGACTCCACCAATCAAACCCCTCTTCTATTTTGCTCCACTGCACACTCGAACACGCCCTCGAACAAATCCACCTTCGTCGACCTATCCCGACTCCATCTGACCACTACACACATCCATCCACCACACAACCACCACCAACGCACTCCACACCCTACGACAAAGCTCCTGAGTGCTTTTGATGTGGCCGCAAGGCTGTGTTTATGTTTTCAAGAATAGGACCTGCAGCCACCATTACCGAAGATCTCCAAGGAAGCCTCAAGCTCGCATCAGGTCTCGATAGCCCTAGGTAGAAGTCCCAGGCTATGCGGAATCGCCTCAGGCACTGCCCCAGGTGGTTAATTGGATGCCTGGACCTCATGAGCTGCAACAATAGAATGAAGGAGTTCTGTCTGCTGTGCGCGAAGGAAGGTGTGTGACTTTACTCCCACATCGGTTGCTGAAGACCAGATGCAGCGACTTAAATTGATTTTCTGCATAAGGCTATTCGCCTCAACACACTTGGTGGGTGAGGTCCCCCACACCCTCACACGTGCCTCGCCCGTGACGCTGTACATGTGGGCCTGGTCCGACCTGACTCGCCTAACCTACGCACACCTCGACTGTGATCCACGCCTGCAGCCCTGGTCCCGGGTGTGCTTAAATCCGAATCCGATTACCCATTGCCATGGAAGGCTCTAGGAGAGTGGAACCTAGAGAGAGAAAGAGAGAGAGAGTGGGGCAGGGGGTTTCGCTTTGAAGATCAATGGTTGACACAGCCGTTTGAAGAAGAAATTCCCCTCTGTGTGTGAAGAAGAGAAGAAGAGGAGAAGACTTGAAGAGGCAAGGTAACTGCAGAGAAAGAAGAGGAAAGCAGAAGCACAGGGAGAAAGAAGAAGAAGAGAAGAAAGAAAGGGGAAGGTACTATAGCAAACGCATGTTTAAGTCATCTGATGGCTTAAGGCGACGTCTGACTTGGGTAAAAGTGGTTGATACTATTAATATATTTGAGTACCTAAGTTTGAACGGTTGATGGTACTATTGCATTATTTGAACTCAATGCATATATGCTTAAATTGAACAATTGGAGATCTAAATCACCATTGATTTTGTTTTGAGATTCTTTTTGCCATGCATAACTAGTGTTAAACTCATGCTTTACATTGATTATCATTTTTGAGTAATTATTATTCATTTCTTGGTATTATTTGGCTTGAATCTTGTGCTCTTTACATTATTTATTGAGATTAGTGATTGAATTCCTATTTGCTCCCAGCGAACGACCTCGGACTTTCATTCAAGTTATAAATTTTATCTATTTTCAAGTGATTTTCACCTATACTACAACGCAGCTTTTAAAACCTCGATTTCGCTCGACAAACACCACACCTCTTCCTGCACTTTGCGGGAACATGTGGTTTGAGAGAGGACAGTTAGCTCCTCGAGGTGGCAAAAGGGGTCCTCTCTCAGAAGACCATGGAAATGTTTAATAAGGTTTAGAATGGCAGGTTTAATTTCAAAATCCCATTGGGGTATAACCACTTCGGGTCTCTCTTCATAATTAAAAGGATCATAAAAATCCTTAAGCGGTATGAGAGGTTCCCTGAATGGCTGACTTGGTCTCTGATTGGCTAGGTTCATGACAGTCCTAGCCAATTGTTGTTGGTTTTGTTGAATTCTAACCAATTGGTCAACCATAAGAGTAAAGGGGTTTGAATTTGGATTGAAAGAGCCACCTGGCCCTTCAGGGTTTTGTGACAGCTCCAAATAAGAGAGGTTAGGGATGGTGAAGTCAGCTTATGGGTTAGCTGACAGGTTAGTGGTAGGTTGGGATGTGGAAGCATAATTTTTTGAATTATTTTACATATTAAACACAGAGGAAGAGGAAGAAGAAAACAAGATCTTTTGTTGCAGGGGGCAAAATCAAATGGTCCCTTAAGATGTGGATTCTGGGACCTTCGCCCGTGCATGCACTTAATGGAAGAACGGGAGGGGAGGAGGAGAGGGAGAGATGAGAGAAAGTGTGAAAATCAAACAACCAGGCCTAATCTATCCTAAGGTTACTCCTTAATGCAACCTAAGACTTGGGAACCCAATAAGGAAGAAATTAATAAGAGAACCTATTTCCTTAAAATTACCCAGTTAAACTAAAAGAAGTGGATTGGGCCCAAGCAATTCCTGGAAAAATCACCAGGGGCTTGTGTAAACCTACACTCGTCATTTGACTTCCCTCTAAGTCTTTCACCGCGTATTTCAAAAGGAATTAGGAGCGCTTAGTAATTCTTAGATATTGAATATCAAGCCTAAGTTTTTGTGAAGTCCTTAAGTGGTCAAATGACTACTTGTTTTAATTTAGGCTTGGGTGTCTAGCTGTGCATGGGAATGTGGAGGGCGTTGATTGGGGTAATGCCCTGTTATTTCAATTTTTTTTTGTGTGTGCAAAGATTGGAAAAAGTGATTCCAATATCAATCAAGTTGTCACACAAAATTTTTTTGTTTTCTACTTTTAGGATTTGATTTAGCCTAGTGTCTTTTAGGGTTTTCTTTTTAAGTTTTCAAACAAGTTTAAGATCCACAAACAAAAAGAAATCAAGTTGTATTGGTGAATGTAGATTTCCTTTTAAGATGTGTGTCTCTAAAAATGAAAAGAAACCCTAAATGAATTGATCCTTAAACAAAAATGTTACTATCGGTGAATTGTTTCAGGCTTTTCTTTTTTAGTGGTCCAAAAAAAAAAAAAACACCACTACTGGAAGGAAAATAAATAAGGATTCCAGAAAATATTTTTTTGTGATTTTAAGAATTTTTTTAATATTTTTTAAATACTTTTCTTTGTGCTGATGTCAAAGTCTAGAAATGATACCCGTGGGTGTTTTAGATTTTTCAGTACCACCATTGGCCAACAAAAATTTTTGTGATTTTATATGTTGTGTGGAATTTCACAAGGATTTCAGAAAACTAAATTTCACAAAAATTGGATATGTAGGAAAATTCCTAAAATTCGTAGACTATAGAAAAATAGTGAAATCAAAGGAGAAGACCCCCCTGTGGTCCACGAATTTTTAAAACGTTTCTACAAATTTAATTACTCTGAAATTCAGCACAAATGTTTCTGATTTGATTTGAAATCTTTGGGTGAAATTTCAAGATTTTAGAAGGCCTGTGGTATCAGGAATTGATTTTAAAATCCGGATAAAAGTCTGGACCTGAAAATCAGAACACCAATTCTTAAGGTAGAGTGGTGTTAAATTATGCAAACAAGCAACCAATGGAATTTTAAGGACACCACTCTACTTAATTAAATGTTTATGATCCTGAAAGCCTAGTTTTGTAATTTTTTGGTAGTTTTTAAGTGTAACTATGTGACAAGTGGCAAGGACTAACCTAAAATCCTTTGGAAGAAAAGGGACTTTAAGCTCTTGCTTCCAACTTCCTACTTCCTTCATATAATGCTTCTGCACACATGAAATGAAAGAAGAGAAAAGGGGATGAGATCCACTTATCAAGCAAGAGAATTAATTAATACAAAGCTGTGCCTCTCGACAATGGTGCCAAAAAGTGATCGGTAGAAAATAGACATCAAATGCAATCTCAATGATAGATTCCTCGAGACACTCTAGATTCAGCAACAATATTTTCAGCTATGGTAGAACCTGCATTATTCATATAAGCATACATGAAATACATGTCTTAGAGAAAAAGTGTCCTCTATTTTTCTAGGGTGCCTATATAGAAAGGCACTCCTTTTAGTATTAGAGCATATAGGCCCCAGGACTTTTGTGTTATAAGAAAACCCCATGCTCCCCCCAAAATCAAAAAAGAAAAAAAGGAAAGAAAGCAAGAAAGAAGGAAAAAAATAAGCAAGATCTCCATTTCTGCACCTCACATGTGGTCTATCACCATCCCAAATCAAGAACCAATCTTATCCAGAGACTAAGGTAGCCAAATGCGGAACTTAACCTCTATTACATCATCATTGCCAAGGCCTGAATCTTAGGAATTTATAGGGGGCTTACTAAGTTAGAATAGAAACTCAAAGCAAAATTTGGTGGCCCTCTCCTAGACTAAGATAGTGAAGAAATACCCTTATATCATTACTAGAAATTCTTTAATGTAAAAACACCCCCATTCTGGGAAAGTCGTCAACTCACTGAATCACTACTTGTTCTAGAATTCAATTTGACCATATCAAATCCATGTAATTTTTAATCAGACATTCTTTCGCTATCTTTCTTTTCATTATCCTCCACTAATGACGATGCTCCATCAAAATTTTTCTTCTTTGGAGCAGGCTCTTGGCTACAAAAAAAGCACCAACAAAGGAAATGTCAATGTCAGAGGGGGTAAAGGAAGAATGGATATAGATTTGTTTCATGAGATGATGTGAACAATGCGTGATTTGTTAAAATAAGGTTTTAAGTCGTTGCAATACATAATTTCTTGTCGCTTTTAAAATTTATAAAACCTAGATAGTGGGGTATCTAGGGACATCCAAGGAGGCAAGTTTGCAAGATTCAATGCTTTCGCTTGAAAAAGGGGAAATCAACTTTCTTTTTAGGTTTTTAAATATATGATTTTTTTATTTTTGAAATAATGGGCAACTACGAAAATTAAAGCAAGAAAGAGATTACACCTAACTTGCTAAAACTAACACTAAAGTGACAAGCTAGTATTCTCTTTAAACTCACCCTAGGCATGTGGAGGCCTAGCGTAATTAGAGAGAGAGTGAAAAAGTGCTAGAAACCATAGAAAGGATGCAACACAATTCAAGAAAGGCAACTTTAATTAAGGAGAAAAATTATTTTACAAAAGGAAAAGTAGAGGAATGCTTCTACTCTAACAAATGAAGATAAAAGAAAACAAAAATCCTCCTATGATGATGTTGGTGAAGAAGAGAGAGAGGCTTCTTGATCCAAGCTCAGCTGCTCCTGGGCTTGAAAAGAAGTTCTCCTTCTCCTTCCTTGAATAACTCCTCCAAAATGGTGTCCTCCTTGGCAATCCCTAGGGGGGCGTGCCTTTGCTCCTCCAAAGGTGGATGAATTCCACCCACAAAACTCCTCCTATGGTGGAGTGCACCACCCTCAAGACCTCCTCCTAAGGTCTTCCTTTCCTGGTTGCTCCTCTGGCTGGTGGTGGCACAAGAGAGAAGGGAAGAAGGAAAGGCACCAAGGGGATAGAGTGTCCCCTTAATATTATTCTTCTCCATCTTCTCTTGGCCGTGAGTATGGCGGGATGAAGGTGGAGAATTATTAAGCCAAAGAATGATAGAAATGGTGGTGGTTATAGGTCTTTTATAGAGTAGAGGGGTGGAGGTTAGTCTTGACTATGGTTAAGGGAAGAGTGGTGTTATGGATGGCTAGGATATGGAAGTTGGTGGATGGATGGTGGATTAGGGTTGGTGTGGAGGTAGAAGGTTGCATGAGGTGGTAGTTATGGTGGGTGGAGTAGAGTTGGCGCCAACTCTATGTGGGTTGGAGTTAAGGGTTGGTTGATGTGTTGTATGACTAGGATTAGGTTGTAAGGTGGTAGTTAGGAGATGAGTGACTTGGGTAAGTTGGCACCAACTTAAGGGATGTGTGGTGGTCTTGTTAAGGGATTTGGCGCCAACTTTAGGAGGGTTTAGGTGCGTTAAGTGGCGTGGGCTTTGTGAATGGTTAGGATGGTTCCATGTGGTGATGGTTGTGGGAACAAGGGTTGATATGAATGGCACCAAGTTGAAGGGCTATGGGTAGTGTTTTGGCGCCAATTATATGGTGGTTAGGAGGTGGTTAAGGTGATGTTATGTGGTGCCAAGTATGGGTTTCTTGAAGAGGGTTAGGATAGGTTTAAGGGAGATGTGTAGGGCTAGGATGTGGGTGTGTTTTGGTGCAAAAGATGGGGGGGGGTTCTAGAAGGGTGAGTTAGTGCCAAAACAAGGTGGCTTTTGGTGGTGGTTGAGGGGCCAAGGGATGCATGTTGGTTGGTGGTGTAGACCCGGATAGGTTGTGTTAATATGGTGATTTAATCGTTGAAATGAGTATAGTGGTTAACCTAAATCGAGCCTAACCATCCTTTTACGAAATTTTTAACCTGGCCGACTTGATTTTATCTTGGTCATTTTAGGCCCAGGGTCGAACTCAGGGAGGCAGGATTAGAGGTGAATAAGTTTCTACGTCTTTCTTACAACGAATCTCTTTCATTCATTTATTATGTTTTTGGTGTTTTTCTATTTAAGATTTTTTTCTGATAATTTTGTCCTTGAGGTATACTCTCAAAATCAGGTCCTTGGCTTAGAGCCAAATTGTTCTTGGCGTTGAGCCAAATTAGGGTTCCAAAACTGGTCTTGCTATCTGCAAGACCGAGTACCTACAAGACAAGGATTATCTTTCCTCTTTTACTATTTTTTTTTTATCTTTTTAATAGTAGGAAAGAGAAATAGAAATAAGATAAATATAGTATATAGATATATATATTATATATATATAGGGGTGGGGGTGGAGGTGGAAATGGCATGTAGCACGATGCCGAGTTGATCGTCGTCTAGGAAGACGCAACCAACAGGACAAAGTGCTGCGTGGAGTGTGGGATGGATGGGTGGAAGGTGTGTGCGGAGACGCTTTCTGTACACGGGTATCGGGGAATATCAGTAACTGGTGCAGATATTCCCGCGATATAACGCGTGGTAGGTGATATGAAGGTAAGTATATATTTATATGTATATATATAGATATGGTTATAATTATATAGGTGTATATGTAGTTATACATATATATATGTATATGTATATATATATATATAGATATGTAAATATATATATAGATAGATGTATGTATATATATATATATATGTATATGTATATATGTATATAGATATATGAGTATAAGCATCTATATATATATATACATAGATACTTATACTAATATATCTATATACATATATACATACATATATATATATGTATGTATTTATATCTATAGATACATATGTATATATGTATGGATATTGGTATATATATATATGTATAAATATATGTGTATATATATGTAGATATATATATATTTATACTTAGTTGTATAGGTAATAATATATGTATATATATATATATATATACGTATATAAATATATATATGTATATATATATATAAGTATATAGTCATGTACAAGTGAGTGTGTGTGTGTACACGTGATTGTGTACAAGTGTGGTGTGTGTGTGTGTGTCTGCAGGAGGGAGTGAGAGAGTGACTGAGAGAGGGCGCGGCGAGTTAAGGCGTCTGGACACCAACGCGCAGGCGCAGGCGCACGAGGATGCGTGCGCGCGCTGGAGGCTGCAGGCGTGAAGGACATTGCAATGCAGCGCGCTGCGTAGCGCAGCGGACCTCGCTGCGCGCTGGAGTGGACGCGGGCGAAGACGCGGATGCGAGTGCGGGCGAGTGCGGGCGCTGGAGAGGAAGCGGTTGCAGATGCACGTGCGGGCGCTGGAGCGAGCGCGGGTGAAGACGCGACGATGGGCTGGAAGCGATTGCGGCGCGGAGAGAGAGCATGCGGTGACCGGATAAGTGAGAAACTTTCTGGTCATCGCACTGTAGCTACTGTGTTCAACTGAAATGAGTGAATAGTAGCTACAGTGCGCGCTCGGCTCGGACAACCGGCTGCGGCTGGTTCTACGTGTGCGGGTGCTGTGGAGCGAGCCTGCGCGCGCGGAAGGAGATGGCGTCGGCTGTTGGTGTGCGCGCGGAGGCTTGCGTGCTGCATGGAGCTGACGGTGCCTTGCTGCTGCTGCGCTTGAGCTTCAAAGCTCGAGTCTGCGGTAATGGTGGAAGAGCTTGAATGGGTCAATCAGAGAGGTGAACCACCACGCCCACCGGCTCTTTGATGAGCTGGGCGGTGGTGGGACTCATAGTGGTAGTCGTGTACCACTGTGAGCTACTCCTGCCCGCAGCGTAGCTCCTTAGTAGAAGAGGTGCTGCGTTTGGAGGGGAGAGGGGAGGAGATGGCCTGGAGAAGGGTATGCGGGTGTGTTGCATGGACCAGGCTCTTTTGCGCAAGGAGAATGGCCTGTTTTTTTAAAGGAGGGAGAAGCATGCACAGCCATGCCCTGGGCTGCATATGACCAGCCATGCGGCTGGCAGAGCAAGCTGTGGTAGAGAATGGCCCGAAGAGCAAGCCATGCCGTGAGCCTCGAGGAGAAGAAGAAGTTCAAAGCCAAATAAAAAAATTGAAGATGGTGAATTTGCGATGCAACCCTTGATGAAGACGTTAATTGCAAGGCAAATTATTCACTGTCCTCCCCTATCAATTAAATGCATGCATGTGTTAATTTTTACAAATGCAACTATGGCTGCCTAATATATAATGGCAATGATAGGAAATAACACAAGATGGCATTTTTATTGGTGTATTTTTGCTGTGCAATCATACCCCCATGCCTATCTTTTGCTGGTCCTTAGCAAAACATTTTGTACTGTATTTAGAAATGATCTTAAGCTGAAGATTTTCTTCTGAGGTGACATAGGTGTGTTTATTTGTTGGATATTGTTAGAACCAATTGTAGAGAAGACTACCAGTATTTTAAGTCTTACATGACATAGACCCTCTCTCAACTAACCTGGACTCTTGATATTTAAACCTTAAGTACGATTTCCAGGACCCAGGAGGTTTTTTGCCGTACTCGAGAACTCAAGAGATTATGGCTTTTGCATAGTGAAGGATCAAGACTGACCAGATGAACATTAAGACTCAAGCCCATGGTTTCACGAATTTTTAACTGCAAGTTGGTCCCAGTTTCAACTCGTGTCTTTGGATTGACCCTTAAAAAGATGATGGAAAACTCAACTCCCATTTTATTACATTTGTGGCTCAAAGAAAACAGGGTATTTGTAACATGCCTTGAAGAACTTTTGTAGGGAGAAGACTTTGCAGACATTTGCGAGATATACTGACTTATTTGCATCTTTTTTTTCTTTTTTTGAAACACGTGTCAGTATATCTCTTACAACTTTTTTTGGAGGAGCACACTTTTCTTTTGGTGGGAGAGTTCCTTTTTGGTGGAAAGAGTCTCTCCTAAACACAAGACTAAAGCCTGGGATAAAAAGTCTACTTGCGCGCACAGGTAAGGACTCCACCTTCCTTAATGAACACTAGGGTTGGATCTTATGTTCACCTGGTCTTTCTAGATATGTGTAGTGTGAACCAAGATTACTTAGGCTCTCGAGTAGAAGCAAACCAACGGATCCTGTACTGGTGTCTCGGGTACAAGAATATGTTCTTAGTTAGGAGAGATTCTGATCTATCTCGTCAGTGCTCAAGTGAATTAAGCCGAGCCTGAGCGAATCAAGCTTCTGTGGCCAGGAAAGTCTTCAAAACAGTGGTTGAATATCCATAAACACTTATTGTATTTTTGTTTCAGCCTTCAGATCATTACTAAACACCATTTTTCTTTTTCTTTGTTTTTTTTTTTACATATTTATAGATAGATGGAGACTGTATGATACCATAAAATACCCAGATCCTATGGATGGCTATCCACCCCCCATGCGAAACGATGCTATGTCCTCATATGCATGCAGGGTAAGGTAGAGGAAGGACCAAAGATCAAGTAATGAGAGCTGAGGTGCAGGGTATTCAGCATGGTGGTAGGGTGGGTGGTGAAGTGAAAAGTGAAGTGAACGTGACAGTGATGGAGTGTTGTTGGAGTGCCTCCCAATGAGCGCTGAATTTAACATCCCCAGTTGGACTTAGAATGAGGCACAACATTACTTACCCTCCAGCAAGGCAATAGTTTCTCCAATGGGGGCAGGTTCATGAGTAAGATAGGGTTTCAAACACTGCCCATTGACCGTAAATTTATGCCCAGATTTGGGATCTTCAATTTCAATGGCCCTGTTGGGAAATGGTCTCGAGACTAGGAAAGGACTAGTCCATTTGGACTTCAATTTCCTAGGAAAGAATTTGAGCCGGGCATTGTAGAGCCAAACTTGCTGAGATGGCTCAAATTCCTTTCGCCGAATACGGCTATCGTGAAAAGCCTTAGTGCGTTGCTTGAAAGTTAAGGTAGAATCGTAGGCTTCACGACGGAGCTCTAACAGCTCCTGGAGTTAGAGTTTCCTTTCTCGACCACACAGGTCTGGGTCAAGGTTACATTGGCGAACCGCCCAATAAGCGCGGTGCTCCAACTTCACGGGCAAATGACAAGGCTTCCCGTAAATGATTCTATAAGGAGACATACCAAGGGGAGCCTTGAAGGTGGTCCGATATGCCCAAAGTGCGTCAATCAGCTTGTCGGACCAATCCTTACAGTCAGGCCGAACCGTTTTCTAGAGAATTTGCTTGATTTGCCTGTTCAACACCTCTGCCTGGCCGTTCGTCTGAGGATGATATGAAGATGTGATACAATGGTGGACTCCGTATTTCCTCAGAAGCGCCCGAAAAGAAGCATGGGTAAAGTGGCTTCCTCCATCCGACATAATGGCTCGAGGGATCCCAAAGCGGGCAAAAATGTGATCTTTGACAAATCGAATGGATATAACATGGTTAGCATGGTGCGTGGGAATAGCCTCGATCCATTTTGAAACATAATCAACAGCCATGAGGATATATTCGAAGCCGTTGGAAGGAGGAAAGGGACCCATGAAATCAATTCCCCAAATGTCAAAGATTTCCGCTGCTAGGATGGGTTGTAAGGGCATCATGTCACGAAGTGACATTGACCCTAACGACTGACACCTAGTGCAATGTTTGGCAAAATTGTGTGCATCCTGGTGAAGGGAGGGCCAAAAGAAACCGCACTGCAACACCTTGGCTGCAGTTTTCCTCCCAGAGATATGGCCTCCGCAGGCCTGATCGTGGCAGAAGGATAGCACATTGGGGAATTTGCTGTCAGGAATACAGCGACGGATGATTTGATCAGGACCTATTCGAAAAAGAAGTGGATTATCCCAGAAATAATACTTTGCTTCTGCCATGAGATGCTCGCGCTGGTTTTTAGGCCAGCCACGTGGAAGGGATCCAAAAGCAAGGTAATTGGCAATGTTGGCATACCAAGGTCCACTTGCCACATTAATTGCCAATAGGTGCTCATCAGAAAAAATCTCATTAATCGGCAGAGTAAGTCCAATATGGTCAGGGTCCAGTCTAGAAAGATGATCAACCACAACATTCTCAGCTCCGGCCTTATCGCAGATCTCAATGTTAAATTCCTGGAGCAGAAGGATCCAACAAATCAGTCTAGGCTTGGCATCCTTCTTGTGCATGAGATGGCGAATGGCCACATGATCAGTGAAAACAATAACATGTGAGCCCAGAAGGTAAGAGCGAAATTTCTCCAGCCCAAAGATGACCGCCGGTAGTTCTTTCTCAGTGGTAGTATAATTACACTGGGCCTCGTCCAACGTCTTATTGGCGTAGTACACCACGAAGGGGTGTCTATCACGTCTTTGTCCCAGGATGGCTCCGACTGCAAGGTCGGAAGCGTCACACATGAGTTCAAAGTCGAGGGACCAATCAGGTGGCTGGAGAACAGGAGCCTTGGTGACAGCATCACGCAGCTGCGTGAATGCTCGTATGTAGTCGGGGCCCATATCGAAGGGTACGTCGGTTGATAGGAGATGAGTTAAAGGTCGAGAAATCTTGGAGAAATATTTGATGAATCTCCTATAGAAACCGACGTGTCCCAGGAAGGAGCGGATTTGTTTGACAAAGCCAGGCACAGGTAAATAAACAATTACATCAGGCTTAGCTTTTTCAACCTCAATACCCCTATCGAAGATGATATGTCTGAGAACAATTCCCTCATGTACCATAAAATGACTTTCTTCCCAGGAAAGCACGAGGTTTACTTCAATACATCTCCTAAGGATACGGGTCAGGTTGGCAAGATAGTCATCGAAAGATGGTCCAAAGATCGAAAAGTCATCCATGAAGACCTCGAGAAAGTCACCCACCATGTCATGGAATATCACTAGCATACATCTCTGGAAAGTTGCTGGCGCATTACAAAGTTCAAACGACATCCTTCTAAATGCAAAGGTGCCGAAGGGGTAGGTAAAAGTGGTTTTCTCTTGGTCCCAGGGGTCAATTGCCACCTGGTTATATCATGAGAATCCATCCAGGAAACAGAAAAATTTATTTCCCGCTAACCGCTCCAAGATTTGGTCAATGAAAGGTAGCAGAAAGTGATCTTTCTTAGTTGTAGCATTGAGTTTCCCATAATCCACACACACTCTCCAATATATAGGAGTGTGTGTAGGGATGGATTCGCCCCTGTCATTGACACGGATGGTGAGTCCTGCCTTTTTAGGCATGACGTGAATCGGACTCACCCAGGGGCTATCGCTGATCGGGTAGATTATACCCGCATCCAGCTACTTAATAATTTCCTTCATAACGACCTCCCGCATGTTAGGGTTGAGACGTTGTTGCATCTCGCGGGAAGGTTGAGCCTCCTCCGTATATATACGGTGAGTGCAATAGGAGGGGCTAATGCCAGTTAAGTCTGATAAAGACCATCCAATGGCTGCCTTGTGTTCCATAAGGACCTTCGTTAGTTTGCACTCTTGCTCCCTGGTCAGTTTTGAACTAATGATTATGGGGAGTGTTTCATTTGGTCCCAAGAAAACATACTTAAGTGTACTAGGCAGCTCTTTCAGCTCGGGAGTGGATGGTGAAAGATCTGGCATTTCTTGGGACGAGAGTGTCCCAGGCGGATCAGAAAATAAGTTAGGAGGAAGAAGTTGGCCCTCAGATTGGCCAAGAAGAGGGGCTTCTTGGATAGATGGATCCAAAAAGGAATAGCCCTAGTGAGTAGTATATAGGCCTAAGGTCCCAGTGTGGAGTTGCAACTCCGCTTGATTTGGCGGGAAAGAAAGGGCAATCCGATCTTCAAGAGTGTGGACTGGTGGTGAGTAGCATGGATATGACTTAGACCACGAGGTATGGGAAGCGGAGAAAACCTCGTTAGAAGTCTGGTTAGGAGAAGGTACGGGAATAGGGAGGGATAGGGGAATGTCACAATATGTCTCGGTCAGGCAATTGTCAGTGTTTAAAGACAGTCCGCAGCAGTCAGAATAGGTCCCAATTATTCCGATACACGCGCTGACAGCCATGTCCATGTCAAACGTGTCATCCTCGATGCAATCACAATCAAATTTCTTGGTTGCCTTGAAGATGTTAAGCTTGAGCTTCTCAGATCCAACGTCAATCTCAATACAGCCCGACTCGCAGTCGATATGGGCACGAAATGTGGCCAAGAAAGGTCGACCAAGGATGATCGGACAATCAGAAAGTAAGCTAGGAACTTCCATATCTAAGACAAGAAAGTCAACAGGAAAACAAAGATTGTTGACCCTAACCACCACATCTTCCACCACACCCTTTGGAATTTTGACAGAACGATCTGCCAACTATAACGTGACAGGGGTGGGTTTCAGATTTCCCAAGGAAAATTTTTCTAGCATGATGGTTGGTATAAGATTGATGGAAGATCCTAGATCAAATAGGGCACGATTAAAATTGCAGCCTTGGATGCTACAGGAAATAAGCGGTGTGCCCGGATCTTTTTGCTTCGGTGGTAGATTTGGCAATATAGCACAACTCGCATGAGGTGAGAGAACCACCGGACTCTTAGTTTTCTTTGACTGTCGCCTGGGTGTTGTGTAGTCTTTGAAAAATTGGGCGACAGTAGGTATGTGTTCGATAGCCTCTAGCAGGGGTACCTTGATTTCAACATCCCTGAATAAATTATGCAGGTTATCAAAGGCCTGTGTATCCTTCTTCTTGCCTTTTGGCTCCCTCAGTAGAGCCTCAGGGAATGGGACTGATTCTGGCACCAATTTGGGTGTATCGTCCTCTCGCGAATGCGGCGCGCATCCCGAATGAGAGGGTGATGAAGAAGACGGGCCAGGATCAGGTCGAGACGGATCGACAGTCTGCTTACTACTCCTCGTAGTGATGGCATTGGATGATGCGGGTCCAGTGGGATCATAAGGCGGAGGGGGGTTCACAATAAGGACATAAGAGTGAGGTGCTGTAACGGGATTAGCCTGAAATATTGGGTGGAATGCTCGGAGCTTGCAAAATCTGATGAACCTGCCCCTGAGAAGGTTGTACTTGTGGTTGAGGACCACGGGGTACGAAATTTCGTGGATTGGGAACAGGTTGGGCTAGAAGAGTGCCCTGAGATCAAGTCGCCATGCGTAGTTGACTGATCTCAGCATTCTGCTGTGCCAATTGGTGCTGAAGAGAGGTCATGTTCTCTTCATGGCGCTTTGACATTTCTGTCATCATTCGCATTAATTTATCAAGAGGACTTGATGCATGTTCTGTTTGTGGTACACAAGGACCCGATGGCGGATTCACCATAGGATTAGGCTGGGCCCTTGGGATGACGGGTGCGGATGGATGCATTGGTCCACCCACGGGGTTTTGGCGCTGCGGGTTGCTGGACCATGCGAAGTTTGGATGATTTCGCCACCCTAGGTTATAAGTGGTAGAGAACGGGTTGTTTCTTAGGGCGCAAGCGTCTTCTATGCCAGAAGACGCGTCCGCATGTAAATATGCTTCCGATCTCACGAAGGCTTGGTCCTCCGTGTCAAAATACTGGCTCGCAGAAGCCAGATCCACATGACTTACCGAATCGCTCAGCGCGACACTCGGTAAGGAAGGTCTTACGGGGTTTCTAGGGATAAGCCTGGTGTTGGAAGAATTGGGATTGTGACGAAGTGGTGAGGTGGGGGTGTTTTCCATAGAACGGGCGAGATTGGCCAGAAGCTCATTCAGCTTCTTGTGCACGACGGAGACTTCATCCAATTTCTATGTGATAAGGCTGAGATCTGTGGATGAATGGGAGGGTCCCGTGTCAACTTCGTGGACATTACGGGGTAGGCTGGTACGATTAAAGGCGACAATGGAGACATTGTTCATTGAGTTTTCACTCATATTTTCAAATAATTTGAATGCTCCATTCTCATCTTTATTCATGAAATTCCCTCCGCAGGAAGCGTTTGCAATCTACTTCAAAGTCTCATTTAGCCCATAGTAGAAAATCTGGGCGATATGCCACTTAGGCAGACTGTGGTGCAGACACTTCCTGAGGAGGTCATTATATCTCTCCCATGCCTCATGAAACGGTTCGCCATATTGTTGCGTAAAGGAGGTGATAGCACGGCGAAGCGCATTCGTTCGCCCGATTGGGAAGAACTTCTTGAGAAACGCTATTCGCATCTCTTCCCAAGAGTGGATGGTTCTCCCAAGGGTGCGTAACCACTGCGACGCTTTATCCCACAATGAAAATGGGAACATTTTCATGAGGACTATTGGTAACCCGATATTTCTCGGTTTAACTATTTCAGCCAATCGGGTTAGGTCTTCCAAGTGGAGAAAAGGATCTTCACTTGCAAGACCATGGAAGTGAAAATTTATCAGGCCAATTACATTAGGTTTCAATTAAAAGTCGTCCCCGCCCATGGGGACCCAAATTTGTCCTATGGTCTCTGTAGTAGAGAGATTCTGATAGGAGCTAAGAGACCTAGGCTCCTCCCGTTCGGGAGGGTTCTACATTTCCTCCAATGTTTCCCTAATGGCTTCAATTTGTTCATTATACATTTCCATTTGGGCTTGGAGGCGAGTTATGGGATCCAAGGCTCCACCACCTGGTGGGTTTTGAGGGCGGTTTCCTCCCTCGGGATTTGAGGGTGGGCATGCAGCCATGTTTGTGGAGGAAGAGAATGATTCGGCTTCTTTCCTAAAATTATCAGACAATTCAAACAGTTCAGGGTTTTGTGACCTCCTCCCAAACATGCACTACCGCAGGAAGAATTGGGGGGATACGGAGGGAAAAGGAGATGAGAGAAATGACACTGCAAAGGTACACTTGATGACAAATCAATACAATCAAATTCCTAACCTCTACCGTATGCCCTTAGATTTAAAGATCTAGGTTACCTACTATCATGACCTACGGAATTGAATGCGAGCATCGCAGAACCACTGGGCCATATTGAAAGGCCGTTTGCCCCAGTCTTAGACACCCGATAGCACGCGGGAACCCTCACTAGCACGTAGGCGCTACACGCAGGTAGTTAGACCTCCAATCCTTAATAAGGGTCAAGTTGCTACCAGTTTTAGTTAGAGGCTTAGGATCAAGTGCTTCTGGAATGTGAAGGGTGTTATTTAGGGGTAATGCCCAAGTGGTTGATTTTATAGAGTGTGTAAACCAAGCATGCAACGAGGAAATCTCCCCGAATTGAAGTTTTAATTGGTGAATGGTTTTTAGAGTTTCAGCCTTAAGTAGTATGGATTTTAGGATTTCGCTGAATTACCAATTCAACCAATCTCTGGGTTTAAGAGAATATAAGTTTTTTTCTAAGCCCAACAAACCCTTCTTCAATGTCAGTTGGTTAATGCATGCTAAAATGCAATGGGCTTCCCTAGATGGAGATTTCTATGTGTGGATGCACGAGTCAATTTTAGATTAGTGTGAAAGGGAGCCAAAGCACTTCAATTCAAGTGCTCCCAATCACCAAAATGATTTTCCACACACAAGGCTCAACCATAAGATAAAGAAAATCAAATTGTTGGGGTTGAAGTATTCGGGATCAAATCTTAGGCACGTGAAAGGTCGTGGTGGGGTTGGAATCAACTCAATTCCAAGTCTCCCCACCAAAAAGGTGATCCCGAATTGCAGATAAATGAGGCAAAGAGGGATGGCAATCAATCTATTCATCTTTGCCTCAAAGAATACTTCACTCGGTGAAAGATTCAAGAATCAAGATTCTTGGATCTTCGCTATGCGAAGTTTGGCGGGAAATCCCAGGCCGGTTGGAGTGATGGCAAACAATCAAACAAGTGATTTTTAATCCACTTGCCCCAAGAGATCCCAAGAACTGTTTTTAGTTTTTTATTATTATTATTAAGGTGACAAGTTGCCCTAAGTTGCTAAGAAAGAGAGACCTACCTGTTCAGCAACGTGGGCGAAGCTCTAGTGTGGTGACGGCGACTTCACACTTTCGTTCCTGCCTTGGATCTGCCCACGTCTCTGACTTCGTATGCCTACCTTCTCCTTGCAACTGGTTCACCTCACACCACCAAACAGAAACACCCATGAAGAGAAGGGTGTGAGAAGAGAAAAATTAAAGGAATGGAGTAGAAACTTACCTGAATGCACACCTCCTCGGCAACGGCGCCAGAAAAAGTATGGTGTAGACTCGGATAGGTTGTGTTAATATGGTGATTTAATTGTTGAAATGAGTATAGTGGATAACCTAAATTGAGCCTAACCATTTTTTTACAAAATTTTTAACCTGGCCTACTTGATTTTATCTTGGTCACTTTTAGGCCCAAGGTCGAACTCGGGGAGGTGGGATTAGAGGTGAATAAGTTTCTACGCCTTTCCTACAACGAATCTCTTCCATTCGCTTATTATATTTTTGGTGTTTTTTCTATTTAATATTTTTTTCTGATAATTTTGTCCTTGAGGTACACCCTCAAAATCAGGTCCTTGGCTTAGAGCCAAATTATTCTTGGCGTTGAGCCAAATTAGGGTTCCAAAACTGGTCTTGCTATCTACAAGACCGAGTACCTGCAAGACAAGGATTATCTTTTCTCTTTTACTATTTTTTTTATCTTTTTAATAGAAGGAAAGAGAAAAAAGAAATAAGATAAATATAGTATATATATATAGATATATATATTATATATATATATAGGGGTGGGGGTGGAGGTGGAAATGGCGTGTAGCACGGTGTCGAGTTGATCGTCATCTAGGAAGAAGCAACCGACAGGACAAAGTGCTGCGTGGAGTGTAGGATGGATGGGTGGAAGGTATGTGCGGAGACGCTTTCTGTACGCGGGTATCGGGGAATATCAGCAACTGGTGCAGATATTCTCGCGATATAACGCATGGTAGGTGATATGAAAGTAAGTATATATTTATATGTATATATATAGATATGGTTATAATTATATAGGTGTATATGTAGTTATATATATATATGTATATGTATATATATATATATATAGATATGTAAATATATATATAGATAGATGTATGTATATGTATATATATATATATATATATGTATTTATATCTATAGATACATATGTATATATGTATGGATATTGGTATATATATATGTATAAATATATGTGTATATATATGTAGATATATATATATATATATTTATACTCAGTTGTATAGTTAATAATATATGTATATATATATATATATATATACACGTATATAAATATATATATATATATATAAATATATATATGTGTATATATATATATATATATATATATATATATATATATATATATATATATATATATATAAGTATATAGTCATGTACAAGTGAGTGTGTGTGTGTACACGTGATTGTGTACAAGTGTGGTGTGTGTATGTGTGTGTCTGCAGGAGGGAGTGAGAGAGTGACTGAGAGAGGGCGTGGCGAGTTAAGGCATCTGGAGCCCGCAGCCGACGTCTGGACGCCAATGCGCAGGTGCAGGCGCGCGAGGATGCGCATGCGTGCTAGAGGCTGCAGGCGTGAAGGAGATATCAACGCAGCGCACTGTGTAGTGTAGCGCACCCCGCTGCACGCTGGAGTGGACGCGGGTGAAGACGCGGATGCGGGCGCGGGCGAGTGCGAGCGCTGGAGAGGAAGCTGTTGCAGACGCATGTGCGGGCGCTAAAGCAGGCGTGGGCGAAGACGCGGCGACAGGCTGGAAGCTGTTGCGGCGCAGAGAGAGAGCGCGCGGTGACCGGATAAGTGAGAAACTTTTCGGTCACCGCACTGTAGCTACAGTGTTCCGCTGAAACGCGTGAACAGTAGCTATAGTGCGCGCTTGTCTCGAACAACCGGCTGCGGCCGGTTCTACGTGCGCGGGCGCTGTGGAGCGAGCCTACGCGCGCAGAAGGAGATGGCGCTGGCTGCTGGCGTGCGCGCGGAGGCTTGCGCGCTGCGTGCAGTTGCCGGTGCCTTGCTGTTGCTGCGCTTGAGCTTCAAAGCTCGAGTCTGCGGTAATGGTGGAAGAGCTTGAACGGGTGAAACAGAGAGGTGAACCACCACGCCCACCGGCTCTTTGATGAGCTGGGCGGTGGTGGGACTCACAGCGGTAGTCGTGTACCACTGTGAGCTGCTCCTGCCTGCAGCGTAGCTCCTCAGTAGAAGAGGTGCTGCATATGGAGGGGAGAGGGGAGGAGATGGCCTGGAGAAGGGTGTGCGGGTGTGTTGCATGAACCAGGCTCTTTTGTGCAAGGAGAATGGCCTGTCTTTTTAAAGGAGGGAGAAGCATGCACAGCCATGCCCTGGGCAGCACATGACCGGCCATGTGGCTGGTAGAGCAAGTTGTGGTAGAGAATGGCGTGAAGAACAAGCCATGCCCTGAGTCGCATGGAGAAGAAGAAGTTCAAAGCCAAATAAAAAAATTGAAGATGGTGAATTTACGATGCAACCCTTGATGAAGACGTTAATTGCAAGGATAATAATTCACTTTCCTCCCCTCTCAATTAAATGCATGCATGTGTTAATTTTTACAAATGCAACTATGGCTGCCTAATATATAATGGCAATGCTAGGAAATAACACAAGATGGCATTTTTATAGGTGTATTTTTGCTGTGCAATCAGTTGGCACCAACATAGGTAGGAGTAGGTGGAGCTAGGTGGACTTAAGTAGGTGGACTAGTTAGGTGATGAGGTGGAGTTAGGTTGTAGGTGGTGGATGGACATTAGGAGCTAAGGTTTAGCTAAGCTAAGCTAACTAAGCTAGCTTAGCTAGTAGTTGAATATAGGAGGAGGTGGGATGGAGGTAGGGTTTAGGGAAGAGGAGCTGAGGAAAAATTATCTGGAGCTGGAATGAAGTGCATTAGAGCGGGAATGCTGAAGAGGCCTTCATGAAGAGTCAACTACTCAGCTTAGCTAGCTAGTCCTTGTGCTAGCAGCTAAGCTTGGGTAGTTAAGCTAAATTAAGCTGGTTTCAACCTAACTGAAGCTAGGTTGGGTTGAAACTACCTCTGATGGGAACTCCCGAGCTAGCTTAGCTACTAGTTGGTAACTAGTAGCCATGTTGAAGGGAGTTCAGCTACCATGAGCTGAGTGGAGCTGGGGAGAGCTGGACTTGAGCTGAGGTGGACTCTTGTCAACATGGTTGAGCTAGCTAGAGCTCCCAGTGAACTGATTGGAGTTGAGATGAGCTAGACTCAACTAAGTTGAGTTGGATCTGAGCTGACTTGAGCTAGGTTGAGCTAAGATGAGCTGCCCTGAGCTGTCATTCAACTAAGATAAGCTGAATGGAGCTACATGGAGCTAACCCTAACCCAAGTGAGCTGGTATCAAGCTATGATGAGTTGGAATTGGCTGAGTCCCAGCTGCAATGAGCTTCCTCTTCACCAATTGCCTTCATGAGTGCAAAGGTTTTAGGGATCTATCTATCTGTTTGTCCCTAACACTCAAATAAATGTATTAAAAATACAATAAGATATGCAATGCATGCCTAACCTAATTGATGCCTAAATGCAACCCAAAAGCCCGTTTGCAAAGTCAAAATCCTAGGAGATAGGTTTGTTTTAGGGCATAAGAATGATGATAAACTGGAGTTTATCATGAGACTACTTCAGTAAGTTACCCATCAGCACAAGCAACTAGGAAAGTGGATTATACAAGTTCCAGAGGAAGCTCCATGTTGTCCATGACATTCAAATTTCCAATTTGCACATGTGTTGATCAAAATTCAGAATTTTGGGTAGTAAAATAAAGAATAGCCTTGGACATTTTTCCAGCAAGATATAGACAAGCAATATTAATTATCCATAAACATTAAAGCCATTTCAATAGTGGTTGGCCTTCCACATAGGAGATTAGGAGTCAAATAATACCCTCATCAAAAAGTACAATATAAGAAATTTTTCCTTCTTGGAAAGTACCTCCCCATTCAAAGGCAATTTTCTAGTTACACATTCAGTTTGAGAACTTGAGAGCCAAGGTGAATAATCAATGTTGGGTGGGGGAAAAACTAGTTTAAATATGAGCCAACCTATTAGTCAGTAATTTTAAATGAATCATGTGTCGAGATCAAACCCAGAGGTCTGAGGGTAAGTATAAGATAGACATTGATATCGATTTTATACAACAAAGCCTTCACTTTTCTACATGGTTCTTTGAAGCCAGGTACCCTTCTAAGTTATTTGTCATTGGTATCAATTTTATTCCATGAAACTTTGGCGCTTCAACCATGTGAATTATTCCAATGAATGTCCAAGCTATCTCATTGAATGACTTTAACACAACCAGGAGAAAGAAATTGCCCCTGATGAAAGAGAAAAAGGTAGCAGCAATGAGAGGGGTTCAATTTACACTCAAAAAGAGAGGCTACTAGGAAGTTGTTAAAGATTTAACATGAAGTAAAAGATCTTCTCAATAAATACCCAAACCACACAAATTGTAGAACACTGTAGAAAATTTTCCTAAATGTATATTTCTATTATGAGAAAAAGAAAACATGGAAGATAATTATTACAACAATCATCTCATTTTCCTATAGACATCATCATTCTCCTTTGCATTGCTTTTGACTTGTACAGCCGATTCATTTCTCTTTATAAGAGAAGAATTTATCCTCCTGATTGATCCATAATCTATATTACAGGTACTATCAGTGAATGGCACGTAAATTCACATTAGCATTTTCCCACTTGACATTAATTCAAAAGAATTTAGTCAACTAGCATATTCAACAGCAATCACATACCAGGAAAACAAGTCCAACTTTCTCCACCCAAATTATTAGTGAACCATCATATTCCCAAAATCACATTAGAGACATGAACAAGATATTCTTACTGTTGGATCAGGAAGACATTATTGCATTCAGGGCATTCTACAAAGACAGATTTTTCTATATGAAAATGAAAGCTATTTTACAAAATTTAAAATCATAAACTACTTGGCATAAACACAACATTACCAATGGCAACAAGAAACAATTGTAGCATGGAAAAATCATAAGCTTTAACTTGACATTTGCATCCATAAAAAAGAAGCAAACCTGATTTCAGAGGCTCTATGTTCCCTCAATACGAGCTTCAATTTTCTCTCCACATCAACAACCTAGACAGGACAAGGTCAATTCATCAAACACTTAAAATCAATATTGGAACTTTTCCCTCCACAATGCACAGAACCCATCAAGTGTATAAATCCTTTACCTTTTCAAATTGCCACTAGCTTCGTCACTAAGCAAAATCACTAAAAAATTCTATGAAAGACAAGAAATCACTAAAAAAAAAAGTATTCCATTAGAAACTGATGTTTCTCAAGTAACATTTCAAGAGTGAGATAATGTCTTGACAATCCCAAACACTACGCAAAATCTTTCTTAAAAATAGAAAAACCAAAATAATTCTTGTCTTCATCATGCTCCTTCGCAAGGTCACTCTTAAAGAGCACCAACTTCAGCTCCCATTTTGCTGGCCCAAGCTTCCAAATGGATTATTGACATTTTGATGACCCTAAATAAGTAAATTAATGAATAATGCAAAATTTACATTTTAAAAATAATATTAAAGGATCAATGCTAAAATTACCTGTGGAAGAGGTTGAGTGATAGGTGTACCACATTGGAATCCACCTCCTTGATTAAGGTAACCAACCTACAAGTAAAATTGACATTGGACCTAATACATGTAATAAAGAATATTTGGGAGTCAATAAATAAAGGTTACTTAAAAAGTAATGAAAGCAAACCTGTTGTGGGAGAAAGTACGGAACCAGATAGAAAGGGTGATTTGAATATTGGTTGGTCGTGATATTATTTAAATTTGTGTTGCTACCTCCATCTTGGTAGTGGCTACTGCCACTACCATTACTGAACCCTCCATTTAAATTCTCAAGCGACTAAATCATTAAAATCAATTTAATATATACACTCATATAAATTTTATTTTCAAGTCTAGTACCTATTACCTGATAACTTGAGAGGATTTCTGTCTCATTTCTTGGATTTGTTGTTTCAATTGCTCAATTACCGTGTTTTGGGATGACACAAGGTCTTCAAGCTTCTTCAATCTTTCCTATATTAAAGAACAAAAGAATATAAATATAGTTGTACTTGAATAAATATAATTTTATTAAAAAAATTACCTCCCATCATATTCTTGGAATACTATATCAATAGATGAACAATTGGGATGATCATGCCCAATCCCAAGATTGCGAATGTAATCCTTCCTTTTAGGTTTTAGGACATAGTTATATGCCTCCTCCTTGAGATGTGAACAGGGCAAGTTCTCCATAGCTGATTGTCTATCCTTCACACGATCTTCAATGTCACACTAAATTCAAGGATAAGAAAAAAAGAAATAACTAGATATATATGTTACAACCATTGTTAATATAGAAAGTGCTAATCTAGACTTACCACTGGTCCTTGATTACAATAGATCCTTTTCATCAAATCCATATTAGTTGGTTCCCTTCCCAATTTCTTTGTCTAAAAATGAAAAGAGCTTATAAAGTCATTGTCCATTTTTAAAGAAATTGAACATTAATAAAAACTATACATTACCACTTCTTCATGTATGTTCGCAATTGTTAGTGTTCCGCAGTTGTGATTTAACTTTTTGTTATGATTCCTCCTATTTATTTTAGCCTTTTCATATAGAAAAGAATAAAGACAAATGATTTTATCAATTTCATATAAGCTTTGACACATTAACATTCCATGGTATAAAGATAAATAAAATCTCCCATACCTTTGATTTGCATGACTCCCACTCACCAACCAAATTATCAACTTGACTAGCACTAATACGTGGATCCTTCTCAACATAGGCTTTAAATCTCATAGGGTCCTTAAAAGTTTCCTAGTTCTTTTTTAGAGTGTTCCTCCAAGACTTCCCTCTTGAATGGACATGTTGAAGTACCCACTTCTTTGCATTTGAATGGCCATCCAATTTGAAATCCTCCTAAATCATTACGTTCATACTTTTTAAAAATAACAAAAGGATTTATATTCAATGTTTAATGTGAACTTGCTTATCTTAAAGACACTCCAAATGCATGAAAGACAAACAACAGGTTATTCAAGTAGAAAATTGGACCAATAGATAGTTTGGATAAATATGCATTTACATTAAGACAGACAATAGGCTATTCAATTTAGCTCATGTATCAGAATTCATTTTCTATATTGCTAGTGCATATTGAACTGGTGGAACTAGCAGATGTGTGGTTTGGATTGACTTGTTCTTCATTTTGATTTTTAATGATCATCTTTTTTTTCCCCTCCCAAGTCAACAATCATCCTGTTAACTTTGATTTTTTCAATTTGTAGTATGTTTTCTGTGATAGGGTGTTAACTTTGATTTAAATTTACTCTTATTTTTTCGATGTTTTCAGACAACCTATTGCATGTGAATTTCACTAGTCATTCATGTTCTTTTTAACTAAATACATAAATTTACTCCTTTTTTTCGTAGTGAGAGGGAGAATGACCATTTTCATGGACTCTACTTTGGTCTTTATTGAGATTTAGAGGCAAGATCTCATGTTTTTGAATATTACCATGTTCTACATGTAGGGTTAACTGAGGTGATTATCCCTTGAATTGTAATTCAGTGTTTGATTCAAAGTACTAAAAATCAAATAAGGGATTTTTATACTAAAGAAAAATCATTACCTTCAAAAGTTTCCATGTGTCCTTATAGCCCTTCTCTTGTATCTTGTTCCATCTTTGATCGAGTGGCCAAAGCTATGATTGATGAGCATAAAAGGCACAACCTCATGACAATCGTTTTCCACTCTCTCTTATTGCCTGCCCATGCTTGTTCCACTCAATGACCTGTGGAATTCCATCTTTGGACTTAAATGCATTCCTTGTAATTCCTTGTCCCTTTTTCAAATTGCCACCACCTTTGTCATTTGACTCCTCTTCTTCCTCCATCTCTTCATGTTCATCGTTGTGTTGAAAGTGTTCACCTTCCCTTGTTGTTCTTCCCATTGTTCCTTGCCCCTTTATGACATCATTATGTTCTTGCACATCTTGTTCCTCAATGAGTGTAGAGGTCCTTGCTTCTTCCCTTTCTGATTGAAATAATGATCTCCTTGTCCTCATTGCCCCATAGACTTAAACAATATATATATCTTCAACATAAACCACGAATATATCACTAGTAAAATGAAAATATAAAAGAAAATAGAGTACACATGGAAATTTTGGAAATGAAATGATGACTACTATACCGTTAATGATTTGTCGTTTATGATCATCATCTTCAACTTCATTATGGTATTGCAATTGCTCTAGTATATCTTTCCTAACCCAAGTGATTAACTCGTCTTCAATCCTTATTTGATCTGGCTATATTATTGCATTCCCAAAAACACAATCAATTGGAACATCATAAAAATCTCGAGGAGGCACCTTTATCACAATATTCCATCCTTTCTTTTGTTGATCCTCAATGTAAAAGCACTGTTGTGCTTGAGTATCCATAAAGAATCGATCATCCATATGTGCAGATCTAGAAAAATCTAAAGAGGTGAATCCATACTCATCAATGACCAACCCTCTATCATGCTTCTCATCAAACCAAATGCATTCGAATAACACTATCTTCATACTTCCACCATATCTTAATTTGAGAATATCCACTAATTGGCCATAGTATGTTACCTTCTCCAAAATGGAATTTCGGTCACTTGCATTGGAATAACTGACTGTGTTTTCTTGCAAATACACTCCACTATTTTGAGTTTGGCATATAACCTCCACACGCCTACAGTGAAATCGACAATCGTTAACAATATACCCATCATACGAAGTAGCCTCTAATAAAGGACCTTGTGCTAGCCATCTTACTTCTTTTGACACTTTCACATTCTTTTCACGTAAAGTCATGACCTATTTATAAGAAATGTAGATGTTAGAGTGCTTGAGTAGAAATATTTTCAAGTCCTGATTACAAGATAAAATTACAAACATACATGTTCATTCACCCATTTAGAAAATTCAAGATGGTGCCTCCTTTCAAGAGTGCGAGATGCTAGTCATGGAAAATTCTCTTTAAGAAATTGCATATGCTTTCTACAAATAAAATTTACAAATATCATTAAAATAGATATCTTTATGATCAAACATGTTTAGAGTTGAAGTTACCTTCAATACACTTCCATTGAACCAGTGTTAAAGAGAATATAACATTGTGCTTGTTCCAATGTCGCCCTAGGAAGCCACCAAACTGCTCCTCCACTTATTGCAACTCCATCATGATTTCTTACTTCACTATTTAACTTAGATTCACCTTTCAAGTAACGTGAACAAAATGTCAAACATTCTTCTGCCAAGTACCCTTCTGCTATACAACCTTTAGGATGACTCATGTTCTTTACATATCTTTTAAGAGTTAGCAGGTATCTTTCTATAGGGTACATCCACCAATAATGTACAAGTCTTGCAACACTTGCCTCATATGCCGAATGAATAGCTAGATGCATCATGATTGTGAAAAATGATGGTTGGAATATCCTTTCCAATTCACAAAAGTACACTGCAATATCACTTTCCATTTTGGAAAATTCTTCTCTATCGGTAACTTTCAAGCATAGTTTATTGAAATAACAGCAAACATTTATGATTGTCGACATATGTTGCTTGGTAGTGAGCCCCTGATTGCAAATGAAAGCAATTGTTGCATAAGGATGTGATAGTCATGACTTTTCAACCCTGTCATCTTGTTGTTGTCCAAGATGATCTTTCTAGAAATATTTGAAGAATACCCATCTGGAACTTTTATCGATTTCAGTACTTTAAAAAAGCATTCCTTCTTAGATGTTGACAATTGATAACAAGAAGATGAAAGTGATGATATACCATTTTCTTTTTCTTTCGGCCAAAGCTCTCTTTGAATACCCATTTCTTTTAGATCTAAATGTGCTTGAATGTAATCTTTGCTGCTTCCTTTTATTTGAAGTATTGTACTCAATATATTTTCACAAACATTCTTTTCAATATGCATCACATCCAAATTATGTCTAACTTCAACATCCTTCTAATATGGCAATTGAAAGAAGATACTTACCTTTTTCCATGAGTATGGAAATTGTTCTTGTTGATTAACATTAACAACCCCTATATAATCTTGAGTACACTTTCTTTTGTGTCTAAACTGTTTACCAAAATAATTCTTATAGCCCTTGAATTGTTCTAACACTTCTGATCCAGTTACCCTATTTGGTGCAGTTCTTTCTTCTCTACTACCATCAAAATTTCTTGTATCACGAGGAAATTCATGACCTTCATTAAGGAAGCAGCGATGAAAACAATAAGACACCTTTTTTCCATATCTTAGATGCCTGGAATATGTATTCTTGTGACAAATAGGTCATGCTAGTTTTCCTTTAATACTCTACCCAGATAAATCACCATATGCTAGAAAATCATTTATCGTCCACAACAACATAGCATGCATCACAAAGTTACTTTTGAAATATGAATCATATGTTCTCACTCCATTCCATAATTGTTTCAATTCATCAATAAGAGGTTGCAAATATATATCTATTTCAATTCTAGGAGATCTTTTTCCAGGAATAAGCAATATCATAATGAAATTTTGTTGGTTCATACACAACCGAGGGATATTATAAGGTATGACAATGACAAACCAAATACTATATGTGTTATTCATATTGGGAAATGGATTAAAACCATCACTGGCAAGGCTAAGTCTAATATTTCGAGAATCAGTTGTAAAACTTGTAAATTTATGATCCATTACTTTCCATGCTTTTGAATCTGTTGGATGCCATAACAAACCATCATCTACTATCTCATTCTTATGCCATGTCATTTCTTTAGCAAGCTTCTCATTCATGAACATCCTTTGAAGTCTTGGAATTAAGGGAAAATGTCTCAACACTTTTGCAGGAACCTTTTTCTTTTTTCCCCTAGATGTAGCCTCATCTTCATATCTAGGAGCCTAACAATGATCCCATATCTCTTTGTCTTCAAACTCCTTCCAAAATAGCATGCAGTCATTATGACATGCATCAATTTTATTGTAATGAAGGCCAAGCTCCCTAACTACGTATTTTGCTTCATAATAAGAAGATGGTAAACTTTTACACCCAACAGGAAGGACATCTTTAAATAACGATAATGTCTCAGAGAATGACTTATTACTCCAATCATATAAAACTTTCATGTGCAACAATTTAATGATAAATGAAAGTTTACTATATTTTTCACATCCAATGTAAAGAGGTTCATCTGCTTTTTTGATGAGCTCCAAAAATCTTTCTAGATCCCTATTAATAGGTTCTTCCACATCTTCTTCTATATCAGTGATGTTTCTCTCACTACCATGCATTACAAAAGCATCTTGTAGTAGATCATGAATGTTATCATTTGTGTTTTCAGCAGGAGGATCGCTTGAATATTGTTTATGTCTCATCTCCCCATGTTGTATCCAAGTAAAATAATTAGGTGTTAAACCCCTAATCATCACATGCTCAAACAACTCGTCAATATTTTCATTATATCTATTATCACACTTCTTACAAGGACAAGGAATGATCCCTTTGGACAATCTTGCAAATTATTCCTTGCTAATTCAATAAACTTTCTAACACCATATTGAAATCTTTCACTATGGAATTTATTGATGATGGAGTACATCTAGCTTCTATCAGTCAAATAATCCATCTTCCTAAATGCATTTAAAAAATATATTAATATATCTTATTCAATTTAATATATTTTACGTATCCATAGTAAAACATATGAAAGCCAAATGATAAACAAAAATATGAATCTAAACAATCAACTTTGTTGTCTACTGTGGAATGAAAGCAACTATTAATTTCCTTTTATGGGTTATTTTTAATGATAAATGATAAGTTATGTTTCAGTGCAAGTTACTTCATTGCAGAGTCAACTAACTCGTGCATAAAATAAAAAGAGATAATAAGGTTCTTCATCTTCAAAATGGAAGAGGCACATACCTACAAGTCCCACAATAAAGGGTGGGATTTGTGCCACCAAAAGTAAAGGGCACGAGAGGTAACAACTTGCAATTACTAATGGTGATGTTGATCACAATAGTGCAAGGCTATTTTAATGACATGCAATTAAATAGTAAGAGAGATACTAGCTAGATAGGGGCCACCTACCATAGAAACAAAATGTCCAAGCCTATCTCGAAGTATCCAGGTCCTCTAGACCAATGGCCCCCACCCTATGATAAGTTAAGCGTGAATCCATCCTGGGGGACAGGTTCAATGAAGGAAAGAAATAGAGACTAGATAGTTTTTGTTTTCACAACTAAATGAGCCATTTCAGAGAATAGATCAGGTTCATGATTGAGAATCAACATGCCATAGGACTCTAAGATTTTTTTGGTTATATCAGACACCAATGGATATTTTAAGTCCCAAGCCCACCAGATTTTCTATCTGTTTGCACCGATGTAGGATTAGAAAACACACTATCAACAGAGATGAGCTATGGCTCATCATAGCTAAAATACCCAAGTTAAGCTAAAAACTAGATTAAACACTATCAAATTAACACAAAGAAAGGGTTAAGCGTGAGAATTAACAGAAAAGACCTAAAAACTAAATCTGTGTTAAAAATGCATAATAAGGTCATTTATTGAGATATTCTATTAATAAACACAAAATGATGATCCAATTGCAAATTTAACACACAAATGAGCTCAAAACTTCAAATCAAAAGTGAAATTAACTTCTAATATGTTCAATTAAACTTCAATAAAAATTTGGTAGCATTTGGACATCAGTAGGACCTTACATTTAGATATTCACATTTAGGTTCGTCATTCATAACATTTATTCACATTAGAAAACCTTCAAGGACCTAATTGTAGTATGCAAGAACCTTGTTGTAAGGCTTTAGGGACAGATCTGTAATCATTTTCTACCACTTATGGGCCTTGCTGTAGATTTCACACTGTTTCACTTGAGGGTTCTTTGTGCGAAAACACCATTAGACCTGCTAAGAATGGTGCACCTCTTGGAGCACTGTTCATTGAAGAACACACCAAATTCAGGCCATTCACTCCTACCTCTCGATCTGATGGCTGATCTGAAATCGAAGCTTCGCGCAAATCCTTACGTGGCCTCACCACCATCTCCATATCTCATCCAACGACCCTCCTTTGGATTGGCTCTTCCTGCCCTCCTCTCCTCTCATTATGAATGCCCATAACCTAAATGCCTAATCCCATCACGAGGTGACCTGATCCACTGATCACTCTACTTAAGCACCTCTGATGAGAACCTCATCATGAGCCATAACTAGCTCATTTTGACCTAATACAAAGGATAAAAGCTCCTACATAACTCAAGGAAAGGCTTAACTCAGAGAATTCTGAGTTTAAGAAGAAAACAAGTCATAACGGGTAAAAATGTAATTTTACCAGCACAATCTGCAAGCAGGGTAATTCAGGGTCCAAACACAGGTCAAACAAACCTAATAAGAAGGGAAGTGGGATGATTTGATCTGATAAGGGCTACAGCAACTCCAAGGAATTAAATGACAATCTGTAACCCTAAAATAAATCCACTTCAATTCACGAGGTTCGAGGCAAATAAAAAATCGACTAAATCCTCTACAATTCGTAGAAAAATAATCTCTAGGGTTTAGAACCTTCAATTTGGCCTTAGGAACCCATTTTGACCTACATTGAGAATCATGCCCAATTAATGACTTAATTTGGGTTTTTACATAAATTGACCGGTCAAACAAGGTCTAATCTAGAAATAAAATTCACCATTAGAATCCTTATGCCCCAATTAGTCATGCATAAAAACTTGAGCCTAAGAAGAGACCTTCTTGATCGACTTTGCATTTTGGTCCTCATCCATTACTTTTTGACCCTCAACTTTTGAAACCCTCGCATTTTGGCCCCTAACTCTTCTTCGTTCTTTGCATTTGGGTCCTCCCTGCAAAACCCTGAGCAGCGCCATGCTCCGGCGACTTTGCGCGGAGCATGGCGCCGCGCAGGGTAAGGGGGACCCTCTGCCAAGTCAACCGGGGGTGCCCTGCGACCTCTGCCGTCGCAGGGACACCTCCATGGTCTCTGCAACCACCCATACCTCCCGTGCGAATGCGCGGAAGGTATGGGTCTCCATCTCCGGCATCCTCCGGCGAGGGAGGCATGTCGTCTCCCTCTGCCCTCCTCTCTGATTTCGACTCTATAAAAGCCCTCGACGCTCTGCCGCACTCTCCAGCTCGGATCTGATGGAGAAACCCCCCCCCTTTTCCTCTCTTCCCACTCCGACAAAAGCCCCCCTTCTCCAGCGGTTCTTCCTCCTCCTCCTCGTCGCTCTGCCGCACTACCAGCAGCAGAGCTGCCTTCACCTGCTCTTCCCGCGTCGCGCCGTACCCAGCGTGCGCTCTCCCTCTCTCTCCTCGCCACCGCCCTCTCTCTCTGGGCACCTTCTTCTCCGGCGACAGTCGATACGACTGTCGCCCTACTCCGGCCCCCCTCATCCCTCCAAGTAGGTACAGTTCTTCCCTTTCCTCCTCTCTTTCTTTTCCCTACTTAAATTTGCTCAACCGCCCTTCGACCGCGCTTAATCACCCTCACCTTCTCCATCTCCGGCCACCCTCCGGCGAGACGTTCCCATCGTTCCGCAGCCCCATACGCCTCTCCGACCCTCACAGAACCTCCACCTCCTTACCCTGATCAACCTCCACTCACCCATTACCACTCCACACCCCCACCATACTCCACCGAACAAACCCATTCTCGCGGCCACAGTCCGACCTAGCCCCGCCACCAGATGCCATCCCACGACCTGCCACACCCCGCACCACCTTCGCCTTGCCACGACGAAGGTCCCCCGCGTGTTTGATTAGGCCGAAGGGCCATATTCCTGTCTAACAGGTTCGCTGCTCCATCCGCCATTAGCGACGACTGAAGCAGCTTCGAGGAGAGCTCCAGGCCCTGCAGCCCCAGATTCCCAGGTGCTGCAGGTTGGGGCGAAGTCCGCGAAGGCTTCTGCCTCTTCAGTTGGCCCAGACATCGACTGTAGCTGATCAGAGGGCGAGGTGGAGTCATCCTGCAGGCGCGTGCGAAGGCAGCAAAAGTTAGTCCCACATCGTGGGATTTCAAAGCCGCGCACCCGCATAAAGGCAAAAAGTGCCTTAGCCTCTTTGCCTCCTGACCATGGGGTGAGGTCCCTCTCACCCACTCGACTCGGCCTCGTCCGCGACCACCCCACGCGGACCTGGCCCGACCCGTTTACCCGACCTGCACTCCTCGCCCACCACCGCACACCGGTGGGCCTGGACCCGGGCGTGACCCGTACCCGACTACCCGGCAGCTCTAGGAGAGCTATCCTACGAGTGAATTCTGAGAGAGAGAGATGCGGGGGAGGGTAGAGTAGGTTTTTGCCCTTGACCAAACTGTGAGTGTGTAGGCATAAGAGAAAAGAAGAAAGAAGGAAGGACGCACTGTAGCAGCGGGTTACTTAAGTCGTCTGATTGAAAAATCAGACGACGCTCCGAGGACGAAGAAGAAGGAGAAGAAAAGAAGAACAAGACCGCAAGGAAAGAAGAACAGGACCGCAAGGAAGAAGAAAAAGAAGAAGAAGCTCTGAAGAACCCAAGAGAAGAACAGAAGGAAGAAGAGAAAAGAAGAGAAGCAGAACACGAGAAGAAAAGAAGAAGAAGCTTTGAAGAAAAAGAAAGAAGAAAGCAAGAAAAAGAAGAACAGAGGAAGAACAAGAAGAAGGAAGAAAACTGAAGAACCAAAGAGAAGAGAAAAAGAAGAAGCCAACAAGACAAATTTCTCTCTCTCTCTCTCTTTATTTTTGTAATAGAAACTTTATATCTCTAGAATACAGTTTGCTCCCTGAGTTCGACCTCGGGAGATCTTTTATTTCCGAGTAAAAATTGTAATAGTGGCAATGACTATCTGTACTACAACGCCATTTCTATAACAAAACAATAAAACCTAGTCATACCGCCATTACCCTCCCAGAGCTCGCGTGCAAAGGATCTCTCCCTCATCCCTGAGTGATCTCTTCATCTATCCCTCCAGCAGCTCCCTCCTTTGGTGGTCTGTGACAGGGGCTACTTTCTCCCTCATTTCATCGCCTTTAGCCGTTGGCTACTGGCCCATGAGAGTCACCTTCATCAGCTGGAGGTCTCCTTCCCTTTCGTCCTCCTTAGCCGCTGACTTTGGATCCAGGAGAGTCCCCTTCCTCTGATTAGTTAGGTTTTTAATGCTTTCTTAGTATAGTTTACTACTTTCAAGATAATTGTAGTGTTAGACTAGCTTAGGAGTAGGGTAATTTAGATCCAATTCTCATCTCTCTGATCAATTCAGTTCAGAGAGACTTTCATACACATCATCATTATCATTAATCTCCCCTTACATTCCATTTGATCATTTTCTAATTCCCTCGATTTTAATTTCACTAATCACCCATACATTAAGGTCTAACTTTAGACTTGAGAACTTTGGTTCTCAGATATGAAATTAGTGCCAAAAAATCACTTTGGGGGGGTCTCCCATCCATTTTGCAATTCCACAAAGACCCCCAGATCTTGTTTTCTCAACTCGAATTTCTTGACCTTGTTTAAATTGGTTTTCAGTGTTCAAATAGTGATTTGAAATCTATTTGAGGTTTTATCGGATTTAATTGAGCATTTTGAGATTGAATAGGTTTGATTTTAGGTGTATGCAAGGATTCCAATGTGTTTGAGGTTTATTTTAAATTGTGGATGAGCATATACCTAATTTCAACCTTATGTTGGAGAGTTCTATCAAAGAGAATCAGTCTCCCTGATTTAAGATGGAACAAGGAACCAACAAGTCTTGATCAATCCACAAAATCACCTTGAACAGCCATCAATGGTGTTTAAGGAGATTGAGTGAGATCAGTTAAAGACCCAAAGAAAAAGCCCAATTGGGGCAACATTTTACCATCCATATAACCAATTTTATGATCCAATGTTGGAAGTTTTGGATTGAGATTTAAAAGGGTTTTTGGAAGAAGATTTGAAATGTTTTGCAAAAGGGGATTGAAATTCTATTTTATACATATGATTTTTAGATCTTCTTTTCTGATTTAAAAGTGATTTTAAGATGAAAAATGACACAGGATTTAGTATATTAAACATCCCAGATCAAACTTCACCAAGTCAGATCTTGGGTGTTCATTTGCTGAAGCCTATGTCAGACTTGCTGGAATTAGGATATGGATACACAACAGCTTGTTGAATTATTTTTAAGACGTATGGATTGTGTTTTCAGCTACTGATAGTAGCTGCTATTGAATCTCAACAGCTCATGTGGCTGCTGTCCTACTGCTGCTGTTGTTTGAAGCTGCTGGATGGTTTGACTTGATGGGGGTAGTGGCTGGGAATTAATGTTTAAGGAGCTAACATGTGTTACAATGTGTATTTAACATGTACAATCTTTCATATATGGTTAATTGTCTTTAAATCTCATTTGAATGGCTTGTAATTCTTTTTCGATCTTTAAATCTTATTTGAATGGCTTGTAATTCTTTTTCTAACCTCTTTTGTTAGCTATACTAAGATGTAAACAGCCCAACTTGGAAATTAGTGAAATTTGAAGTTAAAAATCATGTTAAATGTTTGAACATCTCTTGTGTGAAGTATTGGACATATCTAAATGATTGAGTTGCTCTCCTAGCTTGTAGAATAGAATTTAGAGCCTTAGGATTCACTTTGAAATACTCTTCAAGGCTTTAATTGTGCTTACTTTGTAAATAAATAAAAATATTATAAAAATTTTAAAAAAATAAAATGAAGATGTAGTGAGTAATATTATACATATTTTTAAGTGTATACCAAGTTTCAAGGCATTCAGAACCCCCAACTTGATATAACATATCAGCCGACGGTTCAGTCTACCTTAAAACTTAATAAAAGACCTCAAATACAAAAATAACAAAAACACTTCTTATCTCTCAGTTCTCTCTTTCTCTCTCATCCCCTACCTCTATAAAACATATAAAGCACATAAAAATCAGAAAAACTCCAAACATGCCCAAAAATACTATGTAAACTATGTATATACATATATATATAAGGTATATATTAAGCTAGTAATGTAAATAGTGTAAAATAGGTTTATAAATTGTATAAATAACTTATGTATATATTATATAATGTAAATTAAGTATTTAAGATAAATTAAATCATATATAACTTATCTGTATAATTATATATTAATTTAATTAACTTATATCTACTATAAACTATATAAATTAATAAACCCCTGTAAATAACCTCATTTATTAATGATACTGTAAACATATAATTATATGTATATAGTGTCCATTAAGACACCTGTAACATAATTTAATTATATTTGTATAATAAATAATTAATTTAATAAGTTATTAGCTAGTTTACTAAATTAAATTAAAATAAATTAGTATATTAAGTTATAAATAAAATAATTTATATTTTATATTTGTATTATAGTATTTTAAATAATTTAAACTAATTTAACTATATTTATATTGTGTTATACTATTTATACCTAATTTATATGTATAATAGATATTTAAATGTATATAAATTAAAATAAAACGTGTAAAATATAATAAAAATATGTATTAAATAATTTAATATGCATACTAACTTTGTATAGGGTCAATTAGACCATTAATTAACTAATTTAAACATTAATTAAGAAATTAATCCAAATATCAATGTATATAAAGTGTAAACTTTACCTAATTTATTTATATAGTAAGTATAATTATTTTTTGTAAATAAATTATATAATTAAGTAGTCCTAAGAAAGGGCTTCAAAACCCTATAATTCAGTTTTAATTTACAATAAAATTTGGTCCTCAAATCGAGGGCCAAATCAAGCTATTTGCATGCAACTACGCTGGATTGGCAGTGACTGGTGGTGGCACAAAGGTGCCACATCAGAAGCTGATGATCTCCTGCAGTGATATAAATTGAATTCCTCATATGGATGTTCCAGTTGTCACGGGTGCCGGGCGCCCGATCACACACATACCCCTGTCCCTTGAGCTTACGAGCATGAATGATTTGGCATTGAAATGAGATTAGTGTGCGGTGCATGGCCAGGGGCTATGCATTGTGCATGGGTCTGATTAGGCCCAGTAATGAGCCATAAACTTGTTAAAATGCACCTAATTAAGCATTAGGGTGGCCCAAGTAGAGGTCTGGTCTCACCCATACGAGTGCTGTGTATCCCTCGAAAAGGTTGTTGAAAAGGTTGCTTGCCAATTAAACCAATTTTTGATTAAAAATCGGACCGAGCTGGTTTGAACTGGCTTAGGCGTGAGCTCGAAATTTGCCTAAGTGTTGAACCCCCTATGAGCCTCCTTGTGCCTTAGTGTGGTGAGTGGTGTGCCTTGCGTGAGTGCCTATGTGTTGAGTGCATGCGTGTGTGAAGTGTTTTGTGTATGTGTGTTCTGTAAGTGTATATATGTATAAGTATAGAGTAAATATATGCATACATGTATATGTATATATGTAAATAAGATAAATAATGTAAATAGTATACGTAGAATGTATAAGAGTATAGTAGTATTGTTTGAGCTATTTTGTACATAAATAAGCTATAGCTTTAGTGACAAATAAAGATGTTACTGTAGATAGTATTATATGTTAGTATAGACATCAGTTTTTACCTTAGCTAATGTAAATAGTTTTTCTAAGGTTTTAGTGACACTTTTATAAGTCGCTGTAGATATATTATATGTTACTGTAGATATTAGTAAGTTAAGTTAGTATAGTACATATTATTACTCGTTATTGTACATATAGCCAAGTATTATTATTATAAGTTGTAAATAGATAATATAGAGTATTTATTTATGATTTTTTATGCTTGTTTGTGTATAATTATTTTCAAGCATTGTAATTATTTCTAATTCTTTCTTTTTATATAATTGATTCATTCTTTGATTCTTTGAAAGAAAAGAAATATAATTTAACTTATTTGTGGTTCTAATCCAAAAGTTCATACTCATGCCTTCCCTTTAGTCTTGTGGGATTTTTGTTCTCATAAATTAGATGCAAACCTCTTTCCAGATTCCATAATCCAATAAAAAAAGTAGACCTAAAAATAAAAGCATAATATGAAATCATACTCCTCGCCAGTGAGCACAAGCGACCAACTGATCAATATCTCAAGGGAGTTGGGGATAATCGTACCAACCAATCATTGGCTCAACGTTGAGGAGGTCTAAAGCCAACAACCAGAGGTGAACCTCGTGCCATGAAGACTCCTCGCCCTTGTCCTCCTCTGTGCCGTAGTGGAAAAGGTCTGCGACAAGAGGGATCACTATCCTTGTCTGGTACCTTGGCCATGGCCAAGTGATGGGAGAGAGGCGATCGTTGTACTCCTAGCCCAAGAAGTACTCGTCGTTGTCACAGCCGGGCGACCTCCAAGAGTCGATGAAGATGGAGCCAAACCCTTTGATGCATGCACTGTGTAAGGGGAGAGGAGGCAATGTTTGGTCGGAGTGGGAAAGAGGGAAGAAAAGCCCTTTGATTCTCTATAGTGGGAGGGAACGACGGTGATGACTACAAATTCGCAAGGCGGGAGACATCCGTGTAAGCGAGAATGAAAACCTATGCCTAAATTGATTTTATATTAAAAAAAAATTGTGACCAAATTTGGGAGACAACCATTCCGTACCCTTAAATTGGTTTTTCTTTTTGGGACCATTTATTTGTTACCCACCTCATTTTTGGTCTCCATAATAAAATTCGTCCTCAAAATGTGGTTACAAAAAGTGTTTTTTTTTGTAGTGTGTGTCAAAATGATTACACGATACTGTTCTTAGTGGTATAACCCATCCCTTTTGGCAATTATTGGGGACATAGAAAACTTGTGCCGCTTGACAGGTCAATGTGAACGGTTCACCAGACTGAAGAATTTGACGGCTATGATTTACACTTAGGAAATTGTATTTCTTATTAATTTTGAAATCAGTTCCCTCTTTAAGAACATCAAACCGATGACATTTAAATAGGACAACTCTGCAATCATATTTGAAGCTGATCTCCACAATTTCTTCAATTTCACCAGAGTATCCATCTGGACCAGTGGAAAGATTTGAATCAACAACTCCGGCCAGTTGTGTAACCATTCTATCATCAATTTCTTTTATTCTGAATTTGAACCCATTTATTATATACCCAAAGTGGTAATGTGCATAATGTAATGGTGTATCGGCAATTACATCAAAATCCAGTATCCATCGTGGTTCCTTATCATCTTTCAATTGATTAACCCAGTCTTTAAACCAATCCAAGAAGTCAAATTCGGATGTCCTTGAATGAATTAATTGTTGAAATTCCTCGTAGAATGGATCAATTTCAGGAATTTATTTTAAAATATATAGAGGTGCCAAACATCTATCATTTTCTAAAATTGCGTAATACTCTGTATAACCCATTGACCTTCCTCTAATATCAAATATTAGTAAACATTCTTCATCATTGTCATTGTATTCCCCCTCATAGTTCCTTTGAAGTTTATTAAAGCGGTTGTTGTTTCATTCATCTACACGAAGGTAAAATTTATACATTCCTCCATGAGATAACTTTCTACAATTGAACCTTCCAGCTTAGCCTTGCTCAAAACATAATCTTTGAGCTTTTACAAAAACCACTTTACATGATACATCAATTTGAATTCTATAGGTCCACCGATTCTCGCTTCATTTGCAAGATGCAATGTGAGATGAACCATTACTTCAAAGAAGGCTGGGGGAAGAATATGTTCCATCTTACAGAGAGTAATAACTATTTGTTTATAACAATGATTTAGCGTATCATTTTGTAGCATCTTCAAACAAGCAGCTTTGAAAAATCTAATCATCTCTGTGAATGAATCAACAACTAGCTCAGGCAGTATCCCTCGTATCGCCAGTGGAAACAATACTTGCATATAAATGTGGGAGTCATGACTTTTCAAGCTAGATATCTTTTTCTGCACTTCATTCACATAATGAAAAAGTTGCGACGAAAACCCATGTAGCACCCAAATTTCCTTTAAGAAGGAGAATGGTATGCTCTTTTGGTCCTGGTTTAAGGTGTAAATAGCAGGTCGGAAGTAGTCATCATCGTCATTGAAGCAATACCACCAAATAAAATTGCAATCTACCAAATAAGGCCTTAACCCACCTTTTCTATGTTTTTGACTGGCTGAACATTGGCTGAGGAATTCTGACTTAATGTTAGGGTTATGGAAACTCAATTAAAGTGCTAATGCCAAGTGAGACCACCAAATATAGGTCATATGTGTGAATCTAGTGAGATTGTGAGCTCTAAAAAAAAATAAAGAAAAAAAAAGAAAAAGAGAGAATGGATACAAAGGAACCAAAAGAGAGCATGATTTTTTGCGTCTTTCTCTGAGTTGAGTTACTTAATAATTTGAGAATCTAGATTCTATAGTACTAATTTCTATGTAGCACCAAGTGAGAGTGAGCCACCAAATAAACACATCAGTTTCCCTCTCACATTCTCTACTTGAGCTTAAAGCTGGGGTGGAACTCAAAAGAATATCTTGGATACCCCGAGGGAAGAAGTCCGCCTATCCCGCTAGAATTTTACTAGGGGTTAAGTACAAACTTTATAGGTGAATCAGGCCTTTCACTCTATTCCGTTGCAAAAGATACATAGCTGCACTTTCACGTATCTGCATTTGTAGATTTTTGGATGAAACAAAAGGAGAAAAATCTTTAGTCAAGCTCTTTGATAAAAACAATAAGCGATCCTTTAGGGATTGAACTTGTAAATAACTTAGCTATGCACTTAGTCTGGCATTTGCTAGGGACTAGCAAAGTTTAGGCATGGGGGTATGATTGCACAACAATCATGGGTCCTATCAACTTAAATAATGTCTGAACCTAGCTTAAATTGTGGATATTGCACTCATATCTTGCATATCATGCATTGCATCAATCTATTTAGAATAAGATGAGATATCTTGCTAATCAATAGTTTTTATTGCTATTTGCAAATAATAAAGTGATCCAGGATGGAGATAGTGGAATAAAATAATAAAGGAAGAAGAAGACTGATCCAGATAAGAGGAGCGAGGAACGAGGAGATAACCTTATCCCTACCCTTAGAAACCCTAGGACAACCTTCCTAAACCCGAAATGACCTCCATTAGGACACCTTAGCCTCAAAACCCAAACATGGATAGCACTATCCATGTTCTTATCCACCCCATCCTTCTCCCAAACACTAGGAAACCCACCAGACACCCTAGGAAACCTAATTAGAGACCTCCTAAGCCTAGTCCACTATCCATAGCCCCACTTATCCTATCCCTAACCCAATTGAACCATCCCATACCTAATTAGGTGCACCTACAATTGATTGGGTGCACCTAAGCCCAATTAGATCCACCCATTATCTAATTGACTCATACCTATTAGGGTTACCCTAGCTTAATCACATGTGCACATCCAATTAGACTTGACCTAGACCTAATTAGGTTCACTCCTATCCAATTAGACTTTCCTAAGCCTAATTAGGTCCATACCCACCTAATCTAGATTGACCAAACCTATTTAGCACTTAATCCTACCAAAACCCACAACCTAGCCCTACAAAAAACACACACCCACACACACACACACACACCCTCTTAGAAACCCTAAAACTTGTGTCCAATCTAGATCCTAAAAAGGTGGCATTGGCTATTTTTGGAGCCACCAAAAGTTGCAACCAAATTGAGCCTTCCCATATGAGCCAAAGGGAGAGCCACGAAATGATACACTCCAATTCAATTCTCTCCTCCACCAGAACTTGCGACACCCTCCCTTCCACTCTCCAAGCCCTAAGGCCATCCTCCTCATCCTCCTCCAAGGCTCCATGGATGGCTAGAAAGAGCTCTCCTTCAAGCTTCTTCAAAGGTAGCAAGAAGAAGAGCATAAGGATGCAACACCATGTGGGCGTGCCTTCTTCTTCCACCATAGAGGGTCCACGCTTGTTAACACGGCGAAATCGAGTTTTAAAATAAAGCGTTGTAATATAATCGAAATCGCTTTGAAAACAAATATATTTTTTTACTACTCGAAAAGATTCCAAGGTCGAACACAGGGAGCAAGATGGAATTCAGAAATCAAGATCACAATTTAAAGTAAAAGAATTTGCAATAATAACAATATCAATGTGCAAAAAGATGGGAGTAAAATGGTGATTTAAATCACCATATACTCCTATAATATTAGCTAAGGAACTCAATGTATATGTATGAAATGAAAGCTTAAATCTGTCGTCTGATTTGGAAATCAAACGGCTTAAAGTCGTTTGCTGATGTGCTGCAACTCTTCTTCTTCTTCCTATCTCTGACTCTGTCTTTCCTCTTCAGCTTCTTCTCTTCCTTTGCTCTTGCTGCTCTCTTCCTTCTCTTCTTTCTCTCTACTTTTGCTTCCTTCTCCTTCTTCTCACAGAGGCAGGGGACTTCTCAAATTGGCTAAGTGTCAGCCAAAGCCTTCAGCAGCAAAACCCTCCCACAACCCATGTAGCTCTCCTTCTCTCTTTCTCTTTTAGGATCCGCTCTCCTAGAGCCATGGGTAATCGGGTTATCGGATTCAGGCGCGTACCCAGATCCAGGCTCATCGACATGCGGTGGTGAGCGAGGAGTGCAGGTTAGTCTAGGCAGGTAATCGGGTCAAACCAGGTCCACGTACAATGGTCGCAGAAGAGGTCGGGTAAGCGGGTGAGAGGGACCTCACCCCATGAATTGAGGCGAACAGACCCTTTCACTTTTGCATGATATACGCTGTAGTCGCTCTTGTAGCTTCCGACGTGGGACTATCTGCACGTCCCTTCTTCTCGCATCTGCCAAAGTACGTCTCCTCCGCAATTGCTTCAACTGTTGGGCCCGCATCTTCAATTAAAGACCTGGACTTGTGTGCGAGACACTTTCACGCAACCTGCAATGCTAACCTGGAATGGGGGCACCTGGAGCAGCTCTCAAGCAAGCTCGAAGCTTGCTGCTTCCATGGCGGGGAGGTCAAGCACCTGAAATCAATAAAATGGCCTCTCAACTCTGTCAGAATGTTTAGAGAGGTTCGTTGGGTCACAACGAGTGCAATGGTGAGGGATATGTGGCATGTGGATGTCTGTGGGTTCGTGGCGAGGTTGAACTACATGCATGTGAGTGGGTGTGTTCAGGGGTGTGTGTGAGTGAGTGGAGTGGTGAATAAAGAGAGGGGAAATGATCGGAGAGCTGTGGCGATGGTTGTAGGGTGGCCGGCAAGGGATTTGGTGGCCTGTGGTGGTGAAACGGGCTCGTCGGAGGGATGGCTAGAGTTGGAAGAGATGAGGTCGCAGAGGGTCATCGGTGGTCGAAACAAGATGTGGTAGGTCTGGAAATAAAATAGAGGGGATAGGGGATTTAGCTAGGAGGTTGGTGGACGAAGCGGGGCAGAGATGGCGTCGGATGCGGTATTGCCGACGTTGGAGACGAAAGCAATTCCGGTGAGGGAGAAACGGCGAGGACGATGGGAATTAGGGCGTTAGCTGGTATGGCTCGACGTAGAAAGAAGTGAGGAAGAGGAATTTGCCGTTGGTATGGAGGATGGACGACGAGGAGAAGTAGAAGGGGTCGCCGGACGTCGAGGAACCTTCGGCCAAGTGAGAGAGAGAGGAATTGAGTGGGAATTCGGTCGATTTCAAGCGTAGGAAACTCGATGAGGTCTGAGGGTCCTTTTATAGGCCTTGAGAGACTGCCTGGGCTTGGGAATGAAGCTTCCCAAGCTTCGAAAACCTTGCTGGAAATAGAAATTTCTTGATACTCAAATCTCTCATGCGTTCGCATGAGAGATTGGGTAAGTTCTAGGGCTTAGGATTGGGTCCTATAGGAAGGGAATTTCTTGATGAACTTCCCTTTCAATTTTGAAAGGGATTCGTCAAGAAATCAGGGTGTTGTTTCCATTTTAAGGTCATCGGAGCAAGTAGGATTAGGATTAATGGTGACAGGGATCTTTTTGTGAAAATGATGACAAAGTTAGGAGCCTGTTTGAAAGGATTTTGAAAGTTAAGGGCAGAAATGAATTTAAATAGGGCCAATTTGCAAACTAGGTCAAGACAAATTCATCTTGGGTCCAAATTTTGGTACAAACCTAATTTGGACCTAAGAAATCCAATGGTGAAGTTGGATTTTGGTTTTGACCATGATGACTAGGTAATTTATGCAAAAACCCAAATTAGGGCAAATGTCTGTCTATGGTTTTGTTTTGGGTCAAAACGGGTTTTGATAGTCAAATTGAAAGTTCTAAACCTTATAGAATATTTTTCTATGAATTTTAGAGGGTTTAGGTAAATTTTATCCTAATCAGAAACACGTGCAAACCCTTTTTCTGTCTGTTTTATCCCACTTGTTATCTTTTTAAGACCAATTGACCTTCATTCAACCCCTAAGAAAAACCCTTGGTTGTACTGCATCATGATGAGCTGGTAAAATTACAGTTTTAGCCTTCATTTCTTATTTTTATTTTAAAATGAATATGCAATGACTTGTGACTCTCTGACGGTTATGTAGGAGCACGTATCGACTTAATTGGGTCAAAATGAGCTAGTTATGGCTCATGATGGTGTTCCCATCAATGCCCCATTTGTTTTGCTCTTAAACGAACATAGTGGAGACCATCTTCAAGGTCTTCTCAAGGATGACCATTGGTAGAGAAAGGGTGCAACACCCTCCTTTCTCCACCTGGGTGCACACGCCCCCTCTCTTTCTCCCCCTTCTTCTTCATCTTTGTCGGCCACAAGGTTTCCCATACCTTGCTTGGTCGTCCTCTCTTGTTGGTAGGCATGTAGACGGGTTTACATACCCAAGGTCTAGCCTACACCCTCACACAAGGCCGATGGCCCTAGTGGCAACTTTCCAGCATGAGGGATTTTCTCTATTTATATGCTTTCTAGTGTAGATGTGCTGACATTTTTATGCATAAAAAATATTGTGTGATCATCATTCTATGATTGATTGACTTTGTCTTCATGTTACTTAGGTTCATTCACACCATGAACAGCCACCATGGCCCCACTTAGATGCACGTAGTCTCTTAGGTTTTAGCTAGCATGTCTAGATCTAGGTTTCGTTTTGTGTCTCAAAATAAAAATAAAAAAACACAAAAAAAGATAAAAATATTAGGTTAGGTTAGATTTAAGTTAGAAAAGCTGATTCAAATCTCGACTTGTTTTCACGCCTCTCAGAGATGAATGACCGGGACTCAAATTCTAAAAAGAAAAGAAATCTAAGCGAGTTTCGTAAATAATTAAATATTTTGATCAAGTGTTTAGCATGACTATACTACGATTTTCGACAATTTCAAAAAGCGCGAAAACAGACTTGTCACTTCCATACAGATTGGGCAAGCAAGCTTTCCTTTAGTACTCTAACTTGACAAATTTACGTATGTCGAGAAGTCATTTATGGTCCACAACAGTGCTACATGCATATTGTAAAATTCTCTTTTCTGCATCATACATCTTCATGTCCGTGTACCACAACTATTTTAGTTCATCAATTAATGGCTGCAGATAAATATTTATAGCATTTCCTGGTTATTTTGGACCAGGGATTAATAGGGTCAGTATCATGAATGACGATCTAATATACAACCAGGGAGGTAAGTTGTAAGTGACCATTACACTGGCCATATAGAGTACGACGGGTACATACTCTTAAATGGATTGAATCCATCGCTTGCAAGATCCAACAACACGTCCCTTACTTCTAAAGAGAATGAATTATTTCTTTCATCATATCTCTTCAACTACTTTGAATTAGGAAGATGACATATTGTTAAGACCCGTGTTATTAAGCCTTTTTAAGACATCCGTACTTTAGGTCAGACGTCTGATAGGACGTCTGGACTGAGGGTTAGACGTCTTACAAGACGTCTGAACTCGTTCCCAGATGTCTGAAAATCAAAACTTTTGTGTACGAGCTCGCGTCTGCGTGCGTGCTGCACCCAGACAGTACACATCCCTCGTTTTCTTCTCATTCTCTCTCCACTCGCCTGACGCAAACCCTAACCCCACACCTTATATAACCCCCCTCCTCTCCCTCACACCACCCCCACTTCCAGCCACTTCCTTCCTCTACCCTCCAGCGAGTGCAGCCGAGCGAGAGCGGCGGAGAGGAGGAGCGTCGTGAGAGGAGAGGAGAGAAGGCTTGCGAGCTCACGTGGGAGCTTGCAGGTGAGCTCACGGCCAGTTTGTGCGTGCGCAAGGCGGAGGAGTGCGTTGGGGAGGTCATCCCCGACACTGCTGCAGCCGGAGCAGCAGGCGAGCGAGCGCGGCGCGGCCACGCACGGCACGAGAAGGCAAAGGCAGGTTTTGGTTCTGGGATTTTCCCAGAATCACAAATCTGGAGTGACCGCCAGACGATGATGCAGACATCTGAGGAGGAGGATTCGCGAAGGTACGTCTTCTTGCGGATACGGCCATGCAGGCTGTTCCACCGAGACACTGTTCCCTAACCTTTTTGAGAAGATTTCGTTTGATTCACGCAGGTGTTGCTTCGGGAAGGCATGGGACACGCCCTCCCACGCACTTCGGACATCTGGGCGAGGCACTAGATGACGGGAAGCATTTCCAAACGTTCGGAGAGGTTGTCGGACGTCTGGAACTAGGTCCAGCGGAGTTCCTGGTTGTCTAAGGAGTAGCACATAACTGAGGTATGGCTCTGGACTCTTTTAGGATGTCTGGAAGGTGTTCCAGACTTCTGATTTGAGTCAGAATCACTATTTTTGACCCGTTTAGCGTTCTTTTGAGGTCTGATATCTGCAATTGAGATACCGATGTTTCCCGTATGATTTCCTCTACTTGTTGGAATACTTTCTATACTATTTTGAGTATTCTCTTATGATTGATCCTTGTGATAGGACCTTGTTCCGTTGCGGGTTTGGGGCTTGCTGAGGCATGTGAGCCTGCCGTTCAAGCCCCCATTACTCCTGGGTTTACTGGTAGAGTGGCTTCCCCTTAATTTAATTACAACCTAATTGCCTGTGTGGGATGAATGATTAGAACCTAGGATACGGCATGAATCCTAGAACTAGAAATATTGGATTGTCTGTATTGAATGAATGAATTGCAGTCTTGAATGAGTAGATAGAATGATAACAATTGCCAGTAAATAAATAACAGCTGCCTGTGAAACGTAAAGTACTTGTGTTAGCAAACTGTTGCATGTGAATTCCCGTTGTTTACATTAAATGACATACTATGAGCTGCATGTATATAAATTGAAATTGGAAAGGTGAATGTTGGAAACACGAGCTATCTATGAATAAACTGAATATGGAATAGAGTTACAAATTGCATGTGTATAACCTGAGAATGGAAATAGAAATGATGAAACCTGGTATGGCTTGGCCTGAGAAACATGAGCATGAACCCTACGGGGAATTAAGAGTAGAGCTCCTGGAAATAAATGGAATGAAACTGGGAATGTGAGTGGGGAAATGAGCTGGCCCTTGAGTATGGAGTACCAAGGAGAGCAACTGTCCCCCCGTTTAGTGCAGAGCGGAGCTAGCTGCCCTTGGGTTGGGACCCAGGGTTAGGATTGGCCACTCTATACCAACTTCTTGGCCCTCGCGTACACAGTACCGGGGAGAGCTACTAGTGTAGGGAGAGAGCTAGCGACCCCACGGGTCCCGGGGTTCAGCTAGCCACCCTACACTGACTTGTTAGGCCCACTGGGCAAACCAGGGTAGTCAGAAGAGGGTGCGCGGACTATGGAGGGGCGAGACCACTATTTGGTTCTTAGGGGCTAGACCCCTGTTACTGAGAGGGCTATGCCCTATACTGGTTCCGTGCTGTGCTTTGGGAGCACCCACTAACGGAAATGACTGATCGTGTGCCAGTGCGGGGTAGCTACCCATGCATTTATTGCATGTGCCGTAGTCGCCGTTACATCTGTCCGTGACCTTGGGGTGGTTGACTGGGTGTAGGACCACTACGGGGGACTCTCTTGGCCAGGAGAGCGCCACTTGCTACTTCTACTCTTCAGAAAAGACTACAATCAAGATCGTTCCCACGAGGAACATTCGAGATCAAGAAAGAGACCTAATAATTAAATTAAGTGGTGAAAGAAAGAATAATTAGTTAAAGGAAGAAAGAAATTGAAAAACAACAGCTATCTGTCCACCTTTACTGCTTTAGTAGTTGGTTGCCACTCTACTTAGCATTCGCTGACGTTTTGTACTCATAACCTTTTTCAAGTCCAGGTGTTGAGTAGGTAGAGCATACGGCTGCAGAGGGTGCTGGGCCCAGTAGAGCCCAGTAGTGGTAGTTCTTTTGTACTCGTTTGTAGTAGTCAGTAACTTCTTGTACTTTTATATTCTTTACTCTTTCATTCTGCACATTATATTCCTGTACTCGTTTACTTTCCTACTGTTGTGGTGGTGTGTACTGAAGTAGTTTACTTCTTTACTGCTGTACTTTGTTACTGTTAGTTGCTAGCATGGTGAATGTGGTTTATTTTACTACTTTTTGGTTACTTTCTCGTTGGATGACTGGGTCTTGGGATCAGTCAAGTCAGTTCGGTCTCGTGTCCTGTAGGGATTCGGGAATCGAGTCGTAACAAGATGGTATCAAAGCAAGGTCGTCCTGAGAAGTGAACCAACTAGTTGGAAAATAACCAATTCATGTGCTTGCAACTAGAATAACCACCACAACGTACCTTTTGATATCTATTCTGAGGTTCTTTTGCTGAATGTCCATGGAATTGACGTCTTTCTATTCTGTGTTTGTGTCTCCTTGTGGGAGATGCCTCGACATGGAGTTAGTGTGGCAGGCCACGGACGCGGCTGAGGTCGAGGTCGGTCGGAGGGGCAGACGTGTCGAGCCTGACGTCTCAGTGGACCAACCACTACTTTCGGGCGTTCAGGCCCATGCCCTCGCCCAGTTGATACGGGAGATCGTACTAGAGGAGCTCCACCTGCCTCCACGGGTGCCTCTCCCTGGGGCTGCGAAGGGGGAGTCCTCTGTGGGACTGTGAGGCAAACACAGCGTTGGACGTGGGGGAGGGGGTGGACCTCCACCTCCCCCACCATCCTCTGACACTTCCGAGCACGAGCCCTCCTTGCTTGGAGGCATACCAGTTTCCCCACTTCAGTGCCATTACGAGCTTTTCGAACAGTTTCAGAAGCTGAAGCCCCTCTCCTTCAAAGGGGATGAGGACTCGACCGAGGCGGAGGACTGGCTTGAGTAGATTGAGAAGGTGTTTGAGACCCTTTGCTCCCTTGCAGAGTGCCGTGTAGCCTTTGCCACGTACCAGTTGGAGAGCGTGGCACACAAGTGGTGGAGGGCGGTCAGAGGTCAGGAGAGGGCCGAGCCGACATGGGACCAGTTTTTGTGAGCAGTACTTTCCCCAGACATGGAAGGATCAGAGGAGACGGGCGTTCCACACTCTCTTCCAGGGGACGATGATCGTGAGCACGTATCGCATGTGTTTTCTGAAGCTGTCTTGTTTCACCGCAACAGCTGTAGCTACTGAGGAGGAGCGCCTATGGAGGTTCACCGAGGGGCTCCGGCCTACTATCCGGGGGTATGTCAAACCCCTGAAGCTGCCTACATTCTCAAGAGTGGTGGAGGTAGCTATGACATATGAGGAGACCAACCCGATCGCACGTGACACTGACAGTGGATAGAAGAGGCCCTACTAGCCAGACTACTCATAGGGCCGGCGAGAGAGGAGGCACGTGGCGCCCGCAGGAGAGCCGTCACGCTTTGCGGGGCCGTTAGTGGCCTTTGGGGGCCCCCGACAGGGGCCAGCTGCCAACACCGGACCCCCGCCCAGCCATCAGCAGGGACCTACCAAGGGCAAAAGTCGAGTTACCCTTTGCTACTAGTGTGGCCAGCCGGGCCACATCAGGAGGGACTGCCCATCTAGGGCTGGAGGTCAGCAGATGCTCCCTACGCCGAGCACTAGAGGATGAGCAGGAGGCCATGGTTCCCAGACGCGTGGGGGAGGTCAGCAGTTGCAGGGAGGGTACCGGCCAGCGGCTACCCGTCTGACGTAGAGTGTGGCTGCTTCGTCTGCACCCAGAGCTGAAGGACGTGTTAACACCCTGGCACACAGAGACGCCAGAGCTTCAGGTTCAGTGGTAGCAGGTATGGTTATAGTTTCCAGCAGACTAGTTTACACACTTTTTGATTTCGGCGGCACGCACTCGTTTTTCGCTGCTAGTTTTGCTGTCAGTTTGGGGCAGAACTGTGTGTTGTTAGAGGATCTGTTTGTGATCAGAGGTCCGGGTGGTCAGTTGTTTGTAGATGAGGAGGTTTACACAGGCTGTGAGGTTAGTGTTGGGGGACACAGCCTCCCCGCTGATCTGATTGTGATACTGGTGGAGGACTTTGGCATGATTCTGGGGATGGACTGGCTGTCCGCTTACCATGCTTTGGTGGACTGTTTTGAGAGGAAGATCATCTTCTCCATACCGGAGATGCCTTCTTTTGAGTTTCACGGACAGCCAGTGGATGGAGGCTTTAGGTTCATTTCTGCACTTCGGGCGGTGAGACTTTTGGGCCAGGGGTGTGAGGGCTTTCTGGCTTGTGTAGTGGCGGAGCCTAGCCCCATGACAGATTTTTAGAGTATCCCGGTGGTCAGAGAGTACCCCGACGTGTTCCCAGAGGAGCTACCAGGACTACCGCCAGAGCTTGAGATCGAGTTTGAGATCTCACTGGTACCGTGGACCAGCCCCATTTCTATAACACCTTATAGGATGTCACCAGTTGAGCTGCGAGAGATCAAGTCCCAGTTGCAGGACCTCCTGGAGAAGGGCTTTGTGAGGCCCAGTGCGTCTCCATGGGGAGTTCCAGTATTATTTGTGAAGAAGAAGGATGGTACCCTATGCCTTTGTGTGGACTACAGACAACTGAATAGGGTTACCATCAAGAACAGGTATCCGCTGCCGAGGATTGACGACTTGCTTGACCAGTTGCGAGGTGCCACGGTATTCTCCAAGATAGACTTGAGGTCTAGCTACCACTAGTTGAGGATCAAGGAGACCGACGTCTCCAAGACAGCTTTTCGCACCCGGTATGGACACTACGAGTTTTTGGTCATGCCATTTGTGCTGACCAACGCCCCTGCTGCTTTCATGGATTTGATGAACTGGGTGTTCAGACCGTACCTGGATCAGTTCGTGGTGGTATTTATTGATGATGTGCTCATCTACTCTCGAGATCAGGCGCAGCACGGACAACACTTGCGGATGATTTTGGACACATTGAGACGGCATAGGCTATATGCCAAGTATAGCAAGTGTGAGTTCTGGTTGAGGGAAGTGACCTTTCTAGGTCATGTGATATCAGGGGATGGCTTGGCTGTGGATCCAGCCAAGGTTAAGGCAGTGCTCAGGTGAGAGAGACCACGTACAGTAACAGAGATCCGCAACTTCTTGGGACTGGCAGGCTACTACCAGCAGTTTATCAGGGGTTTCTCACAGATTGCAAGTCCTATGACATAGCTGACCCGGAAGGACGTGCCTTTTTCTTGGATAGAAGCTTGCGAGGCATGTTTTCAGGAGCTGAAGGAGAGGCTGACTTCGGCTCCCGTTGTTACCATTCCGGACAGCAGTGGTGGTTTCGTTGTGTACACGGATGCCTCTTTGCAGGGGTTGGGGGGTGTGCTCCTGCAGCGGGGTTACATTGTCGCTTATGCTTCACGGCAACTGAAGCCCCATGAGCATAGCTACCCTACCCATGACCTAGAGCTGGTAGCTGTCGTCTTCGCACTGAAGACTTGGAGGTACTACCTGTACGGTGAGACTTTTGAGATTTTCATAGATCATAAGAGCCTCAGGTACTTGTTTGATCAAAAGGAGCTCAATATGAGACAGAGACGTTGGTTAGAGCTCCTGAAGGACTATGACTGCAGCATTTCCTACCATCCAGGGAAGGCCAACGTGGTGGCTGACGACTTGAGCCGGAAGGCGCCCGCCCACTTGGCCAGTTTACAGGCACAGAGTTGGAGACTCATGGAGGAGATGGGTAGTTGGCGACCCCTAGAGTTATTGGGGCATTGTGGGGCAGTGACTGTGACACGACAGACGAGGCCAGAGCTAATAGATCGCATCATCACAAGACAGATGGCAGACCCGTACCTGTAGTCGTTGCGTGACAGAGTACTGTCAGGGGACCCTGGAGACTTCTCCTTTACCGACGAGGTGCTGTGCATGAGGGGACGTTTGTGCATTCCCTGGGACGAGGAGCTGTTGAGAGAGCTCCTGACTGAGGCACACGGTTCCAGGTTCACCATACATCCCTAGAACACAAAGATGTATCATGATATGAGACGTGACTTTTGGTGGAGGGGAATGAAGTGGGATGTAGGTGAATTCGTACAACAGTGTTTAGTGTGCCAGCAGGTGAAAGCCGAGCATCAGAGGCCTGCAGGGCCATTGCATCCACTTCCAGTGCCAGAGTGGAAGTGGGAGAGCATCACCATGGACTTGGTGGTGGGCTTGCTCATTACCCAGCGAGGACACGACGCAATCTGGGTGATTGTAGACAGATTGACGAAGATGGCACGTTTCTTGCCGATTCGAGTCACTTTGGGACCAGCACAGTTGGACGAGAGGTATATCCACGACGTAGTACGTCTGCACGGAGTTCCGTGGGAGATTGTATCTGACTGGGATACCTGCTTTACATCCTATTTTGGGCTGAGTTTCAGCAGGCCTTGGGGACACGGTCGAGGTTCAGTACAGCATACCACCCCCAGACGAACGGACAGTCAGAGCGCACGATACAGACGCTTGAGGACCTTTTGCGTGCCTGTGTATTGGACTGGAAGGGCTCTTGGGAGGAGCACTTGCCCCTGGCGGAGTTTGCATATAATAACAGCTATCACTCGAGCATCGGCATGGCATCCTATGAGGCTTTGTATGGACGGCGGTGTATTGCACCCTTGAGTTGGGTTGAGGTGGGGACCAAGTGGGAGGTTGGCCCCAGGCAGATTCGGCAAAGTCAGGAGGTGATTGAGCAGATTCACAGGCGACTCCGCATTGTCAGGAGTAGATAGAAGAGCTATGCCAATCAAAGCATAGAGAGGTGCAGTTTGAGGTTGGGGATCACGTGTTCGTTCGCGTTTCACCCATGAAGGGCCTACAGCATTTTGGGGTGAAAGCAAGCTCGTGTCGAGGTTTGTGGGGCCCTTTGAGGTCCTGGAGTGGGTTGGACCCGTTGCTTACAGGCTTTCCCTTCCTCCCCAACTTTTTGGTGTGCACGACGTGTTCCATGTGTCCAACCTTAGGAAGTACGTCACTGATCCCAATCACGTTCTGAGCCACGAGAGCGTCAAGGTGGGTGACGACCTGACCTACCCCGAGCGACTAGTGTAGATACTAAACAGAGCCATCCAGAGTTTGAGACGGAAGCAGGTACCCTTGGTGAAGGTCTTGTGGAGGAGACAGAGGTACGAGGAGGCTACCTGGGAGCCTCAGGCGACGATGCGAGAGCGGTACCCGGAGCTCTTTGAGGGTGCGTCTTTTCAGACCAACTTTGGTCCTCTTTGAGTTTGTTATGTGTATGTTATTCTTTCTCCGCACCCTAGTTAGCTCAAGTTTCGGGGACGAAACTTCCTTTGAGTTTGTTATGTTGTTAAGACCCGTGTTATTAAGCCTTTTTAAGACGTCCTTACTTTAGGTCAGACATCTGATAAGACGTCTGGACTGAGGGTCAAACGTCTTGCAAGACGTCTGAAAATCAAAATTTTCATGTACGAGCTTGCGTCTGCGCACAAACAGTACACGTCCCTTGTTTTCTTCTCCTTCTCTCTCCTCTCGCCCGTCGCAAACCCTAACCCCACACCTTATATAACCCCCCTCCTCTCCCTCACACCACCCCCACTTCCAGCCACTTCCTCTACCCGCCAGCGAGTGCAGTCGAGCAAGAGCGGCGGAGAGGAGGAGCGTCGTGAGAGGAGAGGAGGAGCAGCATGAGAAGGAGAGGAGAGAAGGCTTGCGAGCTCGTGTGGGAGCTTGCTGGTGAGCTCACGGCCGGTCGGCGCGTGCGCAAGGCGGAGTGCGTCGGGGAGGTCCTCCCCAACACTGTTGCAGCCGGAGCAGCAGCCGAGCGGGCGCAGTGCGGCCACGCACAGTGCGAGAAGTTGAAGGTAGGTTCTGGTTCTGGGATTTTCCCAAAATTAGACGTCTGGAGTGACCGCCAGACGACGGTGTAGATATCTATAGGTGGTGCTAGACATCTGAGGAGGAGGCTTTGTGAAGGTACATCTTCTTGCGGATATAGCCATGCAGGCCTCTCCACTGAGACACTGTTCCCTACCCTTTTTGAGAAGATTTCGGTTGATTCATGTAGGTGTTGCTTTGGGAAGGCGCAGGACACGCCCTCCCACACACTTCGGACATCTGGGCGAGGCACCAGATAACGGCCACGTGCTACTTCTACTCTTCGGAAAAGACTGCAATCAAGATCGTTCCCACGAGGAACATTCGAGATCAAGAAAGAGACCTGATAATTATATTAAGTGGTGAAAGAAAGAATAATTAGTTAAAGGAAGAAAGAAATTGAAAAACAACTACTACCTGTCCACCTTTACTGCTTTAGTAGTTGGTTGCCACTCTACTCAGCGTTCGCTGACGTTTTGTACTCATAACCTTTTTCAGGTCTAGGTGTTGAGCAGCCAAAGCATACGGCTGCAGGGGGTGTTGGGCCCAGTAGAGCCCAGTAGTGGTAGTTCTTTTTTACTCGTTTGTAGTAGTGAGTAACTTCTTGTACTTTATATTCTATACTCTTTCATTCTTCACATTATATTTCTGTACCCGGTTACTTTCCTACTGTTGTGGTGGTGTGTACTGTAGTAGTTTACTTCTTTACTGCTGTACTTTGTTACTGTTAGTTACTAGAATGGTGAATGTGGTTTATTTTACTGCTTTTTGGTTACTTTCTCGTTGGACGATTGGGTCTCGGGATCAGTCGAGTCGGTCAGGTCTCGTGTCCTGTAGGGATTTGGGAACCAGGTCGTAACATGTATTCTTCCATCTTGAGATCTACAATCCTAGTGCCATGTCATCCACCGTATAATTTTAGTTGATATCAAAAAGCGTTGAAGCCTAGGTGTTAGTGGAAAGCAATGAAGAACCTTCTAAGGTTGTCTCCTCTTACTTTCATTTTTAAATTCCTTATATCTCTCATGTCCACATTCGGGACAACTACTCAAGTTTGTGAATTTATTTATGAAAAGAATGCAGCCATTTGGACATGCATCAATCTTCTAACAGTATAAACCAAGCTTGAGACTCTATTTCCTTACCTCATACCATGAAGTCGAAAAATCATTAGGATTATTCAACAGCTCAACAATAAACTAAAGTATTTCTGACATGAATTTAGCACTAGCTCTGTTCATAACCTTCAGTTGAAACATCTTCAATAAAAATGACAACTTTGACATTTTTGTAACACTGGGAGCAATAGGATCCTCAGCCGCCTTAATAGAATCATAGAACGGATCACAACTGAATGGATCTTCATCTGTATTTATATCCTCTCCTATTCTCATATCGTTCAACATTTCTTGTATTTCTTCACCTCCACTATCAGCAATTTCCTTGTCAATCTCTTCTTCAACAGTGTTCTCATTGTTTATGACTTTCTCAGTAAACTCCTCTCCATGAGCTACCCAAGTAGTGTAATGCTGCCACCACTCATTACAAATCAAGTGCTCGAGCATAGTATTAGATCATGCAAGGAACAATTCAAACATCTTTTGCATTGGCAGAAATTATCAAGTTCATTTCCTTACCTAAATATCTTCCTATCGTCATCAAAGGCCAAATCCAGGAATGAAATTACTCTATCCTTATATCTAGTGTAATTTGAACCCCACAATTCAATCTAAGATTTATCCATTATAGCCTAAAATTTAATATAAATAAATCACTTATTAGGAAGGGAAAGGATTGAATGATGTGTATCTTGATTAAGATTTTCACTTAGGTTTGCTCGTTATATGTAACCTTAGTGCAGTAAAATTTCGGTAGCATCTCCCTGCACTTTGCTAGTATACCCCCCAATACTAACCTTAGCTAGATTTCCTTTAACACCCTATTAAGGGTACCATAAGAAACTAGATAAGATTAGTTGGTATACCAGAGAAGAGCAGGAAGAAGCAACTAAAATTTCACCACACAAAGTTACATGTAACGAGCAAAACTAAGTTGTGATCAAATCTTTAATGACCTTCTTTAGTTTGGTACTTCACCAAACTATAGTTGATTGAGCTTATGACATGCTACAAAGACAACATATCATGCATGTAGGTGAGGTGTACATACACTTCCTGCATTATCCGTATAACATGATCATAAGTCTCAACAGGCGAGTAATTTGGAGACAATTTGACTCGGAGGGCTTTTACCTTAGGGGTTAGAATGCCTAATGTTTGGCCTCGCGTGCATATATCTTCTTTAGCAAGTGTGTGTATCTAAAAAATAAGTAATTTGAACATTAAAGAAATTCAACAAAAAACTAAAATATCATTTAATTAAATTAAAAAGATTGAATGTATATATACCTCAAACTACTCAAGCTTCCGAGTATACCCGACACTGATAACCTGCAATTTCAAAAGCAAAATTAATTAAATAACAGATTATAATCGTAAATGTTATAAGAGATAAAGAGGGGAGGGGGGCGGAGGCTGACGCCATGGTTAGGGTTTTGGAGGAAAAGGGTGGGAGTGGTGTTGGAGGTGAGGAGGGGGCAAAGAGATAAGGAGGCTTGGAGGTGAAGAATGGTAGGGAGGATGGAATGGAGATAAATAGTGGAACGAGGGGAAGTGAAGTGGGAAGGGGGACGAGGGGGTTTTAATGGGAGGAGGAGAGGTCATGGAGGGGCATTGTGGTTGTGACACGTGGCAAGTAGGGGGTTATAAAAAGATCCAAGGCCAGGAAAGGGTGTTTGGTATCCTCCATAACAAATAGTACCATCACACTCGTATCTAGGAACTTCCTGTAGTCCTCCAATTCCCCAACACTCCCATCCTCCCCGACCCCCACAGGGTAGCTGACCAAATGCACCATTCCCATCTCCCCCACATTCTTCCCACCATACTCCATCCACATCCAGTCCCCAATCTCCCTCACCCTCCTCACACACTTCAACTCGTCCGGCCTCCAAAACACCTTCTCCACTCCCCCCATGTGCTCCCTCGATAGCCCCAACCTAAACCCCCTCACAACCCCGCCCCCACTCTCCCAACATCCAACCCCGATCTCTATGCCTCTCCTCCCATCCATCGACCTCTGGTTTAAGTTGGCCGACCCCACCACCAAGTACTCATCATCCATGATCATCAATTTTGAATGCACGTATATCATGAACCTTCTGTTCCTCTAGGTCCGCCCGTAATCACTTTATCACTCGGGCGGGATGGCAGGGATCATCTCCCCACCTCTATTTGCCTTGCGGTTCACAAGGTAGAAGAAGTTCAAGTAGCCCCTTGGGTGGGAGCATTAGTAGACGTCACTTAGTGCCTCTGCTATCAGCATATACATCATGGACATGGTGAGCCTCATCTAGTGCAGCATCTCCTGCACCACATTAATCTACCAGTTATGGAACCACGATTCCACTTTATTAGCCATACTAGCTTATTCTCATTCATACATATACATATAAGTAGCTATTCTACCTAGGTTTTAAATCCTAGATTCTAACTAGGTTCTATGGGGTCCCTTGGCTCCTTATAACCTATAATTGTAATTGAAAGATTCTCCAACACTATGGTTTAGAAACCACATTCCTAAACCATTGGTTCATCTAAGCACCATTTAGCTTAATAGAAGGTCATCCAAACCATAATGAGCATTGAAATTTGAAACACACTTTGGTTTTTTTCCCAAACATATGATCCCCATCATAAAAATCTATTCTATGCCTTCAACATTTGCACATTTCCTTAGGTTTATTTTTAGGCTTTTATGCAATTTTAACCTTTGAAATGATATCCATATGCACTTCAATACCCTCCCAAAACCCCCAAATGCATGAGGAGGAGGAGGACAGTAGGACAAGGAGAGGATTAGGGGGCAACAAGAGGGGTTGGGGAGGAGGAGGGTGCTGGCAAGTCATGATAAATTCATCATCAGCTATATCTAGCTTTAATTAGTCAAAATCCATTGATAAATGCTCCTACCTAACCGCTAGAAGACCGTAATTCACTACATATTCATTCTAAGAGATAACATTAAAATGGGGGTGAATCTACAGTTTTAACATAATATCCTAAATACAGAGCAATCACGGGGTTTCTCAGGGGTTAATTAAAGGTCAAATGGTCATAAATGTCTAAAAAGTGGGTTCATGCAGACAGAAACATGTTTTCATGCGTTTCGAGAATTAATGGACATCTAAAACCCTAAAAATAGACCTGCTTAATTAATTGAGGTTCTAGTCAGGGTAAAATTCACCTAAATTTTCTATGTATCCTTGATTTAACCATTGGAACCCAATTTGACCTAAAGTAGTCTCAGATAGACAGTTGCCCTAATTTGGGTTTCTATGCAAATTATCCAGTCAAACTTGATCAAAACCTGAATCCAACTTCACCATCAGATTCCTTGGGTCTAGATTAGGTTTGTACTAAAATTTAAACCCAATCAGAGATCATCTTGACCTAGTTTGCATTTTAATCTAGTTTGACTCATTTTATCACATACGCACCCCTAGATTTTTGAATTCCTTACAAATGGGTCCCCAAGTTTGTCATCTTCTTTGCAATCAGGTCCCTCTACCATTATCGTGGAGGAATTCCTACTCCGGTGACCTTCAAGTAGGGATTTCTCCCTGATTGATTGGCGAATCCCTTCCAAAATTGGATGGGAGACTCCTAAGAGAATCCTCTACGATCTAAACCTACTCCTGGACCATGATTCTTTCCCAAAAGATCATGCGAATCCTTTGAAGTTTAGGGTTCCTTTGTGCGCAAGGTTCACGTGCTTCCAAGCTTGGAATGCCTTCTTAAGCCCTTTAAAAGGACCCAGGTCGCATCTCCGACCTCCTTAGCGAGGTTTGGGGCCAAAAACTTCTTCAAATCCTTACCTCCGGCCCCTCTCCGACCGAGCTCCGACAAGCTTCTCAGACCTCCTTCCAGCCATTAGACAGTCAAATCAAGTGGCCCATTATCTTCCTCACCTTCCTCCGCCTCTCGCCAGCCAAAGCGAAGGCTCCCTGACCTCCTTCTTCCTTGCCATCCCCCTTCGGAGAGTTTGTCTTCTCCGTCGTCGGCCTGCCAAACCTGGCGCGGACCATACCCCTTTCAACCATTAGATTAGGTCAGTTAAGTTCCCTTAGTTTTCTAGGTTCTAGCTCTATATTCAAAACCTAAAAATAACCCTCGATGCCGACATTCGCCATCATCTTCCTCGACTCCGACCATACCTCTGGTGAGGTTTTCCTTTCACCACACACGTCCAACCGCCTCACCAATACCCTCACAACCTCCACCATACCTCCATGAACCAAACCCCCATTTTTATTTCCCATTCCATCCACGCATGTGACTCCCCGAACACACCCATCACCGACCACCTTCTCCATCATCAACCAAGCACCACGCACCACTACACACCATGAATTCACCGCCACCACACTCCACACCCTCCGGCAAAGCTATTGAGCAATTTTAATGTGGTTGTGAGGCCTTCTTTCATGTTTCAAGTACAAGACCTTCGACCGCCATTGACGGAGCTTCATGTGACCTTAAAGTAGGTGTTCTTACTCCAGCAGTCCCAAGCGCCACCTCCAGGTGGTGCGAAATCAACACCTCCAGACTCCCAGGTCCTCAATTGGAAGAAAGAGGTGCAGTTATGACTCTAATTTGCGAAGACACCCTCAGCAGCTATGCCAATTAGAGAAGCTTCCTTGCTGCAGGTGCATGCGAAAGAAGAGTGGGATCCACATCGTTCCTGGAAGAGCACTTGTCTTCACATAAATTATTTTTGTGCTATTGGTTTACTGCCTTAGACACTTGGGGGTGAGGTCCCCTTCACCCTTACACACACTTGACCTGCCTACTCACTCCTCAGCTACTACCCACTGCTGGTAGCCCTGGACCTGGTTACTGTGCTCTACCGAAATACCTAATTAAGACCAGTTATCTGAGGAAGAGGAGAGGAGGAAGGAAAGAAAGAGAGAGCGGGGGAGAGGAGGGTTTTGCTCTGAGTTGGTTTCCCTTGCTCAACACTTAGCTGTGAGAGAGGACCCTTGTGCTCTCTGAGGAAAGAAGAGGCTTTGAGAAAAGGAGAAGGGCAGAAGGAAAGGAAACACAGAAGAAGAAGAGAGGAGCCGTGCTAGAGAAGAAGAGAAGAGAATGAAGGAAGGAGAAAAGAAGAAAGCCTGAAGATCAGAGAGAAACACTGTAGTAGGCAACATTTAAGTCGTCTGATCACTGTTCATTTATTTGATTTATTTGAGTAACTGATATGTGCTTAATTAAAACTAATAATTGGTGATCTAAATCACCATTATTTTGTCTTACATCTCTTTTTGTCACATTTAACTCTTGAAATACTCGTGTTCTTATTGAATATCAATTTTGAGTAATTGTTATTCATTGAAATATCTTCATTGGCTTCATTCATTGTGCTCATTTATATATTCATTACGATTAGCGTGTGAATTCCAATTTGGTCTCTAATTGCGTAGCAATCATAGGTCTTAATTGACCTAAATTTGGCTAGGACTTAGCATAAGTTAGGGTATTTCATGCATGCATAAGCAATATTTGCATCTTTACTATTCCTCCTATAGTTATGCATAGAATAACGCTATAATATACTAATTAAGTGCATTATATAAATTGCAGGAAATAAGAAGCTTAGGAGCTGGATTTGAGACTGGATCTGAAGCTGGACCTGAAGCCAGAGTTGCAGCAGAGCTAGAGCAGAAGACCAAGAATAGGATGTAGTAGACAATAATGTAAGGGGTTGAGGTATGCTATTCAGTTAAGTAGGAAAAAAGCAGTAAACTACAAAGACTTAGGTCCATCCTAGCCCTAGGATAGCCTAAAAGCTTCCCCAAGCATTAGCCACCCTTAGATTAGGTCACTATACCCTCGAAAGCCCTAAAACCCTATTTCCAGCCTTTATCTGGACGTCTAGATGAGTTATAGGACGTCCAGAACCCTTAGCCACAACTCGCGCACCTAAAACCCACTTCTACAGCATTTTAAGACATCCAGACACTTGGTCTAGACGTCCAATTTCTGCAGACAGAACCTTAATTTTTCCTTGCCTCTGTTTGGACGTCTAAACAACAAGTCTGGATGTCTAACTTTTCATTTTAAGACGTCTGACACTATTGTCAGATGTCTGGAATTGCTCTCTAGTTCCTGTTTTTGAATTCAAGCTTGGATCTTGAATTCCTAGGTCCCTAAACCTAATTCCAACCCCATAAGACCCTAAATTAAGGTACCCTAACCCTAGTACATCACCTCTAGACCTCCCTAAGGACCTAATTAAGTTCTCACTAAACCTACTTGACTTTGATCTTAGTTAATTCCATCAGCCTATTCAATTGGACTCATTGAGTCCAATTGAGTCCTGATCTTAGTCCAATTGACCTAGACCTACCTTAATTGAGTTGCTTTACTCTCAATTAGGGTTTCACACATCCAATTAAACTTGTATCAAGTTTAATTGCATTTTACCTTAATGAATTACGGTTTATAACACTAATTTGAGACCTACCTTGACCTCAACCCACTAGAACCTAACTTAATCAACCTAGACACCTAGGTTTCGACTCACACACACCCACACACACCATCTACACGAAAATACCTAGCCTAGAGTTCTCTAGAACTCTCTACCATGTGTTGTTGCCTTGGTTGCTAAAAATAGCAACCAAGATGCATTCAATTTTTAGATCCACCAAATGTGGATCTAAAATCCCCCTATCCATCCTCTCTCTCACTCTCCCACGAGCTCCCACCATAGGCCTCTCTAGAAAGTTCTACACTTCTTTAGAGAGGCTCCCTTGGGCCTACTGAAAGGACCTTTGGGTGGCCATTTGCACCCATCTAGCCTTCCATCTAGTTTTAGCTTCATTCCACCTCCATTACTCCACCTCCATCTCCACAAGCACACCATGGCATCCCCATCACCTCCACGCCAGGCCTAGATCACCTCCAACTTCTCTCCAAGGGTTGGCCTAAGCACCATTGGCCGCCCCTCCTCTCAACCAAGTCAAAGGCCATCGGAGATACCTCCGAATTCCCTTCATTCTATTAACTAGATAAGTAGCATAGTTCTTCATAGATTAATGCTTTATTACTGCTTAGTAGTGTAGCTCCATATTCTCCCCAAATGATGCATGCATAATTCCCCCCATAGATTCATGTATGCAGTCGTTTTCTGTTAGCTTGTTTATTGCTTTCAAGCTTTCATGTGAAAGCTTTCCGTGAGCTTCACTCTGCAACCACCATGATGCAATCAATGAAATCATCTTTTATATATCTCTATGTCTATGTGTGAAAATCACCATGAGCTGATTGCCATATTTCCTTGTGATTAAAATTGCATGCACGAAATTTGTATTCTCTTGCAACTAAGCATGTCGTGCATCAATACGAATTATTGTAAACTCGCATGCATTTCTGAATAAGTAGAGCGAGTTAGATTGAATTTAAATCTACATTTTCTAAACGCCTCCTAGAGACGAACGACTGGGACTTAAGTCTCATTATTTTATAAATTAGTTTTGACGAGTGCTTTCGCGCACTATACTACGACGAGATCTTTGTTTTCTAAACATGCTCGAGAATCGCCTCCTGTCAAATTGTGCTGTTGTCAGGGAAGCAACGAAATTGATTTCGATCTTTTAAGCTTTTAGTGACAAATATTCCTCTGTTTGTTTGTTGGATGTGCAGGAAAGTAGGAAAAATGGGATCTGCGCACATATCAGGCGTAGAAAAATCATTAGGTGCACATCTCCTCTTAGATTAGGATTTCCTTTTTTCGAACCCTAGGCTAGATTTCCTTCTAGCAATTTCATTTTAAAAAATGCTTATTTATTTTCATGAAAAAAAAAGTCTAGGTAGTTAGATTAGGTTTCCGTTTAAATCTTAGGTTAGTTTGCTTGAAAAAAAAAGGAAAACAATTTGAAAAAAAAAGCTTTTCCCTAAAAAAAAACCAAAGTTTTTGAAAAAAAAAATTGAAAAGAAAAAAAAATCATTTTGGTGGAAAGTTTGAATTTTGAATTCAAACACCTTTTAAAAGCTTTTCCACCATTCTTTGATTTTCGGCTATATTTCAAATTCCGACTTAAAAATTCAATTGCCAAAAAATTAATAAGCAAAAAATTATGAAATTCTTATTATACCTTCATTTTCAAACTATCTTTCAAATGAAACCATTCATTTGAAGAAATTCAAAGTAGAAATTTTGAAAAATTTGTGAAGTGTAAGGGGATCAGAGTGACCCAGATTTAAAAGTTTTCAAAATTCAAAAATCAATTCCAAGCAATCCATAAATCAGTTTTAGCTAAAAATGATGGTGTTTAAAATCTTATCTCATTGGCTTTAATTTTCATATTTTTCCTAAATTTTTGAAGATCATTTGATACTGTTTCAAAGTAGAAAACCGACCAGGGTCAAAATTGCAGATCTAATCCTCTGACATGTAAAAATCTCTATAAATTTGGTTGAAATAGTAAAAATTATAAAAAAATATTCTCTGAAATGATAATTGAAAAGGAAATCTACTTACCAAATTTCAACTTATTCTGATTCAATTTTTATTAGAGAATTGTTCTTATTTTCATGGTTTGCTGAAAAAGAAAAAAAAAACCCTAGAATTGCATGAATCCTAGGTTACACCTTTAGGGTTACACTCTAGAGACCATACATTTGGGCTATACTAGACTTAATCAAGTCTAAGGTTTAGCCAGTGAGCTTGGTCACCTTGTGGGCTACTCACCATAAACCCCAGCTGAAGGAAAAAGGGGTTAAAATAAATTGTAAAACACAAAATAAATTCAAATTCGTTGTCGTACTACTGGGTGGTTTCAACTGCTCTTGCCAAACCTGGTGACTAAGTCTGTGGGGTAGTGTCAAATGACCGCGGCTAAGGGGTAACGGAACCAGAGGAGTGAGTCGAAGGAAGAACCTTTCCCTTAGTCCCCTCATAACCAGATTGGCTGGGTTAGCTTGACAAGCAATAATTACTTTCAGTCGGTTGAACAATAAATTTTCTCTTCAGGAATTAGAATTTTAAATGAAAAATATGGTCATCTGATCATAAGGACATATGATTGATAGGGCCTTAGCCTTGTCTGGCTGGTTGCACCAACCAAGGGGTTGGTTGGTGTATGCGAGGAAGGAGGTTACTCAGACCTCGATTGGTTGGACATTGGGAGCCGCTCCCAAGGAGGCGAGTCACTTCGGCCAGGCCATCTTCTCCCCAACCCTCTTCTTCTATCTACTTAACCATAATGGCTAACCTGGATCTAGACCTAATTAGGATTCAGAAGAGCTGGACCCACGAGCTTATTTGAGAGCTCAGATCACTGAATCAACTCAACCTTGGGATCAGAACTCAAGGTGGTGAAGATGACTTTTCACTTCACCTGATCCTTCTCCTCGGGTTACCGAAATGGTTGACCAATATCCTAACCCTGGATATTATTACCCATATCGGCTGGTCCCTCAAAGTACTGCATCTTATAACCCAAGATATGGATTTCATACTCCTCACCCATGGAATATGGGTAGACCTAATTCACCCCTTGGAACCCCTAAAGAACTACCAGTGCATATGCGACTGCATTATAGAATATAGAGAGCCATAGCTAGCGCAAAGGAGAAGGTCACATTCTGTCTAAACGAAATCTAAGCTACCACTGATCCAAACCAAAGATGAAGCTGGATTCCGTATCAAGTAGCTTTAATGGAACTCCTTTAGGGAACAACAGGGATAACAAGGCTAATTGGACAAAATCAGGAAACTCAAGAACTACTGCTTTTTAGAAATCAAGTGGAAAATAGCCTTGAAGACCTCGAAGAATTTGAAAAGACTATGTCGGACAGACACACAGGAGATTCTCGGGAGCAGATGCTGGAAGATAATTCAGGAGAAGAACAATCCAACTTGGATATGAGACAGGAGCAGGAAATATTCAGAATGGGTTCATCTGAGAACTCCATTTAGGAAACTAAGGAGGAAAGGACTGATATCTCCAAGACTGAGCCATAATCGGATTATCCTGAATCCTAGGAGATACCTCTTGGGCTAGATAACCCAACCATGATAAGAGAAGTAGATCCATTTGAGGATATGGATCTTGAGGCAAACATTACATGTGACACTACTGATCAATCTAGGCCACTTCCCATTATAGGTGAACCTATGCTAGAGACAACATCTTCTGATCTGCACTCTTCTTCTTTCACCTACATACCGAATTCGGATGTTAGCGATTGTGAGATGACACTTTCTATCCCTGATCCTGACATCCGAAGACCAGAAGTAGCTATGGATGACTTGACTGAAGAATTGGATATGCTACCTGAGGTAGGAATTACTGAGGAGCCCAAGGCATACGAGGGTGAAGCTTTGAGCAGAATGAGCTGGGGACTCACCTACCATCCTAGTCAATCTAATGGATGGCTCAACTCCGAGCCTGAATAGTCAACCTCCGATGAATCAGAGATGAGTACTGATGAGGATGAGGTAATTTTTGATGAGATTTCAGTGACCTCCCCACATATCTTCTACTTTCACGGATACGCCCATATGATCCAGAGCCTGGAGAGGGCGTGATCTTTGATGTCAATTATCATTATGAGGATCCCTATGACTAAGATTCTGGTTCTAAGATACACGTTGATCTACTCCCTCAGCAACTTCCTGCTGAATTGTGGGACATGATAAATCAGCTGAATCAACATCATGTCCCCCCCTCTTATTATCCTCTATTTTCCACCACCACTCCACACTTTCTTATAGCTAGACTTTTTGGAGTAGGGGTGCACAATCAGTTGGTTCGCATCTTCGGACCACTGATTCTAGGAGCACACGAGCACATCTTTCTCTTAATCTTGACCGACACCTATGCTAGAACTGATACATCTGATTGAGTTTTCGTCCAGTTGGAGGTGTTAAACTCAGCAACTACCTTACATTCTACCATCACCCTATACATACTCTCTTTATACATATCATATTTTTCTTTTAAGCATATTTCCTTTTCGCATATTGCATACTGTTAGGTTGGCCAATGCTAAATGTTAAAATTCAGGAGCAATTCCAGGTGATTTCTACCCATTTACTCTCTACTGTACTTATCTTCTTTTATATTCATGCATGAGAACATGTAAGAACTTAGGCATGGGGGGGTAGATACGACAAAACTGAAAATTTTTATGCCAACATTTACGAAAACCTCAGAGCTGCATGTCAAATGTACTTTAGGACCCTAAATAAAAGAACAATTGACTCCACCTCCAATACTCACATTGAAGCCAAAAATCGTCCGCAACAGCCACTTCCGACTCACTCGCTCACCTTTTGTTCTAAATTTAGGGTCAAGCTAAATGTAACCCGAAAAGGAAATTTCATGAAGTACGAATATAAGAGGTTACTTGTTTATAGCTTATATACATAGTGCATCCGTGAATAAGATTATCTTATTAAGAGAATGCAGTAGGGATTTTATCCCCTAGTTGATTCCTGTAATATGGAATCCAGTACAACTTTTCACACACACGTAGAATTTGCAATGGATTCACGGTGAAGGCTGATAAACGTCTTTAGTCAATTGAGAAGTAGTGCCCCTTTTCCTAAACCCTTGGACAGTGTTTTAGGAGTTAGGCAGATCTTCTTCCAAAAATCCACCAAATAGTGTGAAATGAGAATAGAGAGTACTGGTGCTCTGAGATTAGTGCAAGGAATCTGGAATCATAGATAATTTGGAGATGATACTTAGAGATTAGGCATAGTTTTTGCTCTTGGTTCCTGTGTATACATTTTTGTGCGAAATTTTGAGAGCCACCAAATAAGGCAATTACGCGGAGAGTGAGTTTTCATAAAACTAGGGCTAATGTGGATGGTTATGACCATTCTTTATGGAATCCTCGGTTGAAGGAGGGTATTGATGTCAAGGTCAAAAATACACCGTCCTATCCGTCTCTTCTGGTGCCGTGAGTAGGCACTTCCACCAAATAAGCTACCCAATGTCTCTTGAGTACCACTAATGCCTAATAATGCCTCCTTAATAAAGTTCATGAATGTGTGCTAGCTTGTGTTGTGTTAAAAAAATTATACATAGAAAAAATAGGGAGGAAAAACAAATGAAAAAAAAGAAAAATTGAAAAAGAAAAAAATTAGAAAAAGAAGAAAAAGCAAAGAAAAAGAGTGTGAATATTTAGTGTTTATTTCAGTTGCATTGAGGCAATACCACCAAATAAATTTGAGATCCACCAAATAAGGCCTTAACCTATCTTTCTATGTTTCTGACTGCCCAAATATTAGCTAAGGAATTTTGACTTAGTGTTAGGGTTATGGAACTCAATTAAAGTGTTAATGCCAAGTGAGACCACCAAATACGGATCTTACATGAGAATCTGGTGAGATTGTGAGCTCTAAGAAAAAAATAGAGAGAGTAAGAGAGAATGAATACAAAGGAACCAAAAGAGACCATAGTTTTTCTCATCTTTCTCTGAGATGAGTGACTTGACAATCCAGGAATCTAGATTCTGAGGTACTAATTTCTATGTAGCATCAAGTGAGAGTGAGCCACCAAATAAACACCTGCATCCCTCAGACATTCTCTACCCAAGCTTAAAGTCGAGGTGGAATTCATAGAATATCTTGAATATCTCGAGGGAAGAAGTCTGCCTATCCAGCTAGAATTTGACTAGGGGTCAAGTATACGCTTTAGAGGTGAATCAGGTATTTCACTCGAATCTGTTACAAAAGCTACGTAGTTGCACTTTCATATTTGTCTGGATTTCTAGAATATAGGATGAAAACAAAAAGGAGAAAAATCTCTAGGCATACACTTGATAAAAAAATCAATCCCTTAGGCACCCTTCTGTGAATAATTAGTTTTGCATTTGCTAGGGACAAGCAAGATTTAGGCATGGGGGTATAATTGCATAGCAATCATAGGTCTTAATTCACTTAAATTAGGCTAGGACTTAGCATAAGTTAGGGTAGTTCATGCAAGCATAAGCATTATTTGAGTCTTTACTATTCCTCATATAGCTATGCATAGAATAATGCTATAATATACTAATTAGGTGCATTATATAAATTGCAGAAAATATGAAGCTCAGGAGCTGGATTTGAGACTAGATCTGAAGCTGGACCTGAAGCTAGAGTTGCAGTAGAGTTGGAGCAGAAGACCAAGAATAAGATGTAGTAGACAATAATGTAAGGGGTTGAGGTATGCTATTCTGTTAAGTAGGAATAAAGCAGCAAACTACGAAGAACATAGGTCCATCCTAGCCTGAGGACAGCCTAGAAGCTTCCCCAAGCCTTAGCCACCCTAAGATTAGGTCACTGTACCCTCAGAAGCCCTAAAACCCTATTGCCAACCTCTATCTAGACTTCCAGATGAGTTACAGGATGTCCAGAACCCTTAGCCACAATCCGCGCACCTAAAACCCACTTCTACAGCATTTTAAGACGTCCAGACACTTGGTCTCGATGTCCAATTTCTCCAGATAGAGCCTTAATTCTTCCCTGCCTCTGTTTGGATGTCCAGACAAGCCTGGACATCTAACGTTTCATTTTAAGATGTCTGACACTATTGTCTGACGTCTGGAATTGCTCTCTAGTTCCTATTTTTGAATTCAAGCTTGGATCTTGAATTCCTTGGTCCCTAAACCCAATTCCAACCCCATAGGAACCTAAATTAAGGTACCCTAACCGAAGTACATCACCTCTAGACCTCCCTAAGAACCTGATTAAGTCCTCACTAAACCTACTTGACTTAGATCTTAGTCAATTCCATCAACCTATTCAATTGGACTCATTGAGTCCAATTGAGCCCTGATCTCAGCACACACTGTCCAATTGGACTTAGTGGGAGTCCAATTGACCTAGAACTACCTTAATTGAGTTGTTTTACTCTCAATTAGGGTTTCACACATCCAATTAAACTTGTACCAAGTTTCATTGCATTTTTCGTTAATGAATTAGGGTTTACAACCCTAATTTGAGACCTACCTTGACCTAAACCCACTAGAACCTAACCTAATCAACCTAGCCACCTAGGTTTCGACCCACACACACCGACACACACCATCTACACGAAAATACCTAGCCTAGAGTTCTCTAGAACTCTCTACCATGTGTTGTTGCCTTGGTTGGTAAAAATAGCAACCAAGATGCATTCAATTTTTAGATCCACCAAATGTGGATCTAAAATCCACCCATCCATCCTCTCTCTCACTCTCCCACGAGCTCCCACCATAGGCCTCTCTAGAGAGTTCCACACTTCTCTAGAGAGGCTCCCTTGGGTCTACTGAAAGGACCTTTGGGTGGCCATTTGGACCCATCAAGCCTTCCATCTATTTTTAGCTTCATTCCACCTCCATCTCCACAAGCACACCATGGCATCCCCATCACCTCCAGAACTGGCCTAGATCACCTCTAACCTCTCTCCAAGGGTCGGCCTAAGTACAATTGGCTGCCCCTCCTTCTCCTCTCAACCAAGTCAAAGGCCATCGGAGCTACCTTCGAATGCCCTTCATTCTGTTAGCTAGACAAGTAGCATAGTTCTTTGTAGATTAATGCTTTATTACTGCTTAGTAGTGTAGCTCCATATTCTCCCCCAATGATGCATGCATAATCCCCCATAGATTCATGTATGCAGTCGTTTTCTGTTAGCTAGTTTATTGCTTTCAAGTTTTCCGCGAGATTCACTCTATAGCCACCATGATGCAATCAATGAAATCATCTTTTATATATCTCTATGTCTATGTGTGAAAATCACCATGAGCTAATTGCCATATTTCCTTGTGATTAAAGTTGCATGCAGGAAATTTGTATTCTCTTGCAACTAAGCATGTCGTGCATCAATACGAATTATTGTGAACTGGCATGCATTTCCAAATAAGTAGAGCGAGCTAGATCAAATTTAAATGTACATTTTCTAAGCACCTCCTAGAGATGAAAGACCAGGACTCAAGTCTCGTTATTTTATGAATTATTTTTGACAAGCATTTTCGTGCACTATACTACGACGAGATCTCTGTTTTCAAAACATGTGCGAGAACCTCCTCCTGTCAGTCCCTGTGTTCGACCTCGAACTTCATTTCTTGATTTCGAGTAATAAATTTATTTGTTTTCATGCTATTTTGGCTATATTACAACGAAGCAATTTTAAAACACCGATTTAGCACATAAACATTTTGGCACCGTTGCCGGGGAGTAACGTGCAATTCACCGCTATTCTTGTTCTATTTGATTATATCTGAGTGCTAACTTGCCCTGTTTGATTTCTTATGATTTTGCAAGGTACATCACTGTTGGTGCTAGAGCACCACGATCATTTGTTTTGATGATAACAAAACACGTGTTATTTAACATTTGCAATTTGAGTCCTAGATTTCAGGTCAATTGCAAATGTGGACATGTTTAGACGGAGTTCGAGCTCGCATCCAAGACGGATTGGAGGAGCTTGACGGAAAACAGAGGAGGTTCGCGTGGAGCGACAGATTGAAGATAGAAGACAAGAAGAATAGGATAGATTCTTTTTAATCCTTTCATGTACTTTTATCTTTATTTTTCTTGCTCTTTATTTTCCTTAGAAAATTATGTTAAAGAGCCTCAAAGAACCCTAACAGTAGTCCTAGGAACACCGGCACAACCCTAGGATACTTAGGTTTTCTGTAGAATACTTAGAAAACCAATATAGGGTTCAAACAGCACTTCCAGACGTCTAATTCCCAAATCAAACGTCTGATAAAGTATTTTAAGACGTCTGACTGTTGTTTCAGACGTCTGATATCTGTTAGGCTGGGATAGCTAGTTCTGTCTGACGAAATCAGACGTCCAGATATTATACCAGACGTCTTAGGAGACGTCTGATGGACTTGCCAGACGTCCAGATAGTGGACCGTTGGCTAACTTAGCAGGCACTCAAGATTATGACCGTTAGAGCCTTATCAGACGTCCTTAGGCCTTTCCAGACGTCTGATAAATGACCGTTTTGCCTCGGCTGACCCAAAATCTCTTCTCAGAGATTTTCTAGCCGTTGCAACGTTTGGAAATCAATTCCCACAGTAGAAGTAGGTTTCCAGACGTCCAGACATAGTTCCAGACGTCCTGTATGTCGTCTAATGGACTTGCGCAAAAACCCTGTTTAGATCTGATCCAAGTCAGGGAGAGACCCGCCCAAAATAAGACGTCTGACATTGGAATCAGACGTCTTAAAGTGGCCTTCCAGACGTCTGATGCCAGAGTTAGACGTCTGATAACCCTGTCAAATGTAATCATTGTCCTGATTTCGGCCTGATTCTCTTGGACTTTGTACCCAACGGCTATGGAAGCTTTTCTAAGCCTTCCAAAGCCTTCCTAAGGCCTCTATAAATAGAGGGGAACCTTTGTAACACAAATACACACTTAGAGACACAAGATACACACCAAGAGACACCTTGTAATACACTCTCACACTCTTGTGTCCAAGAGAAGCCCTTGCTCTCCAAGCTTAAGCTCCATTCCCTTAAGAGCATCAAACCTTCGCGCACCCGCTCTCCCGCCGTTGTTCACGAGAGCGACATTACGCCGTTGCGTGGCTCACGCACCCGCGTCATCATCGACGCACTCCTTGCAAAGGGGAGTTTCCTAATTCCTATAGAAGCTTAGGTTTAAATTCCTTTGTTGGCTCTATAGGTTTGTTGTTTATTTTATCTTTGTCTTTTGGTTGGGTATTCGCTTTGCGAATTCCCGTCTCCTTCGTGGGACAAAATCCTTCTCGTGGAGAGAAGGGGTTGAGGAACGCTACCCTCGTACTTGTAGCGTGGTTGTACTGAGGTTGAATCACCCTCGTTTTAAAGTGATTCGGTTAGTGGATTTGATCAACTAGGTTGATCGGAAAATCCTAACTCGAGAGGGTTAGGTGGTGGTTTTCACCCGGTTTGGGTTTCCACCTAAAATTACTTGTGTACTTGTGCGATTGATTTTTGTGAGATTGCTTTATATTTTATTTCCGCATTTATTACGTCACCCCTCCTAGTAGGGCCAAACCTACAATCACAAGGCAATCTTCCATGCAAAACAACCACTCTCGGGGCAGGTAATTTCTGTTCTTCCTTAATCAACCTCATAATCTTTGGAAGAAAAAGAAAATAATTAATTTGGAACCACCTACCTTTTTTGCTTAGTAAATCGTCATTTAAAAGGCAAGTTTCTTGATTTACAAAAAAATTCAATATCTGATTGAAACCTAAGACGATTCTGATTAGACATTCCCCATCCTGATTTCCTGTACCTATTAAGGGCTATGCTTAATTTCTAAATCACTTTGGGCTAACACCCTTCTTGCTTGGAGCCTAAGGTAAACATTTTGAGATCAAATTGGACTTGGAATAAAGCCAATTAGGGCTTTCAACATTAGGGTTTGAAGTGTTAGTACACATTTTCCTACATTAAAGAGAATTAATCCTCCCGCATTTGTGTGCTACCCAAGCCCTTGTTTGAAAATATATAAGCAAGCAAAAAACCTAAAACCAAGCTCTAATTTCACTTGAACCTTAAACATCTTGGTCCTAATAACCTGAGAGTCAATTCAGGGTGATCTTTGGGTCATGACCCAGAGTTCATTCTCCATCTTTAAGGTAGGTTAGGTGAAGTTGACCTACATTATGGGTCAATCAACCTCCAAATTAGGTCACAAGTCAAATCAACTTCTAATCAAGTGAAACTCAAGGTACTAATTAGAAATAAAATTGGTGGACTTAAGGTCTCAAGTTCGTACATTCTAGTCTACTTGGAACTGCAGTGACAAGGAAGGTCGAGTGGGGGAAACCCTGTAACCCATGGGGACGCTCTACCGTGTAGGGGTCTTTGCGGAACTCTCCCTTCCTGGCTACCTGGGTATTTCTTAGGTGTGCAGATTTCTGATTCAGAGGTATCATCCACTTCGAAATAGCCTTAGTCATCCAAAGATCTTTGGGTGCCTTGAATGGGTCCAACTAATATCCAGTCCCTCATCATCTGTTTAGAGCACACACAGGAAGGTCCTTAGGTTTTTAACCTAAGAGACCTCATTAGATCGTCTTAGGGGTTTTTAATCTGATCTGATCAACTTCAATTTGAACCTGAGTTTGATTCTACATCTTGACTCCACCTGATTTGAAAATGCAACCTGGCAATTTAGAAAGACCAATTGGGAAACCTGAACCCCGAATAAAAGACAAAGTGATTGAGGATGCCCTTAGATATTTTGAAGATTATCCAGCCAGCATGATTCAGGTTAATGTCCCAAAAACAACAAAATTCATTATGAATCGTGTTAAACTACTCAATTAGGAAATGGTTCAACCTAGGAGATCCTCATACCAGAATTCAATGAAGTTTACAAATTACATAGAACGAAGGGTTTACATTGCTTTGCAAATCCATCACTCTGGGAGATACACCAAGATATCATTGAGCAACGTGCAGATGTTCTAAGTCTATTACAAAAAGCTATTTATGAGACATCTTGGACTGATTCTAAAGCTTCCCCAGAGCCTGGGTTAGGCATTCAGAGTTGTTGTGGACCCCCAACACAAATGAATTCGGATTCAAATTTCATAACAATTAACATTCCTGATCTTGATGAGGGTGGGGAGGATCCAATTGCAGGTGTTACCGATTTTGAACCAGCCCTAGGAAACCAGGAAGCTGGTCCATCGAGCTTAGATTTCCCCGACACCTGTGATGATGAACTTAAAAAAAAACTTCTTGAGAATGTAAATCCTGAGCCTTATCCTGTTAAGATGATTCTTGAGAATGATTCTAACCTCCCAATAGAACCCAGCCTAGATTCTAGTGACCCAATGCCTACCTTTGACCTAGAACCTCGATCTGAGCCTAATTGGGACGATTATGAGGCCCCATATGATGAGACACAGATTTCGAATATGAAATATGATTCAGGGCTTGAATTTGATGAGTACACCTCTTTAGACTCCTCAGGGATACAGATCAATTTTTTGGAAAACACACCAATTTATGATAAAGAAATCGAGGAGCTAGAAGAGTTGGGTTCAATTGGGTCTACCCTAGGGGCCAAGAACCCGAGCCTATGCCTAATAGGGACACCTTTTTGAGCTCGAAATCTAAAATTAGGGTAGATCCAAGTCAGGTTGCTGCTTCTACATTTATTGAATCTTACTGTGGTAGAATCTCTGATCTGGAATCGAGTTCAGAACATGATCTTCGTAAGTTCTCCAACAATTTCGAATATTACTTTGATTTTGGAGAACTGTTGTTGCCTAATGACTCCAAACTAGTTTACGACCTTACTGACCTCGACTCATCCTTTGATTCTGACACTGAGGTCAATGATTTGAAAGAAACCGCCTCTTCTATAGAACATACAGAACCTTCTCGAATCTAATTCAAACCCCGACCCACCACCAGAATCAATTTCTACTCTTATTCTCCTCTCTATGATCCGATTGCATATGATTCTCCTCCATCTTTTGATCAGGTTTCGAACTCTGATCAGATCGATAATCACATCCCATCCTTTTCAGACCACTTTCATAGGGATCTCACATCCTCCACAGATCAGTTCTCTTTTGAGGATCCCTACTCTGACTAGGCTGATTGGAATCAGCCAAACCCACGATTCTCACTGCCACATCCATTTGAACTTCAAAGTATCTGGTGGGCTCCACATCTACTTATTCACATCCATCAACCCACCAGATTGATTAGTGTTGAAGCTATGAGTTACTATGCTAATGTATTTGGATTTGAAGTACCTGTCATCGTAGTTTGAAAGCGAAGAACTTGTGTTCAACAAATAAATTTTGTACTGGAATAGAAATCATGAGTCAAACTCAAGGAGGCTACATCGATCTATATTCGCAATTATATATTTTAGAGTTTTTTTGTTGAAAAACGAAGAGACATAAATACAATGAAGCAATATTAACAATCAGAATAAATGAGAGAAAGAGAGAGAAAACATGCACTCAATATTTCAAAATGTTTATACAATGAAACCAAAGAAGAATTACACTAGAAAGCAGCAAATCAACTACACTAGAAAGCAGGAAAATTCTACTCTAGAAAGCTGTAAAGAAGAATGGGAGAGAGAAGTTATCCTCCTCGATGATTGCTTAGAGGACGAGTCGGACGAGATGCCTCCTAGATGAAGGAGGATGGAGCGGGAAGAAGGAGGTCGAAGTAGGAGGAATGAGAACGGGGAAGCACGTCGTCGTTGTCGTGGGATCTGCTTTCGAAATGAAGGCGAAAATTTGACTTTATCTCTCGAGGAGCATCTCGGGTGTGGGACAAGCTTTTCTTGAGCTTTGGAGAGGTAGAGGAGAGAAGGAAGGGATGCAAATTTCATATGGAGGGGGTCTCCTTTTATAGTTGCAAGGACTGAGGGCCATTGGTCATTTTAATTTGAAAAACATTAATTCTAGATCTTTAGTGACGGATAAAACCATCGCAAAAGGTTCGAATGTGGCCTTCGTGGCCGATGCTTGCGTGCCCGCTCACCTCCCATGCATGAAATCCTCATTCACGTTCTTGAATTCTCGGTCGTTCAATCACGAGATCGAATGGCTAAGATGCATCCTCGTCGCGCCTCAACCACACGCTCGCGTGCGTTTAATCTCGCGTTATGTGTGGGCGCTTGATGAGGTGTGAGCGGTATCGCACACGCACGACCGCTCGATCGTCATCGAGCTGTCAATCGTGCCCTCTCACCGCACCTCAGCAGCCGCTCGTGAAGAATCGAACGCACGCCTCTTGAACTCAGGAACGCTCTCACACGCTGCACTACAGTGGAGTTTGTGTCACGGAGATGATTTCGTGCGTGCGCATCCATAGCCATTGGATTTACATCCAACGACAGAGAATCGATGAAGAGGAGAGGGTGCGGCGGGTACAGCGGCCGGTTGGCCAGTTGAGATGGCACCACGTGGCACCATCCTAGCCATCCATATTCTGGATGATGTAGATGGTGCCACGGTTGTCGGATTGAGTCGATTTTCATGCTGTTAGGCTACGATCGTAGATCCAAATCCATCAGTGCAGTCTGATTTGTCATTTGAAGTGCGGATTCACACCATCTTGGTCCTTGATCTTCTAGGGTTCCCTGATTTCTATATGATGCTATAGATGTCTGATTAGGGAGATCTTGGAGTCGTTGAACTCCAATCATCACCCTGATCAAATCTGTATGGTTGGATCTTTGATCCAAGGCTCCGATAAAAATTTGCCCTGTCCCTAAACATAAAAGGAGACAATTAACCTCCATTTTATTCAAACTACTCTAAATGCAAGATGATGCATGCTATGCAATATTTATAGTATGCAATGCAATTCTATGCTTAAGAACATGCATAAATAGACATCTTATGTAGTGTAAACATGTTTACATCACACCCCCATGCCTATCTTTTACTAGTCCTTAGCAAAAACTATATGCTATTTATAAAAGAATCAGGATGGATTATTTGGGCATGAGTTTATTTTCAATCATTAAGAAAATGTCTACTTAGGATCTAAACTTTCAAAGACACAACAGTGCCCGGGTATCTGCCAAAATACAGACCGTCTCAAGCCCTCACCTTATTCAAAGAAAAATTTCTTTTTCTCTTTTTCTTCTTTTCTAATTTTTTGGATTTTTGAGTTTTAGGGTTTAAGAGTGGCTTTCTACGGCCATTCAACTCACCCAAGATTTGATGAGAACCCTAAGTTCTAAGCATCTTATTGTGAATGTGATAGACTCGTTGATCAGCAGTTAAAACGTACTTCGGATTTCTACGCCTCTAGGTGACCTTAGAAAGAGAATTCTACCTAAAGGTGTATCTTTACAACCGGTAGCTTTCTCCCTACTTTTATTTTTACGGGGTCAACACAAGGGTGAATCCAGTGTATATCTCCCCGGTTAATTCTACTTCTCCGCTTCTTCCTAAGTCTTTTGGGAATTTTCAGTGCATTTATTGAGTTGGGTTCTAGACAACCGGACGATGAGCTGTTACCACCGACAACACTCCAGCATACTCGTGCGGCAAAATGTGGCTTATTTCTTTTTTTCTTTTCTCCTTTTCTTTTTGACTTTTTTTTTTTAGTAGGTAGCTTCCCTGGTCTAAGATTTACCTAAAGGTAGTAAAAAGAGAATGGTCCAGTGACTAGGCTCTAGACAACCTACCTATGGCCTGTTACCCACAATAACTTGCCATCCATATCACCCTAGAAGGTTCATTAGCTACCCAATCTCCATTAAAATTGCCGAACAACGAGTCAGTGCAAAGAAAGTGTAGATGCTTAAAACTCAAAGTTCCCTCAAATCAGAGGGCAGGTTGATAAGTCGTGTACTTATCACCCAAACTTATTTACTCAAATTAGAGTAGAATTAAGGTTGGGAAGGACTTGAAAAATAAATCCACATTTTAATGGATACACGGGCCGATTAAGTCCAAAGACTTGAAGGGTCTTTGTGTTCAGATCCTAATGTAATATTTCCTAAGATTGAAAAGTCCTAATGTCCAACTATTTCTTCCTAATTCATTTTTTTTATGTATAAATAAGAAGAGAAAAACATTTTACATGAATTTCACAATGCTGACCAAATGATTCAAAAATGAATCCACCCCCCCATGCCTAGCTGATGCAATGTCCACATTGAGAAAGAGACATGAAAGAAAGGGTAGATTATGAAAGATGTCACCTGAATATGAAGCTCGTATCAGCTTTGTATCATATGTACAATTGCTAAGTTAATGCCGTCAGCTAGGCGAAGTCTAGCCAAAGAAGTCATAGAATGGCTAGAGCAACCATGTCTGAGACGGGTTCTAGAAGAGTACGATCAATAACAGGCTTCAGGCATTGACCGTTGACTTTAAATGTGTTACCCGTCTTTGGGTCAGAAATTTGAACGGCTCCATTTGGAAAAATCTGGTCAATTATGAATGGGCCATTCCATTTAGATCTAAGTTTGCTAGGAAAGAGCTTAAGTTTAGAATCGAATAACCAGACCTTCTGATTTGGCTCAAAGCTCTTATAGGAAATTAATTGATCATGTAGAGCTTTGGTCCGAGCCTTGTAGATCCTAGCATTCTCGTATGCATCATTTCTAAGCTCTTCCAACTCAGATAGTTGGAATTTCCTGGTCTTCCTGGCTAAATTCATATCTAAATTGCATTGTTTGATCACCCAGAATGCCCTGTGTTCAATCTCTACGGGTAGATGGCATGCCTTTCCATACACCAAATTGAATGGAGACATGTCGATGGGCATTTTATACGCCGTGCAGTAGGCCCAAAGAGCGTCCTCAAGCTTTTGAGTCCAGTCCTTGCGATCAGGCCTAATCGTTTTTTGCAGAATGTTCTTGATCTCTCGATTGGAGATCTCGGCTTGCCCATTCGTCTGAGGATGGTAAGGTGTGGAAATTCGGTGATTAACCCCATATTTGGCCAACAAATTTTGAAATTGGGCATTAGTAAAATGAGTGTCACCATCACTGATGATGGCCCTCGGAATCCCGAACCTACTGAAGATATTTTTCTTGACAAAATCGATGACCACCTTGTGGTCATTGGTTCGGGTGGGAATCACCTCAATCCATTTGGACACATAATCAATAGCAACAAGAATGTACTGATGTCCAAATGAAGGGAGAAAGGGTCCCATGAAATCGATGCCCCAAACATCAAAAATTTCGACAAGAAGAATTGGGTTTAGGGGCATCATATCTCTCTTAGTTATGCTCCCGAGTGCCTGACATCGAGAATCCAGATTGCAAGAAAAAATGTAGCACCAAACTCGTTAGCGTAGTAGCTCATAACGTTCAACATTTTGGTGCCATTGCCGGGGAGGACGAGCCAGACGAGACGCCGCCTGGACGAAGGAGGACGGAGCGGGAAGAAGGAGGTCGAGGCAGGAGGAACGAGAACGGAGCAGCACGTCATCGTCGTCGCGGGATCCGCTTCCGAAATGAGAGTGAAAATTTGACTTTATCTCGCGAGGAGCATCCCGAGTGTGGGACAAGCTTCTCTTGAGCTTTGGAGAGTTAGAGGAGAGAAGGGATGAGAATTTCGTGTGGAGGGGTTCTCCTTTTATAGTTGAAAGGAGTGAGGGCAATTTGGTTATTTTAATTTGAACAACATTAAATCAGCGACCTTTAGTAATGGATAAAACCGTCGCTAAAGCCCCATCGTGGGCGTAGTGGGGCGCCGCTCGTGCGGTCGCTTGCCTCCTCGCTCATAACGAGCCTTCACGATCTGCTGATCCTAGTCATCCGATCGTGAGATTGGACAGCTTATCTTGCACCTCTACCCGCCTCCTCTACGTGCTCGCCCGCATTTGATCTCGCGTGAGGCGTGGTGTGCGATACAGCGTGAGTGCAATTGCACGCGCTCACCCGCTCAATCGCAATCAAGCAGTCAATCGCGCCCACTCACCGCGCCCACTCGCCCGCTAGCCACGATTCGATCACGCCCCTCTCGCTCGCGTAAACGCTTTCGCCCACTGTGCTGTGGAGGAGAGTTGGTCGCGCGGTTGAGTTGAGGAGAGGCTGTCCATGCCCGTTGGATGGTGATCCAACGGCCATGATTCAACACCCGGTAGAAGGGTGCGATCGGCTCTGAACTCAGCTGTGCCAGTTTGGGCAGTCGAGATGGCGCCACGTGGTGCCATCTTGGTCGTCCATCTTCTGGATGATGTAGATGGTGCCACGATTGTCGGATTGAGTCGATTTTTGCATCGTTAGGCTGCGATCGTTGATCCAAATCCATCCATGAGGTTGGATTTGTCATTTGAAGTGCGGATTCACACCATCTTGGCCCTTGATCTTCTAGGGTTCCTCGATCTCTATCTGATGCTACAGGTGTCTAATTAAGGCGATATTGGAGTTGTTGAACTCCAATCGTCGCCCTAATCACACCTGTACAGTTGGATCCTCAATCTGAGACCCCAATAAAAAGTTTGCCCTGTCTATGAACATAAAAGGAGACAATTAACCTCCATTTTATTCAAACTAATCTAAATGCAAGATGATGCATGCTATGCAATATTTATAGTATGCATTGCAATTCTATGCAATCTTCCATCGAGGAGCATCCCAGGTGTGGGACAAGCTTCTCTTGAGCTTTGGAGAGGTAGAGGAGAGAAGGAAGGGATGCAAATTTCGTATGGAGGGGGTCTCCTTTTATAGTTGCAAGGAGTGAGGGCAATTTGGTCTTTTTAATTTGAAAAACATTAATTCTGGACCTTTAGTGATGGATAAAACTGTTGCTAAAGGTCCGAACGTGGCCTTCGTGGGTGGCGCTTGCGTGCCCGCTCGCCTCCCATGCGTGAAATACTTGTTCACGTTCTTGAATTCTTAGCCGTTCGATTGCGAGATTGAACGGCTGAGATGCGTCCTCGCCGCACCTCAACAGCGCACTTGCCTGCATTTGATCCCGTGTTATGCGTGGGTGTTTGATGCGACGTGAGTACTATCGCGCGCGTGCGATCGCTCGATCATGATCGAGCGGTCAATCATGCTCGCTCACCGCACCTCAACAACTACTCGCGAAGAATCGAACGCGCGCCTCTTGAACTCGCGAACACTCTCACCTGTTGCGCTATAGTGGCATTTGTGTCGCGGAGATGATTTCGTGCGCACGCATCCACAGCAGTTGGATGCGCATCCAATAGCAGAGAATCGATGAAGAAGAGAGGGTGTGGCAAGTGTAGCGGCCGATTGGGCGGGTGAGATGGCACCACGTGGCGCCATCTTGGCCATCCATCTTCTGGATAATGTAGATGGTGCCACAGTTGTCGGATTGAGTCGATTTTCACGTTGTTAGGTTGCGATCGTCGATCCAAATCCATCCGTGCGGTCGGATTTGTCATTTGAAGTGCGTATTCACACCATCTTGGCCCTTGATCTTCTAGGGTTCCTCAGTCTCTATCTGATGCTACAGATGTCTGATTAGGGCGATCTTGGAGTCGTTGAACTCCAATCGCCGCCCTGATCAAATCTGTACTGTTGGATCTTCGATCCGAGGCCCTGATAAAAATTTGCCCTGTCCCTGAACATAAAAGGAGACAATTAACCTCCATTTTATTCAAACTACTCTAAATGCAAGATGATGCATGCTATGCAATATTTATAGTATGCAATGCAATTCTATGCTTAAGAACATGCATAAATAGACATCTTATATAGTGTAAACATGTTTACATCAATTAGGTTTGGGCTGCATCATCAGCTTGTAGATCTGAACAAGCACCTGGTTGGACCAACCAGGTGTTGTAAGCACAAAATCGGGGTTTTAAAAGCACTTCATTGTAATATAATCGAAAATAGCAGTGGACAAATACAATTTATAGCTCGAAAGAAATTCGAAGTCCAATGCAGGGAGCAAGTGTTGCAATAAATCTCAAAATTACAATTCTATCATAAGATATCAATATATGATGAAATTTCTAAACTCAGATGATATGTATATAGGAACAAATGTTGATAGTGCAAAAGGATTGGGGTAAAATGGTGATTTGAATCACCAATCACCCCTAGCTTTTCGAATTCCATATAAATGGGTCCCAAAGTTTGTTGTCTTCATTGCAATCAGGTCCCTCCACCATTACCATGGAGGAAATCCTACTCCGGTGACCTTCAAGTAGGGATTTCTCCCTGATTGATTGGCGAATCCCTTCAAAAATTGGAAGGGAGACTCCTAAGAGAATCCTCTACGATCTAAACCTACTCCTAGACCGTGATTCTTTCCCAAAAGATCATGCAAATCCTTTGAATTTAGGATTCCTTTGTGCGCAAGGTTCACATGCTTCCATCACATGCTTCCAAGCTTCGTTTCCAAGCTTGGAATGCCTTCCTAAGCCCTTTAAAAGGATCCAGGTCACATCTCCGAACTCCTTAGCAAGGTTTGGGGCCAAAAACTTCTTTAAATCCCTACCTCCGGCCCCTCTCCAACCGAGCTCCAGCGAGCTTCCTAGACCTCCTTCTTCCAGCCATTAGACAATCAGATAAAGTGGCCCATTATCTTTCTCACCTTCCTCTGCCTCTCGCCGGCCAAAGCGAAGGCTCCCTGACCTCCTTCTTCCTCGCCGTCCCCCTTTGGAGAGTTCGTCTTCTTCGTAGCTGACTTGCCAAAATCGACATGAACCCTACCCCTTTCGACCATTAGATTAGGTTAGTTAAGTTCCCTTAGTTCCCTAGGTTCTAGCCCTTTATTCAAAACCTAAAAAAAACCCTTGACGCTGACATTCGCCATCATCTTCCTCCACTCTGACCACACCTCCGGCGAGGTTTTTCGCTCACCACACACGTCCAACCACCTCGCCAATATCCTCACAACCTCCACCATACCTCCACGAACCAAACCCATCTTTATTTCCCATTCCATCCACTCACGCGACTCCCCGAACACACCCATCTCCGACCACCTTCTCCATCACCGACCACCACGCACCTCTACACGCCACGAATTCACCGCCATCACACTCCACACCCTCTGGTGAAGCTATTGAGCAATTTTAATGTGGTCGTGAGGCCTTCTTTCATGTTTCAAGTACAGGACCTTCGGCCGCCATTGATGGAGCTTCACGCAACCTTGAAGCAAGCATTTTTTCTCCAGTAGTCCTAGGGACCACCTCCAGGTGGTGCAGAATCAACACCTCCAGACTCCCAGGTCCTCAATTAGGAGAAAGAGGCGCAATTGTGACTCCAATTTGCAACGACACCTTTGGCAGCTACGCCAATTGGAGAAGCTTCCTTGCTGCAGGCGCATGCTAAAGAAGAGTGGGATTTAGTCCCACATCATTCATGGAAGAGTACTCGCCTGCTCATATATTAGTTTTATGCTATCAGCCTATTGCCACAAACACTTGGGGTTGAGGTCCCCTTCACCCTTACACACACCCAACCCGCTGATCACACGGGTTTCGTGTGTTTGAAATCGGGTTTACAAGTAACCCATCGTCATAGTTGCAAAACTCGTGATCAAATAAAATTTATACTAAAACTTCAAGGGAGTCCTGGGTTGAATACGGGGAGGTGACGTTTACTTTGTATGAAAACTGTGCTTCGATTTATTTCTTTTTGGTGTTTTAGGGTTTTGTTACTTTTTTTCATTTTTGAAATAAAAAGACAAGCAATCACAAGATAGAGATGGAATCAAATATGATATATTGCATGAGTGTCTGTTACAATAATTTATGAAAGTATAAAAAGAGAGGGAGGTGAGAAGAAATCTCTCGAAGCGGTTGTTCAGTGAGACGACGGCGCCTGGCGGAAGCTTGGATGAAGGAGGTGAGAAGCAGGATGACGAAGGTGAGATGCATGAGGACGTCGGGTAGAAGAAAGCTTCAGTGTGGCTCCGGAATGGAGGTGAGGAGGTGGAGTTGATCTACTACCAGAATGGAGGTGGGAGGATAGCTCCAAGGCAACCTATGAATGGGGATGGGAAGATAGAGGAATATTTGGTGAGGTAGAGATTCACTACACTAATAGGAACCTTGGGAGCTTGAGAATAAGCTCGGAGCGTTGGTAAGCTTGCTAGAGCATAGGAGTAGGTGGGAGTAGAGTAGGTAGAGATGGCTTGGATGGGAGGGGTGTAGGTCCTTTTATAATGGAGGAGAAGAGGCTAAAATAGGTATGGGACCATTAGCGACCTCCAGGCTATCGCTGGAAGTGTTGCTGTAGGCAGCACATGCCTGCTAGCGCACGCAGCTGGCCTTGCGCCCGCGAATAATTAACGGCAGCTATAAGCATCACTAAATGTTCACCAGGCTGTCATTGGACATCCACCTACTGCTCATGCTCCGCTGGCACTACGCTGTGCACTCTCTTTATCGCACGCACGCACGCTCACACGTTGCGCTGCACTGTGCGCATGCGTGCCTCCACGCGCACACGCGCACCCGTACTGCTGTGCGCGTGCGGTGGCATGTGCGTGCACATGGCCGGCCTAGGTTGTGCCACGTGGCACAATCTAAGCCGTCCATCTTCATTTCGTTGTAGGGGCTGCTACAAAGGTCGGATTGAGTCTACTTTCACGCTATTGGGCTATGATCGTCGACCCAAATCCATCCGCACGGTTGGATTTGTCATTTGAAGCTTTGAATGATATCACCTAGTCCCTTGGCCATTGATCTTCCTCAGACTGCATATGGTACTATAGGACTTTGATTGAGGCAATTTCAGAGGTGTTGGCCTCCGATCGTCATCTTGATCAGATCCATATGGTCAAATCATCAATCCGAGACTCCAAAAAAAATATCCTTCTCTCTTGACCACAAAAAGGATGCAATTAACCTAAATTACATACAACTACTCTAAATGTAGAATGATGCATGCTATGCAATATTTAAAACATGAAATGCAAATCTAAGCCTAGGGACATGCATGAATAGACATTTTAACCTAAAAAGATCTGTTTACATCACCTGCCTACTCACTGCTCGGCTACTACCCACTGCCGGTAGCCTTGAACCCGGTTATTGTGCTCGACCCGAATACCTGATTAAGATCGATTATCTGAGGAAGAGGAGAGGGGGAAGGAAAGAAAGAGAGAGTGGAGGAGGGGAGGGTTTTACTTTGAGTTGGTTTCCTCTGCTCAACATTTAGTCGTGAGAGAGGACCCTTATGCTCTCTGAAGAAAGAAGAGGCTTTGAGAAGAGGAGAAGGGCAGAAGGAAAGGAAAGATAGAAGAAGAAGAAGAGAGGAGCCATGCTAGAGAAGAAGAGGAAGAGACTGAAGGAAGGAGAAAAGAAGAAGAAAGCCTAAAGATCAGAAAGAAACACTATAGCAGGCAACATTTAAGTCGTCTGACCCACATGCCAGACATCTGATCACTGTTCATTTATTTGATTCATTTGAGTAATTGATATGTGCTTAACTAAGACTAATAATTGGTGATCTAAATCACCATTATTCTGTCTCAGCTCTCTTTTTGTCACATTTAACTCTTGAAATACTTGTGTTCTTATTGAATATCAATTTTGAGTAGTTATTCATTGAAATATCCTTATTGGCTTCATTCATTGTGCTCATTTATATATTCATTAAGATTAGCACGTGAATTCCAATTTGGTCCCTGTGTTTGACCTCAGACTTCATTTCTTAATTTTGAGTAATAAATTTATTTGTTTTCACGCTATTTTGGCTATATTACAATGAAGCAATTTTAAAACATCGATTTAGCACATCAACAACAGGAGGGGGAGGAGGAAGAGGAGGCTGTTGGTAAGAGGAGCAGGAGGAGAGGAGGAGGGGGTGGTAGGTAGGGTCAGGGAGGAGGAGGAGGGTGGCAGGAGGGGAAGGAGGAGGAGGGTGTTGGTAGGAGGGGGAGGAGGAGGAGGTGGAGGAAGGATGAGGGGGGTGGCAAGAGAGGTCAAGGAGGAGGAGGAGGGTGGCAGGAGGGGGAGGAGGAGGAGGTGGGTGTTGGTTGGAGGAGGAGGACGACAGGGAGGAGGAAAGGTGGAGGAGGGCGGAGAGGAGGAGGAGGGCGGGGACGAGGAGGAGCAGGGGGTGGCGAGGAGATACCTGAGGAGGAGGAGGACGACCAGCGACTAACAGAGGATGAGGAGCGATGTGCAGATGACAGAGGGTGATTGCCGAGGAGGATCAAGAGAGGAGGAGAGGAGGAGCGATGAGGCTTTCTGTGAGGTGTGTTGGGAGGAGAGGACTCTGCTCATGACAATGATGAACAGACATTTACCGTAAACTCTATCAGAAATTAGCGATAAAAGGATAAGTAAAATCCCCCCTCACACCCAAATTTTGGCCAAGAATTTTAACCTACTTTTCACCGTCGCTTATTAGATTAACCGATAGCAAAAGTCTAAATTAAACCCCTCAACCCGCCCAAATTTTAGCTGCTAATTTTAATCGACTTTTTACCATCACTTCTTACACTATCCGATGGCAAAAATATATTTCTCATCCTTAATTAATCAGCAATAAATATTAATGACCACTGTGAGCCCATCGCTTTTTTCCAATTGATGTTACAGGGAGAACACGCATTCACCGTCGCTTATTTAAATAAGCAACGGTAAAAATATGTTTGTCATCGCTTTATAAAATCGATGGCGCATAACTGACAGTATATCTCATTTTTCTAGTAGTGATATAAGGTAATTTGCCAAAAGTATTAATCCTTAACCCACAAATAAAATTACATATTTCAAATTTTTAGTTATAAGTTTCATTTATTTGTTCTTTAAATGTATCATTTTCTTCTCAAAGCTTATATTTATTTCTTATTAAAACTAAGTTTTATTTTATTTCTTTCTTTTATAGGTATCCTGAGTTCTTTGAGGTTCTTTTAGGTTCTTCCACCATGTACACGATGGTGAGGTTCTTCTACCACTTAAAATTTTGTAAATGCATGTGAAATTTTTTTTGGTAATTATGTTGGGTGTGCCCACTATATATATATGATGCATGTGAGATTTTTTTTGTTATTATGTAGGTTGTGCCCACTATATATATATATATATATGACACATGCGAATTCTTTTTTTTTATTATGTGGGGTGTGCCTACTAAATATATAGGATGCATGTGAAATTTTTTTTGAGATTATGTGGGGTGTGCCTGTCAGAGTGTGGGGTCGTGCTTTTTAAATTCTTTCGTCATAGTATAGTACGAAAACACATTGACAAACAAATATAACAAAACTTTGGTAAGTCCCAGTTGAACTCAGGGAGGTAGAAATGCGACTTGATTTCAATACTGATCTATTTTAACTATAACTAGAACAGTAAGCAAGATAGATATATGATATAAAAGAAATCAACTTTATTCAAGTAGTAATCAGACAAGTTTTCATCTAGTTGAATGCATGACGAGGAGATTAACTAAAACTAAATTAGAACATCTAGAATAAAAGCTACTAGAACTACTAGAAGAATAAAAAAAAAACAACTATCTATTCTAATAGAAAAAGGGCACCAAGGGTGCTCCCTAGTGGCCTTTGGAAAGGCGTGGAGTAGCAGTAGTGGTGCACCAAGGGTGGCTTTGGTGGATGTCTCGGAGGAAGAGGGCTCTTCGAAGGAGAAGGGAGTAGGAGAAGGGCGAAGATGGAATTCCTCTCATGTGGGTCTAGGGTCCTTTTTATAACCAAAGTGATGATAACGTCATCATCAGCCATATCTAGCTTTATTTAGTCAATTTTCCTTATTAAATGCTCCAACATAACCATCAGAAGGAAATAATTCATTGCAAATCCATTATGAGGGAAATACAAGAAACCAGGGTTAAAAATGTAATTTTAGCATCATATCATGAATGCCGACAATCACAGGTTTTCTCAGGGGTTAATTAAGGGTCAAATGATCATAAGAGTCTAACAAGTGGGTTAGTATAGACAAAAATGGGTTTTCGCACGTTACGGGAATTAAATGACTTTCGAAACCCTAAAAATAGACCCACTTAAATAACTGAGGTTCTGACCAAGATAAAATTCACCTAAACCATCTAAAATTCATAGAAAGATATTCTCTGGGATTTTGCATCCTTGATTTGACCATCAAAAGTTGTCTTGACCCAAAACAGAGCTACAGACAGACTTTTTCCTAATTTGGATTTTTGAATAAATTGCCCAACCAAACTTGGTTAAAACCTAAATCAAACTTCACCATTGGATTCCTTGGGTCCAAATTAGGTTTTTACCAAAATTTGGGCCCAATCTGAGATCATCTTGACCTAGTTTGCAATTTGGTCCTGTCTGACTCTTTTACCTCACACACATGCCCCTAACTTTTGAATCCATTACAAACAAGTCCACAACTTTATTGTCTCCTTCATCAAATAGGTCCCTGCCACCAGAAAATCCTAATCCTACAACTCTGGCGAGCTTGATTTGGCATTTTCTCCTCGATTCCTTGACAAATCCCTATTAGATTTGAAAGGAAAGTTCGTCAAGGAATTTCCTTCCTTTCGAGCCAAATTCAAAGCTCTAAAATTTGCCCAAATCCTGGTGCAAACCTTTGAAAGATTCGGGTCCCCATCTCCGGTGACTTTCCTAGCTTGGGAAGCTTGCTTCCCAAGCTCAAATCCTCCTCCAGAGGCCTATAAAAGAACCCCCAGACATCACCGTTAATCCCACGCTCGAATTCAATTGGAGTTACCCCCAAATTCTTCCCTCCTAATCCGACCGAAGCTCCTCGATGTTCGGTGAGTGCCTCTGTCTCCCCTCGTCATCTGACCGCAATACCAATGGCAGATCCTCCTTCCTTGTCTTCCTCCGCTCGCGCCATACCAGCGGGTGCCTCTATCTCCTTCATCCTCACCATCCTACCCTCACCGGAGCACTTCGTCTTCTATAGAGCCGGCGTACCCCTAGTGAGGAGAATCCTCCCCTTTGGTCTGATTAAATTAGGTTATATTAGTTCCTCTTCATCTTTAGGTTAGATTCCCCTATTCCTATCCTAGTTTCAACCCTCGACACCACCGTTCATCTTCGTCTTCTCCGACTCCGACTGAACCTCCGACAAGGCGCCTCCATCGCTACACCCCTCCATCTGCCTTGCCAACCACCTCATGACCTTTGCCATGACTCCACCAATCAAACCCATCTTTATTTCGCTCCACCACACACCCGAACATGCCCTTAAACAAACCCACCTTCTTCGACCTATCCCGACTCCATCCAGTCACCACACATGTCCATCCACCACACAACCACCACCAACGCACTCCACGCCCTATGGCGAAAATCCTAAGTGCTTCTGATGTGGCTATGAGGCTATGTTTATGTTTTCAGGAACAGGACCTGCAGCCATCATTACCGAAGAGCTTTAAGAAAGCTTCAAGCTTGCGCCAGGTCTTGATAGCCCCAGGTGGAAGTCCCAAGATGTGCGGAATCGCCTCAGGCACTGCCCCAGGTGGTCAATTAGATGCCTGTGCCTTGTGAGCTGCAGCAATTGAAGGAAGGAGTCCTGCTTGCTATGCGCGAAGGAAGGTGTGGGACTTTAGTCCCACATCGGTTGCTGAAGACTAGACGTAGTGACTTAAATTGATTTTCTACATAGGGCTATTCGCCTCCTAACACAAAGGGTGAGGTCCTCCGCACCCATCACCTGCCTTGCTCGTGGCACTGCGCATGCGAGTCTGGCACTCACTCGATTACCCGCCTAAGCCTACTCTCACACCTCGGCTGCCATTCATGACCAGTAGCCCTGGTCCCTGGTGTGCGTATTCCCATTTACTCAATAACCTAGACATTGGCCTTGGAAAGGTGGGAAAGAAGGAAAACCCAGAGAGAGAAGGAGAGGGAGCGAGGGGCAGGGGGGTTTTACTCTCATGAGAGTTGGCTGACACTTAGCCGCTGGAGGGATTGCCTCCCGCTATGTGTGAAGAACAAAAGCCAAAGAGAGAAAGAAGGTAGAAGAGGCACATAGAGAAGAGAAGAAATAAGTCAAGGCAGAAGAGAAGAGGAAGAAGAAGTACAGTGTCCTCTTGGCATTGTAGCAAAACACTTAAGCCATCTGACTGAGTGCCCTGCCATCTGATGGAGTGCATTGTGCACTAAAGTTTGCATGGTTGAAACTGTTCATTTATTTATATTATTGAGTAATTATTATATGTGTATCTAAGCTAATAATTGGTGATTTAAATTACCGTTATTTTGTCTTAGATGACTCTTTGCCTCAATAGATTCTTGACATATTCATGTGCTACATTGAATATTAGTTTTGAATAATTGTTAACATTAATTATGCTTATTTACATTATTTATTGAGATTAGCGATTGAATTCCTATTTGCTCCCAGCGAACGACCTTGGACTTTCATTCGAGTTATAAATTTTATTTGTTTTCAAGTGATTTCAACCTATACTACAACACAGCTTTTAAAACATCAATCTCGCTCGTCAACATTTTGGCGCCGTTGCCGGGGAGCAACGTACAATTCACCGCTATTCTCTGCATTATTTGATCATATTTGAGCACTGACTTGCCCTGTTTGCTTTCTTGTGATTTTGCGAGGTACTTCATGAAGAGATCTTTCGCGCAAATCAACCACTCCAGGGCAGGTAACTTCTCTATTCTTCCCTAATCAACCTCCTAATCTTGGGAAGACAAAATGAAAACAATCAATTAGGAATCACCTACCTTATTTCTCATAGTAATTATCATTTAAAGGGCAAGTTTCCTGATTTGGGATTTTTTTTTTTCAAGATTGAGGCGATTTTGTTTAGAATTCCCTACTGTTACGACCCGATTCCCGAATCCCTACGAGACACGAGAATCAGACCGACTTGACTGATCCCAAGACCCAGTCGTCCAACGAGAAAGCAACCAAAAGAGCAGTAAAATAAACCACATTCACCATGTATATAACTAGCAGTAACAAAATACAGCAGTAAGAAAAGAAATACTACAGTATACACCACCACAATAGTAAAGAAATAAACAGGTACATAAACATGATGCCTACAATAAAAGAGTACAGTGGTAACAGAAAATACTCACTACAACAGAAAGAAAAGTACAGTGGGTACTACACAAGTAAAACTATTGGGCTCTGCTAGGCCCAGCACCCTCTGCAGCCGCCGACTCTGGCTGCTCAACACCTGGTCCTGAAAAGGTGACAAAGGTGACACGTCAGCGAAACGCTGAGTAGAGTGGCAACCAAAAGCTAAGAAAATAGTAAGGAGTATAGTAGCTGTAATATTTTTAATCTCTTCCTTTATTTTTCCATTTATTCCTTATTGAATTATTTCTCAGATCTTTCTCTTGATCTTGAATGTTCCTCGTGGGAACGACCTTGATTGCAATCTTTTCCGAAAAGTAGAAGTAGCACGTGGTGCTCTCCTGGCTGGGAGAGTCCCCCGTGGTGGTCCTACCCTCAATCAACCACCCCAAGGTTACTGACAGATGTAACAGTGACTACGGCACACGCGATAAATGCACAGGTAGCAACCCTGCACTGGCACGCGGTCAGTCATTTCCATTAACGGGTGCGCCCTAATGCACAACACGGAACTAGTATAGGGCAAAGCCCTCTCATTAACAGGGATCCAGCCCCTCCACAGTAACTAAACAGGGGTCTTGCCCCTCCACAGTCTGTGCACCCTCGCCTGACTACCCTGGTTTGCCCAGTGGGTCTAACAAGTCGGTGTAGGAGGCTAGCAGAACCCCGGGGCCCGTGGGGTGGCTAGTGCTCTCCCTACACTAATAGCTCTCCTCGGTACTATGTACACGAGGGCCAAAAGTCAGTACAAAGTGACCAGACCTAACCCCGGGTCCCTGGGGCGGCTAGCTCCGCTCTGCACTAAACGAGGGGGGACAGTCGCTCTCCTTTGTACTCCATACTCAAGGGCCAGCTCACTTCCCCAATTCTATTCCATTCACTTCTCAGGAGCTCTGCTCCTAATTCCCTGTAGGATTCATGCTTTTTTAACTCAGCCAATTTAGGTTTCATCATTTCAACTTTATATTCATATAGCCCATGTTCTCAACAGTAATTATCCATTCATAAACAGGCAGCTGTTAACCAATTACAGGCAGTTATCATTTCCTTTCTACTTTTCCAAGACTACAAAATATATATACTTTTCCAGTCCTAGGATTCATGCCATATCCTAGGATCTATCATTCAATCTAGTTTTCCAGTCCTAGGATTAATGCAATACCCTTGGATCTATCATTCAATCTAGTTTTTCAGTCCTAGGATTCATGCAATACCCTAGAATCTATTAATCATTTCACAAGGGCATAATTTTTTATAAATAATTAAAGGGGCCACTCTACCAACAAAATCGGGAGTACTGGGGGCGTGATCGTCAAGCCTACGCTCCTCCGCAACCCCCAGAGCCACAACGGAACGGGGTCCTAACACAAGGATCAATTACAAGGAGCTACTCAGAACAGTATACAATTACTGTAAACAGGTAGAGGAACTAAATCTGAGAAGAACAAAACTTGAAATGCGGAAAACGGACTCCGAACGGACCCTAAACGGGTCAAAAATGACAAGTCTGCCCAAAATCAGACGTCTGGAACATCTTCCAGACGTCTCAAAAGATGGCTCAGGTCATACCTTGATCCTGCGTGGTCCTTCAGACGTCCATAAGCCCGCTAAACCATCTGGACTTAGTTTCCAAACGTTCGACTGTCACTCCGGACATCTGGAGACCCTCTTCGCCATCTGGTGCTGTGCCCAGACGTCCGATCTGTGTGGGAGGGCATGCCCTTACGCCTTCCCGAACGAGTCCTGCACACATACGTGTCCGTCCTCAACACGAAACGATGCAGAAGCCTTCGGTGCAACGACTGCATGGCCGTACACGCGAAAGAAGAAGGAAGGTAAAAATATCATACCTTTCAGACGTCTGGACCTCCCTCCAGACGTCTCCTGCGTCGTCTGGACGTATGTCCAGACATCTGATTCTGGGAAATTTTTCCAGAATCAAGACCTCCTCGCCCTCCACCCGCAGCACACGGCCGAGCCGCACCACGCTCGCCTGCTGCCTGAGATGCAGCAGCTCCTCCCCAGCACCACGCGCCTGCTGCGCACCCGTCGGCAAACCCTGGCTACTCCGACAAGCTTGCAACCTCGCGATCGAGCTCTCTCTCCCTCTTGCAGCAGTCCCTCCTCCCCACGCGCTCACAGTAGCCGTTGCGGCTGCCCTCGCCTACTCACTCTCTCACTGACAGGAAGAAGAAGAAGAAGAAGGCGGTGGAGTGAGGGTATGGGAGAGGAGAGGGGGTATTTGAAGGCTGCCGAGGGGAGAGAGAGAGAAAAAGCTGTCTGCGCCTGCAGGGAGGAAGGAAAGAGAAGAAGGACGATGGCGGTTTAGTCTACGCACGCATGCACGCAGATGCGAACCCGTACGCCGAAAAAATTTAATTCCAGACGTCTGGGAAGGCTTCCAGACGTCTAGACCAATTCCCAGATGCCTTAAATGACGTTTGATGCCAGGGTTATAACACCTACCCCAAATTTCTTGTGCCTATTAGGGATCACGCTTAATTTCTGATCATCTTGGAGTACTCACCTTCTTGTTTGAGTCCAAGATGTACATATTGAGATCAAATTGGATGTAGAATGGAGCCAATTAGGGTTTCAATTTTAGGATTTTTGGAGTGCTAGTTCACACTTACCTGCATAAAAGGAAACAAACCCACCCGCATTTTGTGTACTACCCAAGCCCTTGGTTGTAAAGATCTAATAAAAAAAACCCTAAAATCAGGCTCTAATTTCACTTGAACCCTAAAATCCTTGGACCTAATAACCTGAGAGTGAATCAGGGTGATTTCTCGGTGTTGACCTAGATCTCATCCTGCCATTTTAATGGCAAGTCAGGTGAAGTTGATCTACATTGTAGACCAACCAATCTCCAAATTAGGTCACAAGTTGAATTAACTTCTAATCAAGTGAAATCAACGGCACAAATTAGGACATAAAATTAGTAGACTTAAGGTCTTAAGTTCGTCATTCCAGTCTACCTAGACGCTCAGTGACAAGGAAGGTTTAAAAAAGGTCTTTGTAGAGCTTTCCCTTCCTGGCTACCCAAGTACTTCTCGGGTGTGCAAATTTCTGATTCATCGGTATCATCCACCTCGAAATTGCCTTAGTCATCCAAAAATCTTTGGGTGCCTTGATTGGGTCAGAAATTTGCATCCAGTCCCTCATCCCTTCTATTTAGAACACATACACAGGAAGGCTATTAGGTTTTTAACCTAAGAAGCCCCTCTAGATCATCTTAGGGATTTCTTTTAGATCTGATCAACTTCCAATCTAATCTTGAGTTTTGATTCTACATCTTCATTCCACCATTTGATTCAAAAATGTAGCCTAGCTATATAGGAAGACTATTTACAAAACCAGAGTCCCAAATGAGCATGAAAGAAAAGATAATCGAGAATGCCCACAGAAAACATGAAGAATATTATAAAGGGACATGCTAGAAAATTTTGCAAAAATAATAAATCTCATCACGAACTATGTAGGGATAATATGGACACAAATGAAACACAGTTCAACCCGGGATCATCTATTAGCAAAACACAGAGAATTAGTGAAATTACACAATAATGATTGTCTGCAATATTGGTTAAATCCTTCAGTTCCGGAAGAACTCCAGAATTTTTTGGAAGAACAGGGAGAATTGCTAAATGGGTTATATAGAACCATCGATCAAAAATACCTGTCAGAAGTTAAGATGATATCTTGGAGTAATTCTAGTAATCCAAGTAATTTCCCAAATCCCATGTGTGATGATCAAGCTTGTTATGGACCCCCAACCCAAATGGAATCTAATTAAAATTATGAACAAATTGATACACCTGATCTTGAGACAAGTTGGGAGGATCCGATTGCAGGTGATTGCGATTTTAAGCCAGCCCTAGAAAATCAAAAGAATGGTTCACCAAGCTTAGATTTCCAAGACACCTGTGATACTAAGATTGAAACAAAACCTCTCAAGGGTGTAAATTTCATCCCTTATTCTGATAAGGTGACTCTCGAGAGAATTCTGATATCCCTTAGAACCCAATCTAGATTCTAATGATCCAACCCGCACCCTTAACCTAGAATCTAGATCTAAGACTTATTAGGAGGATTACCTGATCCCATGTGATGGAAATCAGATTTTGAATCTGGATTATGATTCTGGGCCTTTATTTAATGAATGCACCTCTCCAACCTCCTCAGAAATACAAATTGATTTTTCGGAAGTCATGCCAATCTATGATACAGAAATCGAGGAGTTGAAAGAGTTGGGTTTTGATTGGGTCTTCCCTACAAGCCAAAAACCCGAGCCCAAACCTAATAGGGACACCTTTTTGAGCTTGGACTTTGAGTATAGGTTAAACCCAAGTCAGGTTGCTGAGTCCACATCTCTTGATTTACTCTGTGGTGGAACCGCTGATCCGAAATCAGATCCAAGACAAGATTCTTACAAGTTCTCTGACGATTTCGAATCTTACTTTGATTTCAGAGAACTATTGTTTCCTGACGACTATGAGCTAATCTACGACCTTAGCATACATGATCCATTCTTTGACACTGACTCTGAGGTCCCTAATCCTGAGATCTTGATTCAAAATCAGGTTCCATTGAGATGGAATCATTTCTTTTTTATCCTTAGGAATCAGAAACAACAATTGCCGAGAGTGCCTACAATCTAGAGTTTGAATCTTTTCTTGACTCAGATTTCCTTGATCCTATAAACACTCTTCAGGCATTTACATTTGATTTTGATGGGCTCTATGAGGACTCTCTAAATGAACCCACCTTTGAATCCTTCCTAGAGGAGCCCTCACACACAATTCGTATTTATGCCACCTCTTCTATACATGCAGAACCTTCCCAAACCCTTTTTCAACCCCAACTCGCAACAAGACTCAATTTTTACTCTGATTCTCCTCTCGATGAACCAGTTGCACATGATTCTCCTCCACATTTTGATCAGGTTTTGGACTTTAATTAAAGTACTAAACACGTCCCATCCTTCTCTAATCACTTTCGTAGGGTTCCTACATCCTCCACTGATTCATTTTTATTTGAGGATACCAACTCTGACCAGGTTGATTCGACTCAGCCAAACCCAAACTATACACTTCCACATCCTTTTGAGCTCCACAACATCTGGTGGGTACCGCATCTCTTGATCCGCATCTATCAACCCACCAGATTGATTGGGTTTGGGCTACATCATTGATGAGACACTCATCATGATCTCTAATTACCCCTAATTAACTAGTCTTCCTAGTTAATTAGCTAAGATTATGAACATATAAGCGTTAATTATAGAATAAGGGATATTTAGTAAAGGACATTAAAATAAGTTAAAAATGGCATTTTATCATTCAATTAACATTATTAACAATTTAGTTAATAATTGGACTCTAAATCCTATTAATCATTCCCTTAATTAATAAGTTAAGTAACTTAAACATAATGTATACCTAAGTATATAACTTAAGTAATTTTACTTAATCTAATAAATTAACCTAAAAAGGTTAAAAATGTAAATTCAAGGTGAAAACATAATATTTACCTTATTTACTTGCATATATAAAAAGTTGAAAAAGATCTAAGTTAAAATAAACCTTCAAAACCCTAGTTTAAATTTTGGTCCTTAAAATTCATTACAAATGGGTCCTTATTTCTCACATAGGTCCTTAAGTTTTATTACATTTAAGTCCCTTTCCTCCTTCTTCTTCTTCAGCCGAATGAAAGGCTGGCGGCAGAGAGTCACGCCACCGCATGATCACCTCCCTGCCGACATCAACCTTCTTTGTCCAAGCTCTTGCAGCTTGCGCTCACCACCTCCTCTTCATCCACTAGCCTGGATTAACTGGAAGTCCTATTTTTTAGTGGGAGATAACCTCACCGTTGTCGGAGACGACGTCGGAGGTTAAGCTCTTCAAGCTCCGTCGGCCAGACCCTGCCACTCTCTTCGCTGCCAACTACTATAAATACCCCCTCACCCCTCGGAGTTTACTCAAGTTGGCTCCCTTCCCTCTTCTAACACTATAGCCGACCCAATAGGCTATTCGTCCAAAAACTTTGGTGACTCTCCATCTCATTTTCTGACTTCATTCATTCTGATTAGCCGAGGAGATCCACCATGGTCTTTTGCGTCTCTGACACAGGCGCCGACGAAAGGAATCCTTTGCTCCACCTCAAATCCGCCTGCCGGAGATCTTTCTTCCACCCTCTGATTTCGTTGTCTGCCATGAGACTTCGGCGAAACCCTATTGACCCCTTCGTCCAGGTAACAGTAGATTAGGAGGAGTAGGAGTAGGTTAGCTTAGTTAGGTAGGTAGGTAGTTAGATTAGATGTAATTTTAAAATTTCAGTGTTCATCTTCTCTGACTCTGGCGAGCTCCTTGAGCTCGCCAGAGCCTTAATTTCATCTTTTGAAATCGCTATCCACCTTCCTTTATCTCCCATAACCATTTCTATCACACTTAAACACTTAATTAATCACCTAATTGCCTAATTCACATTCCACCTCCACCACCTACTATCACTGTCTATGGTGATAGTAGTGGGCTTAGATCACCTTCATAGGGTCTTTATCATCTATTCATCAGTTATGGACCCTAATCGACACTATAATACATATAAATATCACATATAAATTAAACGTCCAATCTTAATTTAAGTTCCTGAGCTCGCTGTCAATGGCGACTCAGGAGCAATTCCAACTATTAATTAACTATATATTTATGACTGCTATTATCTATTGAATTGTTTTAACTGCTCAATTGAGTGGTTAAACAAGTCCTGAGCTTAATTCATATCGGATTTTTAAAGAAATGATTTCACTGTCAAATCTTACATTTAAAGAAATAATGACGAATTAAATGTGATTCTAAGGTTCCTTGCAACCTCAGGATCCTTTTTAGATTAAAAATGGCAAGTTTTAACAATCTGAACACAATTTTGCCTTTTTCTGGATTCACCGAAGCTCCAGCGAGCTCCGACGAGCCATTCTTGAGTTTCAGCCTCCAGAATTTATTGAAAAGCTCCAGAATGATTCAAATATGATCAATGAATAACTTGAGGATATTTGTTTGAAGATTTAGTGTCTGGAGCCAAAGATTTAACTTCATCTTCTCCAACTTCGACAAAGTTAGAGAAGTCTGATAAAGAGATATAAGAAGAATTTAAGGAACTCAGAAGCTTCAGTGCAATGCACTGAAGCTGTTTAAACCCTTAGAATACTATAACAACCACTGATTTCCTCTGACGAACAAAGTCATTTTGAACCTCAGGCGGTGAGCCTGAAACCCTAGGAATATGAGTTAGAACACCTACCTGAAGATCTGAATAAGTTTTTGAGGTTGAGAAGACCCTAATTGAGGCTTTGATTTCTTGCGGAGAAGCTTTTAATAGAAAGTCAACTTTTTGTGCCTTTACAGTCAAACTGAGTTTGATTATGGAGTTCTGAGCTCAATCTGAGGAATTGATGAGATTAAATGGATTCTGAGATTATGTCAGATTATTTTAGAGTGAATTAAGTGAGCTCAAGTGAATAATTAGTGAGAATTTGAACTCTGTCAATTTGGGTTACTTTCGAACCCAAACTAACAGTGGTGCTATTTTGTTGAAATATGAACTTGAATCCTACCCAGAGAAGTCAATTACAACCCTTAGAACTAGTTTAAGTCGATTAGAGATGTTTCTCTATGTCTGTTCATCCATTTTAGTTTGAAAATTTTGAACTCTGAAGCTTTCAGAGAAGTGAAAAGCTTCTCTGCTGGTCTTGAAGGTCTTGTGAACTTAGAGACTACTCCAACAAATGCGAAATAATTTGTAGAACTTGTACAGACCTTTAAATAAGAGAGAAAAGTCCATCTGAGGACTCTGTGAAGTTAAAACCATTTCCAGGTGATAAATAACCTGTAGGAACCCCTGATTTTATCTTTCAAATTGAAGAGGAAAACATCCTCTAAACCTTAAATTGACCCTGCAATTGTGTAGATCAACTTTAGAGCTTTCTAACAAACTTTAAATCACTTGAAACGGAGCTCTGAGCTGGAAGTTATGATCATTTGAAGTTGGGTCTGGAAGGGGTTACGATAGTCCCACATCGTCAGTTTCTGAGCACGCGCATGGGGATAAAATGATTTTGTTCTATAGGACGATCAGTCATCAGCGCTCGGCGCACCGGTTACCGATCTGATCTGAACATTCTGAGCATGTGCATGTGTGTGTGCAGGCTTGTGTGCCTGCGGGTGTGCGCCCGAGTGGGCGTGAGAAAGAATGTGCCCTGGGAGGGTGAGGCCTGGGAGGCTAGGTTGAGCCGAATTGGCTTGAGACTACGAACCGAAATGAAATAAATTGAAATCAAACCTAATTGAGATTAGGCAAGGACTGAGTAGGGTCAGGTCCCACCCTGGTCTCAGGGTGCTGTGTATCCTCGAAAGGACCTCGTCGCAAATAAAATAATTTTTGGTTAAAAAGTAAAAAAACCCAATTCAGCTGAAGGACTTAAGGAAAAGAAGAGCCGATGGTTAAAATGCTAAGTGTTGAGCTGAAGGCAAAGGAAAGAAAGAACAGGCATGGAAGGAACTAAGAGAATAGGCACTATGGGAAGAGAAGAAAAAGGCAGGAACAGAACAGAATAAGAAAGGTAAGAAAAGAGCTCGAGATAGAGAATAAAATAAAAAGAAGAGAAAGAGAGAAGAAGAGAGAGGCTGAAGACTAAAAAGGAATTTGTTTACTTGCATTACTTTTTGTTCTTAATAATTGTAGTAAGACATGTTTTAATGGAACAACTTTTAATTGCCTTAATTTCTTTTGAAATAAAATTGGAAAACTAGCATGTTTACTTGTTAATAAAGTACATCATTTGAGTAAATATGTTTTTCATATGGAATTTTGTATATTCTTTATAGTTTAAATATTTTGGCAAAATTCATGTTTTAAAATCAACCTAGTTATACCTCCTAAACTTATAAAAGAAAAAAAAGAAAATTGGTGAATTTAGAAAAAATTAGACCTCCCAGCGAATGACCTAGACTCAACCAGTAAAAATTTCTAAAATGTTAGGTTAATTCGACCCTATACTACACAACTGACACAACTTCGAGTTAACCTAAGTGACTTTTTCTACTCTTAATTAAGTGAAATTAACTTAATTACTGAGTTGAGTAAGCCACATGATCAATCATCAGCCTGCTGACCTGAACAAGCACCTGGTTAGACCAACTAGGCTATTGATCAAGGTGCTTGTTCTACAACACTCATCTAATTTCACCACTCCTCCATACCATTTTCCGCTCGGCTAAAGGCATTAAGTTTAGCGCTTAACGAGAGGCAACCCGTTATACCAAAAAAACCCAACCCTTCAATTATCCTTTCTGTACTTCATGTCTATTACACTCTAGGTTCAGTTTTAGAATAGTTGACTTCACCTCTGGTACTCGTACCAGAGCTTAAAATTGTCCACAACAATCATCCTAACCCATTCACCCACCCGATAACCCTGTTTTAAATCCTGAACCCAAAACTGTTTCATACCCTCCGTTTACAATGAGGACATTGCAAAACTTAGGCATAAGGGGTGTTAAAGTGCAAACACATAAAAATTCATAGTTCTAAAGGGTTCTCACAAAAAAAATATACATATTCCAAAAAACCAAAAAAATTGAATATTGAAAAAGAAAAAAAATGGAGAAAGGGGAGGAAATTTTGAAAGAATTAAATGCAAATCATTCTTGAGAAGAGGAAAAGAGAGGAGGTGATTTAAATGTCAAAAAGGAGCAACCAATTTGAAACAAAAAGAGTTAGTCATTAGTAAGAGATTAAGGAATCTACTTAGTTTTAGACTAAATCAAAAGAAAGAAATAAAAGACAAAAGTGCTAAGGGACAAAGTAGATTAGTATGAACACTGATCTTAAACCTCTTGGGCTTGTTTCAGGCTTAAAAATACAAGTATTCGTTAAGATCTAGATAGTCCTTAAGAGGTTGAGGAAAATGCAAAGCTTAAGTATTAGGTCTAAGACTTAGGAATTATTCGGCCTCATTAACTGACCTTGGGTTTGCGGGACTTGGCAACCTAAGCACCCTAATCCACACATAGTCTGGTTCAATGTACTTAATTATCAAAATCATGCAAATACATTAATTCTATTCTGAAAAAGCTACTTAGATTAGGAGCGGCTTGATTGCGAAAATACGTAGTTTGTTAATTAGGCAATTTAGTGTAGTTGCAACGCGTAAATCCGCTTTTACTTTTAAATTTATAAGACCTAGATAGTGGGGTATCTAGGGTCGTCCAAGGAGGCAAGTTTGCAAAAATTAAATCTCTTGCTTGGAAAATAAATCTCAACTTTCTTTTCGATCTTTTTGAACATATAGTTTTTATGATTTTTGAAATAAAGGCAACATGCAAGTTTTTGTTGAAAGCTAGAAAACAACTAATACCTAATTCAAGAAACCTACCCTAAGGTGACAAGTAGAGCCTCTCCCTAAGCTCACCCTAGGCACGTGGAGGCCTAGAATAATTAGGGAGAGGGAGTGAAACAATTGCTAGGCAGAATTTGTAACAAGCTATGCAACAGAAATTGAAAGAAGGCAATTTGAATTAAATCAAAATTGTGCACACAAAACCTATAAAGGAATGCTTCTACTCTACTTGAAAATACAAGAAAAATAAAACACAAATCCTCTAGATAGATGGTGAAGAAGAGGGCATCTTGCTCCAAGCTAAGTAGATCCTTGACTTGAAAAGACAACTCCTTCTTCTACTTGGCATGAGATGCTCCTCTAAATGATGTCCTCCAAGGTGGTAGCTACCACCTTTAATTCTCCTCCTCCAATGGTGGACGTCCACCCTACATTCTTCTCCTTTGCCTGGCCATCCTCCTTGAAGTAGAATGCACCTCCTCCTTGGTGTGGCCCAAGTTGAAGAGAGTGGGGAGAAGAAGGCACCAAAGGGGCTGGTGATGTGCCCCTTTAATCTTCTTCTCTACTCCTTCTTCTTGGTCATAGGTATAGGTGGATGTAGGTGGAAGTAAACACTAATGGAGGATGATTTTTATGTGGTAATATGGTGGGTTTATATAGAGGTAGAGAGGGGGGTAGTTGGCGTGAATAGGTGGAGGGCTAGGATGGAGTTTGGTGGTGGTTATGGGTGGTTAGAATGATCCTAGGGCTAGGGTTAGTTGGTGCCACCTTAAAGGGTGTTAAGGGGGTGGTTATGGTGGTGTTGGTGGCTTTTGGTGGTGGAGAGACCACCATTTTGGTGCCAACCTAGGGTCTTCTAGAAGGGGGGTTTGGTGGATGGTGGAGATGGATTTAAGGAGAGGTGTATGGTGGAGATGAAGGGAATTTTGGAGGGAAAGTTGGCACCAAAAGGGAAGGGTTCTAGAAGGTTATTTTGGAGGGAAAATAGGTGGCTTTTGGTAGTGGTGATGGGGTGAACAGGTGTGATGGTGGTCGTGCCAACTTGGAGTAGGGTAGCTAGCTTAGGTGAGCTTAGTTGATGGAGCTACCTAGGGTTGAGTTGAAGGTGGTGGATGGCCAAGGAGTTGGATGCTAGCTAAGCTAAGCTAAGCTAAGCTAGCTTGGCTAGCTATGGAGTAGAGGAGTAGGTAATGTGAGCTAAGGTTTAAAGAGACGAGCTGAGGAGGAGAAGTCTGGAGCTTGAACTGGAGCTGGCAGCTGCTGAAGAGGCTGGCATGGAGCTACTCTAGCTGGCTTAGCTTGCTAGTTCTTTGCTAGCTGCTAAGCCAAGCTAAAGCGAGCTAGCTTCTACCATAATGAGCTGAGGTGAGTGTTAGGACTCGAATAGGTTGTGTTAATACGGTGAAATTATCGTTGAAGTGCGTATAGTGGTTAACCTAAATCTAGTCTAACCATCTTTCACATAATTTTTTTACTTGGCCTACTTAATTTTATCCTAGTCACTTTTAGGCCCAGGGTCGATCTCAGGGAGGCGGGGATTTAAGGTGAAGAAGTTTCTATGTCTTACCTAAAACGTATCTCTTCCGTGCATTTATTATGTTTTTGATTTTTTTTCTATTTAAGATTTTTTTGCTGATAATTTTATCCTTGAGGTACACCCTCAAAATCAGGTCCTTGGCTTCAAGGCAAATTGTTCTTGGCTTTGAGCCAACTTAGGGTTTTCAAAAAAAAACTGGTCTTGCCATTCGCGAGATCGAGTACCTGCAAGACAAGGATTATCTTTTCTCTTTTACTCTTTTTTTTTTAATCTTTTTAATAGCAGGAAACTGAAGAGAAATAAAAATCAGGTAGGTTGCTTGTAGAGAAATAAATATAGTCTATATATATATATATATTATATATAGGGGTGGGGGTGGAAGTGGAAATGGCGTGTAGTACAGTGTCAAGTTGGTCCATATCTAGAAAGATGCAACCAATAAGACGAAGTGCCACGTAGAGTGTAGGATGGATGTGTAGGAGTGTGTGCGGAGGCGCTTTCTTTACGAGGGTATCGGGGAATATCAGCAACTGGTGTAGATATTCCCATGACATAACACGTGGTGGAGTTAATAGTGCGTAGGGATACAAGTAGGTGATGTGTATGTAAATATATATATATATATATATATATATATATATATGTATATATATATATATGTATATATATATATATATATGTATATATATATATATATGTATATCTGTATATATATTTATATGTATATATATAGATAGGGTTGTAACTATATAGGTGTATATGTAGTTATGTATATATATAGATATGTAAATACATATATATAGGTATATATATATATATATTTGTAACTAGATATATGTGTATATATATTTAACTATATAGATATATATATATATATAGTAATATATGTATATAGATATATATATGTATATATGTATATAGATATATTTGTATAAGTATATATATATATAGATATATATAGATATGTATATGTATATGTATATATATATATATGTCTTAATATCTATAGATATATATGTATATATGTATAAGTATGTATAGGTGTGTACAAGTGAGTGTGTGAGTGTATAAGTGTGTGTGTATGAGTGTGGTGTGTGTATGAGTGAGCGAGTGCACGTTGGAGTAAAAGGGCGTGTTAAGTCATCTGGCTGCCACAGGCATCGTCTGGTGGCGCAGGCGCACGGACGCAGGCGCAAGCGCAGAGGGAACGCGCACGCTGTTGTCACGCGCAGGTGGGTGCGGGAGTGTGGGAGAGAGCGCAACGCAGTGCACTACGTAGTGCAGCACACTACGTAGTACAGTGCACTGAGCTGCAGGCTAGAATGGAAGCGGGCAGAGACGGGAGCAGGCGTATGAGAACGCGGGCGCAAACTGGCTGGAGGCGGTCGTGAGGAGGAGAGAGAGCGTGCGGTGACTAGATAAGTGAGAAACAACCCGGTCACCGCACTGTAGCTACAGTGTCGCACTGAAAGGCGTGAACAGTAGCTACAGTGCCGCGTGAAGTGAACAACCAGTTGCGGTCGGTTCTATGTGCACGAGCACGCTGGAAGGCGCCTACGCGTGCAGAAAGAGCCTACGGATGGCGCTGGCGTGCACGCGGGTGCTTGCGCGGTTGCTGGAGGCCGCTGCTACTGCTGGAGCTTCAGAACTTGGAGCTCCTGACAATGGCGATGGTGTTCAATGGTGAAAACAGAGGGCAAAACCACCACGCCCACCTGCTCACGAAGGAGCTGGTCAGTGGTGGTCGTGGGACCACTTTGAGCTTGCTCCTGCTTGCAATGTGTCTCTTCAATGCGAAGAGATACTGCGTATGGAGGGGGAGAGGGGAGGACGATGGCTTGAAGGAAGGGTGTCTGTGGTGGTGTGTGTTCCAGGCTCCCCTTGCGCAAGGGAGAGGGTAGGGCTTTTTAAAGAAGGAGATGAATGCCACCGCCATGTTACTGGCAGAGGGAGTCCAGCTATGCTGTTGGCAGAGGAATGGCACGAAGAGGCGCATGCCCATGACTTGAGCCGCATGAGGGAGACGATTTCAAAATCAAAATAAAAAATGAAGAAGGTGAAATTTGCAATGAACCCTTAATGAAGACATTAATTACATAGCCAATTATTCGCATTATCCTCCCCTCTCAAATAAATGCATGTATGTGTCAATTTTACAAATGCAACTATAGCTACCTAGTATTCAATGGCAGTGCTAGGAAATAACACAAGATGGCATATTTATTCGTGTATTTTTGCTTTGCAATCATACCCCCATGCCTATCTTCTGCTAGTCCCTGGCAAAGCATTTTGTATTGTATTTAGAAATGATCTTAAGCTGAAGATTTTCTTCTGAGGCGACATGGGTGTGTTTATTTGTTGGATATTGTGAGAACCAATTGCAGAGAAGACTACCAGTACTTTAAGTCTTATGTGACATAGACCATCTCTCGACTAGCCTGGACTCTTGATATTTAAACCTTAAGTACGATTTCCAGGACTTAGGAGGTTTTTGTCATACTCGAGAGCTCAAGAGATTATGGCTTGTGCATAGTGAAGGATCAAGACTGACCAGATGAACATTAAGACTCAAGCCCAGGGTTTCATGAATCTTTAAGTGCAGGTTGGTCCCAGTTTCAGCTCGTGTCTTCGGATTGACCCTTAAAAAGATGACGGAAAACTCAACTCCCATTTTATCACATTTGTGGCTCAAAGAATATATGGTAGAAACAGGGTATTTGTAACTTTCCCTGAAAAACTTTTTAGGGAGAAGACTTTACAGGTATTTGCAAGATATACTAACTTATTTGCATTATTTTTTTTTTTTTTGAAACAAGTGTCAGTATATCTCTTACAACTTTATTTGGAGGAGCACACTTTTCTTTTGGTGGAAGAGTTCCTTTTTGGTGGAAAGAGTTTCTCCTAGACACAAGACTAAAGCCTGGGATACAAAGTCTACCTGCACACACAGGTAAGGACTCCACCTTCCCTAATGAACACTAGGGTTGTATCTTATGTTCACCTGGTCTTTGTTTATATGTGTAGTGTGAACCAAGATTACTTAGGCTCTCGAGTAGAAGCAAACCAACGGATCTTGTACTGATGTCTTAGGTACAAGAATATGTCCTTGGTTAGGAGAGATTCTGATCTATCTTGTCAATGCTCAGAATTAAGCCGAGCCTGATCGAATCAAGCTTCTGTGGCCTGGAAAGTCTTCAAAACAGTGGTTGAATATCCATAAACACTTATTTTTTGTTTCAGCCTTCAGATCATTACTAAACACCTTTTTTTTTATGTACATATTTATAGATGGATGGAAGCTGCATGATACCATATAATACCCAGATCCTATAGATGCCTATCCACCCCCCCATGCCAAACGATGCTATGTCCTCATATGCATGTAGGGTAGGGTAGAGGAAGGTCCAAAGATCGGGAAACGAGAGTTGAGGTGCAAGGTATATAGCAAGGTGGTAGGGTTGGTGGATGGTGGGTGGTGAAGTGAAAAGGTGCGAAGTGAAGTGTATGTGATAGTGGAGGAGTGCTGCTGGGGTGCCTCCCAACGAGCGCTAAATTTAACGTCCCCAGCTGGACTCCAAATGAGGCACGCCATTAGTTACCCTCCAGCAGGGCAACAGTTTCTCCAACGGGGGCAGGTTCATGAGTAAGATAAGGTTTTAAATGCTACCCATTGAACGTAAATTTATGCCCAGATTTGGGATCTTCAATTTCAACGGCCTTGTTGGGAAATGGTCTCGAGACCAGGAAGGGACCAGTGCATTTGGACTTCAATTTCCCAAGAAAGAATTTGAGCTGGGCATTGTAGAGCCAAACTTGCTGAGATGGCTCAAATTCCTTCCACCGAATTCGGCTGTCGTGAAAAGCCTTAGTGCGTTGCTTGAAGGTTAAGGCAGAATCATAGGCTTCACGATGGAGCTCTTCCAGCTCTTGGAGTTGGAGTTTCCTTTCTCGACCACACAGGTCTGGGTCGAGGTTACATTGGCGAATCGCCCAATAAGCGCGGTGCTCCAGCTCCACGGGCAAATGACAAGGCTTCCCATAAACGATTCTATAAGAAGACATACCAAGGGGAGCCTTGAAGGCAGTCCAATACGCCCAAAGTGCGTTAATCATCTTGTCAGACCAATCCTTACGGTCAGGCTAAACCATTTTCTAGAGAGTTTGCTTGATTTGTCGGTTCAACACCTCAGCTTGGCCATTCGTATGAGGATGATAAGAGATGCGATACGATGGTGGACTCCATATTTCCTCAGAAGTGCCCAAAAAAAAGCATGGGTAAAATGGCTTCCTCCATCCGAGATAATGGCTCTAGGGATCCCAAAGCATGCAAAAATGTGGTCTTTGACAAATCGAGTCGATATGACATGGTTAGCATGGCGCGTGGGAATAGCCTTGATCCATTTCGATACATAATCAACAACAACGAGGATGTATTTGAAGCCGTTGGAAGGAGGAAAGGGACCCATGAAATCGATTCCCCAAATGTCGAAGATTTCAACAGCTAGGATGGGTTGCAAGGGCATCATGTCACGACGTGACATTGACCCTAACGATTGGCACCTAGTGCAATGTTTGGCATAATTGTGTGCATCCTGGTGAAGGGAGGGCCAAAAGAAACCGCACTGCAACACCTTGGCTACAGTTTTCCTCCCAGAGAAATGGCCTCCGCAGGCCTGATCATGGCAGAAGGATAGCACACTGGGGAATTCGTTGTCAGGAATACAGCGATGGATGATCTGATCAGCACCTATTCGAAAAAGAAATGGATTATCCCAGAAATAATACTTTGCTTCTGCAATGAGACGCTCACGTTGGTTTTTAGGCCAGCCACATGGAAGGGAACCAAAAGCAAGGTAATTGGCAATGTCGGCATACCAAGGTCCACTTGCCACATTAATTGACAATAGGTGCTCATCGGGAAAAACCTCGTTAATCAGCAGGTTAAGTCCAATGTGGTTAGGGTCCAGTCTAGAGAGATGATCAGCCACAACATTCTAGGTTCCGGCCTTATTGCGGATCTCAATGTCAAATTCTTGGAGCAGAAGGATCCAACAAATTAGTCTAGGCTTGGCATCCTTCTTGTGCATGAGATGGCGAATGGCCGCGTGGTTAGTCAATACAATAACATGTGAACCCAGAAGGTAAGAGCAGAATTTCTCCAGCCCAAAGATGTCCACTAGTAGTTCTTTCTCAGTGGTTGTATAATTACGCTGGGCCTCATCCAACGTGTTACTGGCATAGTACACCACGAAGTGGTGTCTACCGCGTCTTTGTCCCAGGATGGCTCCAACTGCAAGGTCGGAAGTGTCACACATGAGTTCAAAGTCGAGGGAAAAATCAGGTGGCTGGAGAACAGGGGCCTTGGTGACAGCATCACACAGCTGCGTGAATGCCCGTATGCAGTCGGGGCCCATATCAAAGGGTACGTCGGTTGATAGGAGATGAGTTAAAGGTCGAGAAATTTTGGAGAAGTCTTTGATGAATTTCCTATAGAAACCAACGTGTCCCAAGAAGGAGCGGATTTGTTTGACAGAGCCAGGCACAGGTAAATCAGCAATTACATCAAGCTTAGCTCTGTCAACCTCGATACCCCTATCGAAGATGATATGCCTGAGAATAATTCCCTCGTGTACCATAAAATGACTTTTTTCCCAGGAAAGCACGAGGTTCACATCAATACATCTCCTAAGGATATGGGTCAGGTTGGCAAGACAGTCATCAAAAGAGGGTCCAAAGACCAAAAAGTCATCCATGAAAACCTCGAGAAAGTCACCCACCATGTCATGGAATATCGCCAGCATACATCTCTGGAAAGTTGCTGGCATGTTACAAAGTCTGAATGGCATCCTTCTAAATGCAAAGGTGCCGAAGGGGCAGGTAAAGGTGATTTTTTCTTGGTCCCTGGGGTCAATTGCCACCTGGTTATATCCAAAGAATCCATCCAGGAAACAGAAAAATTTATTTCCCGCTAACCGCTCTAGGATTTGGTCAATGAAAGGTAGCGGAAAGTGATCTTTCTTACTTGCAGCATTCAGTTTCCTATAATCTACACACACTCTCCAAGATGTAGAAGTGCGTGTAGGGATGGATTCTCCCTTGTCATTGATACGAATGGTGAGTCCCACCTTTTTGGGCACGATATGAATTGGGCTCACCCAGGGGCTATCGCTAATCGGGTAGATTATACCTGCATCTAGCCACTTAATAATTTCCTTTTTAATGACCTCTCGCATGTTAGGGTTGAGACGTCGTTGCATCTCGCGGGAAGGTTGAGCCTCCTCCTTCGTATATATACGGTGAGTGCAGTAGGAGGGGCTAATGCCAATTAAGTCTGATAAGGACCATCCAATGCTGCCTTGTGTTCCATAAGGACCTTTGTCAGTTTGCATTCTTGCTCCCTGGTCAATTTTGAATTAATGATTATGGGGAGCATTTCATTTGGTCCCAAGAAAACATACTTAAGCGAATTAGGCAACTCTTTCAGCTTGAGAGTGGATGGTGAAAGATCTAGCATTCCTTGGGATGAGAGTGTCCCAAGCGGATCAGAAGAAAACAAGTCAAGAGGAAGAAGTTGGCCCTCAGTTTGGCCAAGAAGAGGGTCATCTTGGATAGATGGATCCAAAAAGGGATAGCCTCAATGAGTAGTATGTGGGCTCAAGGTCCCAGTGTGGGGTTGCAATTCTGCCTGATTTGGCGAGAAAGAAAGGGCAATCCGGTCTTCAAGAGTGTGGACCAGCGGTGAGTAGCCCGAATATGACTCAGACCATGAGCTATGGGAAGCGGAGAAAACCTCGTCAAAAGTCTGGTCAGGAGAAGGTACGGGAAAAGGGAGGGATGGGGGAACGTCATAAATATGTGTCGGTCAGGAAATCATCTATGTCTAAAGGCAATCCACAGCAGTCAGAATAGGTCCTAATTAGTCCGACACACTCGCTGATGGCCATGTCCTCATCAGTCGTGTCATCCTCGATGCAATCGCAATGAAAGTTCTTGGCTGCCTTGAAGATCTTAAGTTTGAGCTTCTCAAATCCAACGGCAATCTCAATACAGCTCGACTCGCAGTCGATATGGGTGCGGGCTGTGGCCAAGAAAGGTCGACCAAGGATAATCGGACAATCAGAAAGTGAGCTAGGAACTTCCATATCCAAAACAAGAAAGTCAACAGGAAAACAGAGACTGTTGACCCTAACCACCACGTCTTCCACCATACCCTTTGGTATTTTGATAGAACGATCTGCCAACTGTAACGTGACAAGGGTGGGTTTCAGATTTCCTAAGGCAAATTTCTCGAGCATGATGGTTGGTATAAGATTGATGGAAGATCCTAGATAGAGCAGGGCATGGTAAAAATTGCAGCCTTGGATGCTACAAGAAATAAGCAATGTGCCCGGATCTTTTTACTTCGGTGGTAGATTTGACAGCATAGCACAACTCGCATGAGGCGAGAGAACCACCAGATTCTTTGTTTTCTTTGACTGTCGCCTGGGTGTAGTGTAGTCTTTGAAAAATCGGGCGACAATAGGTATGTGATCGATAGCCTCTAACAGGGGTACCTTAATTTCAACATCCCTGAATAAATTACGCAGGTTATCAAATGCCTGCGTATCCTTTTTCTTGCCTTTTGGCTCCCTCAGTTGAGCCTCAGGGAATGGGACTGATTCTGGCACAACTTTGGGTGTATCATCCTCTCGTGAATGCAGTGCGCATCCCGAATGAGAGGGCGATGAGAAAGATGGGCCAGGATCAGGTCGAGGCGGATTGATGGTTTGCTTACCGCTCCTCGTAGTAATCTCATTGGACGATGCGGGTCCAGTGGGATCATAAGGCAGAGGAGGGTTCACAATAGGGACATAAGGGTGAGGTGCTGCAGTGGGATTAGCTTGAAATCCCAGTGGAATGCTCGGAGCCTGCAGAATCTGATGAACCTGCCCCTAAGAAGGTCGTACCTGTGGTTGACGACCACGGGGTACGAAATTTCGCAGGTTGGGAACAGGTTGGGCTGGAAGAGTGCCCTGAGATCGAGTCGCTATGCGTAGTTGACTGATCTCAGCATTCTGCTGCACCAATTGGTGTTGAAGAGAGGTCATGTTCTCTTCATGGTGCTTAGACATTTCCATCATCATTCGCATCAGTTTATCAAGAGGACTTGATGCATGTTCTGTTTGCGGTATGCAAGGACCCATTGGCATATTCGCCACAGGATTAGACTGGGCCCTTGGGATGACGGGTGCGGATGGTCGCATTGACCCACCCACGGGGTTTTGGCGATGCAGGTTATTGGACCATGCAAAGTTCAGATGATTTTGCCACCTTGGGTTATAAGTAGCAGAGAATGGGTTGTTCCCCAGCACGTAAGAGTCTTCTAAGCCAGAAGACGAGTCCGCATGTAAATATGCATCCGAGCACGCGGAGGCTTGGTCCTCCATGTCAAAATACTGGCTTGCAGAAGTCAAATCCACATGACTTACCGAATCACTTGACACGACACTCGGTAAGAAAGATCTCACGGGGTTTTTGGGGATAAGCCTGACGTTGGAAGGATTGGGATTGTGACGAAGTGGTGAGGTGGGGGTGTTTGCCATAGAACGGGCGGGATTGGCCAGAAGCTCTTCTAGCTTCTTGTGTACGGCGTATACTTCATCCAATTTGTGTGCGATAAGGTTAAGATCAGTGGATGAATGAGAGGGTCCCGTGTCAACTTCGTGAACATTACGGGGTAGGCTGGTACAATTAAAGGCGACAATGGAGGCATTGTTCATTGAGTTTTCGCTCATGTTTTCAAATAATTCGAATGCTCCATTCTCGTCTTTATTCATGAAACTCCCGCAGGAAGCATTTGCAATCTGCTTTAAAGTCTCATTTAGCCCATAATAGAAAATCTGGGCTATATGCCACTTAGGCAGACCGTGGTGTGGACACTTCCGAAGGAGGTCATTATACCTCTCCTAAGCCTCATGAAACTATTCGCCGTATTGTTGCGTAAAGGAAGTTATAGCACGGTGAAGTGCATTGGTTCGCCCGATTGGGAAGAATTTCTTGAGAAATGTTGTTCACATCTCTTCCCAAGAATGGATGGTTCTCCCAAGGGTGCGTAACCATTGCGACGCTTTATCCTGCAACGAAAATGGGAATATTTTCATGAGGACAATTGATAACCCGATGTTTCTTGGTTTAACCATTTCAGCCAATCGGGTTAGGCCTTCCAAATGGAGAAAAGGATCTTCACTTGCAAGACGATGGAAGTGGAAGTTAATCAGGCCAATTATATTGGGTTTCAGTTCAAAATCGTCCCTGCCCATGGGGACCCGAATTTGTCCTATGGTCTCTATAGCAGCGGGATTTTGATAAGAGCTAAGAGACCTAGGCTCCTCCCGTTCGGGAGGATTCTGCATTTCCTCGAAGGTTTTTCTAATGGCTTCAATATGTTCATTATACATTTCCATTTGGGCTTTGAGGCGGGTTATGGGGTCCATGGCTCCACCACCTGGTGGGTTTTGAGGGCGGTTTCCTCCCTCAGGATTTGGGGGTGGGCGTGCAGCCATGTTTGTGGAGGAGGATGATGATTCGGCTTCTTTCCTAAAATTATCAGACAATTCAAACAATTCAGGGTTTTGTGACCTTCTCCCAAACATGCACTACCGTAGGAAGAATTGGGGAGATAAGAAGGGAAAAGGAGATGAGAGAAATGACACCGCAAAGGTACACTTGATGACAAATCAAGGCAATCAAAGTCCTAACCTCTATAGTGTGCCCTTAGACCTAAAGATCTAAGTTACCTACTATCATAACCTACGGAACCAAATGCGAGCACCGCGGAACCACCGAGCCATATTGAAAGGCCGTTTGCCCCAGTCTTAGACACCCGATAGCATGCGGGAACCCGCACCAGCACATAGGCACTATACACAAGTAGTTAGACCTCCAATCCTTAATAAGGGTCAAGTTGCTACCAGTTTTAATTAGAGGCTTAGGATCAAGTGCTTCAGGAATGTGAAGGGCATTTTTTACGGGTAATGCCCAAGTGCGTTGATTTTAGAAAGTGTGTAAACCAAGCATGCAACGGGGAAATCTCCCCGAATTAAAGTTTTAGTTGGTGAATGGTTTTTAGAATTTCAGCCTTAAATAGTATGGATTTTAAGATTTCGCTAAGTTACCAATTCAACCAATCTCCAGGTTTTGAAAAAATACAAGTTCTTCTATGCCCAACAAACCCTTCTTCAATGTGAGTTAGTTAATGCATGCTAAAAATGCAATGGGCTTCCCTAGGTGGAAATTTCTATGTGTAGATGCATGAGTCAATTTTAGGTTAGTGTGAAAGGGAGACAAAGCACTTCAATTCAAGTGCTCCCAATCACCAAAATGATGTTCCACACACAAGACTCAACCACAAGATAATGTAGAGAAAATCAAAATGTTGGGGTTGAAGTATTCGGGATCAAATCTAAGGCACGTGAAAGGTCGTGGTGGGGTTGGAATCAACTCAATTCCAAGCCTCCCCACCAAAAATGTGATCCCGAATTGCGGATAAATGAGGCAAGGAGGGATGACAATCAATCTATTTTATCTTGCCTCAAAGAATACTTCCCACGACGAAAGATTCAAGAACCAAGATTCTTGGATCTTCGCTATGCAAAGTTTAGCGGGAAATCCTGAGGCGGTGGGGGTGATAGCAGACAATCAAACAAGTGATTTTTAATCCACTTGCCCCAAGAAATCCCAAGAAGTGTTTTTGGTTTTTTTTATTTTTTTATGAAGGTGACAAGTTGACCTAAGTTGCTAAGAGAGAGACCTACCTTTTCAGCAATGTGCGCAAAGCTCCAGTGCGGCATTGGCGACTTCATGCTCTCGTTTCCATCTTGGATCAACCCACGACTCAGACTTCCTCTACTTGCCTCCTCCTTGCAACTGGTTTACCTGCACACCAGCAAACAAAAACACCCATGAAGAGAACGGTGTGAGAAGAGAAAATCAAAGGAATGGAGTAGAAAATTACCTCAATGTACACCTCCCTGGCAACGGCACCAGAAAAAGGGTGTGTTAGGACTCGAATAGGTTGTGTTAATATGGTGAAATTATCATTGAAGTGCGTATAGTGGTTAACCTAAATTGAGTCTAACCATCTTTCACAAAATTTTTTTACCTGGCCTACTTAATTTTATCTTGGTCACTTTTAGGCCTAGGGTCTATCTTAAGGAGGTGGGGATTAAAGGTGAAGAAGTTTCTACGCCTTACCTAAAACGTATCTCTTCCATGCGTTTATTATGTTTTTGGTTTTTTTTTCTATTTAAGATTTTTTTGCTGATAATTTTGTCCTCGAGGTACACCCTCAAAATAAGGTCCTTGGCTTCGAGCCAAATTGTTCTTGTCTTTGAGCCAACTTAGGGTTTCCCAAAAAAAAACTAGTCTTGCTATTCACGAGACCGAGTACCTGCAAGACAAGGATTATCTTTTCTCTTTTACTCTTTTTTTTTTTATCTTTTTAATAACAGGAAACAGAAGAGAAATAAAAATCAGGTAGGTTGCTTGTAGAGAAATAAATATAGTCTATATATATATATAGGGTTGGGGGTGGAAGTGGAAATGGCATGTAGCATAATGTCGAGTTGGTCCATGTCTAGAAAGACGCAACCAATAAGACGAAGTGCCGCGTAGAGTGTAGGATGGATGTGTGGGAGTGTGTGCGGAGGCACTTTCTTTACGTGGGTATCGGGGAATATCAGCAACTGGTGCAGATATTCCCACGATATAACACATGGTTGAGTGACTAGTGCGTAGGGATACAGGTAGGTGATGTGTATGTAAATATATATATATGTATATATGTATATATATTTATATGTATATATATAGATAGGGTTGTAACTATATAGGTGTATATGTAGTTATGTATATATATAGATATGTAAATACATATATATAGGTATATATATATATATATTTGTAACTAGATATATGTGTATATATATTTAACTATATAGATATATATATATATAGTAATATATGTATATAGATATATATATGTATATATGTATATAGATATATTTGTATAAGTATCTATATATATATATAGATATATATAGATATGTATATGTATATATATATATATGTATATTTATAACTATAGATATATATGTATATATGTATATATGTATATATGTATAAATATATACATATATGTATATATACTTATATATAGTTGTATAGGTATTAATATGTATATATATATATATATAAATATATATATGTATATATGTATAAGTATGTATAGGTATGTACAAGTGAGTGTGTGAGTGTGTGAGTGTACAAGTGTGTCTATGTACAAGTGTGGTGGGTGTATGAGTGCACGCTGGAGGAAGCGGGCGCATTAAGTCGTCTGGCTGTTGCGGGGGTCGTCCGGTGGCGCGGGCGCACGGACGCAGGCGCGAGCGCAGAGGGAATGCGTGCGCTATTGTCACGCGCAGGCGGGTGCAGGAGTGTGGGAGAGAGCGCAACGCAGCGCACTGCGTAGCGCAGCACACTATGCTACTGGCTGGAACGAAGGCGAGTGCAGACGGGCGCTGGTGTATGCGGACATGGGCGCAGACTAGCTGGAGGCGGTCGCAAGGAGGAGTGAGAGCGTGCGGTGACCAGATAAGTGAGAAACAACTCGGTCACCGCACTGTAGCTACAGTGTCGCGCTGAGAGGCGTGAACAGTAGCTACAGTGCCGCACGAAGTGAACAACCGATTGCGGCCGGTTCTGCATGCGCGGGCGTGCTGGAAGGCGCTTGCGCATGCGGAAAGAGCCTGCGGACAGCACTGGCATGGGCGCGGGCGCTTGCGCGGCTACTGGAGGCCGTTGCTGCTGCTGGAGCTTTAGAACTTGGAGCTCCTGACAACGGCGATGGTGTTCAGCGATGAAAACAGAGGGCGAAACCACCACGCCCACCTGCTCACCTAGGAGCTGGGTGGTGGTGGAACTCACAGTGGTGGTCGTGGGACCACTGTGAGCTTACTCCTGCCCGCAATGTGTCTCTTCAGTGCGAAGAGATACTGCATATGGAGGGGGAGAGGGGAGGACGATGGCCTGGAGGAAGGGTGTCTGTGGTGGTGTGTGTTCCAGGCTCCCCTTGCGCAAGGGAGAGGGTAGGGCTTTTTAAAGAAGGAGATGCATGCCACCGCCATACTGCTGGCAGAGGGAGTCCAGCCATGCTGTTGGCAGAGAAATGGTGCGAAGAGGTGCATTCCCATGCCCTGAGTAGCGCGAGGGAGACGATTTCAAAGTCAAAATAAAAAATGAAGAAGGTGAAATTTGCAATGCAACCATTGATGAAGACGTTAATTACATGGCCAATTATTCGCATTATCCTCCCCTCTCACATAAATGCATGCATGTGTCAATTTTACAAATGCAACTATAGCTACCTAATATGCAATGGCAGTGCTAGGAAATAACACAAGATGGCATATTTATTGGTGTATTTTTGCTGTGCAATCAGTGAGCTGGGTCTGGTGCTCCCGGGGAGGATCAAGTTGGTTGAGGCAGCTAAGGTAGCTTAGCTCAACTGAGTTGAGCTAAGCCGAGTCCCCGGGAGCTGGACTTGAGCTTCCTAAGCTGGAATGAAGTCATCTTCAGCTGGCTGGAGTTGAGTGGAGCTGGATGTAGCTAGACCTGAGCTGGGGTGAACTCCAGTCAACTCAACTGAGCTAGCTAGAGCTCCCTGTAGACTAATGGGAGCTGAGATGAGCTAGACTCAGCTAAGTTGAGCTGGATCTGAGCTGACCTGAGCTAGGGTGAGCTAAGATGAGCTCTCTTGAGCTACCATTCAGCTGAGATGAGCTGAATGGAGCTAGGATGAGCTAACCCTAATTCAGGTGAGCTAAATTCCTACTATGGTGAGTTGGATCAAGCTAAGTTCCAGCTGGTGAGAGCTTCTCCTTCACCAGTTGCCTTCCTGAGTGCTAGGGTACTAGGGATCTGGCAATCTGTTTATCCCTAACACTCACAAAAACACATTAAAAACACAATAAAAAATGCAATGCATGCCTAACCTAATTTATGCCTAAATACAGCCCAAAAACCTGTTTGCGGAGTAAAATCCTAAGAGCTAGGTTTGTTTTAATGCATAAGAATGATTATAAACTGACGTTTGTCACGGCTAATCAACACAAGTTGATTTAGGTGAGTTCTCAACGCAGAGAGGAGGGAAATTTCCCTCGAAGATGCACAATAACATATCGTCTCCTCAGTGCTTGTCTCCTAGGATATCTAAATATCCTACCAAGGGCATGTAAGCACCTTGTGCTAATTCAGGTGCCATGGGCAGAATTATCCCAAAATGTCGATTGTCAGGGACTGAATTTAGCTACAGAATGCCATGGGTGGCACTATCTCGAAGTGTCGAAAGCCAGGGTTCTGGGGGTTGCCATGGGTGGTGCTATCTCGAAGCATTGAAAGCCAGGGACCTTGCGAGGATTGATGATGGGAGCTAGGAATCCGATACAGACCATGTTGTAAAGCCAATCTAAAGCTAGTAATAAAGAAAGGAAATGAGAGAGAAAACTCACCAAAAAAAAATCTTCTATCTCTCTCTTACAAAAACACATTGCAAACTGAACCTAGACTAAACATGTTTAAAGCAAGGGTGCTTTAACTGCGGAATTCAATGAACCTTAGGTTAGTTCCTGTGGGCCTTAGAAACCTTCGCAGCAGACTGAGGCTAAAGCTGGTCAGGTCCGGATCTTGGTTGGTACTTGAGTACCTTTAGGCCTACTATTGGCATTCTAACCTAATCTACAAAAGAAAGAATACATCATAAATCTAAGCATAAAAACCAATGATCTAGAATTTGAGTTAATTCCGTAAGATTTTGCTAAGGGACTGCAAAAGTTAGGAATGGGGGTATGATGATAACGTCATCATCAGCCATATCTAGCTTTATTTAGTTAATTTTCATTAATAAATGCTCTTACATAACCATCAAAAGGCCATAATTCATTGCAAATCCATTATGAGGGAAATATAAGAAACCAGGGTTAAACTGTAATTTTACCATCATATCATGAATGCAGAACAATCAAAGATTTTCTCAGGGGTTAATTAAGGGTCAAATGACCTTAAGAGTCTAACAAGTGGGTTAGCACAGACAGAAAAGGGTTTTCGAGCATTACGGGAATTAAATGACTTACAAAACCCTAAAAATAGACCCACTTAAATAACTGAGGTTTTGGTCAATATAAAATTCACTTAAATACTTTAAAGTTCATAAAAAATATTCTCTAGGGTTTGGCATCCTTGATTTGACCATCAGAACCCGTCTTGACCCAAAATAGAGCCACAGACAGACTTTTACCCTAATTTGGGATTTTGCATAAATTTCCCAATCAAACTTGGTCAAAACCTAAATCTAACTTCAACATTGGATTTCTTATGTCAAAATTAGGTTTGTACCAAAATTTGGGCCTAATCTGAGATCATATTGACCAAGTTTGCAATTTGGTCTTGTCTAACTCTTTTATCTCACACACATGCCCATAACTTTTGAATCCTTTACAAACAGGCCCCCAACTTTATCGTCTCCTTCTTCAAATAGGTCCCTATCGCCATGAAATCCTAATCCTACAACTCCGACAAGCTTGATTTGGCATTTTCTCCTTGATTCCTTGATGAATCCCTATCAGATTTCAAAGGGAAGTTCGTCAAGGAATTCTCTTCCTTTCGAGCCAGATTCGAAGCTCTAAAATTGGCCCAAATCCTGGTGCGATCCTTTGAAAGATTTGGGTACCCATCTCCGGTGACTTTCCTAGCTTGGGAAGCTTGCTTCCCAAGCTCAAATCATCCTCCAAAGGCCTATCAAAGAACCCCCAAACATCGACGTCCATCCCATGCTCGAATTCGACTAGAGTAACCCCCAAATTATTCCCTCTTAATCCGACTGAAGCTCCTCGATGTCCGGCGAGTTCCTCCATCTCCCTTCATCGTCTAATCGCAATACCAGTGGCAGATCCTCCTTCCTTGTCTTCCTCCACGTCGTGCCATACCGGCGGGCACCTCTATCTCCATCCTCGCTGTCCTACCCTCACCGGAGCACTTCGTCTTCTCCAGAGCCAACGTACCCTTGGTAAGGAGAATCCTCCCCTTTCATCTGATAATATTAGGTTATATTAGCTCCTCTCCACCTTTAGGTTAGATTTCCCTATTCCTATCCTAGTTTCAACCCTCGACACTGCCATTCATCTCTGTCTTCTCCGACTCCGACCGAACCTCCAGTGAGGCACCTCCGTCGCTACACCCCTCCATCCGCCTCGCCAACCACCTCACGACCTTCGCCATGACTCCACCAATCAAACCCATCTCCTATTTCACTCCACCGCACACCCGAACACGCCCCCAAATAAACCCACCTTCTCCGACCTATCCCAACTCTATCTGGCCACCACACATGTCCATCCACTACACAACCACCAGCAACGCACTCCACACCGTACGACAAAGCTCCTGAGTTCTTCTGATGTGGCTGTGAGGCTATGTTTATGTTTTTAGGAACAGGACCTGTAGTCTCCATTATCGAAGAGCTTCAAGAAAGCTTAATCTCACGCCAGGTCTTGATAGCCCCAGGTGGAAGTCCCAGGCTGTGCAGAATCGCCTCAGGCACTACCCCAGGTGGTCAATTGGACACCTGGACCTCGTGAGCTACAATAATTGAAGGAAGGAGTCTTGCCTGCTGTGAGCGAAGGAAGGTGTGGGACTTTAGTCCCACATCAGTTGCTGAAGACCGGACGCAATGACTTAAATTGATTTTCTACATAGGGCTATTCACCTCCTAACACAGAGGGTGAGGTCCTCCGCACCCATCACCTGCCTCGCCTATGACACTGCGCACGTGGGTCTGGCACAGACCCGATTACCTGCCTAAGCCTACTCTCACACCTCGACTGCCATTCACGGTCGGCAGCCCTGGTCCTGGGTGTGCGTATGCCTATTTACCCGATAACCCAGACATTGGCCTTGGAAAGGAAGGAAAGAAGGAAAACCCAGAGAGAGTGCGGGGGCAGGGGGTTTTGCTCTATTGAGAGTCGGCTGACACTTAGTCACTAGAGGGATTGCCTCCCTCTATGCGTGAAGAACAAAAGCCAAAGAGACAAAGAAGGCAGAAGAGGCACATAAAGAGAAGAGAAGAGGAAGAAGAAGTACAGTGTCCTCTTGGCACTGTAGCAAGACACTTAAGCCATCTAACTGAGTGCCCTGTCGTCTGATGTAGTGCACTGTGTACTAAAGTTTGCATGGTTGAAATTGTTCATTTATTTAGATTATTAAGTAATTATTATACGTGTATCTAAACTAATAATTGGTGATTCAAATCACCATTATTTTGTCTTAGATGACTTTTTCCCTCAATAGATTCTTGATGTGCTCATGTGCTACATTGAATATTAGTTTTGAGCAATTGTTATCATTAATTGTGCTCATTTACATTATTTATTGAGATTGGCGATTGAATTCCTATTTGCTCCCAGTGAACGACCTCAGACTTTCATTCTAGTTATAAATTTTATTTGTTTTCAAGCAATTTCGACTTATACAACGACGTAGCTTTTATAACCTCGATTTCACTAGTAAACACAAAGTGAGGACAAAATGGGTTTTTCTAAACCCTCAATCTGCGCAACTAATCTGGAGCAACTAGAGCCGTCAATCTAGCAATCAACAACTCAAATTACGTCAAAATCGCACTTCCATGTGCTTCCATCGTGCGTCCGCACCATACTGCGCCATGTGGCACCTCCAGCGCCGCCAAGTCCATCGTCACCATGCTCATCGCGCATGCACGCACACGTTCAAATCTAGTTGTTCAATCGCGATGATCGACAACTGAGATTGCATGCCGCACGGCCTCAACTCTCCTCGCGTGCAATGGCGCGTCCATCCACATGTCATCATGCACCTTGATCTGACACTTGTTGACAGCGGAAAACTATGTGATCGAAGTTGGATTTGAAAACCCATTATTGTAGTTCGCTTTGCGAAGCAATCCATCTACAGATAAATTTAACCAAAATTTGTAAAGAAATTGTGGGTCGAACATAGGGAGCCTACGTAGATCTTAAATCCATGATTATATTTTTTCTATTTTTGTTTGACAATGAGTAATTACAACGGAATTTATATAAACAATAAGAGAGAGAACAATCACTTGATAAAATAATATTATTTTTACAACTAGAAAGCGGGAAATGATTACAACTAGAAAGCGGAAAATTCTCTTTTAGAAAGCGATTAAAAAGAAGGGAGAGAGATGTTATCCTCCTAGACGAATGCTTTGGGGATGAGCTAGATGGAGAGATGCCTGGAAGACGGAGGATGGAGCAGGAAGGAGGACGAAACAGGAAGAAGCGGGAACGAGGTAGCATGTCATCGTCGTCACAGGATCCACTTCCGGAATGGGGGCGAGAAAACTTGGATTTGGCTCTTGTGTAGCATCCCGGGTGTGGGACAAGCTTCTCTTGAGCTTTGGAGAGGGAGAGAAGTGAAGGAAGGCATGATAATTTCCTAGGGTAGGGGTCTCCTTTTATAATTGCAAGGATAGGGGGCAATTTAGTCATTACATATTCAAAAGCATTAAAATCAGGTCTTTAGTGATGAATTTATCCATCACTAAAGGTCTGACCGTGGGCAATGTGCGTGCACCGCACGCACCTCCTCCTCTCCCGCACCTTAACGCCAGGCACACGTCTAAGAGATTGCAATCGTCCGATCACGAGATCGGACAGCTCAGATCGCTCCTTGCCCACTTCAGCTGCGTGCGCCTATGCGTGCAATCGGCTGTGAGGCGATGCGTTTGATCGCGGTACGCTTGATTAGGCGATCTGGGCCGTCCGCAACTGATCGTGCGGTCGAGAAAAAATTCGCTCGCTGTTGATCGCAAGTCGAACCTTCACCCCACACTTGCGCAAGGACACTCGACCGCTACGCTATGACCGGTTCTTCATCGGGCTTACGTTTTAGGCACGCGCGTCCGTGGCCGTTGGATCAAGATCCAACGGCGTAGATCTCGCCTCACCCGCACCTTCAGAGGATGAGAAGCGATGCTACGGTTGATTTGGGCAGCTGTGATGGCATCACGTGGCGCTATCATGGTCATTCATCTTCTGTGACATGTAGAAGGTGCCACGGATGTCAGATTGACCCGATTTTTGCACCGTTAGGCTACGATCATTGATCCAAACCCATCTGTGTTGTCGGATTTGTCGTCTAAAGTGTGGTCACCATATTGGCCCTTGATCTCTAGGCTTCCTCGGATTATATCTGGTGATACGGATGTCCGATCAGGGCGATCTTGGAGTCATTGAACTCCCGTCGTTGCCCTGATCAAATCTGTATGGTTGGATCCTCCATTCAAAGACCTGATTAAAAATCACCCTATCCCTAGCCATAAAAGGAGACAATTACTATAAAATTTATACAATTTGACCTAAATACATGATTATGCATGTTATGCAATATTTACAATGCATGATGCTAATATGATACTAAGAACATGCATTAACAGACATTTTTGGCCATTTAGATGTATGCACATCACACCCCCATGCCTATCTTTTACTGGTCCCTATCAAAAACTACATGTTATTTATAAAAGAATTAGGATTGGATTAGTCGAGCTAAAGTCATTTTCAAAATTAGGAAATTTTTACTTAGGACCTGAACTTTCAAAGACACAACAGCTCTTGGGTATCTGCCAAAATGCATACCGCCTCAAGCCCTCGCCTTATTCAAAGAAGGATCTCTTTTTCTCCTTTTTCTTCTTTTCTAATTTTTTTGGATTTTTGAGTTTAGGGTTACAGAGTGGCTTTCTACGGCCACTCAACCCACCCAAGACTTGATGAGAACCCTAAGTTCTAAGCATCTTTTTGTGAATGTGATAGACTCGTTGATCGGCAATCAGAATGGACTTCGGGTTTCTATTCCCCTAGGTGACCTTAAAAAGAATTCTGCCTAAAGGTACATCTATACGACCGATAGCTTTCTCCCTAGTTTTATTTTTTATGGGGTCAACACAAGGGTGAATCCAATGTATATATCCCCAGCTTATTCTACTTCTCCGCTTCTTCCTAAGTGTTTTAGGAATTAAATGATCATTTCTTGAGCTAGGATTTGGACAACCTACCAATGGGTTGTTACCCACGATAACTTGCCAGCCATACTTGTGCGATGAAGTGTGGCTTTTTTTTTCTTTTCTCCTTTTCTTTTTCTTTTTCTTTTCTTTTTTTCTTTTTGGACTTTCTTTTTCTTTTTTCTTTTTTTAGTAGGTGGCTTCCCTGGTATAAGATTTACCTAAAGGCAGTAGGAAAAGAATGGTCCAGTGGCTGGGCTCTGGACAACCTACCTATGGGTTGTTACATATGATAACTTGCCGACCATACCATCCTAGAAGGTTCATTAGCTACCTAATTTCCGTTAAAACCTCCAAACAACAAGTCAATGCAAATAGTGTGTTGATGTTTAGACTTAAAGTTCCCTTAAATCAGAGGGCGGGTTGATAAGTCTTGTACTTATCACCCAAACTTATTTAATAAAATTGAAATAGAATTCAGGATGGCAAGAACTCAATAAAGAAATCCACATTTTAGTGGATACCTGAGCTGATTAAGCCTGGAGACTTGAAGGATCTTAGTGTTCAAATCCTACTGTAATATTTCTTAAGATTGAAAAGTCCTAATGCCCAAGTATTCTTTCCTAATTCAAAAAAAAAAATAAATATATATATATATATAATAAAACAAGTAGAATTTACAAGAATTCCACAGAGCTGACAAAATGATTCAGAAATGAATCCACCTCCCCATGCCTAGTTGATGCAATGTCTACATTAAGAATAAAAGACATGAAAGGAAGGGTAGAATGTATAAGATGTCACCTGAATATGATGCTTGGGTCAGCTCTGAGTCAGACTGTACAACTGCTAAGTTTAATGCCATTAGCTAGGCAAAGTCCAGCCAAAGAAATCACAACATAATGAGAGCAATTGTATCTGAGACGGGTTCTGGAACAATACGGTTAATAAAGGCTTCAAACATTGACTGCTGACTTTAAATGAATTACCTATCTTTGGGTCAAAAATCTGAACGGCCCCATTTGGAAAAATCTGATCAATGATGAACAGGCCATTCCATTTTGACCTAAGTTTGCCGGGAAAGAGCTTAAGTCGAGAATCAAAGAGCCAGACCTTCTGGTTCAGCTCAAAGCTCTTGCGAGATATCAATTGATCAGGAAGAGCTTTGGTCCGAGCCTTGTAGATCTTGGCATTCTTGTATGTGTCGTTTCTAAGCTCCTCCAACTCAGATAGTTGGAGTTTCCTGTTCTTTCCAGCTAAACTCTAATCCAGATTACACTGCTTGACTGCCAAGAATGCCCTATGTTCAATTTCTACGAGTAAATAGCATGCCTTTCCATACACTAGATGAAACAGTGACATGCTGATAAGCATTTTATACGCCATATGGTAGGCCTAAAGAGCAGCCTCAAGCTTTTGAGTCCAGTCTTTACGATTAGGCCTAACCGTCTTCTGAAGAATATTCTTGATCTCCCAATTAGAGATCTTGGCTTGTCCATTCATCTGGGGATGGTAAGGTGTGGAGATTCTGTGATTTACCCTATATTTTGCTAGTAAATTATGGAACTGGGCATTAGTGAAGTTAGTACCACCATCGTTGATGATGGCCCTCGGATCCCGAACAGGCTGAAGATGTTCTTCTTGACGAAATCGATGACCACCTTGTGGTCATTGGTTCAAGTAGGAATAGCCTCGATCCACTTGGACACGTAATCAACAATGACGAGAATGTACTAGTGTCCAAATGAAGGGAGGAAGGGTCCCATGAAATCGATGCCCCAAACGTCGAAGATTTCGACGGGAAGAATCGGGTTTAGAGGCATCATGTCTCTCTTGGTTATGCCCCCAAGTGCCTAGCATCGGGAACACGACCTTGAGAATTTCTGGGCATCCTTGAATAAAGATGGCCAATAGAATCCAGATTGCAAAATCTTTGCAGCCGACTGTTTCCCAGAGAAATGTCCACCACACACAGATGCATGGTAGAAGTCGAGTATACTTTTGAATTCAATCTCCAGAACACATCGGTGAATAATCTGATCAGAGGCGATGCGATACAGTTCAGGGTTCTCCCAGAAGTAATATTTGGCCTCAGATTTGAGTCTATCTCGTTGTTGCTTGGTCCAATCCTGAGGGATTTGACCAACGACCAAATAATTTACAATATCAGCAAATCACAGGGTTTGGACACCTGAAACTGCAAGGATAGTCTCGTCTAGAAAAGTATCAGCAATCAAAATATCCGGATGAGAAGAACCACTCAGAAGTCTCGAAAGATGATCCACTACTACATTCTGTGCCCCGGATTTATCCTTGATTTCAAAATCAAATTCTTGAAGCAGAAGAATCCATCGAATAAGTCGGGGTTTGGCATCCTTTTTGGCCAAGAGATGTCTCAAGGCCGAGTGGTCGGTATAAATTATGACATGAGACCCTAAGAGATAAGCCCTGAATTTCTCCAAAGCAAATACTACAATTAGTAAATCCTTTTTAGTAACAGTGTAATTCCTCTGGACCTCGTCTAGAGTTTTACTAGCGTAGTAGATGACAGAGGGCTTCCTATCGATCTTCTGACCCAAAATAGCCCCGACCGTGTAATCAGAAGCATCGATCATGATCTCAAATGGGGCTGTCCAAACCGGTGGTTGCAACACCGGAGCACAAGTGACTGCCATTTTAAGAAAATCAAATGCCCTATGGCATGATTTGTTGAAATCAAGCGGCGTATCTTTGGCGAGAAGGTTGCTCAGAGGGCGAGCAGCCTTAGAAAAGTCCTTAATGAACCTCCTATAGAATCCCACATGACCTAGAAATGATCGAATTTGTTTGACGGATGTGGGAGGAGGAAGTTTAGAGATAGCATCAACCTTAGCTTTGTCAACTTCGATTCCCTATTCAGAGATTACATGACCCAAGATGATGCCTTCTTGTGCCATGAAATGACTCTTCTCCCAGCTAAGGACCAGTTTTGTTTTGATGCATCTTTTAAGGATCGTTTCAAGATTAGCTAGGTAAGAATCAAACGATTCTCCAAAAGCAGAGAAATCGTCCATGAAGACTTCCATAAACTCTCCCACCATGTCAGAGAATACGGCTAGCATACACCTTTGAAAAGTCGCGGGTGCATTGCATAAGCCGAATGGCATCCTATGGAAAGCAAAGGTTCTATAGGGATAGGTGAAAGTCATTTTTTCCTGCTCCTCATGATGGATAGGGACTTGATTGTATCTCGAGTAACCGTCTCAGAAACAGGAGTACTTCTGCCTGGCTAATCTTTCAAGGATTTGATCGATAAAGGGCAAAGGGAAATTATCCTTTTTCGTGGCTGTGTTCAGCTTCCTATAATCAATACAAACCCTCCAAGAGGAAGCTGAACGAGTTGTGACAAATTCTCCTTTCTCATTAATCACAACGGTAATCTCAGCTTTCTTGGGAACAATTTGCACGGGACTTACCCAAGGACTATCAAAGATCGGATAAATGATTCCTGCATCGAGCCACTTGATAATTTCCTTCTTGACCACTTCTAGCATATTAGGGTTTAATCTCCTCTGCATTTGGCGAGAAGGGCGGGATCCATCTTCCAAGAATATTCTATGATTGTAGTAAGATGGCTCGATCCTCCTAAGGTCATGAATGGTCCAACCAATTACCTCCTTGTGTTCCTTTAAGACCTTGATCAGTTTAATCTCCTGCTCAGTAGTTAATCTAGCACTGATAATCACAGAGAGTGTCTTTTGAGGTCCCAAAAACTAATATTTCAAATTCTCAGGCAATGGTTTCAGTTTGAGCTAGGGTGGGTTTTGGATTAAGGGTAAGGATGATGCTAAAGAAGATTCATCAAGAGGAAGAGGTTGAAAATGAACAAAATCAATAACCTCTTCAAAATATGGTGGGTTTGCCATAGAGAGTTGCAGGTTAGATTCATCACAACAGGAGGAACTTTCAATTGCAGAAACCACCATACATGTTTCAATGTTCAAGTTGTCTTCCTCAAGTTCCTCTATAAATCCATAATCCTTGAATTTTTTAATCACCTTAAAAATATCCAATTTCAATTTCTGATCCCAAAAGGCGATTTCCATGCTACCGCTCTCACATTTGATATTGGCCTTAGCGGTAGCCAAGAACGGACACCCCAGAATGATGGGCGTGTTCCTTAAATTCTCAGGTACATCCATGTCGAGGACAAGGAAATCTACAGGAAAGTAGAAATCCTTAACCTTGACAATAACATCTTCAATAACGCCTCACAGATTTGTGACCGAACGGTTCGCTAACTACAGCGTTACTAAAGTCGGCCAAAGTTCACCTAATCATAACTTGTCGTAAAGAGAAGTCGAAATTAGGTTAATAGATGCACCTAGATCCAGAAGTGGTCTATCAAAGGTGTAATCTTCGATGACACAAGAAATCAAAGGAGCACCTGGATCTCTTTTTTTCTGAGGAAGGTAATGTAGGATAATAGAACTAGCCTGCTCGAAGAGTACCACCTTCCTTGCAATAGATTCCCACGACTGACACTTCTGTGTGCATAAATCCTTCAAAAATTTAGCGTAAGCCGGTATGAGCTTGATAGTGTCGAGGACCGGGATATTGATCTCGACATTCTTGAATATATTCAAGAGCTCCTCGTTACTATCAACAGGCTTCTTCTTCCTAGGTTTAATCAAGGCCTCAGGAAAAGGAACATAAGTCAGATCTTCGAAATCAGGTTCCTGAGCCTTGATTTCTTCTTCAGAGTTCTCCTTTCTATCCTCAGGCTCTCCAGGATTTGGTAGATCAGAATAGTGTGGTTGTGGATCCTAAGTTTGTTTTCCACTCCTCAAGGTAACAAAATTAGCAGGTGCATACGGGTTTGGGTCTTGGGGAGGGTTAGGAAAGATTTGAGGGGCTCCATTAGCCAGAAACCTTTGATTTAAAGAAGCAGAAGAGGAAGGACCCTGCTCAACCACCTGAGCATGTGCGTGTAGGTCCCTCTGATTCCCGTACCCTTGGGCTTAAATGCCCAAATTCTGGATATTATGTGGGTTGGGTACGGGTTGAGATGGTAGAGTTCTGGGTTGACAAGAATTAGCAATGAACCCGGTTTGCAAGTTGTCCAGTGAGGTTTTCATTTGCTGCATGAGCTGGAGCATAGATCCTTGCATTTCTACCATCTATCCATTCAAATCACTCTGTCCTATGGGTTGACGGGCATTCCAAGCTTACCGATTGACCTAATTCAGGGGCAGCTAAGTGTAAACATGACCCTGACCCATTGGTCTTTGCGGAGCATAGTTGCTAGGTCAGAATTCGGTCAATTGCACTGGGTTTTTCCAAGAGAAGTTAGGGTGGTTCCTCCAACCTAGATTGTAAGCATTGGAGTAAGGGTTGGACCTAACGTTCTCCTGTACAGCATAGACATCCCCATAGGGTGAGGATGGAGAGAAAGAAAGGGAGGGATCAGAGAAACTGGGATCAAAGGCCCCAGTTTTGAACCCGTGGGGTTCCGAATAATGTTTACTCATAGGTTGAGCCGCATCAAGCTGATTCACAAACTCCCGTCCAGAAGGAGTTAGCGATGGATGGAATCCCGAATTCTGGGATTGAGTGGATTGAGAATTGTTCATTGAGTTTCCAGCCATCCACTCCTCCATCCTTTTAGTAACCAAGTCCACCTTATCTAGTTTATTGCAGATCAATTCCATATCAAATGAATGAGTCATGAACTTCATTAACATTCGATCTGGGTTGTTGGGACCGGTTAAAAGTATCCATGGAGGCATGATTGATTGAATTTTCACTCATCTCCTCAAACAAATCGTGTGTGCTATTTACGCCTTTGTTGAGGCACTTGCCTCCGCAAGAAGTGTCCACGTGATTTCTGAGTTCTCAGTCAACCTGTGGTAGAAGATCTACACGAGTTGCCATTTCGGCACCTCGTGGTTTGGACACCTCCACAATAAGTCCTGGAATCTCTCCCATGAAACATGAAACTACTCCCCCGGCGGTTGGGTGAAGGTATTAATCGCCCGTCTCAGAGCATTAGTACGTCCGATAGGGAAGAATTTCTTCAGGAAAGAAAATTTCAAATCATTCCATGTTGCAATCGGCCTTCCTATGGTCCTATACAAATGAGTGGCTTTATCCCTAAGAGAGTGGGGAAAGAGTCTCATGATCATCTGCTCTTCATTCACGTTTTGCGCCTTAGTGGTCTGGAGCAAAGTGGTCAACTCCTCTAAGTGCTGAAACGGGTCTTCAGAGCCGAGCCCATGAAAGTTTTTGATCAGGATTAACACTTGGGGCTTGATTTCTACGTCTCCAGCAGGAATCTAGATGCCAGGACGTTCCCCATAATTTGAAGGATCATAAAAATCCTTCAAGGGCTGAGCACCCTGCATTCTCTACATTTGTTCCAGCTACCTTTGAAATACCTCCTGTGGATTCTGAGGTAGAGGAGGTTGTTTATTGGCCATGGGATCAATTTGGCCAAAATTCAATCTACGCCTCCTAGAATACTCTATTGGTCCTTCCAATCGAGGATTCAATGATCTCCTTCCTAGCATAAACTAGGAAGAGGTCGGAAGGACTGGGGATAAGAACCCTGCAGCACAACAAAACAAGCCTGTCCTTAAGTGGGGTAGCCTAAGGATCTACAGACTCTTAGAATCCACCTTAAGATTATAGATGATTTACTCTACTTGCGTCCAATTAATCCAACTAGTTAGAAGGAGGGACTGGGGAGAAGGTTCTTCCTTCGGCTTGCGCCTCTGGTTCCTAGTGTACCCCCCAGCCGAGATCGTTTGACGCTACTCCCCTAGCTAGACATAAGATTGATTGGTACAAACAGGTTAATTGTAAACAATCTCAGACTGGGCCCCAAAGAGCGAATCAGTCCTTAAGGCCAACGTCTACTTGATTTTATTTAGGCCTGGGATTGTAGTGCTTATGGAATGTGGTGGGCTCTTAAAATGGGTTGTGCCCTTAATGATTGATTGAATATGTGTAAGTGCATGCACAACCAGGGTTTTCAAGCAAGATTATTTTTGATGAGTGGATTTTAAGGTTCAAATCTTGCTTAAGTAACTTTTAGGGTTTGGAATTAGGTTAATTCAATCAAGTTTCGAGGCAAACCAGATTTTCAAGCATGGGTAAAGATCCTTTTCCTTTTGAAATCAAAAGTAAAGTGGAGTGTCTGGTATTGACCTAAATTGAAAACCCTAAGGTGAAGCTACTTGGTGAATTGATTTTAGATTAAGTGGTGTGGCCCAAATAACTCAAACAATTGGCCAAAATTGCACCACTTAGTTAGGCACACAAAATGATTAACCTAGATTGATTTCTACTCTTTTCTATGTTGATTTGTGTATACCGGTTCCACATATCAGAATCCGATTGAGTAAATAAAAATCAATTAGGTTATGTGCCTTAAATGTGGGTGTATGTAGTGTGTATGTTGATTTACCCCACAAGAAATATCTTTTTGTTATTTTTTTTTTATATATATGAGGGTGAGATGAATGTGAGTGGAAATCCAAGCAACCAAACTAACCCTAGGATTTATGCAAACACCTAGGTTAATTGGAGTTTGAATTAATGCTGTGAAATGGTATCTATGGAGGGGGAAGAATGTGGAGCACTTATAGTTGTCTTCAACTTCACTTTACTCCGATCTACCGCTTGAAGATTCCATATTAAGGTACCTGCAAAACAATAGACAAGAAATAAAGCAAGTTAGAAAATAGTAAAGTGCGCGAAATGCGGAAAGAAAATGAAAAATTGTTGCCTCCCCGACAACGGCGCCAAAATGTTGATAGTGGAAAACTACGCGATCGAAGTTGGATTTGAAAATCCGTCATTGTAGTTCGATTTGCGAAGCAATCCGTCAACAGATAAATTTAACCAAAATTTGTAATGAAATTCCAGGTAGAACACAGGGAGGCTACGACGATCTTAAACCCATGATTATATTTTTTTGCATTTTCGTTTGAAAACATGATAATTACAATGGAATTGATATAAACAATAAGAGAGAGAGAACAATCACTTGATAAAATAATATTATTTTTACAACTAGAAAGAGAAAAATTCTATTCTAGAAAGCAATTAAAAAGAAGGGAGAGAGATGTTATCCTCCTCAACGAATGCTTGGAGGACGAGCCAGACAGAGTGATGCCTGGAAGACGAAGCGGGAATAAGGAGGACGAAGCAAGAAGTGGGAACGAGGCAGCATGTCGTCGTCGTCGCTAGATCCACTTCCGGAACAAGGGCGAGAAAACTTGGATTTGGCTCTAAAGTAGCATCCTAGGTGTGGGACAAGCTTCTCTTGAGCTTTGGAGAGGGAGAGAGGTGAAGGAAAGGATGAGAATTTCCTAGGGTAGGGGTCTCCTTTTATAGTTGCAAGGATAGGGGGCAATTTAGTCATTACATTCAAAAGCATTAAAATCAAGTCTTTAGTGACGGATTTATCCGTCACTAAAGGTCTAATCATGGGCAACATGCACACGCTGCATGTGCCTCCTCCTCTCCCACGCCTTAATGCTAGGCACACATCCAAGAGATCTCAGCCATCCGATCGCGAGATCGAACGGCTTAAATCACTCCTCACTCGCTTCAGCTACGCGTGCCTACGCGTGCGATCGAGTGTGAGGGGATACGTTTGATCGCGCGTGCACCCGATTGGGTGATCTAGGCCATCTATAGCTTATCACGCAGTCAAGATAAAACGCTCACCCGCCGCTGATCGCGAGTCGAACCCGCGCCCTGTGCTTGCGCAAGGATGCTCGACCGCTGCGCTACGGTCGGTTCTTCGTTGTGCTTACGTTTTAAGTGCGCACGTCCGTGGCCGTTGGATCAAGATCTAATGGACCAAATCTCATCTCTCCCGCACCTTCAGAGGATAAGAAGCGATGCTACGGTCGATTTGGGTGGCTGTGATGGCACCACGTGGCGCCATCATGGCCGTCCATCTTCTGTGACCTGTAGAAGGTGCCACGGATGTCTAATTGAGTCGATTTTCATGCCATTAGGCTACGATCACCGATCCAAACCCATCTATGCGGTCAGATTTGTTGTCTGAAGTGTGGTTTGGCACCATCTTGGCCGTTGATCTCTAGGCTTCCTCGGACTATATTTGGTGCTACGGATGTCCAATCAAGGCGATCTTGGAGTCTTGAACTCCCGTCGTCGCCCTGATCAGATCCCTACTATTGGATCTTTCATTTGAAGCCCTAATTAAAAATCACCCTATCCCTGGCTATAAAATGAGACAATTACTATACAATTTATACAATTTGACCTAAATGCATGATTATGCATGTTATGCAATATTTACAATGCATGATGCTAATATGACACTAGGGACATGCATTAATAGACATTTTTGGCTATTTAGATGTATGCACATCAATGCTCCACCGCGGTCCACGCGTCTTGCGCCATGCCGCTTGATCTTGATCGCGCGGGTCAATTTCACGCACACGCACTACCACCTCAATTTCCCTACATTTTGCACTTCTAACTTGCGTCGGCCACTCTCGTGTGAGGGTGGTCTCCACTGTGCTATGGCCGTGGATGGTCGAGATTTGGCTTTCGCGTGCAGCTGCCATCAGCCGTTGGATCCAATGGCTAAGATGATCACTCTCTTGATGAAGCACTTGTGGAGGTGGCAATGCGGCGTGATCGTGGCCATTGGATGATGATCCAACGACCCTACTTTCTGCTTCAGCTTCTGAGGGGGCTGTAGAGTGCTATTGGGATGGTGCAACATGGTGCCACCCTAACCATCCATCTTCCTACCTATGTAAGTGGTGCTACAAGGCTCCGATTGAGGTAATTTTTGCGCCATCGGATTGTAATCGTAGCTCTGAGTCCATCTGTAAGGTCGGATTTATCATCTGCAGCCTTGAATCATTTGCAATTACTGTTGCATATCAATTAGAACATAAGATATCATTATTATTTACAAAGCTAACAAATTAGCTACGTTGCAAAATATGTTGCTCATGCATGCATTATTCCTAAGTTAAGCTAGGATCTAACTTAATTTAGGCAAATTAGGTCCTACGATTGTTGCGCAATCAGTGCCGACTATTCTTTGTTGTTTTTTGAATGTTTAATATGATAGGAAATGGGGGAGGAAAAAGAAGAAGGAAGCGGATGGGGTAGGAAATGGGAGGAGGAAAAAGGAAGAAGGAAGTGGAGGGGGAGGGGGTAGCAAATGGGAGGAGAAAAAAAGAAGGAAGTGGAAGAAGAGGGGTAGGAAATGAGAGGAAACAAGAAGAAGAAGGAAGTGGAGGGGGTAGGAAAAGGGAGGAGGAAAAAAGAAGTGGAGGAAGAGGGGTAGGAAATGGGAGGAGGAAACAAGAAGGAAGTAGAGGAAGATGGGTAAGAAATGAGAGGAAAGAAGAAAAATGAAGTGGAGGGGTGATGGCATCACCATCATCCACTATAACTAACCTAATTTAGCTAAGTTCTAAGGTAAAATTCACTTAAAGTAACATATTAAAATGGTATTATTCAATCAGGGCTGAAGAGAGAGAAATTAATAAAAAAGGAGTTAATTCTGTAATTTTTACGAATAATTTTGAATGCAGAATAGTTGGAGGGTGAACCTATGGTTAATTAAAGGTCAATTGAGTTTAAATATCCCAAATGTGGGTTGGTATTGAGTAATTTAGAATTTACATTCAAATTGAATGTTTAATTCTAATTAAAAATCCTAACTTCAACTATGCTTCAATTAAAATAGTTCAAATGGAAATAAATGCAATCTAAACCTTTTAAAAATCAATTAAAAATATTTTATAAGATTTGGCACAGTCAATTTGACAATCGAAACTCGTCTTGACCTAAAATAGAATCAGAGATGGGTATCTAGTACATTTTGGGTCTAAATATAAATTGACCATGAAAATGACATAAAAACCCAAAATTTAAGTCACCATCACCTTTCTTATATCCAAATTAGGTTATCATAAAAATTTGGGTTCATTTGGACTTCATCTTGGTCAACTTTGCATTTTGGTCCTTAATACTTGATTTCATTGCAAAGGAACCCCTAACTTTTGAATTTCTATCGCAAAAAATACCCTTGCTAGCAACAACCTCACCTTCCACCTCCGCAACCTCCAGCCGTCATCTCCGACAAGGTTGTTCGCGCACCTACCACCCATTTTCTTGCGCGCAAACGAGCTATAAATCTTCGCCATCACACGACGCTTCTCATTGTCGAGATTCGGCCATATTTCCTGCCCTTCTCCTTAACCGCAACCACCTCTTCATCTCTAACCCCAGAGGCCCCTCCATTCTCTTCCTCCGTGCATGCTTCGACCTCAAGAGTAGCGACACCATCTTCCTCACCTTCCTCCGGTCGTCGCCGATCAAAGTACGGCCTCCTCCCTTTTTCTCACCGCCGTTCACCTCGTCGTCCTCTTCTTCTTCCTCATGACCGGCGATCACGTCGGCCACCTTCCCATCCTCCTCTCCTCTTCCTAGGTACTCTCCCTTCTTCCTCTTCCTCTGTAGCATAGGTTAGGACCCCTTAGACCTCACAACCATCACCACAACTCCCTCCTCTCCATCTCCTTCTCTGTAGGTTGCGACCACGGTGGGCAAACTTCGGCAACATGTCCTTGCCACTCCGTCTGCCGTCTCCACTCTCCACCTACTCCACAACCACCGCCAAGCCATGACAAGCAAAAGCCCTATCTTTATTGAGCGTTTCGACAACTCAACTTCTCCACCAGGCTCCACTCACTGCTGCCGGCTTCTTCAACTTTGGCCGCCCTTCTCTGGCCTCATCACACCTAATCGCCACTGCCGCCACCTTCAGTGAACCATGGCGTAGCTTCCTAACTCTGTGGGTGCAAGCTTCAAGGCAATCTTCTCCTCGCAGGAAACCCACCGCCACCACCTTCTTCCCCATCCTCCAAGCTTCGTGGGAAGCTTCCCCATGGCATGAGGAACATTTTGCCCCCTCCACGGTGTTGTTGCACGCACAAACAAGCTTCCACCAACTCGTCGAATCCCCACCGCCGTTGCCCTTTCGACAGTGTCACCCAGTACCCTTACCACCTCAGATCGACGATCAAACGACACTATCACATTTCTGACCACATGCCGACCTCTCTCAGCTACTCACCGGCTCTCAAAACCCGCAGGACCTCGACACCGACTCAGCTCCAACGTGGTTCATCAGAAATGGAAGAGCGACCCTACATGCGTAGAGAAGGAGCTTAAGCTCCTTTGCTCACAGGGACCTATCTACAGAAAAAGAAAGTAGGTAGGGACTTATTTGCAATATTATAGGGACCTATCCACAGAACTCAAAGGACCTATTTGCAACGATGAATATTTTGGTTTACACTTTTGCTTTAAATGAACTTCTCTTGCATAATCTTGCTCAAACATCAGTGATAGCAATTATTTAGTAACTTCACTAATATTTGATTAATAGCTTCATGTGTTGAATGATTGAAATCTATATGATTAAATTGAAGTATTTAAATTGTGTTTACATTCTTGAACTAGATCGGATAGTTAGAAAATCAAACCCACTTAACCTAGTTCCTAGATTTAAAATTTTATAATAGTGTATTGCGCATTAATTGCTCCTAGAGACGACCTTGGATTTCTTTCTAATTCGAGTATTATAAATTTTAAATGTTTGATTCGCCTTCACTAACTATACTATGACACAAGATTTTAAAATATGATCGAGGTGACTAAACATTTTTGCACCGTTGCCGGGGAGCAATGTGCAGTTATCACTATTTTTTAGAGTATTTCTGTTTCCTGTTCTCTGACGCATCTGCTTATAATTTTTGCGAGAAAAAAAAATTAAGCCTAGAGCTTAAAAAGGACAATCACTCCACGGATAGGTAATCTTCTTCCTTTCTTCTTAATCACCTTGTTCTTAATATAGATAAAAAGGAAGAGAAAGAAGAGAAGAAAGAAAGAATAAGTTAGGATTCAACCTTGCCTTATTATTCTAGAATTGTCAACTTTGGCAAGTTATTTTCTGAGAATTAATTGCAAAATTAGATTGCAGATTGGAACACACAATACCCAAAATTTCGGTGCCTATTAGGGACCTACACTTAAATTGCTTATCACATTTGGACTATCACCTTCTTGATTGAGTCCAATGTGTTAATTTCAAATTGGACTCCATTGTAGAGCCAAATTAGGGTTACAACTTTAGGGTCCTGACATGTTAGTACACATTCGCAAAAGTTATAAAAGAAAATAATTACCCGCATTGTGTGCTACCCCAAGCCATGTTTGAATTGATTTAAGAAGTGAACCCTAAAATACAGGCTTTATAATCACTTAAACCTTAAAATTAAGGCTTAATAACCTGTTTGCGAACCAAATCAAGGGTTTGGGTGAGTTAACCTGGATTTCATCCATTAATCATAGGACAGGTCAGGTAAAGTTGGTTCACATTGTGAATCAATCAACCTAAAATTAGGTCACAATTTGGAATCAAACTCTAAATCAAGTGATAATTAAAGGCACATGCACAACTAGGCCTTAAAATTGGTAGACTTAGGGCTTAATTCACATGTATCTGGTCTACTTGGAACCACAGTGACAAGAAAGGTTGGGTGGGGGAAACCCTGTAACCCGTGGGGGCGCTCTACCATGTAAGGGTCTTCACGGGACTCTCCCTTTCTGGCTGCCCAAGTAATCTCGAGCAGGTGGATTTGTGATCAAGAGGCCCATTTGCCTCAAATCAGCCATAGTCATCCAATTAAATTAGGTGCCTTGATTAGGTCCTATTCATTTCCAATCCCTGTCATCTTTTTTGTAGTACGTGCACAGAAGGTGATATTTAAGACTTACCTTAAGGCCCCAGTTAGAGTCTAATCTGAATCAAGGTCAAGCCTCGATTGTCGTGTGTGTGTCTGATCCAGTCAAATTCTCTTTTGATCAATATGAATCCGCATTTAAACCTACATTTTTTGATCCACCACTTGACCTAATTCAATCATCTAGAAATCAACTAGAAAAATTAAGGAAATGGGCACTAGCCCTGAACCTCGTATAAGTATGAAGGATCGAATGATTGAGGATGATATCAGATGCAATGAGGAAATTTTCAGAACCTCAAAACCCATTAGCGGAAATCAGGCTAGTGAACCCAGTATTATGAACCCAATTATGAACATTTAGATGTTTGCAAACCAAAGTTCATGTGGTTCAAATAGGGAGACCCTCTTGGAACATATGAGAGCTATAAGAAAATTACATAGAATTGAGGGAATGCAATATCTTGCAAATCAAAAATTATGGGAAAAAGACCAAAATTTCTTTGAACAACATGGGGATTTGTTGGATCAACTCGAAAAATTGATTGATGAAAAATATGTAGACCCCCACCCTGATCTTGATTATGAATCTTGGGATAATTTTGAGGATTACCTGGATTTTTCCAATCCCGAGTTCCAAGAGGATGGGTTCTATGCTGAATCCCCAACCCAATTTGAATTAAATGATGATTATAAGGAATTATCTGTTACGACCCGATTCCCGAATTCCTACGAGATACGAGAATCGGACCGACTCAACTGATCCCAAGACCCAGTTGTCCAACGAGAAAGTAACCAAAAGAGCAGTAAAATAAACCACATTCACCATGTATATAACTAGCAGTAACAAAATACAACAGTAAAGAAAATAACTACTACAGTATACACCACCACAACAGTAAAGAAATACACAAGTATATAAACATGATGCTTACAATAAAAGAGTACAGTGGTAACAGAAACTACTCACTACAACAGAAAGAAAGGTATAGTGGGTACTACACAAGTAAAAACTACTGGGCTTTACTAGGCCCAGCACCCTCTACAGTCGTCGGCTCTGACTGCTCGACACCTGGTCCTGAAAAGGTGACAAAGGTGACACGTCAGCGAAACCCTGAGTAGAGTGGCAACCAAAAGCTAAGAAAAACAGTAAGGTGGACAATAGCTGTTATATTTTTAATCTCTTTCTTTATTTTTCCATTTACTCAATTATTGAATTATTCCTCAGATCTTTCTCTTGATCTTGAATGTTCCTTGTGGGAATGATCTTGATTGCAGTCTTTTCCAAAAAGTAGAAGTGACACGTGGTGCTCTCCTGACCTGGAGAGTCCCCCATGGTGGTCCTACCCTCAGTCAACCACCCCAAGGTCACTGACAGACGTAACAGTGACTACGACACACGCGATAAACGCACAGGTTGCTACCCCACACTGGCACGTGGTCAGTCATTTCCGTTAACTGGTGCACCCCAAAGCACAACACGGAACCAGTATAGGGCAGAGCCCTCTCAGTAATAGGGGTCCAACCCCTCCACAGTCCGCGCACCCTCGCCTGACTACCCTAGTTTGCCCAGTGGGCTTAACAAGTCGGTGTAGAAGGGCTAGCAGAACCCCAGGGCCCGTAGGGTAGCTAGTGCTCTCCCTACACTAGTAGCTCTCCTCGGTACTGTGTACACGAGGGCCAAAAGTCGGTACAAAGTGGCCAGACCTAACCTTGGGTCCGTGGGGCGGCTAGCTCCGCTCTACATTAAACAGGGGGACAGTCGCTCTTCTTGGTACTCTATACTCAAGGGCCAGCTCACTTCCCCAATTCTATTCCATTCACTTCCCAGGAGTTCTACTCCTAATTCCCCGTAGGGTTTATGCTCTTTTAACTCAGCCAATTTAGGTTTCATCATTTCAGCTTTATATTCATATAGCCCATGTTCTCAACAGTAATTATCCATTCATAAATAGGCAGCTGTTAACCAATTATAGGCAGTTATCGTTTCCTTTCTACTTTTCCAAGACTGCAATGTATATATATTTAATCTAGTTTTCCAATCCTAGGATTCATGCCATATCCTAGGATCTATCATTCAATCTAGTTTTCCAGTCCTAGGATTCATGCCATATCCTAAGATCTATCATTCAATCTAGTTTTCCAGTCCTAGGATTCATGCAATACCCTAGGATCTATCATTCAATCTAGTTTTTCAGTCCTAGGATTCATGCAACACCCTAGACTCTATTAATTATTTCACAAGTGCATAATTTTTTGATAAATAATTAAAAGGGCCACTCTACCTACAAAATCGGGAGTACTAGGGGCGTGATCGGCAAGCCCGCATGCCTCCGCAACCTCCAGAGTCGCAATGGAATGGGGTCCTAACACAAGGATCAATTACAAGGAGCTACTCAGAATAGGATACAAATACTGTAAACAGGTACAGGAACTAAATCTGAGAAGAACGAAACTTGAAACGCGGAAAACGGACTCCGAACGGATCCTAAACAAGTCAAAAATGACAAGTCCACCCAAAATCGGACGTCTGGAACATCTTCCAGACGTCTTAAACGGTGGCTCAGGTCATACCTTGATCCTGCGCGATCCTTCAGACGTCCAAACTCCCGTTGAACCATCTGGACTTAGTTTCCAGACGTCCGACTGTCACTCCGGACGTCTGGAGACCCTCTCCGTCGTCTGGTGTTGTGCCCAGACGTTCGATCTACATGGGAGGGTGTGCCCTTACACCTTCCCGAATGAGACCTGCACACGCACGCGATCATCCTCAACACGAAATGAGGCAGAACTCCTTGGCGGGACAGCTGCATGGCCGTACACGCGAAAATAGAAGGGATTGAAAAATATCGTACCTTTCAGACGTCTGGACCTTCCTCCAGACGTCTCCTGCGTCGTCTGAACGTATGTCCAGACGTATGATTCTGGGAAATTTTCCCAGAATCAGGACCTCCTCGCCCTCCTCCTGCAGCGCACGGCTGTGCCACGCCGCGCTCGCCAGCTGTCTGAGCTGCAGCAGCTCCTCCCCAACACTATGCTACCGCTGCACACCCGCCGGTCAACCCTGGCTGCTCCGGCGAGCTCGCACCCTCGCGGTCCAGCTCTCTCCCTCTCGCAGCAGCAGCTGCTGCTGCCCTCGCCCACTCACTCGCTCGCTGACAGGAAGAAGAAGAAGGCGGTGGAGTGAGGGTGAGGGAGAGGAGAGGGGGGTATTTGAAGGCTGTCATGGGGAGAGAGAGAAAAAGGTGTCTGCGCCTGCAGGGAGGAAGGAAAGAGAAGAAGGAGGGCGACAGTTCAATCTGCGCACGCATGCGCGCAGACGCAAACCCGTACGCTGAAAAAATTAATTTCCAGACGTCTGAGAAGGCTTCCAGACGTCTGACCAGATGTCTGGACCAACTCCCAGACGTCTTAAACGACGTTTGATGTCAGGTCATAACATTACCTGATATTGAAAATCAATTTTTGGGTTGGAAGGATTCCATTACAGGTGTTTTTGATTTTGAACCAACAACCAAAGCTTTTGAGGTTGATTTAACTCGAGCAGCGTGCCCAAACACCTGTAATGAATTTGATTCTGAATTTCTCGAGGATGTAGCTCCCACACCTTATCTCGGTAAGGTCTTCCTAGAGCAAATTATGATATCCCAATTAAGCTAATTGTTGATTCTAATAACCCAATTCCTATTTTTGACCTAGAATTTAGATTCGAACCTATTTAGGATAATGATAAGGCTCAATCCGAAGGGAATGAAATCTTAGAATTGAAATATCAGGATTTTGATGAGCCAAATTTTGATGACAAAATCTTTCCAGATTCCTTGGACATGCATAACAATTTATTCCAATTGAAGCCGATTTATGATACAGAATCAAAGGAATCTAAAGAGTCAGGATTTAATTAGATCTTCCCTAGATTTCCAGAAACCAAGCATGTACCTAATGATGAAATTCCAATCAATTTGGCATCAAAATCTAGGTTAGACGAATTTCAGGTTGATAATTCAGTTGATTTTGATTTTTCATTAGAAGGTGATCATAATTTTGATTTAGGTTCAGAAAAATATTATCACCAGTATTCTTTGGATTCTCCTATGCTAATGCTGATTTTGAACTCTATTCTGATTCAAGATAATCCTTATCTCCAGAAAATTATAGTCCAATTTATGACCTCAATATCTATGACTCGTTCTTTGACTCTGATTCTAAGGCCATTGATTGGGAATTGAAAGCAGTTGCACCACTTGATCAAGAAACCTCTCAGGAAAGGTCTCTTAAGCTTCTCAGCAACCAACCCTTGCCACATAACCCTACCAGAACCCATTCATATCCTGAATCACTTCATTCTAATTCGACGGGGGATGATTTTCCTCCTCGGTTTGAAGATGAATGGGACATCGATCAAACTAAGAATAAATTACAAATCATTTCTGATCCCATCATTAGGGTTCCTATATTTTGCACTAATCCATTATCTTTTGAAGACCCCTACACTGAACTGGCTGAGCCTATGCAGCCAAATTATTTCTTTTTATTTCTAAATCTTTCTAAATCGAACTGCACCTGGTGGGCTCCACATCTTTCGACTCACCAAGTTCACTACTTCTTCACCTTCTTCAATCTAACGTGACCATCTTTCATCTTCTTCCTTGTCCGATTATCATAAATACACAATTCGCTTAAATCACCTCAACCTTTGAACCTCCGTTGTTTATGGCGAAGGTCAGAGGAGTTTATCCACTTAATTAAACCACCTTACCATCATCGCATTACCCTAAAGAATAAAATGCCTCATTCTAATGAGAATTTCATCAAATTCTGAGTTCTGTTGAACTCAAGGTTCAATTCTAATCAAGTTGAGTTCATAAAGTCTTCCTAAGCTTTCATCGAGCTAATTGAGAAGCTTGTGAGCTTCTTGAGACCTTCAGGAAGCTTCTAAGTTAATTTCTATGAAGTTTCATTGAGATTTGAATTCAGACGATTATCACCGACAATCACAAGAGCTTATCGTGAGCTCCGACAACTTTGATCAGGCGCAAAAGCACTTAAATCAGCTCTCAAAGATCCTAAATCATCTAAGAAACCTTCTGTGATCATTTCCTATCAATTTACTTTGATTTTTATTAAGTAATTCACCCTGATCTCAATCATGTTTTCCAACTTCGGCAAAGCTGTGAAGAGTAGTTCTCTCATCTTATTAGCTTTTAAATAGGTCCTTAATCATCAATAGGACTCTAAGTATGGAACAATCTCCAGATAGCTTATTAAACCTTTTGTTCACTCTGTCGAACAACTCCTACTTTGAAGTTAGGTGGCAGACCTTGAGACTAGTGTTAGATGGATCAATTCCCTTGTTTGATGAATCCATTGAGTACCTGAGTTGATATAGAGTCAATCTGGGCCTTCAGCTTGATTTGAGAAGTTTAGGATCTAAAAGTCAATTTCATTTGTGCTTCACCAACTCTGTGGTGCCATGGAGCTTAGAAGCTTCTAGGCTCATTTCTAAGGATTGCAGGATGTTCATTAGGTTGTTACAAGTCTGTTAGAGTTGAATTAAGGAAGTATTAAGGTCATTTGAGTTTGTTGAGTTCTATTGTATCTGATGGGTTCTAAATGATTGCAGAAAAGAATCTTTGAACCTTAAATGAAATTCCAAACTTCTTATAGCTTAGTATTAGTCTTTTGGAATCACTGAAAGCATTAGAAATAAGTCTGGAAACTTAGAATTAAGATTTAAGTTGATTTAATCGTCAATTGCCTTCCTCTATTGTGTGAATCTATAATGTCTATATCCAGGTGTTATATAAGTTGAGAAGCATTCCTTTAGGCCTCAAAAGTGTTCTGAAGTCATCTAGGCACTGAAGAGAATCTAATAGGCACAAGAGAGAGAGAGAGATTAGGTGTTAGGCATCTTGCAGGTGTGTTCTTAAGCTACTACTGTTAAAACTAAGCTATAATGGTGAGCTATTTCTTTGAAACTGAATCATGGAAGCCAATCGAGTAATTGACAAATTAAATTGAAGATTTAAGTTGAAATGACCCTCCCTAAGGGTCCCTACGGATTTCATGGGCTTTTTCGGGGTGTTGTGGAATTTTTAACACCCCCAAACCTTGTTCAATGGGCTCCACGAGGAAACTACAAGACTGCGGGGCCAGACCCACAATTTTCTTGACCCTAGAACCCTATCCAATACCCCCTCGTTAAACACACTCCCTCCACACTTTCTCCTTGGACGGCATGCCCTACCTCCTACTTCCAGTGAACGAGAGTGGAGAACGAGAGAGGAGAGCAGGAGAGGAGAGCGAGGAAAGGAGAGGAGGAACCACGTGAGGGGGGAGCTCACGATTGAGCTCCGGCACCATGTGGGCATGCGGCAGCATGGCATCTGCACATGGGCAGAGCAGCTGCTGCACGTGGATTCTGGGGGTGAGCTATGGCTCACTTATCTCGATGGACACAGCCAGCAACCAATGATCGGTTGCTAGCGTGCTGCGCTAGGGTGCATGGGGGGAAGAGCATCAAGTGCCATGCGAAGTCGAGGTTGAGCACGAGTCTATCATGAGGTGAAGGGGAGAGTCTATTGCGCAAAAATGAAGACACTCATTTTAGATGTCTAGGTGTGGTATCAGACATCCAGAGTGGGCCTAAGATGGCAGGGACACCCGTTGGATGTCTAAGGAGAGGCAGGGCATTCGAGCTGTATAAGATGTCTAAGGAGTTTTTTAGATGTCTAATACAAGAGCTAGGTGCATTTTGAGCAGGAAAACGGTTGGTTCAGTCAGACCGAATCGACCCAGCCCAGTTCAAGTGAACCAGGAAGGGTTTTTGTGTCAGTTCAGGGCCCAAACGAGGTCCAATTTCCACGTGATAGGTATCATTGGAAAGCTCTTGGAATTTCCCACATATTGGAATTTCTACACTAGTTTGAACTATCCTAGTACTCTGAAATGTTGGTCAACGTGTTTAATGCTCTGTTTGACTATCAATTTGGTGTAGGCTCTGATTTCGGAGAGCGTGTGGGACCTACGGGGACATCCGAGTTGGTTCCTCTTAGGTAGAGTGGCCTTTCTTGTTTCAATGTGTTAGTTCCATTTTGAATGCATGTTATAAGTATCTAAATACTGAATTATTAAGATCCTGCAAATGCGACTTGTGAATGAAATTGATGAATGCTTTGTCTCACAGACTCATACACAAATGCTTGCACTAACTCGTAATTTATGAACTTATTCTTGTTATACATGTGAAACAGGATTAGTGCTTGTTGTGAGAAAATGATGACCTTAATAAAGGATATAAAAGTTTTTACTATAATGCATCTAATTATCCATATCTTTGTTTGGATTCTAAATATGAATGGAGATGCATGTTATTCACTGATGTTTGGAAAGAATTAAAAGATTTACAAACAAACCTTATGGAGAACTAGAAGATTAACTATTTGCCATGGTGTGAATCTATGATCATGGTGGGATAATTTTTCTACTGAGAGGCACGACTGTTGTTTAAGTTCTGGTATGGGAGTGTGATGGCTCTCAGATACACACGTACCAAGGAGAGCTAATTGGCCCTTGTGTAGGGAGAGAGCTATCCTTCCCTCGGGTTGGGACCCAGGTGATTGCGCAGTAATCATAGGTATTAATTGACCTAAATTAGGCTAGGACTTAGCATAAGTTAGGGTAATTCATGCATGCAAAAGCATTATTTGCATCTTTACTGCTTTCTTTTAGCTATGCATAAAATAATGCTATAATGTACTGATTAGGTGCACTATGTCAATTCCAGGTAATAAGCTAATCAAAAGGTAGATCTGAAGCTGGATCTAAAGCTAGATCAGAAGAATAAAGGATAACTGGTGTTGTAGCAAAGTTGGAGCAGAAGGCCTAGAATGAGATATAGTAGACAATAATGTAAGGGGTTGAGGTATGTTATTCTATTTAAGTAGGAATAAAGCAATAAATTGTGAAGAACTTAGGTCCATCCTAGCCCTTGGATAGCCTAGAAGCTTCCCCAAGCCTTAGCCACCCTTAGATTAGGTCACCACACCTTAGGAAACCTTAAAACCCTAATTCTAGCCTCTATTTGGATGTCCAGATGAGTTATAGGATGTCCAGAACCCTTAGCCAACTCCCGCACACCTTAAACCCACCCACTTCTGCAGTGTTAATGGACATTCAAACACTTGGTCAGACGTCCAATTTCTGTAGAATACCTAAAATAGAACCCAACATCCCTCCTGACTCTGATTGGACGTCCAGACAACAAGTCTGGACTTCTGATTTTTCACTATAAGACGTCTGACACTATTATTAGACATCCAGAACTGCCCTCCAGGCCCTATTTTGAGATTCAAGCCTTGATCTTGGATCTCTAGCTCCCTAAACCCAATTCCAACCCCCTAGGAACCTAAATTAAGGTGCCCTAACCCTAGTACATCACCTCTAGACCTCCCTAAGGACCTAATTAGATCCTCACTAAACCTAATTGACTTGGATCATGGTCAATCTCTTCATTCTATTCAATTGGACTGATTGAGTCCAATTAAGCCCTGATCTCAGCACACACTATCCAATTGGACTCAGTGAGAGTCCAATTGACCTAGACTTGACTTAATTGAGTTATTTTACTCTCAATTAAGTTTTCACACACCCAATTAAACTTGTATTAATTTTAATTGCACTTTACCTTAGTGAATTAGGGTTTACAACCCTAATTTGAGACCTACCTTGACCTAAACCCACTAGAACCTAACCTAATCAACCTAACCACCTAAGTTTCGACCCACACACACCCACACACACCATCCACACGAAAATACCTAGCCTAGAGTTCTCTAGAACTCTCTACCATGTGTTGTTGCCTTGGTTGCTAAAATTAGCAACCAAGAACCATTCAATTTTTAGATCCACTTTTGGTGGATCTAAAAACCACCATCCACCCTCTCTCTCTCACTCTCCCACAAGCTCTCACCATAGGCCTCTCTAGATAATTCCATAATTCTCTAGAGGGCTTCCCTTAGGTCTATAAAAAGACCTAAGGGGTGGCCATTTGCACCCATCCACTCTTGGTTCCATTTAGCTTAGCTTCATTCCACATCCTCTCCACCTCCATGTCCACGAGTAGCTTCACCGTGGCCACCACCACCTCCACACCAAGATGCTAGATCACCTCTCCAACCTCTCTCCAAGGGTCGACCAAAGCACCATTGGCCGCCCCTCCTCTCAACCAACTCAAAGACCATCGGAGCCACCTCTGAATGCCCTTATTTCTACTAGATTAGATTAAAGTTCTTCTTAGATTTACATGCTTTATTTACTGCTTAATAGTGTAGTTCCTTACTTCTCCCCCAATGATGCATGCAAAATCCCCCCATAGATTCATGTATGCAGTCATTTTTTGGTAGCGAGTAGTTTTATTTCCCTGTACAAACATTCCTCTACCTATGCTCTGCAACTCTGATATCATCATCATCTTTTATATATATAAATATATATGTTGAAAATCACCATGTGCCTAGTTAACATCATTTGGTGTGATTGAAGTAGCATGTTTTAATTGCTATCTTTTGGCAACTAGCATGTCGTACATCAATACGTAAATCACCATAAACCGGCATGAGATTTTAAGCAAGTAGAGTGAAAGAGATCGATTTCAAATTTGCATAAATGCCTCCTAGAGATGAATGACTGGGACTCAAGTCTCATTATCTTTATAAATATATTTGTTGATCGTATTGCACACTATACTACGATGCTTTTTCTTATAAAAAATGCACTTTACGAGTCCCAACACTAGGGTAGGAATGGCCTCTCTACACCGACTCTTGTTAGGCCCATAGGGCCAATCGGGATAGTTGGGTGAGGGTACGCAAACTGGTGAGGGACATAGCCCCTATCATGTTCTGTGTTGTACAACTTAGAGCATACCTGTTAGTGGAAATGATTGACCACGTGCCAGTGCAGGGTAGCCTCCCGTGTGTTTATCGCGCGTGCCGTAGTCACCACTACATCGCGACTATGACCCCAAGATGATAGACCAGGTGTAGGACAAACGCGGGGTGTTCTCTCGACCAGGAGAGCACCACGTGCATGTCCTGCATCGCGAGAAAAACTACCACAAGATCATTCCATTAAGGAACATGTGAACCAAGAGATAATGAGACCCTTTGTTAGAATATCCGGAAACACTAAAAAACTAGTACCTAGAAATAGAAATGAAACATGAAAATGTGAGATGTTTACTACTACCTGAAATGTTTACTGCTTTTAGTTAATTTGTATTAGTTGATTGTACACTTGCCATTCTACTCAGCTTTTGCTGACTCCTACCACTTGTATCTAGGATAGGAAGCAAGCAGCCAACCCCACCGGCTGTGAAGAGAGCTGGGCCTAGCTGAGCCCAGCCTTAGCCATTTTATTTCTTTTCTGTTGTAGGTTGACTCTACTTTTACTATTGTATCTTTTCAGAACCAGTAGTTCAGTTTCCGTTTTCTAGTATGTTGTGATGGTTATGTTGTAATCATGCTATTCTCTTGTGGAACTATTTTTCAGTCATAGACACTTTACAGATTTTAGTCTTTTATTCATTCTTCTAGATATCTTGCATGTGTGGAAATTAATACAGGTTGGTATATTTGTCATTGGACGACTGCGTCTTGGGTTAGTCGAGGTGATCCGACTGGGGTTCCACATGGAGCCTGTTTGGGGTCGTAACATAAGTCATGATAGAGTTGATGAAGATGTTGTGGAGATCAATTGACTGGGATTGACTTGAATTGAAGCGGTGATTGGAAAGTGAAGAGGAGAGCTATTGCTAAAGCCTGCAGGTGCATGTGAAAAGGAAGGGGATTCTTTAGTCCCACCTCGTTAGTTGAAAAGCGACCAAAATGATATAAATTGAATCTCGCCTATGGCCCTATCGCCCAAGATTGAGGGGATGGGCTTCCTTAGGTGCTTATATTTGAGAATATTTGTGTGAGAGAGAGATCAGTTTAGAGCCTAATAGGTTAGGTGCATATGGCGTGACCCATTAGGAGCGGCCCAATAGGGGTGGCCTGCGGTGTAGACGTATTAAATATTGACACATGGCATTGGCACTGATGAAACTATGGTCCGGCCCAATGGGTTGTTGATTCAATTCAGAGTGCCTGTGTCACCCAATTTTTTGTTAAGTGTGAGAGAAGGTGTACATTTGTGCTATGAGATGAATTTCTAAGTGTTGTGAGAGAAGTGCATTTGTGCTATGAGACAAATTTCTAAGTGATGTGTTAACACTTAGTGGAAATAAAGACGTTGTACTAAGCATGTGTTGAGCTTAATTGAAGATTGAATATTCAATAGTTGTTTTAAAACAACACCTTTTGTAATGAATGATCATCATTTTAATTTTTTGCAATGCTTGATTCTCATTCTAATGGAATTAGTTTCCATGTGTATTATATGAATTCTCTTGCAATTAATTCATGTATCCAATGTATTCTAATTAAGTAATTAAGCTAGTAATAATTTAAGTACTCTAATAAGGCCAACTATCTATATAATGTAATTAAGTCAACTAAGTTAATTAAGTTAAAAATTATATAACTTAGTAGTAGAGTAAGTTAAGTAGGCTATATGTTTATAGTTAATTAAGTTAAGTAGTTTAGTTAAGAATGGTTTAAGTTATGTAATATATAACTTATTAAGTATTGTATTAAGTTATAAATTAGTAGTTAGTAAGTATTTAATTTAAAGTAATATATTAAGTTGTATGTTCAATCTAAGATTAAGTAGCTAAGTTAAGCAGTAATTATTCATATGTTAATTTAATATTAGTTAATTTAAGTAGTTAATTTAAAATACTAAGTAAGTTATTAGTAAATAGTTATGTAGAGTAAATTATATATGTATAGTAATTATGATAAATTAAGTAATTAAACCTACTTTATATATTGTACACTATAATATAAGCTTATGTACTTATTATAAGTTGGTATTAAGTACAACTTATTAGTTTATAGGTTTTAAGTATTATTAAGTTAATTAACCTAATTAAGAGAATAAAGAATAATTAAGAATAATTGGTGAATTAAGCAAATTAAGCCTCTCAACGAACAACCTAGACTCAACTAGTATAAATTATAAAATATGTTGGTTCTCTTGCTCACTGTACTACGACACAAACAACAAATATGATTAATGTGAGAAAACCTAACATCACCCTATTAGAACCAAGTCGAGAACTTTTCAAAAAAGTTCTATTCCAAGATTTGACGTCAAATACAGTGTCTAGACGTCTTAAGCCAAGGTTTAGGACTTGTCAAAATGCCCCATCCTTGTAGCCCATACGTCCCACCTATTTCAGACATCTAATGGTCCTCTTCCAGACGTCTAATAATTAATCTAGACATCTAATAATTAATCCAGACATCTTATATGGTTAGTCCAGAACTTGTTTCTTTTGCACTTAAACTAATTACAATCAAATCTTCTTGGATTTGATTCCAACAGCTAGTTAAAGAGCCTAGGTCTATTTAGAGTATTCTAAACACCTCTATAAATAGGATAGAACACTCCCAAGCCTTTGCACAACAAGGGAAGAGAGAAATTACTAGTGAGCCACTGCTTCCTACTATACACTTCAAATTAGTGAGCAACAAAGAAGAGAAACACTATCTTGCTCTCCAAGTTCTACACTCCACATTTGAAAACATTGAATCACCATGCTACCACATCGATCCACTTTCATATTAGGGGACTACCCTTTACACCTCTAGGAGCTTTGCTTTAATCATTATTTTAAGCTTTATAGGTTTTGTTTGTTTTTGTTTTTATTTGGGCATTCACGTAGCAAATTTTCATCTCCTCATATGATAAAATACTCTTCTTAAAGAAGAGGAGTTTGAGGTACAATGCCCTCATTTTAAGTGGTACATATAATGGATTTGATTAAGTAAGTTGATTAGGAAATCCTAACTTAGGCTAACTTAGGTGGTAGTTTTTACCCATTGTGTTTTCACCTAAAACGTATTGTGCAATTGTGGTGATTGTTTTGTGATTGAATTTTATTTGCAATTATGTTTATCATGCACTATTCACCCCCCTCTATTATGTAACTTACATTTAGTATCAGAGCGGGGTGTTGCATTATTAGGTAACAACCCAGTGATGATTCAAATATGAAGAGGAAGATTTTTGCTACGAGAAAGAGCAAGGGACAGTCCACTGCTCGACCTTCGTACTTCAAAGGTAAAAATTATGCTTATTAGAAATTATGCATGAGAATATGATTGCAGGTACATGACTATTCGATGTGGGAAAAATATCATGGAGAAACCTACTACTGAATACATCGAAGATCAAGTGAAGGAGGTGTAACTAAACACCAAAGCTATGAACGCCTTATACTGCGCACTCAGTTCAGAGGAGTTCAATCAGGTGCACAAGAATTTTGGCACACTTGTGGTGACACATGAATGTACGTTAAAGGTAAAGTCTTCTAAAATAATTTTACTCTCTCAAGAATTTGAGTCTTTTTCTATGAACAATATTGAAACTTTGCGTGAGATGTATAAAAGGTTCTCCCTCATGGTGAACAACCTTAAATCATTAGAGGAGATCTTCATTCGAGGAGAATTTCAATTGAAGCTTCTTTGTTCCCTTAGACCCGAGTGGGAACAAAAGGTCAATGTGATAGAGGAAGCTCATCAAATTAAGGAGCTGAACATGAAGTACTTGCTCAAGAATCTAATGGCATATGAGAATAAGATGAAGCAAAAGAAGAAGGAGACGTCGGGACCAAAGATGAAGAGTCTTGCTTTTAAAGTCACATTTGATGATGAGGTAAGCTCCAATGATGGATAACTTGAATTTCTTGCTAACAAGTTTACCAACATTTTTAAGCTTAGAGAATGCAAGAAGGAGAAGGAAAGTCTGATCTGTTGCTATCATTGCAACAAGAAAGGGCACCTTCAATCGGAGTGCCCTCTCCTAAGGAAGGAGAAGAACAAGGATAGAAAGTACAAGAAGAAAATGTTGCAAACTACATGGGATGATACGAGCTCAAAGGAGAAAAAGGAATAACTTGAAAAGGAATCAAAGAATGAAACCACGTGCCTGGGTTTCATGGCGATCGTGGATGATAGTGAGAAGAAAGACGATGACGAAACAACAACATTGAGAAGGTAAACTCTTTCATTTTAGATGAGTTACAAGAGGCTTTAGAAGAAGTATAAGCTCTTGGTAAGTCATTGAAGTTAGAAAATAAAAATATGAAAAAGGCTTTTAGTACCTTGAAATATGAAAAGGATGATCTTGTGGTAGAAATTGAAAATTTGTAAAGTTCTTTCAGTTTTATTAAATCTAAAAAAGACAACCTACTTGATGGAAATGAAAAACTAAAAAATAATTTCAGTTCTATCAATTCTAAAAATGAAGCTCTTACCGTAGAGAACACAAATTTGATTGAAGAAAAGAGGTTACTTAAATATGAAAATTCTATTTTGAAAAGGAAGATTAACATCATTGAAAATGTTGCTTGTCTCAAAGAAAATTTAGCTAGGTTAGTGAATGAACTAGCTAAGATCAAAAAAGAAAAGGCTAAAGTTAATATTAAATCTAAAAAAAGACATACTAAGAAAATTTATGCACAAAGGTCGAATGGTTGGAATCTAAATGGAACCCAACCGTGGTTGAGAATGGCTAACCATTGTGGATCCAAAATGATGTGGGTAAAAAAATATTTGGTCAATTCTTATTTTGTAGGTCACCAAAATATTCTATTGATTCAAGATGCTACCTCTATGGAGTCCATGAAGGAAGAGTGAAGATTTTTGGACAACCAAATGGGTATGGTGCTTGGAACCCATACCAATGGAGGTAATATTATTTTGATTTTCATGATTTATGTTAGAATAGCATTAAGATAGGGGGACAAATTTAAATAATATTATTGAGCTATAATTCCATTAAAAATGGAGAGATCATGGCTTAAAATTGACCTAAAATGCATGTATTTATGCGAAGTTGATTCCTTCATTTCTCCAAAAAGGGGGAGTTAATGATCTTTAGAAGAGCATGTTTTAAGGGGGAGTTTTAGGACTAAAAACTAAGATTAAACCTTTTTTATAATGACAAAAAAGGGGAGAATTTTTGAGTTTATTGTTTATGGTTTTGTCATCATAAAAAAAGGGAAGATTGTTGTTGCAAATGCACATTGATTTGATGATAACAAAACATTTGTATTTAATCATTGCATTTAAGTCATAAGATTTCACATTAAATGAAATTAAGTTAAAGTTGTTGAAGAGCTCAATTTCAAGATCCATAGAGATGGAGGAGTTTGATGGCTAGAGTAAAAGTATTAAGGTTCACTTAGAGGAAGAAGTCTTGAAAATGGAGCCTTGAAATCAAAGCATGGAGCTTTGGACTTGAAGACTAAGAAGAGAGAAGAATAGGATAGATTATGTTAATTATATTCAATGTATTTTGGTTGTTATTTTTTTATTTCTTAGACTATTGTTAAAGAGACATAAAATAAGGTTAAACACCTTAGTAAACCCTTGGGCAGACCTTACATAACATTAGGACACTTAGGCAAATCCTAGAACTAAAATAGAAAGCCAAAACAACAACCAAACTATCCTATCAGATGTCCAATACTCTTGTCAGACATTTGATGACCTATTTTAAGATGTCCAATCTTTTTCCTAGACATCTAATCGACTAATTTAAACTTCCTGAATCACACCTTAAACAAAAGCCCTTATCATACATTCGATATAGTCCCAGATGCCTGATAGATAACCATTTGAGTTTGAATTTTTCCAAATCTTTTGTGTTAGACCAAATCCAATCTTAGTGTTTTACAAAAGATTTGATTGTCAGCACCATCTTTTCTATAAGATGTCTAACCATAATTTCAAACATCCTATACTCTATCAGAACCAAGTTGAGAACTTTTTAAAAGAGTCTTATTCCAATATTAGACGTCTGATACAATGTCTAGATGTCTTAAGCCTAAGTCCGAGACTTGTCAAAATGCTCCACCTTTGCATCCCAAACATCCTAGCTATTGTCAGACGTCTGATGGTCCTCTTCTAGATGTTTGATAATTAGTCTAGACCTCTTGTATGGTCAATCTAGAACTTGCTTGTTTTGAAGTTAAACTAATTGCAACCAAATCTTCTTGCATTTGATTCCAATCAAGTTCGTTGAAGACCCTAAGCCTATCTAGAGTGTTCCAAACACCTTTATAAATAGGATAGAACACTCCCAAGCCTTTGCACAATAAGAGAAGAGAAAAATCATTAATGAGCCACTACTTCCTACCATACACTTCAAACTAGTGAGAAACAAAGAGACATTATTTTGCTCTCCAAGTTCTACACTCAACATCCGAGAGCACTGAAACACCACACTGCCGCACCGATTCGCTTTTGTATTAGAGGAGTACCCTTTACACCTATAGGATCTTTGCTTTAATCTTTACTTTGGGCTCTATAGGCTTCATTTGTTTTTGTTTTTGTGTGGGTATTTGCACGGAGAATTCTCGTTTCCTCTTGAGACAAAATATTCTTCATGAAGAAGAGGGATTTGAGATATACTACCATCATTCCAAAGTAGTGTTGTTGTAATTGGGGTTGTTCCACCCTTGTTTTAAGTAGCATGTATGGTATATTTGATTGATTAGATTGATCAGGAAATTCTAAGTCAGGGTGACTTACATGGTAATTTTTATCCCTTGAGTTTTCACTTAACAATATATTGTACAATTGTGATGAATGTTTTGTGATTGAATTTTATTTGCAATTATTTTTATCACGTACTATTGACCCCTCTTGATGATAACGTCATCATCAGCCATATCTAGCTTTAATTAGTCATAATCCATTACTAAATGCTCCCACATAATCGCGAAAGAGCCTTAATTCACTGCATATCCATTCTGAGAGATAAACATGAAAACAGGGGTAAAATTACAATTTTAATAGAATATCTTAATTTCTAAACAATCACGGGGTTTCCCAATGGTTTATTAAAGGTCAAATGGTCATTAATGTCTAATAAATGGGTTTATATAGACAGAAACGGATTTTCATGCATTTCAAGAATTAATGGACATCTGAAACCCTAAAAACAGACTCTCTTAATTAAATGAGGTTTTAGTCAAGATAAATTTCACCTAAACCTTCTAAAAATCATAAAAAAATATTTCCTAAGGTTTGGTACCTTTGATTTGACTATTGGAACTCATTTTGACCTAAAACAGTCTCAGTTGGACAGTTGCCCTAATTTGGGTTTTTACGTAAATTTCCTAGTCAAACTTGGTCAAAACCAAAATCCAACTTTACCATCAGATTTCATGGGTCCAAATTAGGTTTTTTCCAAAATTTGGGCCCAATCGAGATCATCTTGACCTAGTTTGCAATTCAATCCAGTCTTATTCTTTTTCTCACACATGCACCCCTAGCTTTTTGAAATCCTTGCAGAAACCCCCCTAACTTTGTCATCACATTCACAAAGAGGCCCCTTCCACCGTTAGGAGTAGTTTGCAACTCATCGTCAAGATTTGAGCTAGATTTTCTCGCTCAATTCTCAATCAATCAATCACAAATTTGAACTAGAGATTCCTTGAGGAATTCTCTTTCAATTAGACCAGGCCTTGGATCCCAAGTCCTTCCCAATCTCTCATATGAATGCATGAAAGATTCGAGTATCATTTTGTGTGCAAAGCTCTCAAGCTTGAAAGCTTCTTTCCAAGCTTAAAACACCCCCTAAGGCCTATAAAAAGATCCCTAATGCATTTCCTTACCTCCTTAACAAGGTTTAGGGCTAAAAACCTCTTCAAAAACCCTAACTCCAGCCCCTCTCTAACCAAGCTCCAGTGGTCCTCCATTCCCTTCATCCTACAGGCAACCAACGGCCAAATTGGCCTGCCCATCCTCTTCCTCATCTTCCTCCGTGCCTCTCCAGTCAAAGCGAGGACCGTCTTCCCCTTTCCTCGCCGTTGTCCCTCTCAAGAGACTTCATCTTCTCCATCACCGGCCTACCACAACCGATGCAGACTCTACCCCCTTCGTCCAATTAGATTAGGTAGTCAGGTTAGTTAGATCTTTAGGTTAATTTCTACTACCCAAAACCTAAAAGCACCCCTTTACTTAGCTGCACACCTTCATCTCCTGCACCTCCGACCACCCCTTCAACCAGTTTGCCCCACCTCCACAACCCATGAAACAACTCACCACCATTTCCTACACCTCTGCCACATTGCCACCATCAAAAGTCCTCTCCTATTTAGGGCTATTCAATCCTCCAAATGCCCGTCGACCAACCCACCTTCACACGTCCTTCTCTGTCACCGACCGACCACCACGCACCTCCACATGCCACGAAATCACCGCCATCGCACTCCACACCCTCAGGCGATGCTCATGAACTGTTTTAATGTGGCTGAGAGGCCTTATTCTTGACTCTCAAGCTTCGCGATCGCTCCGCCATCGCCACCATTACCGCCACCACATTATTTGAGTTCAAGGTCACACGAGCACCAGGTGCTACCTCCAGGACCTGTGCCTTCGTCCCAAGAACTCGCCTAGGTGGTCAATCGAGGACTAAGCCATCTGCAGCTGCCTTAATTGAAAGCTTCATCACAGCAGACGCACGTGACAAGGGGACTGGATATAGTCCCACATCATGGGATTAGGAGCAACCGTTGCAATATAAGTTGATTTTCTGTTCTGGGCTTGTTGCCTTAGAACACTTGGGGGTGAGGTCCCCGCTCACCCAAGCACTCAACTTGACCTACCTATTAGCTTCACTCCTTGGCTGCGACACTCATGCACGTAGCCCTGGAGCCAGTTACGCAAATCTGAATACTCGATTAAATCAGATATCAGAGAAAAGAGAAGGAAGGAAAGTGAGAGAGAGCGGGGGAGGGGAGGGTTTTACTCCTGAGGGATTTGAGCAACACTTAGTTGCTGAGAAGGAGAAGACCCTATGAAGAAGAGAAGAAGCTAAGGTAGAGAAGAAGAATACAAGGGCCATGCCAGAGAGGAGAAAGGAAAGAAAGAAGAAGAAGTTAAAGAGGAAGAATGTCTAAAGATTAGAGGAAAAGCACTGTAGCAGGAGACATTTAAGTCGTCTGACTTAATATCCATACATCTAATCACTGTTCATTTATTTAACATGATTGAGTAGTTGATATATATGTTCTTAGACTAATAATTGGTGATTCAAATCACCATTATTTTGTCTTAGATATCTTTTTGGTCTCTTTAAGTCTTGAAATATTTATGTTATTCATTGAATATCTAAAGTGACAGATTAACATTCATTGAATATCATTACTGTGCTTCATTCATCATGCTCATTTATATTTTAATTGAAGATTAGCACGTGTATTTCATATTTGCTCCCTGTATTTGACCTTAGACTTCATTTAGATATTCGAGTTATAAATTTTATTTGTTCACAAGCAATTTTGACTATGCTAAAATGAAGTGATTTTAAAACTTCGAATTCACGCATCAACATTTTGGCATCATTGCCAAGGAGTAATGCGCAATTCACCACTATTCTTATTTCTATCTGATTATATCTGAGCACTAACTTATCCTTTTTTGTTTTCTTGTGATTTTGCGAGGTACATCACGAAGAGATCTTCCGCACAAAACAACCACTCCCAAGGGCAAGTAATCTCTCTTCTTCCTTAATCTCCTAATCCTTGGAAGAGAGAAAAGGAAACAAAACTACTTAGGAATCACCTGGCTTATTTTCATAGTAATTTCCATTCAAAAGGCAAGTTTCCTGATTTACGAAAAAATTCTTATCTGATTGAAGCTTGAGGCAATTTTTTTATAGATCCCCACCCTATTTCCTATACCTATTAGGTATTACGCTTAAATTCTAAGCATCTTGGACTACTCACCTTCTTGTTTGACGTCCAGTGTGTACATCTTGAGATTTAATTGGACTTAGAATATAGCCAATTAGGATTTTTCAACATTAGGGTTTGAAGAGTTAGCTCACATTTGCCTGCACTAAAGAGAATTAACCCTCCCGCATTTGTGTGCTACCCAAGCCCCTGTTTGAAAAGATCTAATCAAGTAAAACCCTAAAAATCAGGCTCTAAAATTCACTTGAACCCTAAAATTATAGACCTAATAACCTGAGAGTCAATTCAAGGTGATTTCTAGGTCTTGACCTAGATTTCATTCTACCATCTTTAGGGCAGGTTAGGTGAAGTTGACCTACATTGTAGGTTAATCAACCTCCAAATTAGGTCACAATCAAATCAATTTCTAAAACAAGTGAAACTCAAGGCACTAATTAGAAACGAAATTGGTAGACTTAAGGTCTTAAATTTGTACATTTCAATCTACTTGGAACCATAGTGACAAGGAAGGTCGGGTGGGGGAAACCTTGTAACCCGTGGGAATGCTCTACCGTGTAGGGGTCTTTGCGGGGCTCTCCCTCCCTAGCTGCCCAGGTATTTCTCGGGTGTGTGAATTTCTTATTCAGAGGTGTCATCTATCTCGAAACTACCTTAGTTATCAAAAAATCTTTGGGTGCCTTGATTGGGTCCAAATAATATCCAATCCCTCATCTTTTCTTTAGAGCACATACACAGGAAGGTTAGTAGGTTTTTAACCTAAGAGACCTCATTAGATTTTCTTGGGAATCTCTTTTAGACCTGATCAACTTCAATCTAACCTAAGTTTGATTCAACATCTCGATTCCACCATTTGATTCAAAAATGCAACCTGGAAATCTAGGAAAACTATTTAGGAAACCTGATTCCCAAATGAGTATGAAAGAAAAGATGATTGAGGATGCTTGTAGACACCACGAGGAATATTTTAAAAGGGACATTCAGGATAAATTTCAGAAAACAATGGACCACATTGTGAACTGTGTGGAGATAATATGGATATAAATGAACCACGGTTCAACCTGGAATGATCTCCTAGAAGAACACAATGAATTGGTGAAATTATACAACAACGATTGTCTGCAATATTGGTCAAATCCTTTATTTCTAGAAGACCTCCAGAAAGTTTTGGAAATAGGGGGAGAATTGCTGAATAGGTTATATCAATCCATTGATCAAAAATACCCATCAGAAATTAATAAAATATCTTGGAGTGATTCTAGTGATCAACATAATTTCCCAAATCCCAAGTTCAAGAATCAAGGTTGTTGTGGACCCCCAACCCAAATGAATTCAGATTCAAATTTCATAACAATTGACATTCCTAATTTTGAGATGGGTTGGGAGGATCCAATTTCAGGTGTTCCCAATTCCAAACCGGCCCTAGGAAATTAGGAAGCTGGTCCATCGAGCTTAGATTTCCCCAACACCTGTGATAATGAGCTTAAAACAGAACTTCTCGAGAATGTAAATCCCGAGCCTTATCCTGTTAAGGTGATTCTTGAGAATGATTCTGACATCCCTGTAGAGCCCAACCTAGATTCTAGTGATTCAATCCTTATCCTTAACCTAGAATCTGGATTCAAGCCAATTTGGGATAATCATGAGACACAAAATGATGAAAGTCAGAATTTGAATTTGAATTATGATCTTGGGCCTATATTTGATGAATGCACCTCTCCAACCATCTCAGAGACACTAATTGATTTTTTAGAAGTCACGCCAACCTATGATACAGAAATTGAGGAGTTGGATGAGCTGGGAATTAATTAGGTCTACCTTAAGAGCCAAGAACCTGAGCCCATGCCTAATTAGGACACCTTTTTAAACTCAGAATCTGAAATTAGGATAGATCCAAGTCAAGTTGCTGATTCTACATCTCTTGATCATTTCTATGGTGGAAACTCTGATCTGGAATCGAGTTCTGAACATGATCTTCACAAGTTCTCTGATGATTTCGAATCTTAGTATGATTTCAGAGAACTGTTGTTTCCTAATGACTCCAAATCAGTTTACAACCTCAGCGACAACAACCCATCCTTTGATTTTGACACTGAGGTCAATGATTTGAAAGAAACCACCTCTTCTACATCACATATAGAACCTTCTCAAATCTAGACCCAACGCCGACCTACAACCGGAATCAACTTCTACTCTGATTCTCCTCTCGATGATCCGATCGCATATGATTCTCCATCTTTTGATCAGGTTTCAGACATCGATTAGACTACTAATCACATCCCATCTTTCTCTGATCACTCTTGTAGGGTTCCTACATCCTCCACAGACTCTTTTGCATTTGAGGATCCCTACTCTGATCAGTCTAATTCGACTCAGCCAAACCCTGGATCTTCAGTTTCACATCTATTTGAGCCTCAAAGCATCTGGTGGGCTCCGTATATCTTGATTCACATCCATCAACCAACTAGATTAATTGGGTTTGGGCTGCATCATCATCCTATTGATTTGAACAAGCACCTTGTTGGACCAACCAGGCTATTGATCAAGGTGCTTGTTCTATAAAATTCTGCTGATTTGTCCACTCCTCCATGATGACCTTTTGCTTGACTGAAGGCATTAAATTTAGCACTTAATGGGAGGCAACCTGTCATTCCAAAAACCCAAGACTCTTTTGATTATCCTTTTGAGCTTCATGTCTACTGCACTTCTGAGTTTAGTTTTAGAATAGCCGATTCTACCTTTGGTACTCGTACCAGAGCTTGAAATCGTCTGCAACAGTCATCCCGACCCGTTCACCCACCCTTCTGACCCTATTCTAACCCATGAACCCAATTGATTTCATACCCTCCGGTTTACAATGAGGGCATTGCAAAACTTATGCATGGGGGGTGTTAAAGTGCAAACACATAAAAATTTAAGTTTCTGAAGGGTTCTCACAAAAAAATACATATTCAAAAAACCAAAAAAAAAATTAAACATAAAAATTGAAGAAAACAAAAAATGGAGAAAGGGGAGGAAATTTTGAGAAATAATTGCACATCATCCTTGAGGAAGAAAAGGGGAAGTGATTTAAATGTCAAAAAGGAGCTATAATTTGAAACAAAAAGTGATAGTCATTAGTAAATGATTATGGAATCTACTTAAGTTCTAGACCAAATCAAACAAAAAAATTAAGTCCTAGAATTATAGAGAGACAAAGAGATTAGTATGAGTGCTGATCTTAGGCCCCTTGGGCTTGTTTTAGGGCTTAAACATTCAAGTATTCGTTAAGATTCGGATAATCCTCAAAAGGTTGAGGAAAATGTGAAGCTTAAGAATTAGGTCTAAGGCTTAGGGGTTATTCGGCCTTGTTAATTGACCTCTGGTTTGCGAGACTTGGTAATCTAAGCACCCTAATCCACACACAAGTCTGGTTTAGTCTGCTTAATAATCAAAATCACGCAAAAGCATTTATTCTATTATGAAAAAGCTATCTAGATTAGGAGCGGCTTATCAACACAAGTTAATTTGGAAGATTTCACGGTGCGAAGAGGTAGGAAATTCTCCTCGAAGATGCGTAATAACATACCGTCTCCTCAGTGCTTGTCACCTAGGATATCTAAATATCCTACCGGGGGCATGTAAGCATCTTGTACTGATTCAGGTGGCATGGACGGGATTATCCTGAAATATCGATCACCATGGCCTAAATTTAGCTACAGAACGCCATGGGTGGCACTATCTTGAAGTGTCGAAAACCAGGGTTCTAGGGGTTGCCATGGGTGGTGCTATCTAGAAGCATCGAATGCCAAGGACCCTGCGAGGATTGATGGTGGGAGCTAGGAATCTAATACAGACCATGTTTTTGAGGCAATCCAAAGCTAGAAATAAAGAAAAGAAAAAGAGAGAGAAAACTCTCCAAAAATGCAAAAATTCTTCTATCCCTCTCTCTTACAAAAACACACTGCAAACTGAACATGGACTAACCATGTTACAAGCACAAGTGCTTTAACTGCTGGGTTCAACGAACCTTAAGTTAGTTTCGTGGGCCTTAGAAACCTTCACGGCAAACTGAGGCTAAAGTTGGTCAGGTTTGGATCTTGGTTGGTACTTGAGTACCTCTAGGCCTACTATCAGCATTCTAACCTAATTTCTAAAAAGTAGAATAAATCAGGACTCTAAGCATCGAAGGCATGGTCTAGAATTCAAGTTCATTCTATAAGATTTTGCTAAGGGACTAACAAAAGCTAGGCATGGGGGTATGATGATAACGTTATCATCAGTCATATCTAGCTTTAATTAGTTATAATCCATTACTAAATGCTCCCACATAACCGCCAAAGAACCCTAATTCACTACATATCCATTCTGAGAGATAAACATGAAAATAGGGGTAAAACTGTAATGTTAACATAATATCTTAATTGCAGAACAATCACGGGGTTTCCCAAGGGTTTATTAAAGGTAAAATGGTCATTAATGTCTAATAAATGGGTTTATGCAGATAGAAACGAGTTTTCACGCATTTCAAGAATTAAGGGATATTTGAAACCCTAAAAACAGACCCGCTTAATTAACTAAGGTTTTGATCAGCATAAAATTCACCTAAGCCTTCTAAAAATCATAGAAAAATATTCCTTAAGGTTTGGTACCCGATGAGTCCATTAAAATGGACTAATATTAAGCCTAAGTGTCTTTAATTGTACAATTTAGGTATGTTAATAATGACAATTAAGTTGTAGAAGATTTGTACACCTCATGATTTAAGTTATAACATTCTATAACTTAATGATTTTATTGTTTTTATGTGCAGGTAATAAAATGCACAAAGAGCAAGGGTGGGGGGATAAATTTCCCCAAACAGCCGCAACTCTTGCCCCCCTCCCCCGCCGTACATTGGGGTAATCATCTTCTTCCACTGCCTTTCTCAACAATTATGACCAGGGATTTGGGAAAATCTCTAAACTTACGCGCAAGGGAGAAGGTAAAAAGGAAGAGGACGGGAGCAAAGAAAAGATCTGGATCGAGGGGTCCTTCTTCCTCCCCCTGGGGGGATATCCTTCCTCTCCACTGTGGAGAGAGTACGCACTGTGGAGAAGGCGTACCACCCCTGTAGCCACCACGCCATCACCCTCCTAAGAGCCCGCAGGCGCAACAACAAGCCCTCCAGCACCCCCCTACTGCAAGCAGTTCTTTAGCCCACGTGTGCACACGCGCCCTTGCAAGACACACGCAGCGTGCAACCGCGCACCTTCCTGCTTTTCCAGCACCTTCACTCCTCTCCCATGCCTCAACCTCGCCTGCGCGTCTACCTTCCAGTGCGCCCCTCATCACCTTCCGCCCACGCCACAGTAGGCGCTCACGCACAAAGCCCGCACCTCTCCACCAGCGTGCCCCAACCTCTCAAGCAGACGCCCACGCCTTGCAACTTCCTTCCGCAAGCGCCTGCCCGCTCTCCATCTTCCAGCGCGCCCCCTCTCCACCCTGCAGGCATCCCAGCCAGCGCCTCAACCTTGCCCGCACGCCATCTGCCGGCCCGCACGCCATCTCCAGTGCCCCTCATCACCTTCCGCCCACGCCACAGCAGGCGCCAGCCTCTGCAGTGCACAACCGTGAGCCTTCCCGCCTTCACACCCTGCAGGCGCACCCGCACTGCCGCCTACAACCCATCTGCAGCACCGCCTGCCCACTAGCACACCTGTAGGTGCCAACTGTAGCGCGCCTTCTCGCCTCTCCACACCAGGCGCGCGCCTGCATGCTCCACCACCAGCGCGCCTGCACGCTCCACCACCAGCGCGCCTGCACGCTCCACCACTAGAGCACCCCACAGCAGGTGCATACTGCCACCCGCAACCGCCGGTGCGCGCCGCAGCCTCCGTCTCCTCCAACAGACCGGCACTCCAGCCACCTCCGCCGGCCGCCGACGCCACCTCCGGCCACACCACTGCCACCGTTGCGTAGCTCTCGTCAAGCTGCACCTCCTTGCCGATTCTTGCGGCCAACTATGCGCGGCCGCACACGCGAGGAGGAGAGAGGAGAGATCCTCTGTTTTCCTCTCAATTAAAATTTACATTCAATGCCATTGCCACCAATTTGATTTTTTTTTTATTATTATATTGTGGTAGAATTGCATTCAAACACTCATAGTTCTTTATAATTGCATGGTATTGATATTAACTAGTTTAAAGATTGATTTTAGGCTTAACTTAAGTACTAATTGTCTTTAGTACACATCACGTGAAAACTGCATGAATTCATCCTAAATTTATTGAGGATTTCTGTGAGGGAAAACTGCACTTATACCCTTATCTTTTTAGGTTATTGCAAATCTACTTTCCTCCACATTTTAAGTCCAATTTGAAAAGGGATTTTGCACTATCCGAAATAACATTAAATAATTAAGTATTGATTACATCATTGCCTCCTGTGGACACGACCCGCTCTTCTGCGAGTGGTTATTTTCATTATTTTTTATTAGTCGATTTTTCCACCACTTAAATACTATAACACTAAGCGAAAAGTCATCTATCAGTACCTTTAATTTGACCATTGGAACCCATTTTGACCTAAAATAGAGTCTCAGTTGGATAGTTGCCCTAATTTGAATTTTTACGTAAATTGCCCATTCAAACTTGGTCAAAACTGAAATCCGACTTCTCCATCAGATTTCATGGGTCCAAATTAGATTTTTACCAAAATTTGGGCTCAATCAAAGATCATCTTGACGTAGTTTGCAATTCAATCCAGTCTTATTCTTTTTCTCACACATGCACTGCTAGCTTTTTGAAATCCTTGCAGATACCTACTAACTTTGTCATCACCTTCACAAAGGGGCCCATGCCACCATTAGGAGTAGGTTGCAGCTCACCGTTGAGATTTGAGCAATATTTTCTCACTCAATTCTCAATCAATCAATCCCAAATTTGAACCAGAGATTCCTTGAGGAATTATCTTTCAATTAGACTGGGCCTTGGATCCTAAGTCCTTCCCAACCTCTCATGAGAATGCATGAAAGATTCGGGTATCATTTTGTGTGTAAAGCTCTCAAGCTTGAAATCTTCTTTCCAAGCTTGAAACACCCCCTAAGGCCTATAAAAAGATCCCTCATGCATTTCCTTACCTCCTTAGCAAGGTTTGGGGCCAAAAACCTCTTTAAAAACCCTACCTCCGACCCCTCTCCGACCAAGCTTCGATAGTGCTCCATTCCCTTCGTCCTATAGGCAGCCAACGACGAAATTGGCCTGCCCATCCTTTTCCTCATCTTCCTCCACGCTTCGCTAGTCAAAGTGAGGGTCATCTTCCCTTTTCCTTACTGCCGTCCCTCTCAGGAGACTTCATCTTCTCCATCGTTGGCCTACCAAAACTGACACAGACTCTACCCCCTTCGTCCAATTAGATTAGGTAGTTAGGTTAGTTAGATCTTTAAGTTAAATTTCTACTACCCGAAACCCAAAAACTCCCCTCGACTTAACCACACACCATCATCTCTCTCACCTTTAGCTACCCCTCCGATGAGTCCACCCCACCTCCACAACCCATGAAACAACTCGCCACCACTTCCTACACCTCTACCACATTGCCACCATCAAAAGCCCTCTCCTATTAGGGCTATTCACCCCTCCAAATGCACATTGACCAACCCACCTTTGCATGTCCTCCATCACCGACCGACCACCATGCACTTCTACACACCACGAAATCACCGCCATCGCACTCCACACCCTTCGACGATGCTCATGAACTATTTTAATGTGGCTGAGAGGCCTTATTATTGATTCTCAGGTTTCGCCATCGCTCCACCATCACCACCATTATCACCACCATGTTCTTCGAGTTCTAGGTCATGCGAGCCCCAGGTGCTACCTCTAGGACCCACTCCTTTGTCCCAGGAACTCTCCCAGGTGGTCAATCGAGGACCAAGCCATCTGCAGCTGCCTCAATTGAAAGCTTCATCACAGTAGACGCACGTGACAAGGGGACAGAATATAGTCCCACATCATGGGATTAGGAGCAAATGTTGCGGCATAAGTTGATTTTCTGCTCTGGGCTTATTGCCTCAGAACACTTGGGGGTGAGGTCCCTACTCATCTACGTACTCGACCCAACCTACCTATTATCTTCACTCCTCAGCTGTGACACTCACGCACGCAGCCTTGGACCTAGTTACGTAAATCTAAATACCTAATTAAACTGGATATTAGCAAAAAGAGAAAGAAGGAAAGAGAGAGAGAGAGAGCAAGGGAGAGGAGGGTTTTGCTCCTGAGGGATTTAAGCAACACTTAGTCATTAAGGAGAAGACCCTGTGAAGAAGAGAAGAAGCTAAGGCAAAGAAGAATAATAAAGGGGCTGTGTTAGAGAGGAGAAAGGAAAGAAAGAAGAAGAAGAAGCTAAAGAGAAGAAGAAAGTCTGAAGATCAGAGGAAAAGCACTATAGCAGGCGACATTTAAGTCGTCTAACTTGATATCCAGATGTCTGATCACTGTTCATTTATTTAACATGATTGAGTAGTTGATATATATGTTCTTAGACTAATAATTGATGATTTAAATCACTATTATTTTGTCTTAGATATGTTTTTGGTCTCTTTAAGTCTTGAAATACTTATGTTATTCATTGAATATCTAAAGTGACATATTAGCATTCATTGAAATCATTATTGTGCTTCATTCATTGTGCTCATTTATATTTTAATTGAAGATTAGCGCATGAATTCCATATTTGCTCCCTGTGTTCGACCTTGAATTTCATGTAGATATTCGAGTTATAAATTTTATTTATTGACAAGCGATTTCGGCTGTGCTACAACAAAGTGATTTTAAAACTCCGAATTCATGCATCAACACCTCTTTTAGTGCGTAACTTACACTAAATCACTCTGACTTAGGATTTTACTGATCGCCAAGCAATTAAATCCATTATATCACACTACTTTGAACCAAGAGTAATGTAACCTTAATATAGCACGCATTGGATTGAAATGATGCAATTTTGTCTTTGCGAGATCAGAATTCACAACCCAAACACCCTTATAATAAAAACAAAACAAAAGATCCTATAGAGCCTCAAGATGAATGTAAATGCTAGCTTCTACAGGTTTAGGAAACTTCCCTTTGATGGAAGTAGATTGGAGTATAGGTGTTATGAATTAGTGCTCTCAGTAGATGTGTAGTAAGCTAGGAGATTTGATAAATGGATTTCTTTGTTTGATGCCCTCTCTTGGTGAATATGTTGGGAAGAATAGATTCTATTATTTTATGTTGCAATAAAGAGCTACAAGGTTTTTTATAGAGGTGTTAGAAAGGCTCTAGAAAGCTTGAAAGAGGCATTGTGGTCATTGGAAGGGATTTGGAATAATAACCTGATAAACACCAGTTTATCATCATTTTTATGCTTTAAAACTAACCTAGCTCTTAGGATTTTACTCCGCAAACGGGTTTTTGGGCTGCATTTAGGCATAAATTAGGATAGGCATGCATTGCATTTTTTATTGTTGTTTTAATGTGTTTTTGTGAGTGTTAGGGTTGTACAGATTCACAGATCCCTAAAACCCTAGCACTCAAGAAGGCAATTGGTGAAGGAGAAGCCCAGACTAGTTGGAACCCAGCTTGATCCAGCTCACCATAGCTGGAACCTAGCTTACTTGAACTAGGGTTAGCTCATCCCAGCTCCATTCAGCTAATCTCAGCTGGATGGCAGCTCAAGAGAGTTCACCTTAGCTCACCCTAGCTCAAGTCAGCTCAGATCCAGCTCAACTTAGCTGAGTCTAGCTCACCTCAGCTCCCACTAGTTCACAGGGAGCTCTAGCTAGCTCAGCTGAGTTGACAAGAGTTCACCCCAGCTCAGATCCAGCTACATCTAGCTCTCCTCAACTCCAGCCAGCTGAAGAAGAATTCATCTCAGCTCAGGAAGGTCAAGTCCAGCTCCCGGGGATTCAGCTTAGCTCATCTCAGTTGAGCTAAGCTACCTTAGCTGCCTCAACCAGCTTGATTCTCCCTGATAGCACCAGACCTAGCTCACCTCAGCTCATTTTGGTAGAAGCTAGCTCACTTTAGCTTGGCTTAGCAACTAGCAAAGAACTAGCAAGCTAAGCCAGCTAGAGTAGCCCCATGCCAGCCTCTTCAGCAGCAGCCAGCTCCAGCTCCAACTCCAGACTTCTTCTCCTCAGCTCCTTCCTCTAAACCCTAGCTCCATTACCTTCTCCTCTACTCCTCCATTAGCTAAGCTAGCTTAGCTTAGCTTAGCTATGCTCCAACTTCCTTGGCTTATACCACCCCAAAAACCCACCTACCAACTCCACCCAACTAGCTCCACCTAAGCTCCACATAAGCTAACCTACTTGGCACCAACCTAACCTACCCACCACCTCCAAAAGACACCTAAAAGTGGCGCCAAAAAAACTACCCATAACCACCCCTTAGTGGCGCCACTTTTCCCTCCAAAATCCCCCCTCATCTCCACCACACAATCCCCCTTGAATCCATCTCCACCATCCACCTAACTCCCCTTCTAGAAGACCCCATGTTGGCGCCAACATGGGGGTGTCTCTCCACCACCAAAAGACACCAACACCACCATAACCACCCCCTTTAACACCCCTTGGGTTGGCGCCAACTCACCCTAGCCATAGGATCACCAACCACCCTCATCCTTCCATCCTAGCCCTCCATTTCAAGGGGCACCTTAACCCCCCATCCTATTCTATAAAAAGCCACCACCTACCACCATTTTGGGGCATCCTCCCTTAGTGTATTTTCTACCTACATCCACCTATACCTACGCCCAAGGAGAAGGAGTAGAGAAGGAGATTAAAGGGGCACACCACCAGCCCTTTTGGTGCCTTCTTCTCCCCACTCTCTTCAACTTGGGCCACGCCAAGGAGGAGGACTCTCCCACTTCAAGGAGGACGGCCAGGCAAAGGAGAAAAGCTTAGGGTGGACGTCCACCCTTGGAGAGAAACTTAGGGCACGCCCCCTTAGGGCTTGCCTTGGAGGTCATCACCTTGGCGGAGTTCTGCAAGGAAGGAGTTGAAGGATTCTTTTCAAGCTTGGGAGCCACCAACCTTGGAGCAAGAAGCCCTCTTCTTCACCATCTATTTAGAGGATTTGTGTTTTCTTTTACTTCAATTATCTAGTAGTAGAAGCATTCCTCTACTAGGTATTTTTGTTAAACACTTTATCAATTATCTAGTTGCCTTCTTCGTATATCTTGTTTGCATTTCTATTTGCTTATTTTCAGCATTCTTCACTTCCTCTCCCTAATTATTCTAGGTTTCCACTTGCCTAGAGTGAGCTTAGGGAGAGGCTCTACTTGCCACTTAGAAGTAGTATTTTAAATTGAAGTGTAAATCACCTTCCCGTCACCATTCCGCATGTTGTCTTAATTTAAAACAAAAAAATGATATATTGAAAAATACCAAAAAGAAAGTTGAGATTGTATTCCAAGCAAGAGAATCACTATTGCAAACATTTGGCCTCCTTGGACGACCCTAGATACTCCCCTATCTAGGAATATAAATTTAAGAGCGAAAGCGGATTTACGCGTTACAACGACGTATTTTAACAAACCGCGTATTTTCGCTATCATAACCCTTGAAATCAAAATAGATTGCACAAAGATTTGCAACTGTTAGAACAGTATTAGACATCTAGTCAAGTCATGAGTTGTCAATCTATCTGGTCATACATCTGAAGGAAAACAACAGGCGTCAAATGGAAAGGGCTCTAGAAGCTTATCAACAGGTACTTGCTCAGGAGATGTCTGATAAATCAATCAGATAACTTATTTGAGAGTATCAAACATCTGACAAGAGGATTGGATGTCCATTACTGTGACTAAGTCTTTCCTAGATTTGGGTCTAGAGTAAGGTTAGACGTCTAGTCTTGTGGTTGGATGTTTGATATAGAAATCATTTTACGATTTGGACTTCTAACATAAGGTGTTCCTAGATTTAGGTTTCCAAGGTGCAACAGGCGACTATGAGTTGTCTAATAGCCTTATTGGATGTGTGAAGGACCTATAGGACGTCTGATTATAAGGCTAAACATTTGATAACCTAGGTGAAAGTTGAGCTGCCAATGGTCACTTCATAAGACATCTAGCAAAAGAACAACCATCTAATAAAGGGTTTTTAGACATCTGACAAGGATATTAGACATCTAATTTGGCAGTCTATTTACTATTTAAGATTTTTGATTTAATTCTAAGTTTCTCCTAAGTGTTTAGGGTCTATGTGAGAATAACTTAGGATTGGCTTACCATACTTGGGCTTTTTAACAACATATCTAATAATAAGAAAGATAAACACATCAAATGAAAATATAACAAATCTTCAAGCTCTTCCTTCTTCTTCTTTCTCTTTTCTTCTTTGTCTTCAACATAGCTCCTTCCTTCTTTGCATTTGGTTTCTTATTCCTGAAATGTCAGTCTTCAAAAGAGTAATATAACAATTATGTGTTTTATTATCATCAAAATCTCAAATACCATGATCTTATGCACCAACAAAAAATGCATAGTTTTGGCATGTAGGGTTAGTCAAATTATCTTTTGTTGTGCCCTAACAATTATTTTGTAGTTTTTCTTGCTTTTGTTATTTCATTTAGTTTATGCTATTGAATTTTACGTCAAAAAAAAAATCAAAAAGAGTGTTAAGTCATCTTGATCTTCAGTCGTAGGGAAGATATTAGGATTTGAGGTTTATACTCTTCAGTTCCTGAGGGATTAACTGACCAGTATGATTAAATTTCTGCGATCACTTAGAATTAAGTCTTACCATACCTTGGAATAAGACAGAAAGAATAGAGAATACTTAAGTTATGTTTTGACTCTTCTTCTAAGGTGTGTTCAGAGTTTAAGTATCCACTTTGCACGTGCATTATGGTTGTGTAATTGTTGATTGTGAACTAGATTTTCTAGGAGAGGCAGGATGAGTCTGATGGTTTGCACACCCAACCATGGAGTTCTGAAGAGATTCTTTGACAAAAGCTACCTACTTACCTAATCGACAAGATTGAGATGATCTAAAAGCCAAATATGCTTTAGAGAGCAAGACTAATGAGTCGCTACCGTAGAATGTGTGCATATGGAACCCTCTCTCCCCCCCCCCCCCCACCTCTATAATAATAATAATAATAGTACAATAATATGTATATAGTAAAAGAAAATGAATAAGGATGAGTATCTCTTACAGCATCATCCCAAGATGTCAAAAATGCAGGGCTCAACTAGTTGGGTGCCTCTTACGACCTCATCCCGTGGTGTTAAGAGTGTAGGGCCTCGCAAGAGGGTGCTTCCTACAATGTCATCCTGAGGCGTTATAGTGTAGGACCTTCCACCTGGGAAAGAGAGAGGGGTCAATAATAGACCTTATATTTGGTGGTAGTGTTCAGTTATTGAGATCCCTAGTAGGGATAAATCTGGGGTTGGTGTACAAACTTGAATGAGTCAACTTGATGATCCTGGATTCCTAGGGATCAGTCATGTATTCAGAGATTTAGTCGATCATCAGCATTGATGCTTAAAATTTTCAGCATATTCTGAGCATTGGGTGATGTTGATACTTGAAGAAATCTAATTGCAAAGCCCAAAGCTAGGGATGTTAAGGGTTATGTATCTCAAATTTCCATCTAGGTGCTGTTGAGTTTTAATTATGTTTCTTATGTGTCTAATCTGAGATTGATAGTCATGTTCTTTGTGTTTTTGTTAAGGGTTAGCAAAAAATAGCCACATTGGTGTAGTCAATTCTTAATATTTAATTAATTTCTAAACTTGCTAGTTTTTTTTTTTTTGACACTTATTCATGTGTTTATATTGAATATAATGAATAGGTACGGTCGTGTTTATACATCCATTCCTTTTAGTCTAGCATTATTTGCATTATGTATTTGCTCAATATAAATAATTTTGATAATTTTCTCGTAATTATGCATTATAGGGATTGATAATAGAAGATCAAGAAAGGGAAGATAGAGTAAAAGAGTCAAAATGGGGGTTGATGCACAATTTCCAAAGCTTACAAGAGCTTCCTTGCAAAGAGGTCGTGGAAAACTATCTACAGCTTTACTCAGAACGTAGAGGTCATGGGTGCAATTTTTACAAAGTAAAAAAGCTCAAATATTTGTGGAAAGGGCATTGATGCGAAGAAATAGGAGCTGGCGAAATACAAGACCGCTCCGCGTTCTTCTGAAATCGGGATGAAAAGAAAAATAAAAAAAGAAATGGACAAGGAGCACATTTGAATGGAGGTCGGTGGCATTTCAAAGGAGGAAGGTTCGTGCATTTTTTTTTTTAAAAAAAAAAAGAGAGTACGGGGGTGTAAGATTCACGAGAAGTGATGTGGCAGACAGATCGACAAAGAGGTGATTAATTGAGGAGAGAGAACGGACGTGGCAGGTGAAACGGATGATCGACGAGGATTGTGCACGTGACGTAGGGATGAGCATTGGATGGGTCAGATTCTACTCGAGATCCAGTGTGACTAGATTGGCTCGCGCTTAAGTTTAAAATTAATTTGGGTTAAATTTAGATTATAAATATAATTAATTTATTAAATAGGTTGAGTTTTTGGATGAGATGGTCCAAACCTAAGGTGACTTATGTGACTTATTTACGAGGTTGACCTAAAGGTTAATTTATTAATTTAATTACTTCAATATATATATATTTGAAAAATATTTTTTTTTGAGAAGAATCATATATCAAAAATATCTATTATATATGTATGATATATTAAATATTAAATAAATATGGGTCACTCTTCTTATTTTTCATTATTTTTTTATCAATAAAACCTTAAAATCATGTTACTTGGCACAATTGCAAGTTGTACAATCTTAATATTTCATTTGAATTAAATATAAATAATTAATTTCTTATTATAGAGAAGTATGAATATCCAATTTTAAACTAAATATGAATATATAAGATAATTATTTTATTTTTTATTACAATTTCCTCTTATTTGATTATATTTAGTTGTCATGAGATATGTTATTTATGTCAAATATTCAACCTAAATATTTGTAATGTAAGTGTTGAATCATTTTTTATTGTACGTGTATCTACGAGAACTTAAAGTTTTTTTAATATACATAAAAGTTAAATATAATAACTTTGTGTTTTACATAATTAAAAATGATAATTATCTTTTATAAAACTTTTTTTTTAACTTATACCAAATCATATTGTTACTAGTAATTTTAAAATAATTATTAAGTGAATTTTCCATTTACATATTATTTTGTAAGCATCAAGAAAATAAATAACAAGATCATAAATAAATGGATCGACTCAGCCCAACTGGAGCTCACTTTTATTTGGGTCTGGTAGAGTTTGATTAAAATAAAATTATTTTAGGTCAAATTTTTGACTGTCTTGTCAATCCATTTATTAAATAAGTTTGGATCAAGTTGAACCCAACTTATTAAGACCTAACCTAATGCTCATCGTTAATGTAAAGGGTTGGCGAGAGAGAAAAAAACAAACAAAAACAAAAATGAAAAGGTTAAGGCAGAGCCTTGTCATCTGGGTCCATTAGCCGTGCAATTGGAATGTGTGTGGAATAAAAAAGCAAAAATAAGTTCATTTAACCCCCAATTAAAGGTTAGAAGCATATTCTTGTTGAAATACTTAGCTGAAAATTCAATTTAAAGTTGGTCTTGAATATAATAGTATTCATGCAAGCTAACTTCCTACTTTGTTTATTATGAAATCCATTATTCTTAAGGTAATTTGATGGCCTCCTACTACTTTCAAATCTCTATAATAGGGTTCAAGACAACCATTGAGAAGTATTTTCTTCCACTCTATCATGGTCATTTTCTCATCTTCAATCATTTATTCTTTTTTATCTCTCTTTCATCCATGAAGACTGTAATTTCTTTAACATCATTCTTGCATCATTTGCATTACGAGGAAACAATTTATTGATTGGTAGCATAAATGCATGTGTCACTTGTTTTCTCATGTGACAGGCGAGGACAACATTGAAGTACATGGGATATTGGCTTGGCAGTGGACTTCCTTGACATTTAGAGTTAGTCCTTTTTAGTCTTTGTTTTAGTTTCATTTTACACTAGTTAGTTGTTTGATTATGTATTTAGACTATTTACATCGCATTTAGTTATAATTTCATTGGTTCATATTAGTTTGATTTTGTTCGTATTTACTTTGGTTTGCATGTCTGTTAGAAAATTAGTTTTGTATTTTTTTGTCATTAAAAAATTTCAAATAAATTAAAATAAGTTAATTTCATAGTCTTTTGGTTCCATATTAAATTTTGCATTCATATTATTCATATAAAAAAGAAAAAAAAATAAATTAGTGATCTGGCATCAGATATATGAATCCTATTTTAAGTTGATTTTTATCTCCATCTAGAGTTTGCAGATAATTTTTCTACTTTTTGTGTAGGTTTCCTATTAAGTGTTTTAGTTCCCTGCTGAATTTTGTGATCAGAATCGAAGTAAAAAAGTTTCTAAACTTCTTGGAGTGTCCGTATATCAACTCTAAAGTCTGATTTCAATTAGTGGCTGCTTGACTTGTCCGGTGTTTTGGCACAACCAAACTTTTGCTTTGCTTCCTTATAAATTCCGAAACAAATGGGTTTTCATGCAATCCCATTATAAAAAGTTTAAGACTCAAAAATACGACGTTTCCAAGTTTGGGTAAAAACATCGGAACTGGGATTAATGTTTGGAATATTTCTATATGTCAAAGCAAACGAGTAGAAAGCTCCTCATTATTAACGATAATTTTGTTTTCTTCCGTTAATTCGAGGTTCTAGCTCTTCCATTAATTTAATTTTTTTTTAATTAAAGAATTGGGATTAATTTTTCTTTTTTAATTTTCCGTTCTTGAAAATTCAGACAAGAGTTGCCGTCGTGGCCTTCTTTTCGGTTGTTAAAAAAGTAAGTGGTCCTCCATTAAGAATTTACTTTGACAGATGGGACTGCGTGTACTTCTCATTCAAGCTCTACGATGTAATAATAAATCTATAGTGTTAACTAAAAAGAAAAATCTGCATTGCTAACCTTTCTCACCAAAAAAAACATACATCAAACGTTTCTTCGTAAAGAAGAAATAATAAAGCTAACCGGTAAACTCGGACGGACGGATCCTCCGATCACTTTTCCGCGATCATGCGCCATCATCACGTACGTCATACCGGTTATTTTTTAAAAGTAATTTCTGCAAGTCAAATTCAACGTAAAAATCCGTGCCTCCTCTGTCAAAAGAGAGATAAAGGATCACACAAAATCTCAAAGTCATTTTCATGCAGAAAGATAACAACACGGGATGGTGGGGCGTACCCCGACTACCATTTCCCTGACTTTTCTAACACGAGCATCGAAAAGGATGCGGAAACGTCCGTGGATTTTCCATATAAAAAAACAGCGATGGTATTCTCACGTCATTTTGGACGACAAATTTCACGCCTCTTATCTTCCCCGTTCATCCGGCGAGAAAAGCTAAAATCAGGAGGCGGTCCCACTTTTGGGATCTGTAGCAAATTTTTTCTTTTTCTTTTTTTTTTTTTAAGGGGGAGGTTTCTGATAGGGCATGGGATTGAGCTTACATTTCCCTTTGCTCCCTCTATAAAAAAAAACAAGAGTCACAATTCGACAGCCACTCTCGGATGTTGGTCGCTGATGTAAGGATGAATTGACGTGAAAAATAACATAAAAATGATATACTCTCATAGGTGTGTCATCTGAATATCTTTGAGACTTGTATCTCTTTTTTCATAGTATCAGGGCCCTTACGTGTGGTATGAGGGTGAAAGTTTTTCTTTTTTTATCTTTTTTTTCCCTGTCATCATGACTCTTGTTATAAACAATCCTACTGTTGTACAATGTGATGTGTATTCTACGGGCATCGTTTCTCTTTTTTCATCTTTTTTTTCCTTTATGTTCAATTAAGTCTAAGATATGCCCAAGTAAACACTTTTGAGTCCGGCATATATGTGTTTTTATTGATAAGTAAGATATTTTTACATAATGCCCTTGTATTATTTAAAAATTACACACACACATGTGATATTTATATGGATATCTTTGAAGATGCTAAACTTCTTAGGTGTATACTGACGAGTCGGCTTTCCGCTTTGCGTTGTAGTATTTAAGTGGTGGAAAAATCAACTAATCAAAAATAAAAATAACCACTCATAGAAGAGTGGGTCGTGTCCACAGGGAGGCAATTATGCAATAAACTCTCGATTATTTCGTATTCTTTTGGTTAAGTGCAAAATCCCCAGTCAAATCCGACACAAAATGCGATGGAAGGAAGATTCATAATAACTCAAAAATATAAGGATATATGTGTAATTTTCTCTCACTGAAATCTTCGATAAATATATGATGATTTTATATAATTTTCAATTGACATATACCATAGAAAATTGGTGCACATATTAATCCCAAAATCAATCATGAAATAGGTGAATAACAATAACTTGCAATTATCAGAAAGTATGAGTGTGCATTTCCAATTTTTCCACAAATAAAATATTAATAAATAAAAAATTAGGTGTTGGCAATGGCAGCAAATGTAATAACTATTGCAAGGAAAATAGAGCTTTCACTCTCTTTCCTCCTCGCGTGAGAGATGAAGCACCGACGATGGAGCTGCTTTGGAGGAAGATTGACCGGCGTGTGGGGATCACGATGGCGGTGTAAGAACGGCAAGAGGTGGCCGACTGGTGGAGGAGGGCCGCTGGCCTGTTGGAGAAGAAGGCAGAGTGGCTGCTGCAGGGCAGCCTGTTGGCGGGTGGCTGCGTGCTGGTGCACGCCTGTGCATGTCTGTAGCGGTCTGGTGGCAAGGGCGCGGATCTGGCAGGGCAGTGGGGATGGCGCGAGCGCCTGTAGCGTTGGAGGGGAGAGCTGGTGCATGCTTTTGCGGTGCTTGTAGGGACGATGGAGGCGCGCCTGCAGTAGGGGCGCGCAAGGAGGATGCGCTGAAGGGAGGTGAACCTATGGGTGCTGGAAGGTGCGGGTGCACGGTGAGGCAGAGCTAGCACCTATAGGTCTGGCTGGAGGGGAGGTGAGCGGTGCGCTTGTGGTGCTTGAGAGGGGCACGCAAGGAGGTGCGCTCTGCACGCAGCGCCTGCAGGCGCGGCTGGAGGGAGCACTGGGTGGTGCTGGAGCAGGTGCAGGCCTGGCACAGAGACTTGGCTGGAGGTGTGATGGCACGGTGGGTAGTGTTTGCAGGCTGCGGAGAGGCGTTGTGCAGGTGCAGGCTTGGTGCGCTGGTGGAAGGCACGCACCTGCGGGTGCGTAAGGTGGAGAAGGAGCGGGCACAGGGGGAAGATGAAGAATCTGGTCCACAATGCACGCTGGGAAGTAGTTCCTCGCAAGGGGGAAGATGCTGATGCTCTTCTCCTTTCTCCGTGTGCTTTTTAACTCCTTTCTCTCTGCGCGTGCGCCAATCAAGGGATTTTCAAATCCCTTTTCTATTTTTGGCCGGCGGGCGTTGAGGGGAGAGTTATGGCTGGCCGGAGGAAAGGGAAAAGATGCCGTCGGTTGTTGGGAAAATTTGCTCCCCAACCCTTGCTCTTTCTAAATATAATACCTGCACATAAAAACAACAAAATCATTACATATTAAGTTATAGAATGTTATAAACTTAAATCATGATGCATATAAATATTCTACAACTTAATTGCAGTTATTAACATACCTAAACAGTACGATTAAAGTTACTTAGGCTTAATATTAGTCCATTAAAATGGACTCATCATATACCCTTGTCAAGAATGTGGATTAAAGTTAAAAAGGTTTTTTGATAAACAACTCTTACTTTTTACATTTCACTTCTAACTCCTCTTCCCTCCTCACAGCCTCGCATTCGACAGTGTATTGAATGCTCACGATTTGCTTAGGACATGCTAACGAAATGGCATTTTCTTGATATGGGACCATATCGACACATATAATGTCGAATGTAGGAGCATCAACAATATTTTACTTAATTTTGATAGTATATTGACAAATTTGGCAAAATGGGTAGCATAAAGTATAATTATTAGATTGTTTCCATATTTTAAGATAGACATAGGCAGCATAGTAACCTATTTCAGTACATGATTATTATTACATATTTGTGAGGGTGATAAGAACTCTTTTAAGGTTCTTTTTCCCTATTTGTTAGAACTTTAAGGTCTTTCACTTTCTCCAAAATTAAATAGTATTTCTTTCTTATTTTTTAAGCTAGATTTAAGTTGCAATCTCTAGATTAATTGATCCTATTATGAAATTTTAAGGATTGCATTTATAGATCCATTAGTTTATGGTGGTTAACTAATTCCATGGTAGTTCTATCTATATGTTTTGTATAGTTAAATTGTTAGATCTTAGATTTAATGCTTTTTTGTTTTTGAAAAGATTAATGTTCAAATTTTCATCAAGTATTGTTAGCACAATTATATGAACTTAATACAATTACTATCATTTTGATGGTATTATGAGGTTTCCACGGCATGCCTCCAGCATGTCTCTTGGATGCCTACCTTTGGGGTGCTAAAATCATTGAAATTTAATGTCGAAATTCTAACATTTCTCCGAGATGCCTCTGAAATGGATTTCTCCAAAATTGTTGAATCAAAGTTGAAACTGGCATTTAAAACCTTGTCCTCTAATAGACCCTCCTCTACCCGAAGATTGTTTTCACTACCCCACTCCTCCGCAAGGTACCCCCACATGACATCTTCGTACTTCTTAAAGGCAAGGGCCCTTGTAATACTTTAGACAAATTTTGTAACAAACTGGTGCTTAATCTTATAAATCTTGTAACAAATCAATCTTGACATCAATATGAGGGAATCGATTAAAAAAATCATACAGATACCTATTCACACATATACCCAATTGGTTGAAGTGGTAGTGGATGATTTAAGGAGGAGGTGAACACCTTCTTGCAACATGTACCCTTTAATGATGGAGTATTCATTGCTACATAGAAGTACAACTAGGTTTTTGTTTGACAGATGTTGGGAGGTATGCATGGATGGAAGAAGCCATATGTCAAGGTAGAAGGGTGGAGGTAGAGGATGTTAGGTGCAGGTAAGAAGACAATGGAATGTAGCATTACAACATTAATGCTATAAGAGCAGTATAAAACTACAACATCAATGTTATAGCATTAGTGCTCCAACAAAGCCATAACATTGATTCTTTGACCTATAGCAACACCATAGCTTTTATGCTGTGGTCCTACCAAAAAATTCCATAACATTGATATGCGGTTGATTGCTAGTATTGTTGATATAGTAGCATCATAACATCACACTGTGGTAGCATTGAAGCATTGCGACATTGACATTGACACTAGTGCTATGGTACATATGCATGAAAAGGGGATAATGGTAATGTTGATGTCAACATGGGTGGGAAACTAGGGATTGTGAAAAATTGAGGTGTGTGGGGATACGTTATGGAATCACCCTATTTATGTACAAATGAGTTTTATTACATTTTACCAAAATATTATTAGTCAATTCCTAAGTAATACGATTGAACTACCCTTCTCATTAACTTTGTACAATTTTATAAGATTTGATTTTTATTTTCCTCTCCTTTTGTCTATCTAGGCTTCCACTTCAACCCATAACTTCCTTCAACTCCTCTCCTCTTCCTCCTCCCTTCCTAATGCCTCTCCTCTTATGGTTGCCACTTGAACCTCCTCATTGCAAGCTACTATGCCTCGTGCCTCCACAAGCCCCTCTAAGTCTTCATCCTTCAAAGCAATGCCCCATCTCTTTTGCCACTACATGTCCTTTGTCAATTGCAACAAAAGTTCCCTTTCCTCTTTTGATCAAGCCCTATTTTTGCTCTAACAACATCCACTCTTGTGACATCCTCTCCTCCTTCCACCTCTACCCTAAGGCCTCCGACGTCATACTATCAATGTCACCCCATATTGCGCTTTACATGCCCATCCTAAATTCCAAAGCTTGACCTAAGAAAAATCACATAAATCTTGATGCTGAGGCATAGTGACCCATAAGGAGACGAAGACCAAAAGTGTGATGACCTAGGCTCTACCAATTAACCCAACTTGATAGAGCCCAAGTTGATACGCACGAATTCACATTCAACCATAGATTCCACGGTCACTAAGCATGTAATTATAAAACATTAAAAGCCACACAAGCATATCATAATGCATAAATAAAACAAATGAACAATTGTTGACTAAAATAAGTAATAGAGTCCCATAACTCCAAAAAGTAAAGTAAGTATAGTCCCCTAAAGAAATAACTTGCAAAAAGCTAGAAATCAAGAGCTACAAACTAGAGTATGGAAATAAGCTAAACACTATGAAGAGAATGCCTAACCCTTACAAACCATCTGTTGGTGATCTAGGTCTCACACTAGGCACTCCAAATGTAGCTGCTCCTATCTTGTTAGTAGTACCTGATTATAGAGTCCAAGGCATACATTAGTAAAAGTTGAGTAGTGTAGTATGAATGCATAGCACAACAAAATAGCACAAAAGCACTAATTATGTCTTTAATCAAATTCATTCTCATTACTCATTATTAATCAATTAATTATATGTGTGTAGCCCTCAATATTATTGGTTGTTAGTATTAATTGATCTATACCTTTGAAGGCTTGAGGAGATTTTGTTGCGATATTCCAAGTACTATGACAGATATGGGGCACCCTCTTGGCTAGAATGATATCTTGCATCAACTCTTTGACACATTCTATCACCTTGAGGTCTCGAAATAGGTAGTATGGAAGCTACATACCACGGGTTATACATGTGGTTGAGACCTACACTGACTCGTAGATAATCCTCTCCACAAACTTGGGTATGTATCCCAATATATAGCATATATCGGTATCTACCACCATGCCCTTACCTTACTACTCGATTGGCCAATAAGTCTATCAAAGATTTGTAGGAAGGATAGCCCACTCCCTAAATCACCCAACCGATCTAAATTCACAATGGAACATCATGGGACAAACTAGATATCCATTAAGTTTTAGTAATTTAGTTCTCCATCACTTTACCTAGTGTTGTATACACATTTATTTAGCATAAAATGTCTAATTATGCATGTTCATAAGCTAGTAGATGAATTCAACACTGTAAATATCGCATAACATGCATCGTCATACATTTAGAGTAGATTATACAAATTGTATATTAATTTTCTTATTTAAATGCACAGGGATCAGGAAGACACATCTCTGGGCTTTAGATGCAAAATCTGATTGCACAGATGTGGTTAGGGTGATGATCGGAGTCCAACACCTCTGAAATCACCTCGATCTGACATTCGTAGTATCCTCTACAAGCCACCAAAGATTAACGGCCAAGGGACAGGGTGACGCAAATCCAGGCTTGAAACAAAAAATCAATCGTTGGACTCAGAGCGACGATCGCAGTCCAACGACATGAGAATCATCTCGATCAGACCTCTATAGCATCCGATACGAAGAAGAGAAGGTGAACAACCAGGAGGGGCCACATGGTGCCATCCTAGCCATCCAAGGTGTTTTCCCAAGCCCTACTACACCTGTGCTCTCAAAGCCCTAACCATTGGATCTTGAACCAGCGGTCAGAAGCGACCTTAGCCCTTACAAAACATCGACCATTGAATCTTGTTCCAACAGTCCACGTGATCTAATTGTTATAGTACAACGGAGATGGGAAGCACCCTCAACTAGGGGACACAGGATCAAAAACTTGATTTGTGCCCCCTTTTAGTGCGAGAAGCACAAAAATTAAGTCATATGATCGCAATCGTGTGGCTAAGGAAGCACCATGCTAGCACCTCCACACCTTCTCACATCCATAGTGTGAGTGAGGTGCAAAACTGCAGCTGCACGATGTAGATCAGGTGGCCGAGTCTCCCCTACGTGGTCTCATGGATGGAGTGTGTGTCAAATGCGCAATCTCATGTGCCATTTGACGCACATTTGAGGCACGATGAGGAGGGGCTCCTGGCCCTTAGATCTTGATCGGACGGTCGACAATCTTCCGAGGCTCGCCAATTACGCATGCACATCTGCACATGCGCAGGCCGTGCTATGTGTGAGCAAATGATTTGCTACCTACGGCCATGCCTTCTTTTCACCCTTTTTTCCACTTATAAATACCCTTACTGTAACGAGCGTGTGGCCCAGACGTCTTTTAAGACGTTTGGAAGGTTGTCCAGACGTCTGACCAGACGTCTGGGATAGTTTCCAGACATCTGGAAATCCGTTATTTTCGACACACGCGAGTCCTCTGCGCGCTTGAGCGCGCAGACCGCATATTCGCCCTTCCTCCCTCCTGCGGCTGCAGATTCCCCTGCTGCGAATCCTTCTCTCTCCTCCTCGCACGGCCTTAAAAGGCCATGCCTCCCCTCCCGTCTCCACCGTCTCCTCCTTCTTCTCCTTCAGCCAGTGAGCGTGAGCGTGAGCGCAAGCGCGAGGGCGGCAGCAGCGGCCGCAGTGAGCGCGGAGGAGGTGCGGCGTGCGAGAGCGGAGCTCTGCCGTGAGGGAGAGCTCGCCGAAGCGGCTTGGCCGGCCGGCGGAGGGCGCAGGGGGTGCAGAGCGACGCGGAGAGGGACCTGCTGCGGTCTGAGCAGTAGACGCGCGAGGTGCGACGCGGGCAGCGTCGCGAGCGGAAGCCGGGTGGCGCCCTGTTCTGGAAAAATTTCCAGAATCGGACGTCTGGGTTGATAGGCAGACGGCGAGGACGACGTCTGGTAGCTCATACAGACGTCTGAAAGGTGTGTATTCCGCTTTCTTCTTCCTTCCTGTCGACTGACCGTACTAAGGGAGGGAGTTGGCTGTGCGCAGGCTCGCTGATTCGCCATCCTTTGCGAATAAGACGTCTAGAAGTTGTACCAGACGGCGGGAGTGACCTACAGACATCCGGGGTGACCATCGGACGTCTGGGAGCTAGGACAGACGTCCCCGCAGACTTCTGGACGTCTGGGAAACCACACTGAACAGGTAATTCTCTGATCCACTGTTTAAGACGTCTGGAAGAAGTTCCAGACGTCTGATCTTGCACAGTATCATCTTTTTCGACCCGTTTAGGGTCCGTTCGGGCTCCGTTTTCCGCGATTCGAGTTGCGTTCTTTTCAGAATTAATTCCTCTACCCGTCTACAGTAGCTATACACTGTTTTGAGACACTCCTTGTGTTTGATCCTTGTGATAGGACCTCGTTCAGTTGCAGTCTTGGGAGTCGCGGAGGCACGCGGGATTCCCGATCACGCCCCCATTACTCCCGTTGTACCTGGTAGAGTGGCTTAAGTTATTAAAATCTGTTAAAGTATGGAACCTTAACTAGAATCTAGGACATTGCATGAATCATAGGAATGAGAAATGTATGGAATGATAGCTCCTAGGTGTTGCATGAATCCTAGGGCTGGAAAATTAGATTGTATGATAGATCCTAGGATATGGCATGAATCCTAGGATGTAAAACTAGCGGAATGTATAATACTGCAGTCTTGGAAAAATGAAAAGGAATATAAAGCTGCCTGTAAATTGAATTAACAACTGCCTGTTATGAATAAAGAAACATGATTGAGATCATGGATTGTGAGAACGTGAAACTGGAAAGTGAAACATATGATGTTCTGAATAAAGAGCTGGAACCCTACGGGAAATTAGGAGTGGAACTCCTGGAAAGAAAAAGGAATGGAACTGAGATGTAGTTTGTACTGTCTCTTGGGTACGCAGTACCAAGGGAAGTACCTGTACCTGTTTAGTGCAGAGTGGGGCCAGCCACCCCAGGGACCCGGGGTTAGGATTGGCCGCTCTGTACCGACTTGTTGGCCCTCGTGTACGTAGTACCGAGGAGAGCTACTAGTGTTAGGAGAGTACTAGCTATCCCACGGGCCCCGGGGTTTTGCTAGCCTCCTTCACCGACTTGTTAGGCCCACTAGGGCAAACCAGGGTTGTCAGGTGAGGGTGCGCGGACTGTGGAGGGGCAAGGCCCCGGTTTGGTTACTGTGGAGGGGTTGGACCCCTGTTACTGAGAGGGCTCTGCCCTGGTTCCGTGCTGTGCTTTGGGTGCACCCGTTAACGGAAACGACTGACCGCGTGCCAGTGCGGGCTAGCTACCTGTGCGTTTATCGCGCGTGCCGTAGTCACCGTTACGTCTGTCAGTGACCTTGGGGTGGTTGACTGAGGGTAGGATCACCACGGGGGACTCTCCCGGCCAGGAGAGCACCACGTGCTACTTCTACTTTTGGAAAAGGCTACAATCAAGATCGTTCCCACGAGGACATTCGAGATCAAGTAAAGGATCTGAGAAATAAGTGAAATAGTGAGAAAATTGAAAGATGTAAATAAAGAAAGTAATAGAACATAACAGCTACTGTACACTCTACTGTTGTCTTTAGTTTAGTTTGCCACTCTACTCAGCGTTTTGCTGACGTGTTACACTCGTTACCGTTTTCAGGACCAGGTGTTGAGCAGCCAGGGTCAGCGGCTGCAGAGGACGCTGGGCCGAGTAGGGTCCAGTAGAGTTTACCACAGTCTTTTGTACCTCTTTTGTTTCTGTTATAGTGAGTAGTTTTGTTTCCGCTGTACTTTCTTTACCTGCAGTTCGTGTTATATGATAAATGTTGTTCTACTGTTGTGGTGGTACCTATTGTAGTAGTTCTTTCCTTACTGCTGTACTTCTTACTGTTAGTTATATTCATGCTGAATGTGGTTTATTTTACTGTCTTTTGGTTACTTCCTCGTTGGACGACTAGGTCTTGGGATTAGTCGAGTCGGTCCGGTTCTCGTGTCTCGTAGGGACTCGGGAATCGGGTCGTTACAAGATGGTATCAGAGCAAGGTCGTCCCGAGAAGTGAATCAACTGACTGGAAAATAACCAATTCGCATGTTTATAGCTAGAGTAGCCACCACAACATATCTCTTGACTTGAGCTCTTAGAAGTTTCGTTAGGTACCGTCTGTTTTGACGTTTCCGTGTTGTTTCGCGTCTCCTTGCAGGAGATGCCTCGTCGCGGGACTGGCGAGACTGGCCGCAGGCGCGGCCGAGGACGAGGTCGGCGAGGTGGACGTGCTGTCGTTGACGTCTCGGTGGACCAGCCACCACTCCCTGGCATCCAGGCCCAGGACCTCGCCAGACTGATTCGAGATATTGTACGAGAGGAGCTCCACCCACTGCCCCGAGCACCTCCTCCTGGGGTTGCAGAGGGGGAGTCCTCTGTGGGACCACGCGACGGACACGGCGCTGGACACGAGGGAGGGGATGGGCCATTGCCGCCCCCACCTTCCTCCGACACTTCTGTACCCGAGGCACCTTCGCTTGGAGGTGCACCAGCACCTCCCCTACAGCGCCACTTCGAGCTTTTCGGACAGTTCCGGAAGCTGAAGCCCCCCTCCTTCAAGGGGGATGAGGACCCGTTTGCACCTCAAAACATGCCTGTAATAACGCCTTCTTGTGCTATTTTCTAGCATTAACATTGCATAATAGGATCCTGTAATCGCATTTGTAAAAAACACTTGCATGCATGCATTTAATCAAGAGAGGAAGAGGAGTGAAACAATCGCCTACATAGTTACATTTTTCTTCAAGTGCCTCCTTGCAAAATCACCCTCTTTTTATTTTTCCTCTTGATTTCTTCTTCTCTCCTTCCCGCGGCTGCATCCTTCCCGCGGCTGCACTCTTCCCGCAGCTGCATGCAGCAGCCACGCAGCACTTCTTCCCGTCACGTCTCCCTGCCAACGCCGCTCCCTATAGCTGCAACTCGCACACCCCACTTCCCTGAGTTCGACCCTGGGCCTAAAAGCGACAAGATAAAATCAAGTAGGCCAGGTTAAAAATTTCTGTAAAGAGATGGTTAGGTTCAAACTAGGTTAACCACTATATATATTTCAACGATAAAATCATCATATTAACAACCTATCCGGGCTGACCATCATGACTTTTCTGGCGCCGTTGCCGGGGAGGTGCGCATTCGAGTAAGTTTCTATCTAATTCCTTTAATTTGTCTCTTCTCTCTTCACGGGTATTGTTGCTTTTTGGTGTGCAGGTGAACTTGGTGGAAGGAGAAGGAAAGCAGACGAAGTCGGGAACAAGGGCAAATCTAAGGCGGGAACGAGAGCGTGAAGACGACGACAGCGCATTGGAGCTTCACACACGTTACCAAACAAGTAGGTTTTCTTTTCTCAGCAAATTAGGATTAACTTGCCACCACAAAAAAAAAAAAAAAAATTTTAAAACTAAAAACTAGAAAAACTTCTTGGGATTTCTTGAGAGCAAGTGGATTAAAATTCACTTGATTGATTGGTTGTCTTCACTCCCACTGCCCCGGGATTTCCCGCCTTACTTCGCATAGCGAAAATCCGAGAATCTTGATTCATAGATTTTTCGCCGTGGGAAGTATTCTTTGAGGCAAAGAAAAAGATTGCTTGTATCCCTCTTTTGCCTCACTTATCTTTAATTCAGGATCACATTTTTGGTGGGGAGACTTGGAATTGAGTTGATTCCAACCCCACCACGACTTTTCAAACTTGCCTGTGATTCGATCCTGAATACTTCAACCCCAACAATTTTATTTTCTTTATCTTTTGGTTGAAGCCTTGTGTGTGGAAATCATTTCTGGTGATTGGGAGCACTTGAATTGAAGTGCTTTGGCTCCCTGTCACATTGATATAAAACTGATTCATGCATCCACACTTAGAAATCTCCATTTAGGGTAGCCCATTGCATTTTAGCATGCATTAACTAACTGATAATTGAAGAAGGGTTTCTTGGGTTTTAGAAGGAAAGCCTGTATTTTTGCAAAAACCCGGAGATTTGTTGAATTGGTAATTCAGCAAAACCCTAAAATTCATACTACTTAAGGCTGAACTCTAAAAACCATTCGCCAATAAAAACTTCAATTCGGGGAGATTTCCCCGTTGCATGCTTGTTCTTACACACTCTTAAAATCAATCACTTGGGCATTACCCGTAAACAACGCCCTTCACATTCCAAAAGCACTTGACCCTAAGCCTCTAATTAAAACTGGTAGTAACTTGACCCTTACTAAGGATTGGAGGTCTAACTACCTGTGTGTAGCGACTACGTTCTGGTGAGAGTTCCCGCGTGCTATCGGGTGTCTAAGACTGGGGCAAACGGCCTTTCAATCTGGCCCGGTGGTTCCGCGGTGCTCGCATTCGGTTCCGTAGTTCGTGATAGTAGGTAACTTAGATCTTTAGGTCTAAGGGCACACTGTAGAGGTTAGGAACTTGACTGTATTGATTTGTAATCAAGTGTACCTTTGCGGCGTCATTTCTCTCATCCCTTTTCCCTTCTCATCTCCCCAATTCTTCCTGCGGTAGTGCATGTTTGGGAGGAGGTCACAAAACCCTGAACTATTTGAATTGACTGATAAATCTAGAAAACAAGTCGAATCGTCCTCCTCCACAAACATGGCTGCACGCCCACCCCCAAATCCCGAGGGAGGAAACCGCCCTCAGAACCCACCAGGTGGTGGAGCCTTAGATCCCATAACCCGCCTCCAAGCCCAAATGGAAATGTATAATGAGCAAATCGAAGCCATTCGGGAAACATTGGAGGAAATGCAAAACCCTCCCGAACGGGAGGAGCCTAGGTCTCTTAGCTCTTATCAGAATCCCGCTGCTACAGAGACCATAGGACAAATTCGGGTCCCCATGGGCGGGGACGACTTTGAATTAAAACCAAACATAATTGGCCTAATCAATTTTCACTTTCATGGTCTTGCAAGTGAAGACCCATTTCTCCACTTGGAAGACCTAACCCGACTTGCTGAAACCGTTAAACCAAGAAATGTCGGGTTATCTATAGTCCTCATGAAGATGTTCCCGTTTTCATTACGGGATAAAGCGTCGCAATGGTTACGCACCCTTGGGAGAACCATCCACTCTTGGGAAGAGATGCGAACAGCGTTTCTCAAGAAGTTCTTCCCAATCGGGCGGACCAATGCGCTTCGCCGTGCTATCACTTCATTTACGCAACAAAACGGCGAACAATTTCATGAGGCATGGGAGAGGTATAACGACCTCCTCAGGAAGTGTCCGCACCATGGTCTGCCTAAGTGGCATATAGCCCAGATTTTCTACTATGGGCTAAATGAGACTTTGAAGCAGATTGCAGACGCTTCCTGCGGAGGGAACTTTATGAATAAAGACGAGAATGGAGCATTCGAGCTGTTTGAAAATATGAGTGAAAACTCGATGAACAATGCTTCCATTGTCGCCTTTAATCGTACCAGCCAGCCCCGAAATGTCCACGAAGTTGACACGGGACCCTCCCATTCATCCACTGATCTAAGCCTTATTGCACAAAAACTGGATGAAGTCTCCGTCGTGCACAAGAAGCTGGACGAGCTTCTGGCCAACCCCGCCCGATCTATGGCAAACACCACCTCTTCACCACTTCGTCACAATCCAAGTTCTTCTAATACCAGGCTTATCCCGAGAAACCCCGTTAGACCTTCCTTACCGAGTGTCGCGCCAAGCGACTCGGTAAGTCATGTGGAACTGGTTTCTGCGAGCCAGTATTTCGACACGGAGGACCAAGCCTCCGTGTGCTCAGACGCATATCTACATGCGGACGCGTCTTCTGGCATAGAAGATGCTTGCGCCCTGGGGAACAACCCGTTCTCTGCCACTTATAACCCAGGGTGGCGTAATCATCCGAACTTCGCATGGTCCAACAACCCGCAGCGCCAAAACCCCGCGGGTGGACCAATGCGACCGCCCGCACCCGTCATCCCAAGGGTCCAGTTTAATCCTATGGCAAATCCGCCATCAGGCCCTTGCGTACCACAAACTGAACACGCATCAAGCCCTCTTGACAAATTGACGCGAATGATGACGGAAATGTCAAAGCGCCATGAAGAAAACATGACCTCTCTTCAGCACCAATTGGCGCAGCAGAACGCCGAGATCAGTCAACTACGCATGGCGACTCGATCTCAGGGCACTCTTCCCGCCCAACCTGTTCCAAACCCGCGAAGTTTCGTGCCCCGTGGTTCTCAACCACAGGTACGACCTTCTCAGGGATAGGTTAATCAAGTTCTGCAAGCTCCGAGCATTCCACCAGGATTTCAGGCTAATCCTGCTGCAGCACCACACTCTTATATCCCCATTGCAAACCCTCCTCCACCGTATGATCCCACTGGACCCGCATCGTCCAATGCTATCACTACGAGGAGCGGTAAGCAGACCGTCGATCCGCCTCGACCTGATCCTGGCCCATCTTCTTCTTCGCCCTCTCATTCGGGAGGCATACCGCATTCACGAGAGGATGATGCACCAAAACTTGTGCCAGAATCAGTCCCATTCCCTGAGGCTCTACTAAGGGAGCCAAAAGGCAAAAAGAAAAATACGCAGGCCTTTGACAACCTACGTAATTTGTTTAGGGATGTAGAAATCAAGGTACCCTTGCTCGAGGCAATCGACCACATACCTACTGTCGCTCGATTTTTCAAAGACTACACAACACCCAGGCGACAGTCAAAGAAGACTAAGAATCCGGTGGTTCTCTCGCCTCATGCGAGTTGTGCTATACTGTCAAACTTACCACCGAAGCAGAAAGATCCGGGCACACCACTGATTTCCTGTAGCATCCAAGGCTGCAGTTTTAACCATGCCTTGCTTGATCTAGGATCTTCCATCAATCTCATACCGACCATCATGCTCAAAAAATTTTCCTTGGGAAATCTGAAACCCACCCCTGTCACGTTACAGTTGGCAGATCGTTCTGTCAAAATCCCGAAGGGTGTGGTGGAAGACGTGGTGGTTAGGGTCAACAGTCTCTGTTTTCCTGTTGACTTTCTTGTTTTAGATATGGAAGTTCCTAGTTCACTTTCTGATTGTCCGATCATCCTCGGTCGACCTTTCTTGGCCACAGCCCGCGCCAACATCGACTGCGAGTCGGGCTGTATTGAGATTGCCGTTGGATCTGAGAAGCTCAAGCTTAACATATTCAAGGCAGCCAAGAACTTTGATTGCGATTGCATTGAGGATGACACGTCTGACGAGGACATGGCCGTCAGCGCGTGTATCGGACTAATTGGGACCTATTCGGACTGCTGCGGATTACCTATAAACACTGATAACTGCCTGACCAACGCATACTGTGATGTTCCCCAATCCCTCCCTTGTCCAGTACCTTCTCCTGGCTAGACTTTTGACGAGGTTTTCTCCGCTTCCCATACCTCGTGGTCTGAGTCATATCCGGGCTACTCACTGTCGGTCCATACTCATGAAGACCGAATTGCCCTTTCTTCCCCGCCAAATCAGGCGGATTTACAAATCCACACTGGGACCTTGAGCCCATATACTTCTCACTGGGGCTATTCATTTTTGGATCCATCTATCCAAGAAGCCCCTCTTCTTGGCCAATCTGAAGGCCAGTTTCTTCCTCCTAACTTGTTCTCCTACCCGTCTGGGACACTCTCGTCCCAAGAAATGCCAGATCCTTCCCCATCACTCCCGAGTTAAAAGTGCTGCCTAATACACTCAAGTATGTTTTCCTGGGACCAAATGAAACGCTCCCTGTAATCATCAGTTCAAAATTAACCATGGAGCAGGAGTGCAAACTAACTAAGGTCCTCCTAGAACACAAGGCAGCTATTGGATGGTCTTTATCAGACTTATCTGGTATTAGTCCCTCCTACTGCACTCATCGTATATATACGGAGGAGGAGGCTCGACCTTCTCGCGAGATGCAGCGACGTCTCAACCCTAACATGCTGGAGGTCGTTAAGAATGAAATCATTAAGTGGCTGGATGCGGGTATAATCTACCCGATCAGCGATAGCCCCTGGGTGAGTCCGATTCACGTTGTGCCCAAAAAGGCAGGACTCACCATCCGTGTCAATGACAGGGGCGAATCCATCCCTACACGCACTCCTACATCTTGGAGAGTGTGTGTAGATTATAGGAAACTCAATGCTGCAACCAAGAAAGATCACTTCCCGCTACCATTTATTGACCAAATCCTGGAGCGGTTAGCGGGAAATAAATTTTTCTGCTTCCTGGATGGATTCTCAGGATATAACCAGGTGGCAATAGACCCCCGAGACCAAGAGAAAACCACTTTTACCTGCCCTTTCGGCACCTTCACCTTTAGAAGGATGCCGTTCGGACTTTGTAACGCGCCAGCAACTTTCCAGAGATGCATGCTGGCGATATTTCATGACATGGTGGGTGACTTTCTCGAGGTCTTCATGGATGACTTTTCAGTCTTTGGACCATCTTTCGACGAATGTCTTGCCAACCTGACTCGCATCCTTAGGAGATGTATTGATGTAAACCTCGTGCTTTCCTGGGAAAAAAGTCATTTTATGGTGCACGAGGGAATTGTTCTTGGACATATCATCTTCGATAGGGGTATCGAGGTTGACAGAGCTAAGCTCGATATCATTGCTGATTTACCTGTGCCTGGTTCTGTCAAACAAATCCGCTCCTTCTTGGGACACGTCGGTTTCTATAGGAGATTCATCAAAGACTTCTCCAAAATTTCTCGACCCTTAACTCATCTCCTATCAACCGACGTGCCCTTCGACATGGGCCCTGACTGTATACAAGCATTCACGCAGCTGCGTAATGCTGTCACCAAGGCCCCTGTTCTCCAGCCGCCTGATTGGTCCCTCGACTTTGAACTTATGTGTGACGCTTCAGACCTTGCAGTCGGAGCCATCCTGGGACAAAGACGCGATAGACACCCCTTCGTGGTATACTACGCCAGTAAGACGTTGGACGAGGCCTAGCGTAATTATACTACCACTGAAAAGGAACTACTGGCAGTCGTCTTTGGGCTGGAAAAATTCCGTTCTTACCTTCTAGGCTCTCACGTTATTGTTTTCACTGATCACGCGGCCATTCGCCATCTCATGCACAAGAAGGATGCCAAGCCTAGACTGATTCGTTGGATCCTTCTGCTCCAGGAATTTGACATTGAGATTCGTGATAAGGTCGGAGCCCAGAATGTTGTGGCTGATCACCTTTCCAGACTGGACCCTGACCATATTGGACTTACTCTGCCAATTAATGAAGTTTTTCCTGATGAGCACCTATTGGCAATAAATGTGGCAAGTGGACCGTGGTATGCCGACATTGCCAATTACCTTGCTTCTGGATCTCTTCCACGTGGCTGGCCTAAAAACCAGCGCGAGCGTCTCATGGCAGACGCAAAGTATTATTTCTGGGATAATCCACTTCTTTTTCGGATAGGTGCTGATCAAATCATCCGTCGCTGTATTCCTGACAGTGAGTTCCCCAGTGTGCTATCCTTCTGCCACGATCAGGCCTGTGGAGGCCATTTCTCTGGGAGGAAAACTGCAGCCAAGGTGTTGCAGTGCGGTTTCTTTTGGCCCTCCCTTCACCAGGACGCGCACACTTATGCCAAACATTGCACTAGGTGCCAGTCATTAGGGTCAATGGCACGTCGTGACATGATGCCCTTGCAACACATCCTAGCTGCGGAAATCTTCGACATCTGGGGAATTGACTTCATGGGTCCCTTTCCTCCATCCAACGGCTTCGAATTCATCCTCGTGGCCGTCGACTATGTTTCAAAATGGATCGAGGCTATTCCCGCGCGCCGTGCTGACCATGTTATCTCCACCCGATTTGTCAAAGACCATATCTTTGCGCGTTTTGGGATCCCTCGGGCCATTATCTCGGATGGAGGAAGCCACTTTACCCATGCTTCTTTTCGGGCACTTCTGAGGAGGTACGGAGTCCACCATCGTATCGCATCCCCGTATCATCCTCAGATGAACGGCCAGGCGGAAGTGTCGAACCGGCAAATCAAGCAGATTCTCCAGAAAACGGTTCGGCCTGACCGTAAGGATTGGTCCGACAAGCTGACTGACGCACTTTGGGCGTATCGGACCGCCTTCAAGGCTCCCCTTGGTATGTCTCCATATAGAATCGTTTACGGGAAGCCTTGTCATTTGCCTGTGGAGTTGGAGCACCGCGCTTATTGGGCGGTTCGCCAATGTAACCTCGACCCAGACTTGTGTGAACGAGAAAGGAAACTCCAACTCCAAGAGCTGGAAGAGCTCCGTCGTGAAGCCTATGATTTTGCTCTAACCTTTAAACAGCGCACTAAGGCTTTTCACGACAGCCATGTTCGGCGGAAGGAATTTGAGCCATCTCAGCAAGTTTGGCTCTATAATGCCCGACTCAAATTCTTTCCTGGGAAATTAAAGTCCAAATGGACTGGTCCTTTTCTGGTCTCAAGACCATTCCCCAATGGGGCCGTCGAAATCGAAGATCCCAAATCTGGGCGTAAATTTACGGTCAACGGGCAGCGTTTGAAACCCTATCTGACTCATGAACCTGCCCCCGTTGGAGAAACCGTTGCCCTGCTGGAGGGTAACTAATTCTTTGCCTCATTCTGAGTCCAGCTGGGGACATTAAATTCAGCGCTTGTTGGGAGGCACCCTAACAGCACTCACCATCCACCATCACTTTTCGCACCTCTATCGCAATCACTTCACTTTTCTCTTCACCACCCACCATCCACCCATTCTTCCACCCTGATCTATACCCTGAACCTCAGCTCTTGTTACCCGATCTTCCATCCTTCCTCTGCCTCTCCCTGCATGCATATGAGGACATAGCATTGTTTGGCATGGGGGGGTGGATAGGCATCCATAGGATCCGGGTATGTTATGGTATTATACAGTTCCCACCTATTTATAAATATGCAAAAAAAAAAGAAGAAAAGAAAAAAAAAAAAAAATATATATATATTATAATAAATGGTGTTTAATAATGATCTTGAAGCTGAAACAAAAAGGCAATAAGTGTTTATGGATATTCAACCTCTGTTTTGAAGACTTTCCAGGCCATAAAAGCTTGATTCGCTCAGGCTCAGCTTAATTCACTTAAAGCATTGACAAAATAGATCAAGATCTCTCCTAACTAAGGATGTATTCTTGTACCTGAGACACCAGTACAGGATCCGTTGGTTTGCTTTTTCTTGAGAGCTTAAGTAAACTTGGTTCACACTACACATATCAGGAAAGACCAGGTGAACATAAGATCCAACCTTAGTGTTCATTAGGGAAGGTGGAGTCCTTACCTGTGTGCGCAGGTAGACTTTTTATCCCAGGCTTTAGTCTTGTGTTTAGGAGCGACTCTTTCCACCAAAAAGAAACTCTCCCACCAAAAAAAAAAAAAAAAAAAAAGTGTGCTTCAAAATGTGTTGTAAGAGATATACTGACACGTGTTTCAAAAAAAAAAAAAAAAAATCAGAAAAGAGATGTTTTAAAAGAGTCAATATATCTCATAAATGTCTGTATACTTTGTTTTTCGGTGAGTCACAAAAAAAAAAAAAAAATCAGAAAATGGGAGTTGAGTTTTCCGTCATCATCTTAAGGGTCAATTCGAAGACATGAGCTGAAACTGGGACCAACCTGTACTTAAAAATTCGTGAAACCCTGGGATTGAGTCTTAATGTTCATCTGGTCAGTCTTGATCCTTCACTATGCACAAACCATAACCTCTTGAGCTCTTGAGTACGGCAAAAACCTCCTGGGTCCTGGAAATCGTACTTAAGGTTTAAATATCAAGAGTCCTGGTTAGTTGAGAGATGATCTATGTCATGTGAGACTTAAAGTACTGGTAGTCTTCTTTACAATTGGTTCTCACAATATTCCATAGTAAACACACCTGTATCACCTTAGAAGAAAATCTTCAGCTTAAGATCATTTCTAAATACTATTTTGCTAGGGACTAGCAAAAGATAGGCATGGGGGTATATGTTTGCACCTCAAAACACGCCTGTAATAACGCCTTCTTGTGCTATTTTCTAGCATTAACATTGCATAATAGGATCCTGTAATCGCATTTGTAAAAAACACTTACATGCATGCATTTAATCAAGAGAGGAAGAGGAGTGAAACAATCGCCTACATAGTTACATTTTTCTTCAAGTGCCTCCTTGCAAAATCACCCTCTTTTTATTTTTCCTCTTGATTTCTTCTTCTCTCCTTCCCGCGGCTGCATCCTTCCCGCGGCTGCACTCTTCCCGCAGCTGCATGCAGCAGCCACGCAGCGCTTCTTCCCGTCACGTCTCCCTGCCAACGCCGCTCCCTATAGCTGCAACTCGCACACCCCACTTCCCTGAGTTCGACCCTGGGCCTAAAAGCGACAAGATAAAATCAAGTAGGCCAGGTTAAAAATTTCTGTAAAGAGATGGTTAGGTTCAAACTAGGTTAACCACTATATATATTTCAACGATAAAATCATCATATTAACAACCTATCCGGGCCGACCATCAGGACCCGACCGAGGCAGAGGACTGGCTTGAGTAGCTGGAGAAGATCTTCGACACCCTTCGCCCCTCGGTGGAGTGCCGCGTGGCCTTTGCCGCGTACCAGCTGGAGAGTGCGGCACACCGGTGGTGGAGGGCGGTCCGGGGACAGGAGAGGGACGAGCCGACGTGGGACCAGTTCGTCACCCACTTCTGCGAGCAGTACTTTCCCCAGACGTGGCAGGACCAGAGGAGGCGGGAGTTCCACACTCTCCGCCAAGGGACGATGACTGTGAGCGCGTACCGCACGCGTTTCTTGGAGCTGTCCCGCTTTGCAGCGACAGCGGTAGCCACTGAGGAGGAGCGCCTTTGGAGGTTCACCGAGGGGCTCCGGCCTGCGATCCGGGGGTATGTCAAACCCCTGAAGCTGCTTACGTTTTCGAGGGTGGTAGAGGCAGCTATGACTTACGAGGAGACCAACACGTCCGCGCGAGAGACCGACGGCGGGCGGAAGAGGCCCTTTCAGCCAGACTTCTCACAGGGCCGGCGAGAACAGAGACACGTGGCGTCCGCAGGAGAGCCGTCACGTTGTGCAGGGCCATCAGTGGCCTTTGGGGGCCCTCGACAGGGGCCAGTTGCTAGCACCGGACCCTCGCCTAGTCGACAGCAGGGACTCACTGAGGGCGGGAGTCGGGTTCCCCTCTGCTACCAGTGTGGCCAGCCGGGCCACGTCAGGAGGGACTGCCCATCTAGGGCAGGAGGTCAGCAGATACTTCCCGTGCAGAGCACTGGAGGGTGCACAGGAGGCCGCGGTTCCCAGGCACGAGGAGAAGGACAACAGTCGTGAGGAGGGTACCGGCCAGCACCTACCTGTCCGACGCAGAGTGTGGCTGCTTCGTCCGCACCTAGAGCTGAGGGGCGTATCAATGCCCTAACACACAGGGATGCCAGAGCATCGGGATCCGTGGTAGCAGGTATGGTTGCAGTTTCTGGCAGACTCGTTTACACGCTTTTCGATTCCGGCGCTACGCATTCGTTTGTCGCAGCCAGTTTCGCAGTTAGTTTGGACCAGGATTATACACTGTTAGAAAATCCGTTCATAATCAGAGGTCCGAGTGGTCAGCTGTTTGTAGCTGAGGAGGTGTACACGGATTGCGAGGTCAGCGTTGGAGGACATAGCTTGCCAGCTGACCTGATTATGATACAGATGGAGGACTTTGGAGTGATTCTGGGGATGGATTGGCTGTCCGCTTACCACGCTTTGGTGGACTATTTTGAGAGGAAGATCGTCTTCTCCATTTCGGAGTTGCCTTCTTTCGAGTTTCACGGACAGCCAGTGGACGGAGGTTTTAGGTGCATATCGGCACTTCGGGCGGCGAGACTTTTGAGCCAGGGGTGTGAGGGCTTCCTAGCTTGTGTGGTGGCAGAACCCAGCCCCGTGGCAGACTTCCAGAGCATCTCGGTGGTCAGAGAGTACCCCGACGTGTTTCCAAATGAGTTACCAGGACTACCGCCTGAGCGTGAGATCGAGTTTGAGATCTCACTAGTACCAGGGACCAGCCCCATCTCCACCGCGCCATACAGAATGGCACCGCTTGAGCTGCGAGAGCTCAAGTCCCAGTTGCAGGACCTTTTGGAGAAAGGTTTCGTGAGGCCCAGTGCGTCTCCCTGGGGAGCCCCGGTACTGTTTGTGAAGAAGAAGGATGGGACCCTACGCCTTTGTGTGGACTACCGACAGCTGAATAGGGTCACCATCAGGAACAGATATCTGCTGCCGAGGATTGACGATTTGTTTGACCAGTTGTGGGGTGCCACGATGTTTTCCAAGATAGACTTGAGGTCTGGATACCACCAGTTGAGGATCAGGGAGACCGACGTCTCCAAGACAGCTTTCCGCACCCGGTACGGACACTACGAGTTTTTGGTCATGCCATTTGGGCTGACCAATGCCCCCGCTGCTTTCATGGACCTGATGAACCGGGTGTTTAGACTGTACTTGGACCAGTTTGTGGTGGTTTTCATAGATGATGTACTCATCTATTCTAGAGATCGGACGCAGCACGGACAGCACTTGCGGATGGTTCTGGACACTCTGAGGCGACGCAGGCTATACGCCAAATACAGCAAGTGCGAGTTCTGGTTGAGGGAGGTGACCTTCTTGGGTCATGTGATCTCTGGTGACGGCCTGGCGGTGGACCCCGCCAAGGTCGAGGCAGTGCTCAGGTGGGAGATACCGCGTTCAGTCACTGAGATTCGCAGTTTCCTGGGACTGGCAGGTTACTACAGACGGTTCATCAGAGGGTTTTCGCAGATTGCAAATCCTATGACATAGTTGACCCGGAAGGACGTGCCTTTCGCTTGGACAGACTCCTGTGAGGCGTGTTTTCTGGAGCTGAAGGAGAGGTTGACCTCGACTCCCGTGCTCACCATCCCTGACAGTAGTGGCGGGTTCGTTGTGTACACGGACGCTTCCTTGCAGGGGTTAGGAGGTGTGCTCATGCAGAGGGGTCATGTTGTCTCTTACGCTTCGCGGCAACTGAAGCCCCATGAGCATACCTACCCTACCCACGACCTAGAGTTGGCAGCTGTTGTCTTCGCGCTGAAGACCTGGAGGCACTACTTGTACGGTGAGACCTTCGAGATTTTTACAGATCACAAGAGCCTCAGATATCTTTTTGACCAGAAGGAGCTCAACATGAGACAGAGACGTTGGTTGGAGCTCCTGAAGGACTACGATTGCAGCATCTCCTACCACCCGGGAAAGGCCAATGCGGTGGCTGACGCCTTGAGCCGTAAGGCGCCCGCACACTTGGCCAGTCTACAGTTACAGAGTTGGAGCCTTTTGGAGGAGGTGGGCAGTTGGCGACCTCTAGAGTTACGAGGATACTGTGGGGCAGTGACGGTGACACGGCAGACCAGGCCAGAGCTGATAGACCGCATCATCACGGGACAGATGGCCGATCCGTACTTGCATTCTTTGCGCGACAGAGTACTATCAGGGGACCCAGGGGACTTCTCTTTCACAGACCAGGTGTTATGCTTGAGGGGACGGTTGTGCATTCCCAGAGACGAGGAGCTGTTGAGAGAGCTCTTGACTGAGGCACACGGTTCCAGATTCACCATACATCCCGGAAACACGAAAATGTACCATGACTTGAGACACGAGTTTTGGTGGAGAGGGATGAAGCGGGATGTGGGTGAGTTCGTGCAACAGTGCTTAGTGTGCCAGCAGGTGAAGGCCGAGCATCATAGGATTGCAGGGCCGCTTCAGCCGCTTCCAGTGCCAGAGTGGAAGTGGGAGAGCATCACCATGGACTTGGTGGTGGGCTTACCTGTTACCCAGCGGGGACACGACGCAGTCTGGGTAATAGTGGATAGATTGACGAAGACGGCGCGATTCTTGCCGATCCGAGTCACTTTGGGACCAGCACAGTTGGCAGAGAGGTATATCCGTGATGTGGTGCAACTACACGGAGTTCCGCGGGAGATCGTATCCGACCGGGATACCCGCTTTACGTCCCAGTTTTGGGCTGAGTTTCAGCAGGCTTTGGGGACGAGGTTGAGGTTTAGCACGGCTTACCACCCTCAGACGGACGAACAGTCTGAGCGCACGATACAGACGCTTGAGGACCTTTTGCGTGCCTGTGTACTGGACTGGAGGGCCTCTTGGGAGGAGCACCTGCCCCTGGCGGAGTTTGCATACAACAACAGTTATCACTCGAGCATCGGCATGGCTCCCTACGAGGCTCTGTACGGACGGAAGTGTACGGCACCCTTGAGTTGGGTTGAGGTGGGGATCAAGTGGGAGGTTGGCCCCAGGTTGATCCGGCAGAGTCAGGAGGTAGTTGAGCAGATCCACAGACGACTCCGCACTATCAGGAGCAGACAGAAGAGCTACGCGGATCGCAGACACAGAGAGGTGCAGTTCGAGGTTGGGGACCATGTCTTCCTTCGTGTTTCGCCCATGAAGGGCTTACAGCGGTTTTGGGTGAGAGGGAAGCTCGCACCGAGGTTCGTAGGGCCCTTTGAGGTCCTGGAGCGGGTTGGACCCGTTGCTTACAGACTTGCCCTTCCCCTGCAGCTTTCTGGTGTGCACGACGTGTTCCACGTGTCCAACCTCAGGAAGTACGTAGCCGATTCTAGTCACGTACTGAGCCACGAGAGCGTCGAGGTGAGCGACGACCTGACCTACCCCGAGCGGCCAGTGCAGATCCTAGACCGAGCCGTCCGCAGTTTGAGACGAAAGCAAGTACCCCTGGTAAAGGTTTTGTGGAGGAGCCAGCGGTACGAGGAGGCTACCTGGGAGCCTGAGGCGGCAATGTGGGAGCGGTACCTGGAGCTTTTCGCGGGTACGTCTTTTCGGACCGGCTTTGGTCCTCTTTGAGTTTCTTATGGTTATTTGGACATCTTTTTCCCGCACCCTAGTTGGCGCAAGTTTCGGGGATGAAACTTCCTTTGAGTTTGTTATATTGTAACGAGCGTGTGGCCCAGACGTCTTTTAAGACGTCTGGAAGGTTGTCCAGACGTCTGACCAGACGTCTGGGATAGTTTCCAGACGTCTGGAAATCCGTTATTTTCGACACACGCGAGTCGTCTGCGCGCCTGAGCGTGCAGACCGCATATTCGCCCTTCCGCCCTCCTGCGGCTGCAGATTCCCCTGCCGCGAATCCTTCTCTCTCCTCCTCGCGCGGCCTTAAAAGGCCACGCCTCCCCTCCCGTCTCCACCGTCTCCTCCTTCTTCTCCTTCAGCCAGTGAGCGTGAGCGTGAGCGCGAGCGCGAGGGCGGTAGCGGCGGCCGCAGTGAGCGCGGAGGAGGTGCGGCATGCGAGAGTGGAGCTCTGCCATGAGGGCGAGCTCGCCGGAGCGGCTTGGCCGGCCGGCGGAGGGCGCAGGGGGCGCGGAGCGACGCGGAGAGGGACCTGTTGCTGTCTGAGCAGCAGACGCGCGAGGTGCGACGTGGGCGGCGTCGCGAGCGGAAGCTGGGTGGCACCCTGTTCTGGAAAAATTTCCAGAATCGGACGTCTGGGTTGATAGGCAGACGGCGAGGACGACGTCTGGTAGCTCATACAGACGTCTGAAAGGTGTGTATTCCGCTTTCTTCTTCCTTCCTGTCGACTGACCGTACTAAGGGAGGGAGTTGGCTGTGCGCAGGCTCGCTGATTCGCCATCCTTTGCGAATCAGACGTCAGGAAGTTGTACCAGACGGCGGGAGTGACCTACAGACGTCCGGGGTGACCATCGGACGTCTGGGAGCTAGGACAGACGTCCCCGCAGACTTCTGGACGTCTGGGAAACCACGCTGAACAGGTAATTCTCTGATCCACTATTTAAGATGTCTGGAAGAAGTTCCAGACGTCTGATCTTGCACAGTATCGTCTTTTTCGACCCGTTTAGGGTCCGTTCGGGCTCCGTTTTCCGCGATTCGAGTTGCGTTCTTTTCAGAATTAATTCCTCTACCCGTCTACAGTAGCTATACACTGTTTTGAGACACTCCTTGTGTTTGATCCTTGTGATAGGACCTCGTTCAGTTGCAGTCTTGGGAGTCGCGGAGGCACGCGGGATTCCCGATCACGCCCCCATTACTCATGTTGTACCTGGTAGAGTGGCTTAAGTTATTAAAATCTGTTAAAGTATGGAACCTTAACTAGAATCTAGGACATTGCATGAATCCTAGGAATGAGAAATGTATGGAATGATAGCTCCTAGGTGTTGCATGAATCCTAGGGCTGGAAAATTAGATTGTATGATAGATCCTAGGATATGGCATGAATCCTAGGATGTAAAACTAGCGGAATGTATAATACTGCAGTCTTGGAAAAATGAAAAGGAATATAAAGCTGCCTATAAATTGAATTAACAACTGCCTGTTATGAATAAAGAAACATGATTGAGATCATGGATTGTGAGAACATGAAACTGGAAAGTGAAACATATGATGTTCTGAGATAAAGAGCTGGAACCCTACGGGGAATTAGGAGTGGAACTCCTGGAAAGAAAAAGGAATGGAACTGAGATGTAGTTTGTACTGTCTCTTGGGTACGCAGTACCAAGGGAAGTACCTGTACCTGTTTAGTGCAGAGTGGGGCCAGCCACCCCAGGGACCCGGGGTTAGGATTGGCCGCTCTGTACCGACTTGTTGGCCCTCGTGTACGTAGTACTGAGGAGAGATACTAGTGTTAGGAGAGTACTAGCTACCCCACGGGCCCCGGGGTTCTGCTAGCCTCCTTCACCGACTTGTTAGGCCCACTAGGGCAAACCAGGGTAGTCAGGCGAGGGTGCGCAGACTGTGGAGGGGCAAGGCCCCGGTTTGGTTACTGTGGAGGGGTTGGACCCCTGTTACTGAGAGGGCTCTGCCCTAGTTCCTTGCTGTGCTTTGGGCGCACCCGTTAACGGAAACGACTGACCGCGTGCCAGTGCGGGCTAGCTACCTGTGCGTTTATTACGCGTGCCGTAGTCACCGTTACGTCTGTCAGTGACCTTGGGGTGGTTGACTGAGGGTAGGATCACCACGGGGGACTCTCTCGGCCAGGAGAGCACCACGTGCTACTTCTACTTTTGGAAAAGACTGCAATCAAGATCGTTCCCACGAGGACATTCGAGATCAAGTAAAGGATCTGAGAAATAAGTGAAATAGTGAGAAAATTGAAAGATGTAAATAAAGAAAGTAATAGAACATAACAGCTACTGTACACTCTACTGTTGTCTTTAGTTTAGTTTGTCACTCTACTCAGCGTTTTGCTGATGTGTTACACTTGTTACCGTTTTCAGGACCAGGTGTTGAGCAGCCAGGGTCAGCGGCTGCAGAGGACGCTGGGCTGAGTAGGGTCCAGTAGAGTTTACCACAGTCTTTTGTACCGCTTTTGTTTTTGTTATAGTGAGTAGTTTTGTTTCCGCTGTACTTTCTTTACCTGCAGTTCGTGTTATATGATAAATGTTGTTCTACTGTTGTGGTGGTACCTACTGTAGTAGTTCTTTCCTTACTGCTGTACTTCTTACTGTTAGTTATATTCATGCTGAATGTGGTTTATTTTACTGTCTTTTGGTTACTTCCTCGTTGGACGACTAGGTCTTGGGATTAGTTGAGTCGATCCGGTTCTCGTGTCTCGTCGGGACTCGAGAATCGGGTCGTTACACTTACCATCCCCTCCCTTCCTCTTCATCCCTTCCTAGCTTCTCCTCTCCCTCTCGAGAGCTTAAGACATCATCTTGAGTGAGTCTCAAGCTCAGGATGCTCCACTAGAGAAAATTAAAAATAATTTTTCCCTTCCCTCATTCCCATCTTTGGAGCACCTATGACTGTCCTCTCACCACCATTCCGGAAGTGGATCCTTTGACGGCGACGCCCTACCTCACCATCCCTTCATTGAGCTTCGTCCTCCTTCCTTCACCTTCGTCCTTACTTTTCCAAGCATCATCCGACCGGCTCGTCCCCCAAGCAACTGTCAAGGGGGATTCTATCTCTTTCTCTTTTATCGCTTTCGTAGTTAGAATTCATTATGCACATTATTTTCTTGTATTAAACATTGGAGCATTTATCTAGAAGTGATTTTCTCTCTCTCTCTATTTGTTGAGTAGAGTAGCTTAAATAGATTTTTATCTGATCTTCTACCTATTTGAAAATACCAAAAGAAAAATAGAAATAGTGAAAAATCCCAAAAATAAATAAACCACCATAGTTTTCTGTAAAATGAAATGTTTACCTCCCTGTGTTTGACATGGGACTCATCGAGCCTCAGTAAAATTATTTGATACCAAAATATTGCAAACAAGACGACACGAGTTTCTCTTTCTTGAAACCCTAATCCATTTTCTCGCACGAATTTTCTCTCATCACTTAGGTATCTCTTGAACAACTGAATTGCTTTGTTTTGGTGTACGACTTCATATTATTCATCACTTTTAATGGACATGTATCATTACCAGTCCATCCATTTCAAGTGATTCCATCAATAATCCAATTACTTACCAACGAATTCATTAGCAATAAAGAATATTTTGCAAATCAAAATATGTTATTTAAAATATGATATAAGTAGAGAAAATCATCCCAGTAATCATAAAAGGACCCAGGACTCAATCGCATATTGACATGGTCCCCTTTCCTTATTTTTTGCATACTCTGATTTGTATTCGCATTCAAGTAGTGGTTATTGAATGTATCACTGACCAAGTCCCTTTTAAGAGTTCCTGTGTATCTTAATGGATATTAGAGGGGAGGGGTGAATAGTATTGTCTTTTACAAAGTTAAACATCGTAATTGCAAAGACAAATCAAACTACAAAAATTCATGCACATAAGACATTTGGATTTATAGTGGAAATCCTTCCCAGGTGAAAACCATTACCTAAGCCTCTTAGCTTAGGGTTTTCCCAACTAGTCGAGGCTAGTCAATCCACTAATGCTCCACTTGAAATGAGGGTGGCATAACCTCTTACAATGATTTTTTTCTTATAACCTGAAGAGAAGCACAACAGTAATGGATTTGTCCCAACAGCTTGGGATCCATAATCAAAAGCAACAAGTAATATAAAATTAGTATAAACTTATGGAACCTTAAGGAAAGTCAAACCAGATTTCAGCAGAGGTTTGAATCATCGTGCTTTGAAAGTAATGAAAGCAGAAGTATAGGAGCACTTAGAGGGAAGCATGAAAAGCTCTTTCTTTTAGATGGATTTCTTCTTGAGAGTGTGTTTGAAAAAGACTATGTATGTCCTCTATTTATACTAGCAAATCAATCTGAAAAGAAAATCAAATTAGTCGATCAATTAAGGTAGTTTGGTCGATCAAAATGAGTTTTGGTTGGTCAAACTAGTTATTTGATCGATTAATGATTGGTCAATTATTTAACCTAAATGGTCGATCAAAGGTGAATTTATCAACTTCCTAAAATGGGCTAAGTTGATCGATTAATTAAGTTGGTTGGTCAATCAACTTAATTAATCGATCAACTTAATCAATCCATTTGGTCAATCAATTTAATTATTTGGTCAACCAGTAACCCTAAAAAACTTATTTTTATGAGAAGTGCAAAAATCCATTTGAAACTTATTTTGAGGCTCCTTACAAAATAATCTAGACTCAATAAAGATAAAAAGACACTGGGACAAAGTCAGCAATCTTCTAGCTTTAATCCATGAGAGAGTCCTAAAAGATTAGTTTCGTAGATAACATAATTTTGGTGCATCAAAATAGAGGTACTTACATCTCCCCCTTTTTGATGACAATAAAATTATAATTATGTAGAGAGATAGAAATACAAAGAGTTATGCACAATATCTCCCCCTTTTTGTTTTAGCAAAATGTAAACATGCAGCTATTAATCAGAATTATCTCCCCCTTAACCATGTAATTAAAGCAGTTAATATTTAACATGCAACTTAATTCTGAAATAGAAAGAAACATGCAATTTATATAAGAAAATATAAACATGCATCTGACATATATAGAGATGAAAAGTAGGATAGAACAATCCACATGATATAAATAGTACTATAGACCATAGTTCTAGAAATGAAAGTAGCAATAGAAATATAGTATTTGAGTAGATGAAATAATGTAACTACTCTAAAGAGGCCATAAAGGCATCCATTGTGCTCTGGAGGTTTGTATCTAACTCGAGGTCCATCGAGTTAGATCTCTCTGATGAAGCAGGGCAGCCAAGACAAAGGCATCTCTGAGCTAATGACCTGGGTGTTGGCGGCCTAGATGTCTAGCAAGGAGGTGTCACCTGCTGGTCTGTCGCTGCTGTAGTAGGAGGAGTTGTTGTTGATGATGGAGGCACTGTAGTAGATCGGCGAGGAAGAGGAGGCTTGTGAAGCTACTGCTGAATCCTGTGAATAGACTCTCCAAGTCTATCCCATAACTGGCCTTGAGCATTCAAGTATTCGGATACCTGATGCCCATGTCTCATCATCACCAAATCTATCTCATGCTGTCTCATCAGTTTTGAGCTGCATAGAAGCTAACATAGGCATTTCTTTTCCTTTTACCTTGTCCATGGAAAATTTCTTCAAGATCTTTGTGGTGTACTTAGTTTGAGATATGAATATTCTGGAGGATAGCTGGTCAGTTTGAAGTCCGAGAAGGAATCAAAGTTCTCCCATCATTCTCATCTCAAATTGATCCTGCATTACCTTTGAGAATTCTTGGCATAAAAGATCATTAGTAGCATTGAAAATGATGTCGTCTACATAAATTTACATTATTAAGAGATCATTTTCTTTTCTTTTTGTGAATAGAGTTAGATCTATTTTGCCAATTTTAAAATCATTTTCAATTAGGTAAGTTTTTAGTCTGTCATACCAAGCTTGTGGAGCTTGTTTTAGACCATACAATGCTTTGTTTAGTTTATATACATGTTCTGGATGGTTTGTGTCTTCAAATCTTGGAGGTTGTTTAACATAGACTTCCTTCTTGATAAACCCATTTAGAAAGGTGCTTTTGACATCCATTTGAAAGAGTGTAAACTCCATGTGGGCTGTAAAGTCTAGCAACATTCTAATGAATTCTATGCGAGCTATATGGGCTACAGGTGCATATGTTTCATCAAAATCTATTCCTTCTTCTTGATTATACCCTTGGGCCACAAGTCTAGCTTTGTTCCTAACTACTTCTCCTGATTCATTCAGTTTATTCTTAAAAACCCATCTGGTTCCGATAATGGTCTGAGAGTCAGGTTTTGAAGCAAGTTCCCATACTTGATTTCTTTTAAATTGGTTTAATTCATCTTCCATTGTAATAATCCAACAATTATCAAAAGGCATCCTGAACATTTTTAGGTTCTAACTGAGAAATAAAAGCTATGAAAGCTAAGGTGTTGACGAAAGATCTTAATAGATACTAGAGGGGAGGGGTGAATAGCATTATCTTGTATCAAACCACAAAAAATCATGCACAAAATACACCTGGATTTATAATGGAAACCCTTCTCGGGTGAAAATCACTACCTAAGCCTCTCAGCTTAGGATTTTCCTGACTAGTTAAGGCTAGTCAATCCACTAATGCATTACTTGAAACGAGGATGACACAATATCTTATAATGATCTTTTCTCTTAACAACTTGAAGGGAACCACAACATCAATGATGAGAGCCTCATCATGAACCCTAACTAGCACATTTTGATCCAAATAAGTGTACAAAAGCTCCTACAAAACCTAAGGAAAAGCCTAAATCAAAGAATTCTAAATTTAAGAATAAAATAATTCACAAGGGGTAAAACTGTAATTCTACCAAAGCAGTACACAGATAGGGTGTCTAAGGGTCTAAACATATGTCAAATGGGCATAATAAGAAAGAAAGTGGGATAACCTGATCCGAAAAGGGTTATAGCAACTTCTAGGAATTAAATGACATTCTGTAACGCTGAAACAAACTTGCTTTAATTCATGAGGTTTCAGGTAGGATAAAAATCAACTAAACCCCCTAAAATTCATGAAAAAATATTCCCTATGGTTTAGAACCTTCAATTTGGCCTTTGGAACCTATCTTGACCTAAATTGAGAACCATACCCAATTTTTGACCTAATTTGGGTTTTTGTGCAAATTGACCATTCAAACGTGGTCAAGCCATAAATCAAACTTCACCATTGGATTCCTTAGGTCCAAATTAGGTTTATACCTAAATTTGGACCTAAGGGAAGGCCATCTTGACCTACTTTACAAATTGGTCCTCTTGAATTACTTTTCGACCCTTATCTTTTTGAACCCTTGCATTTTGCCCCCTAGCTTCTCTTTCGTTCTTTGCAGAACGGTCCCTTTGCCACCTCACGCAGCCGCCCATACCTCCAGTGACCTTGCGCGAAGGATGGCGCCCCGCAGGGTATGGGGGCCGCTCTCAGAAACGAAAGGGGGGTTCCCTGCGTCGTCCTCTTTCGCAGGGACCCCCTCCCATGTCCTGTCATCGCCCACTCCTCTCGTGCGAATGCGTGAGAGGAATGGGTCTCCATCTTCGGCCAACTCTGGCAAGCTCTCCACGATCTCTCATCGAGATTCTCCTCTCGCCAGCTGCTATAAAAGGGACGGCAGGGCTCTCTAGTCATCTCAAGCCTGATTTGGCCGAGGAATTCCCCCACACTTCGTCTCCTCCTCCTCCGGTCAAGCGACCGCAAGCTCTGGTGACCCTTCCTCCTCCCTTTCATCACTCTGTTGCCATACTTGTAGTAGAGTTCACTCTGCCTCATCCTCCAGCGCCAGGCCGCACCAGTTGGCATCTTCCAGATCCCCTCCTCGTCGCCGTTACCCCCCTCTAGGTGTCTTCGTCTCCGGCGTCAGCAGGCATGCGCCGAGCGCCTCCTCCCCCCCTTTTGTCAGTTAAGTAGGTGAAACTCTTCCCCTTACTCTCTCTTTTATTTCCCCCTTTTTTATTTGCTATTTCCACCCACCGACCACCACTGTCCATCACCACCTTCTCCATCTCCAGCCACCCTCCGGCGAGACATTCTCGCCGTTCCACGCCTCCATCCGCCTCGCCAATCACCCCTTAAGCACTGCAACACATCACTGACACTAAATCCGTACTCCACTAACCACGCCACACCTCCAGAACATCCCCCGAACACACCCATTCTCACGCACATAGTGTGCCCTAGGCACGTGCACTCCGACCTCCCCACGCCAAGCCGACCCCCGCACTATCTTCACCATGCTTTGGCGAAGCTCACAAAGTGTTCTAACAGGGCCGTAAGGCCGTACTGGTGGTTTCAGGTCTCGTACCCTCGCTGCCATTGATGAGAAGCTTGGAGCAAGCTTGCAAGTAGCTCCAAGCCTCTTTAGCTCCAGGTTTGCAGCCCAGGTCGAGCGGAAGGCTTTTGCACATGCACTCAGGACCTCAGTTGGGATTGCAGGCCTCTGCCGCTGCCCCAATTGGACGAACCTTCCTCTCATAGATGCCCGAGATCGGAGGTGGAACTTTAGTCCCACCTCGGAAGTGTGTGGGCGCGTACCCACACATAAATTGAAAAAGTGCTCCTGGCTATTCGTCTCGAAACACTAGGGTGAGGTCCCTCCTCACCTATCCACCGGGTCTCGTCCGTGGCACTGTCCACACAAACCTGACCCACGATTTGACTACCCCCACTCCTGAGCCTTGCACACCACACCCACGCCGGTGCGCCTGGACCCGGGCACGCGACCCAACCCGATTACCCAGCTCTGGGAGAGCGTACCAAAGAGAGATTCAAAGAGAGAGAGACGTGGGAAAGGGTAGGGGTAGGTTTTGCGTTGCGTGTGTGCAGGGAATTGGTGAGGAAGAAGAAGAAGAGGAATAGCAGGCGGCGAGGACTTAATTGCAAAGCGAGAAAAAGAAGAAAGGAGAAAAAGGAAGGGAAGCGGCGAAGACTTGGTCTCGAGAAGCAAGAAGAAGGTGAAGGAGAAGCCGCAGCAGTCGAAGAAGAAAGAAGAAGAAGGAGGCACTGTAGCAACAGGGTCGATAAGGCGTCCGACTCGAAGAATCAGACGTCCGGAGCAAGGAAAGGTTGAAAGAGAAGAAGAAGAAGGAAGGAGCTGCTGAAGAAAGAAGAAGGAGAAGAAGATGCAGAAGAAAGAAGAAAGAAGAAGAAGCAGCAGCAGAGAAAAGGAAGAGAAAAAGAAGAACCGTAGTAGAGGGCAGAAGAAAGAAGAAGGCAAAAAAGCTGACTGAAGAAGAGAAAGAAAGAAGAAGAAAGAAGAAGAAGCTGCCGAAAGAAAAGTGAGAAGAAGAAGAAGCCAAGAGAAGAAAAAGAGAAATTTTTGCTCACTCTCTCTCTTAAATTCTTGTAACAGTATTGTAAACTTATATGTTTCTAGAATGACGTGTGCTCCCTGAGTTCGACCTCGGGATAATCTAAATCTCGAGTAATAAATAAATTAAACTGGTGACCATTTTTTGCAATATACTGCAACAAATATATCATTATAACATCGCCAAGAGCGAGAAAAGTGCACCAGTTTTTGGCACTGTTGCCAGGGAGGAACGACCATTCTAGAAGCTATTTATTCACAATTTTTGATTTATTACTGACTTAAGCTCTTCTCTTTTGTTATGAAGCATAGGAAATCAAGAAGAAACAAGCAGCCGCACAACAACCACGCCAAGGGACAGGTAATTTTCTATCCTCTCAAGCCCCTTAAACTCTAAAGAGGAAGAAAAAGAAAAAGCAAATTAGGAATAACCTGTCGTCCATACCTAGTAAATTACAGAAGTTGCCTATTTTCAAATTTTAACACATTTTATCTGTACATCCACTAAAGGTATTTAGGGCTAAAACCTTCTTGCTTGAGCCCTAATTACCTAATCTTGAGGCAACTAACTGGACCAATTAGAGCCAACTTAAGACTCAATGTTAGGGTTTTAGAGACACTTTCTAATCAAGAATTGAGAATTCCCAAAAGAAGTGTGCCCAAGCCATTGCTTGAAAACATTTATCAAGAGAAACCCTAAGCAATTCGGCTCTTAAATTACTTGAACCTTAAAAGACAAGACCTAATAGGCTCTCAAAAGAACTAATAGGTGAAGTTGATCCCTTGGATCAACCAACCTTTAAATTAGGTCACTCTTTGCACTCAAAAGGTTAAAGTTCAAGTGAAACCCTAAGCACCTTGATCCTAACTAAAAGTGGTAGACTTAAGAGGTTAAGGTCCCCATTCTGGTCTACCTGGAATCTCAGTGACAAGAGAGGTCGGGTGGGGGAAACCCTGTAACCCATAGGGGTGCTCTACCGTGTAGGGGTCTTCGCAGGACTCACCATCTCTGGCTGCCCAGGTAATTCTCAGGTGGACGACCTTCTGATTAAGGGGTACCATCCGCCCTGAACCTCTATAGTCACCCAACACTTTGGGTGTTTTGATTGGGTCTAGCACCTGCTAACCTCGTCTAATCCATCGGTGCATGTTTGGTAGGAGGTCCTTGAAACCTCCTCTAGAAATTCACTCTCCCCGAGGCTGAGCCTCGGTACCCTTATTTGTACAACCAACTCTTCACATAGACCTCTCCTTTGATTCTGAACCCAACTCACCTTCTTCTTCCACAATGGCTTAGCCAGTTGAGGAAGAGAATAATCTTGAGCACCAGCTCCAGTGACTCAATGACCTCTTCCAGAACTTCATGAACCCATCGCAGCGTCCCATGATGAGAGATCACTATAATCCCGCTGCAGTGGCAATTGAGCCTTGAGTCAGAATCCCGATTTGAGGACCTGATTCTGAACTGAAGCCCAACATGATTGATGCCATACCTAAATTCCATGGGCTTAATTCTGAAGACCCCTTCTAGCACATCAAACAGCTAAAGCATCTGGCCCAGACTTTCGGGTCAGATGCGCATAATCGGGATATCTTACTCATGAAGATGTTCCCTTTCTCCCTTATGGACAAGGAAACCCATTGGTATCAGACCCAGACCCGTCCGATCAACACTTGGGAGGAACTTCAGTCCAAGTTCTTGAAAAGGTTCTTCCTCGTTGGTCGGACTAATGCCTTGCGCCATCAGATTACTCACTTCACGCAACAGACGAGAGAACCTCTTCATGAGGCATGGGATCGTTTTCAGGATCTCATGAGAAAGTGCCCCCATCACGGAGTTCCTAAATGGGAATAAGTCTAGTCTTTTTACCAGGGACTCCGTGAGGATATTAGACTGTTTGTCAATGCAACTTGCAGAGGGAATATCATGGGTCAACATGAGGACATCGTGTGGGAGATTCTTGAGAATATGTGCGAGAACTCCATCAATAATGACTCCATGGAACTATTCGACAGGACGAATACCCGCATAGCGACGAACCTTAGGGGGTCACATGAGACGCAGGGCCTGTCCGCATCAGTTGACCTGGAATTAATGGCCAGTCGATTGGACAAGGTCACTATTATTGAGAAGAAGGTGGATGAGCTGACTCAGCATTTGCAGTGAGCCACCTCTGCGTAGAACTCCTTCGCACAGCCCCCTCCCACACGAGAAGCTGTGCAACACATTTTCCACCGACCTTCTCCTGGGATGGACTCGTATCCACCCCCATCTGACTCTCGGATCGGAGGAACCTCCGATCCTTTCTATTCTAGCCAGGGGAGCTCTACTCCCCCATTCTCTGACTTTTCTAAGGCTCCTCAGACCTGTGAGGACCTCAACGCCATCCAGAATGACCCATTCTCCAATACCTACAATCCTGGATGGAGAAACCATCCCAACTTCTAGTGGGCAGGGAATTCCCAGAATCCGAGACGACCCTTTCAGCCCCATCCACCAGCACCTCGTCCTTATCAGCCGCCTCAGCCTAGGACCAACCCCACTTATCCATTCAGGACAAACCAGGATCAAATGTCCCTCATCCTCCAGACTTTGGCTAACATTCGGAGAACGAATGCGGCTATTCAAAAGCAACACAAGGACGAAATCACTGAGGTTCGAAATCAACTGGCCTAGTTGGCAAATTCTTGCCAACCAGGCATGCTTCCTTCTCAGCCTCTACCTAACCCTAATAGCCTGCCGACCCAGCAGCTCGTTATAAACCCAAATCCGGGCCAAGTGCACATGATTTATTAGGCCCCTTCTATTCCTTCACTTGATGGGATGGAAGCTTCAACTTCTTATGCGGGTTATCAACAACAGTAGCCCATTCTACCAACCCCCAACCAGAACCAGGTAGGACTTAACTCTGTAACAACCCGTAGTGGTAAGGCGACCCAAGATCCACCTTATCCAGACCACTCCAAGCCTGGTAGTGACCCAAAACCTAGGGCAGTCATCCAGGATGTTCCTATCCCTGTCCCAGATCAAAAACCTGGACCTCTCCTAGAGGAACCAACCAAGGTTCCATTTCCCGAGGCCTTGACCAAGGGAAAGAAAACCAAATCCGTGGCTCATAAGGAGGATCTGGTCAAGCTCTTTGAGCAGGTCCAAATAAGCATCCCCTTGATGGATGCGATCCGCCACGTACCGGCTTACGCACAATTTTTGAAAAACATGTGTACACCTCAACGTAAGCCGAGAACCAAGAGTGGGAGTCCAATTGTACTGTTAGAGCAAGCCAGCTCTGTAATCCTGAGCATTCTCCCACCCAAGGCATAAGACCAAGGCACTCCCCTGATTTCATGTAAGATCGGTGAAACCTAGTTCGACAGAGCATTCTTAGACTTAGGTGCTTCCATAAACTTGATACCCACATCCTTACTCAACCACCTAGAAGAATCTGAGCTAAAATCGACTGAGGTGACACTACAGTTAGCAGATCGATCTATCAAGTCACCAAAAGGGATTCTTGAGGATGTTATTGTAAGGGTGTGGGATTTTTACTTTCCTATGGACTTCATAGTCTTAAATATGGACGCACCTGAAAATCCAAGGGATACACTGATCATATTAGGGAGACCTTTTCTAGCCACTGCAAGGGCCAACATAAGTTGTGAAGAGGGCCAAATAGAACTGAAATTTGGGAATTAGACTCTCAAAATTGATATCTTTAAGGCCCAACAAGGAATTAATTGTGGTGTTATTGAACAAATCTGTGATGTTAGAGCTTTGGTTGATGAACCATAACTTGAGGACAACATGATTATTCCTCATCAACCACAAGAAGATCTGGAACCGCAATTAGAGGAGTCAGACCCTGATTTAGACAAACCCATAACTCCTACCCGTGTACCTCACACTCACCTTGAACCTCCTGCTACTGATGATAACCCCATTCTTGAACTCAAACCCCTTCCCACCCATTTAAAATATGTCTTCTTAGGTTTTAATCAGACATTTCCTATGATTATAAACTCCAGACTCACACTTGATCAGGAATCCCGTCTGATTACTGTTCTACAGAAACATCGCAGAGCCATTGGTTGGACTCTTGATGAATTGACTGGAATAAGTCCCTCTTATTGCACACACTGTATTTATTCTGAAGAGGACACACGACCTTCCCGGGAGATGCAGAGACGCTTGAATCCCAATCTGCAGGAGGTCGTGAAAAAGGAGATCATTAAGTGGTTAGATGCAGGGATCATCTACCCGATCTCCGACAGTCGTTGGGTGAGCCCAAACCAAGTTGTGCCTAAGAAGGTAGGGCTCACCACCATTACGACTGAAATCGGAGAAGTCATACCTACTCGTATAGCCAACTCATGGAGAGTTTGCGTAGATTACCGAAGACTCAATTCCTCCACGAAGAAGGATCATTTCCCACTTCCATTCATTGATCAAATTCTCGAGAAATTAGCAGGAAATAGATTCTTCTGCTTCCTTGACGAGTACGCCGGTTGTAACCAAGTGGCTATTCATCCTGAGGACCAAGAGAAGACCACATTCACCTTCTCCTTCGGGATGTACGCGTTCCGAAGGATGCCTTTCGGTCTCTGCAATGCACCTGTGACTTTTCAGCAGTGCATGCTTGCCATATTCTCTGAAATGATAGGTGATTTTCTGGAAGTCTTCATGGATGACTTCTCAGTTTTCGGGGCATCATTTGATGATTTCCTCCAGCACTTGGTTCATATACTCAGGCGTTGCATCGATGTAAATTTGATTCTTTCCTGGGAAAAGAGTCACTTTATGGTGCCTAAGGGGATCGTCCTAGGGCATTTAATTTCTGAGAAAGGCATCCAAGTGGATCGAGCCAAGGTTGATCTGATTTCTCGACTTCCTATGCCTAGCTCGATCAGGGACATTCGTTCTTTTCCGGGGCACGTCAGTTTTTACCATCGTTTCATCCCTGATTTCTCGAAAATCACACGCCCCCTGACTACTCTTCTCTCCAAGGATGTACCCTTTGAAATTTCCAAGGAATGCACTCAAGCTTTTGAGAGCCTTCGTGATTGAGTCACCCAAGCCCTGATCCTACAGTCCCCTGATTGGTCTCAACCCTTTGAGATCATGTGCGATGCATCTGATTTCGCTGTAGGAGCGGTTTTGGGGCAGAAGATTGACGGGAAACCCGTGGTCATCTACTACGCTAGCAAGACACTTGATGAGGCTCAGTGTAACTACATAGTTATGGAGAAAGAGTTGCTAGTCGTAGTATTTGCCCTCGAGAAATTCCGATCTTATCTCCTGGGTTCCCACGTCATCATCTACTCAGATCACAGTGCTGTGAGGCATCTCCTTGCTAAGAAGGATGCGAAGCCTCGATTAATCCGATGGATCTTGCTGTTGCAAGAATTCGACCTCGAGATTCACGATAAGGCGGGAAGACAGAACGTGGTAGCTGACCACTTGTCTTGCCTTCCTTCTAAAATCATCGACCCTTCTAGACCCATCACGGAGCATTTTCCTGTTGAGCACCTATTGACTATTGGTACTAGGCTTCCATGGTTTGCTGATATAGTAAACTATTTGGCATCTCATCAGATCCCATCTGATTGGCCAAAGGCCAAGAAAGACAAGTTGTGCTCTGATGCTAGGTACTACATCTGGGAAGACCCGTACCTTTTCCTCATAAGTGCTAACCAAATCATCCGGAGATGTGTCCCAGAGAGTGAAGTCAATGACATTCTCTCCTTCTGCCATGACTAGGCATGCGGTGGCCATTTCTATGGGCACAAAATCGCATCAAAAATCCTCCAGTGTGGCTTTTACTGGCCCACTATCTTCAAAGATGCATACAGTCACTGTAAGGCATGCAGTCGTTGCCAAACTATGGGCAACATGAGCCACCGTGACATGATGCCTTTGCAGCCGATTCTCGTATGCGAGATCTTCGATATTTGGGGGATTGATTTTATGGGCCCCTTTCCTATTTCGGAAGGCTTCGAGTACATTTTACTCGCGATGGACTACGTGTCCAAATGGATCGAAGCCATTCCGACCCGAACCTGTGATCACAAGATCATCATCAAATTCATTCATCAGAATATCTTCTTACGGTTCAGGATTCCTCGTGCAATCATCTCTGACGGAGGGACCCATTTCACCAATGCTCACTTTAGGTCACTGATGACCAAATACGGGGTGTCTCACCGAATCTCTACTCCTTACCACCCCCAAACTAATGGTCTAGCTGAGCTATCAAATTGGGAGATCGAGAAAATGTTGCAAGTTATTGTTCGATCTGACAGGAAGGATTGGTCGTCCCGACTTCCGGAAGCTTTGTGGGCTTATAGGACCACCCACAAGACCCAACTGGGCATGTCTCCTTTCAGCCTAGTGTACGGGAAGGCATGTCACCTTCCCATCGAACTGGAGCACAAAGCCTATTGGGCAGTACAGAGCTGCAACTTAGATCTTTCTAAGGTTGGAACCCACAGAAAGCTTCAGATAAGCGAGATCGATGAATTACGCCTTGATGCGTATGAGAACTCGCGAATCTACAAAGAGCGGGTTAAAGCCTTCCATGACAAGTACATATCTAGAAAGATCTTCCACCCTGGTCAGAAGGTCCTACTCTTTGATGCCTGACTCAAACTCTTCCCTGGGAAATTGCGATCCAAGTGGGTCAGACCGTATCTTGTCCGACAGGTTTTTGGAAATGGAGCCGTCGAAATCAGTCCTCTCAGCCACGATTCCGAACCTTTCATCGTGAACGGTCAGAGACTCAAACCGTTCATTGATGTAACCTCTACAGATTTGGCTAAGTCATCATTTATCCTCCATTCTCCCTGAGCTTATTGCGCCCAGCTGATGGCGTAAAACTCAGCACTTAACGGGAGGCAGCCCGTCATTCTTTCTGAAAAACCTAAAACCTTTTCTGACACCTCTTTGCACTTTAGGTTCATCCTTTAGGACAGCCGACTCCACCTCAGGTGCTCGCATCTGAGATTAGAAATTATCCGCAACAGTCACCCTGACCCATCCACTCACCAAAATATCTGTCCTAATGCATGAACCAAGCTAAATAAAAACCCTCCTAATTTACAATGAGGACATTTCAAATCTTAGGCATGGGGGGGTATGAAAGTGCAAAATGAATAAAAACTCATAAGAAAAGGTTTCAACATAAAAAGAAAAAATTTAAGAGGAAGGATTCTTGTGGATTTTACAAAAGGAGGAGAAAAAGAGCTAAATGATAAAAAGGAGCACAAAATGAAAAAGAAAAGAGGATAGTCATTAGTAAGAAATTAAGGAATTAACCTAAGTTCTAGACCACATTAAGGAAAAGAAAAAGGAAAGTGCACAACAAGATTAGTAAGAATGCTAACCTTAGGCATTCTTGGATAGACTCTTAGTACCCATTAAGATCTAGATACTCCTCAAGAGGTTGAGGAAAATGAAAAGCTTAAGTATTAGGTCCAAGGCTTAGGGAGTATTCGGCCTCGCTAACTGACTTTTGGTTTATGGGACTCAGTAACCTAAGCACCCAAATTTACACACACAGTCTGGTTTAGTGAGCATAAGTATCAAAATCACGTAGAAGCGTTTCAAATATTCTGAAAAAGTCACCTAGATTAGGAGCAGTCGATCAACACAAGTTGATTTGGACGAGTTCCCGGCACGGAGAGGTGGGAAATTCCCCTCGAAGATACGTAACAACATATCATCTCCTTGGTGCTTGTCTCTTAGGATATTTATATATCCTATTGGGGGCATGTAAGCACTCTGCTAGTTCAGATTCCATGGATGGCATTATTATGAAGTGTCAATTGCCAGGGTCTGAATTTGGCCACAGAACACCATGGACGGGATTATCTTGAAATCTCGAAAGCCAGGGTTCTGAGGGTTACCATGGGAGGTGCTATCTCGAAGCATCGACTGCCAGGGACCCTTGAGGATTGATGATGGGGACAAGGAATCCGATACAGATCGTGTTGTGAAGCCAATCCTAACCTAGAATTAAAAAGAAAAGAGTGAAAACTCTCCAAACAAATAAATCTTCTGTCTCTCTCTCTTACAAAATGCACTGCGAACTGAACCAAGGTTAGAATTATCGCAAGCACGGGTGCTTTAACCACAAAGTCCAATAAACCTTAGGTTAGCTCCTGTAGGCCTTAAAAACCTTTGCTAAAGACTGAGGCTAAAGCTAGACAGATCTAGATCTTAGTTGGTACTAGAGTACCTTTTAGGCCTATGATTGGCATTCTGACCTAATCAAGGGTATAAGAGGAAAAGCACTTATCTAAACTTGATAAGAAATTCATGGTCTAGAACAAGGGTTAAAATCTTAAAATTTTGCTAAGGGACTAACAAAAGCTAGGCATGGGGGTATGATGAGAGCCTTATCATGAACCCTAACTATCACATTTTGATCCAAATAAGTGTACAAAAGCTCCTACAAAACCTAAGGAAAAGCCTAAATCAGAGAATTCTAAATTTAAGAATAAAATAATTCACAAGGGGTAAAACTGCAATTCTACCAATGCAGTACATAGACGGGGTGTCTAAGGGTCTAAACACAGGTCAAATGGGCTTAATAAGAAAGAAAGTGGGATGACCTAATCCGAAAAGGGTTATAGCAACTTCTAGGAATTAAATGACATTCTGTAACCCTGAAACAAATCCGCTTTAATTCATGAGGTTCCAGGCAAGATAATAATCAACTAAGCCCCCTAAAATTCATGTAAAAATATTCCCTAGGGTTTAGAACCTTCAATTTGGCCTTTGGAACCTATCTTGACCTAAATTGAGAACCATACCCAATTTTTGACCTAATTTGGGTTTTTGTGCAAATTGACCATTCAAACGTGGTCAAGCCATAAATCAAACTTCACCATTGGATTCCTTAGGTCCAAATTAGGTTTATACCTAAATTTGGACCTAAGGGAAGGCCATCTTGACCTACTTTACAAATTGGTCCTCTTGAATTACTTTTCGACCCTTATCTTTTTGAACCCTTGCATTTTGCCCCCTAGCTTCTCTTTCGTTCTTTGCAGAACGGTCCTCTGCCACCCCACGCAGCCGCCCATACCTCCGGTGACCTTGCGCGGAGGATGGCGCCGCACAGGGCATGGGGGCTGCTCTTAGAAACGAAAGGGGGGTTCCCTACGTCGTCCTCTTTCACAGGGACCCCCTCCTATGTCCTGCCATCGCCCACTCCTCTCGTGCGAACACACGAGAGGAATGGGTCTCCATCTCCGGCCAACTCTGGCAAGCTCTCCACAATCTCTCCTCGAGATTCTCCTCTCGCCAGCTGCTATGAAAGGGACGGCAGGGCTCTTCGGTCGTCTCAAGCTTGATTTAGCCGAGGAATTCCCCCACACTTCGTCTCCTCCTCCGGTCAAGCACCCACAGGCTCCGGTGACCCTTCCTCCTCCTCTTCATCGCTCTGTTGCCATACCTACAGTAGAGTTCACTCCTCCTCGTCCACCCGTGCCAGGCCGCACCAGCTGGCATCTTCCAGATCCCCTCCTCGTCGTTGTTACCCCCCTCTGGGCGTCTTCGTCTTCGGCGTCGGCAGGCACGCGCCGAGCGCCTCCTCCCCCCCTTTCGTCAGTTAAGTAGGTGAAACTCTTCCCCGTACTCTCTTTTATTTCCCCCTTTTTTATTTGCTATTTCCACCCACCGACCACCACTATCCATCACCACCTTCTCCATCTCCGGCCACCCTCCGGCGAGGCATTCCCGCCGTTCCACGCCTCCATCCGCCTCGCCAATCACCCCTTAAGCACTGCAACACCTCACTGACACTAAATCCATACTCCACTAACCACGCCACACCTCCAGAACACCCCCCGAACACACCCACTCTCACGCACATAGTGTGCCCTAGGCACGTGCACTCCGGTCTCCCCACGCCAAGCCGACCCCCGCACTATCTTCGTCGTGCTCTGGCGAAGCTCACAAAGTGTTCTGACAGGGCCATAAGGCCGTACTGGTGGTTTCAGGTCTCGTACCCTCGCTGCCATTGATGAGAAGCTTGGAGCAAGCTTGCAAGTAGCTCCAAGCCTCTTCAGCTCCAGGTTTGCAGCCCAGGTCGTGCGGAAGGCTTTTGCGCATGCACTCAGGACCTCAGTTGGGGTCGCAGGCCTCTGCCGCTGCCCCAATTGGACGAACCTTCCTCTCATAGATGCCTGAGATTGGAGGTGGGACTTTAGTCCCACCTCAGAAGTGTGTTGGCGCGCACCCACACATAAATTGAAAAAGTGCTCCTAGCTATTCACCTCGAAACACTGGGGTGAGGTCCCTCCTCACCTATCCATCGGGTCTCGTTTGCGGCACTGCCCCCACTCCTGCGAACTTGACCCACGACTTGACTACCCCCACTCCTGAGCACTCCTCGCGCACCACACCCACGCTGGTGCGCCTGGACCCGGGCACGCGACCCGACCCGATTACCCAACTTTGGGAGAGTGTACCAAAGAGAGATTTAGAGAGAGAGACACGGGAAAGGGTAGGGGTAGGTTTTGCATCGCGTGTGTGCAGGGAACAGGTGAGGGAGAAGAAGAAGAGGAAGAGCTGGCAGCGAGGACTTAGCTGCAAAGCTCTCGCAGCAGAGAAAAAGAAGAAGAAAGGAGAAAAAGGAAGGGAAGCGGCGAAGACTTGGCTGCGAGAAGCAAGACGAAGGTGAAGGAGAAGCCGCAGCAGCCGAAGAAGAAAGAAGAAGAAGGAGGCACTGTCGCAACAGGGCCGATAAGGCATCCAACTCGAAGAATCAGACGTCTGGAGCAAGGAAAGGCTGAAAGAGAAGAAGAAGAAGGAAGGAGCTGCTGAAGAAAGAAGGAGAAGAAGACGTAGAAGAAAGAAGAAGAAGCAGCAGCAGAGAAAAGGAAGAGAAAAAGAAGAATCGCAGTAGAGGGCAGAATAAAGAAGAAGGCAGAAAAGCTGACTGAAGAAGAGAAAGGAAAGAAGAAGAAAGAAGGAGAAGAAGCTGCTGAAAGAAAAGAGAGAAGAAGAAGAAGCCAAGAGAAGAAAAAGAGAAATTTTTGCTCACTCTCTCTCTTAAATTCTTGTAACAGTATTGTAAACTTATATGTTTCTAGAATGACGTGTGCTCCCTGAGTTCGACCTCGGGATAATCTAAATCTCGTGTAATAAATAAATTAAACTGGTGACCATTTTTTGCAATATACTGCAACGGATATATCATTATAACACCGCCAAGAGCGAGAAACAGCGCACCAATCAACAACAGATTTTTCCTAACAACTTCGGATCCATAATCAAAACCAACAAGTAATATAAAAATAGTATAAACCTATGGAACCTCAAGAAAAGTCAAACCAGATTTTAGCAAAGGTTTGAATCGTCATGCTTTGAAAGTCGTTAAAGTAGAAGTGTAGAAACACTTAGATGGAAGCACAGAAAGCTCTTTCTTTTAAATGGATTTCTTCTTGAGAGTGTGTTTGAAAGAGGCTGCGTACATCCTCTATTTATACTAGCAAATTAACCAGAAAAGGAAATCAAATTAGTCTATCAATTAAGGTAGTTTGGTTTATCAAAATGAGTTTTGGTCGATCAAACTAGTCATTTAATCGATTAATGATTCGTTGAGCAATTAACCTAAATGGTTGATCAAAGGTGTATTTATCAACTTCCTAAAATGGGTTAATTTGATTGATTAATTAAGTTGGTTGGTCGATCAATCCATTTGGTCGATCAATAGCCTTAAAAACTTATTTTTTATGAGAAGTGTGAAAATCCGTTTCAAACTTATTTTAAGGTTCCTTGCAAACTAATCTAGATTCAATAAAGATAAAAAGATACTGAGACAAAGTCAGCAATCTTTTAGCTTTAATCCATGAGAGAGTCCTGGAAGATTAGTTTCACAGATAACAGAGATACTTACACCTTTAACCTTTCCAAAGGAAGATGCCTCCATGCAAGTCTAGGTATCTAGGGAACGTTAGTCAAAATGATGGGGAATGGTAGGGTGATCTACCTGGATAAATTTAGCAGCCCATTTTCAAGCCTTCTTCGAGAACTTCTTTAAAATGCTGGAATAGAGACTACCTCATGTACATTAATCTAGATGAGATGACGTGGGCTTGCATTTGGAGTCAAGTAACTAGGGTTGAGAAATGAGGAAGCTGGGGAGAACCACTGATCTTTACCACCTTAGGATGAATAGGCCTATCCCTCAGACCTACATCAACAACTTTTTTGCTAAGTTCAAGAAGTTGAAATCCTTTACCTTCACGAGGAATGAGGGATTGATGAGGTAGAAGACTAGGTTTAGCATATTGAGAAGGCCTTTGATAGTATCCAGCCACATGATGACTACATAGCACTTTTTGTGACATATCAATTGACAGGTGCTACGCATCGGTGATGGTTAGCGTTCCATGAGCAGGAGAAGACTCAACTAGTGCCTTAGGAGTGCTTCATTGAGTTATTTAGAGACCACTACTTTCCTACAACTTGGAAAGACCAAAGGAGGCTTAAGTTCCATAACGTGCAACAAGGCTCGATGACGGTCAGTGAGTACTTGCACCTGATTCATAGAGGTATCTTGTTTTGAGCTATCCATAGAAGCCACTAATAGTGATTGATAAGTCTAAATTTACACGCATAATTCATGCTTAAATTTGTTTGTCACCACATTATTTAGTAAAATAAGCATCCATTTGTATCAATTAGCATTTTTATTTTTAAATTAATCTTTGTTAACTTTTGTCTCTTGTAGGGAACCACTAAATAAAGGACAAGGTGATGGATATGATGGGGAGGAGATGAACAATCAAATGGCTTTATTTCAAACCTGCAAGCCCATGCCTTTTATTGTATAATGTCCCATAACTAGCAATAAGCCTACCATGATCATGCTATATAATATCCTAAAGCTCACTTAAGATCAATGATCATATATATGCCACTATTGCATATAGTAATCACACCACCCCATGGACATTACATGAGCACTCAAAACAGATTGCACAACCTAACACATCACCAATACACATTCAATCTTATTTATGCGCATAATGTCAAGTAGCCACTCATATGGACTTTCACCCAATCACGTTGTACCCCCCAACCGGACACCATCTTGGCCTTTATTTACATTCATACATGCAAATTTCTAGTTGCCTATTGACATTAAATTTCTATCCTTTCAGTAGAATACATTGATCCTATTCTCTAATAATGCTCAAGAAAATCCAACACTAATAATTAATGATTTAGCGTTACTTGTCAGCTCATGGACACTTTATTCCTTCAATCCAACAATAGATCATAGGCTTGATTCTTGAATTTTGAATTTGATATGCTATTGATTGCCTCCTTGAATTCCTGAATTTATTCACCACTTTAATTTTCTCATTCAAGGCCTTGATTTTATTCCTTAAGCACTCTACCCCTTAGCTTTATAAATAAGGAACCATCCCTTTCCTTGCTCCTTACCTAGCCTCCCACCAATATACTACCTATACACTTCTTCCATAGAGTAGATCAATTCCCCTTGTATCTAAGCCACTATTCCCTACTATGGCCATCTATCTAGTTACACCATTGCCATCGTCACTATCACCTTTGACTATGACCACACATCATCTCTGTCCATTCCATCGTCAACATCACCTCACACCATTGTATCATCAACGAATCTACTTCTATGCCGCTTTACAACCTTGCGTAGTTTTGGAATCAAGGGAGGAAGATGTGATTGTCATGACGGCGGTTATGTGTAGTGCTCATGGCTTCATGCTAGAGGTCATCGTCCATGGAGCATACATGGGTTGAGGGTTGATTCATCTTCATGAGGAATTATTTTCTTGTACTTTTATTAGCATCTTTGTGTAATCGAACTTGTGATTCAATCATACTTGTTCGATTCTATAACAATTAGTTACGCATCTTTTGCTAAAAAGAAAAAAATTCTTTGCATTCCATTCTAGTTCCTAATTTGCATTTCAATTGGTAGTTTAGGACTATCTTAGATATAGTTTTTCCATTTGCATCCTTTCCGTGGATCAACTCAATTTACCACTAGATACATAGTTTTGATTTTTGATTTCTTTTAAATTGCACTTGAATAACAAAGTGATCAATGATAAGTGGTCAAAATTTATCCATGTATAGAGGCCAAAAATACGGAAATACGTGAACTCACTTCCTCTGGATACTTTTGCTCAGGTGTTCAAGGTAAGTATGAATAGCATGATGCTAAAACTAGAAAGAACTTTCAGGGGGATTAAGGCAGTAAATGACATTTAAAAATAAGTTGTAGAAGAGGTAGGACCAGAGGTATCATCCATTCTAGGCACCATCCTCAACACCTCAAGTTTTCGAAAAGAAAATGTATCCAATGTCCTAAAAAATTACTCGATTTCATTCAACAGTCAAGACACAGACCTAGGGAACTACTGAATGGGAACCATCAGGGAACGTGAGGCAAGATATACATACCTGCTACAACTATGTGCTATAAGGATATATTAATAGGAGATCCCCAGCTAAATCTAGAGTGTAGATTGAGGTGCAGCCTACCCATGTGATAGGTGGTGCTAAGTCTATGTAGCTTACATGGAGTGTAGGCCATTCTTTCCAGGCTTGTGGAGGAGGCTCCTAGAAATTTAGGAAAAGATTGTGCAAATCACAATGGTGATAAGAGTGTGGTTGTGTGTGAAATCACAATCATTTACAAAAATTTTGAACTCTCATAAATGAATTCAAAATAGGTATAGCGAGAGTTTGAGTTGTCCTTAGGAAGGAAAAATTGACTAAATTACTTATTAGTGATCTAAATTAATTTTTTGAAAATTTTAGAGGATTTTTATTTTTTTTTTTTGCATTTTTAGAATGAGTAGTAGACATCAATACTAAAGCTAAGGATTAATCCTAAATAACTAACTTATGAATAATCTACAAACTATGAATTAAGAAACTTGACAAACTAAGCACTAAACTATTAAAAGTGAAAGAAAATAACTAAACAAAACTTATATTGATCAACTAATGTCAAGATTACAAAATTCGATTACAACTACAACTCAAACTAAAGTATAGAGAGTGTAAAGAGAGAAAAAGAGAGAAGAGAGCAGGGGAGTCTTAGCAAGACGATAGTGGGATGTGAGAGTGGTGGTGACATTGGTGGAGAGGCGAAGAGTTCTTTGAAGAGATCCCTTGCTCAAGAAAGTGAGAGGAAGAAGGAAGAAGGAGGGAGGAGATGAGGGATTGGGGGTATGAGAGAGAAGAAGAGAGAGAGAGAAGAAGAAGAAAAGAGAAGAGAGGAGAAACAGGAAGAAGAAGAATGTGAGAGGAGGTGAGGGATCAAGGGATGCTTGAGCCAAGGGATCTCAAAGGGTATTTATAGTGGAGAGAAGCTCCCTTGATCCTTGAAAATCAGTAGGATTGGTGCCAATTTCATACACCAATTAAATGATAAGTTGGTAGAGAATAAAGTGCTTCAAATCCCATTTGGAGTAGGAATTTTCCTTGAATTTTCCTCTTTTATAGCAACTAGGCTACCCTTCCTCATCTTTTCTCTCCTTTGTCCAACTCCTGGGCCTAATTGGGCTTTATTTCTTTATTTTTCTTTTCATTTTTCACCATCCATTCATGCCTAGGTGCAATTGGGCTGCATCTTAGACCTACCAATCCAAGCACTAGTACCCCCACATGGGCCTTTGAAAAGGTTCAACAGGCGAACTCCACCTGTTCCTCACATTTTGAGGTGACAAAAGGTCAAAGGGGAGTTGATTCCCAGTGCTCCAAGCACGTGCGTGAGGAATATCTAGGCAACTCCATATTGACCTTAATGAGCGTCGATCAATAATTTTTGTGTATTCTTTCTTTTCTTTTATTTTTCTTTCCTCCTTTTCTCATCCTTTTTCTTGTACCAACGCCTCCAAAAATTTATCTTCTTAATCTTGAGGCCTTCATGGGAGTCTCTTCTCCTTCAAGTCCATTCTTTCTCTCACTTAAATTAAAAATTAAAAAAATGGAATATTTCATAATTTGTAATAAATAGAAAAATGCAATATAAATACAAAATAAAATCCTATAGTACCCTAAAATAATGATAAATAAGCAAAACATTCATATAAAACTGATTTGTGATCACACCCCCATGCCTATGTTTTACTAGTTCTTAAGAAAAACAAAATGAAGTAAAACAAAGCTAGAAAACCTGACTTACTTTTATGGGAATTGCGTTTGCATTTACCATTTACTAAAGGGTTTTAAACCCTTAGGTTGCCTAAATGGAGAAGTTGCTTCATAAGGGTTTACAATCAACACAACCAAAAAGTCAAAAACAAAATCGATAATAGAAATGCTAAGAATTTGAGTTAAGTTATGCTAAGTTAGCAGGCCTCATTCATCACCAACCATGAAAAATATATAAAAAATCTTAACATGAAGACTCAATAATACTCGAGTATTGACCAAAATATAAATCACCTTATCCTATCAGACTCCAATCAGCTTCATATTTGGGCCTTGAATATAGGTTTCGATGGCTCAAAAATCCACCTAAAAGTTTGAATAGAGTCAGAAGGATTGGGTAGTTATGCATGTGATAGCTGACTTGACAAGTGGGCAAATTTTTACAAAAAACTTGGTTTTTGTCAAGGCATAGGTCTATTTATCACTCCATCCATCCTACATTGGATTTGCCTTACTACAAACAGGAATCATTGCCCCTCATATCTTGTGGAAGGCCCTACACTTCGATGCCTTGGGATGACACTATAGGAGAGCACCTTCCTTACCAGACCCTATACTCTGACATCTCGGGATGATGTTGTAAGAAGTACTTGACCTTATACGCTAAGTGCATATTTAGATATGCACATCTATATATATATATTTATTTATTTCTTTTTTTTTCACAAACATAAGGGACTCTTCCAAATATTGTTAAAAAACATCTCATCAGTGGGAATACACAGAGAGCAAGGTGCAAGGTTGGGATCTAAAATAACCTACATCTCAGAAGCATACTTAGTGTAGTGTGATAGCCATGCTTGCAAGGGTCTTTTTTTTTTTTTGAGAAAGTGCTTGCAAGGGTCTTAGAATTATATCTGAAATTAAGTATAATTTTAAAGATTAGACCCTCAGATCTCACATCCTTTTGAAAACCTAGCTTTTTAATGATATCTTGTCGATAGGTCAGCTAGTGTGTAAGTGCAGAGGTGAGATAATCAGGCTTCAAAAACATCCAATTTAGAGGGTGGAAGAAAAACAAGCCATATACGTCCTATTTTGATTGTCTTAATACCACAGCAAACTAGACTCCTTGCGGACTTGAAAATAAATTCAAAATTTAGCAAATACACAATTTGATTAAGTAGAAAATGACTTGAAGAATTTAAGTGAAAGATCTATAACATAAACTCCTATGATTAGACTCATGAAAACCTAAGTAGCAACATCCTTACCTAACTTAGAATTTGACAAAACTTCGTCAAAACTAGAGTAAAACTCAAGCCAAATCATTTCAACACTTTTTCTAAAAAATGACAAAATTGTTGGAGACTAGATAAGAAATGACTTAGTGAAAAAGTACTCACTCACCCTATTGGAGAAAACCTCGAGACCTTGCTCCACAATCAAAAGGGCGTTAGGGCTTGAATGATTTGACCCCCGAATCCTTGTGGTATTGCGGAAGTGTAAAAACATAAGCATTTAAAATTTTTCTTTAAATCGAAACTTAGATTGATGCCCAAAATCTAAATAATGGAAATTGAGAAAACAAACAGCGACCTATGTAATTGGAACCACATGGGGAGAACTAGTTTCTTTCCATTTCGGGATCCTCACGAGTAGTGAATTGTACTTGTGGTTGCCATAGCACAATTCCCCATGTGTTGTGCCTCCTTAAATAAGTCTCGCCTAAAGGGACTCCCTTCTTCTCGGCAAGTGGATGAAACCCTTAGCGCCACGAACACCTTATCCTTTTCGCATGCAATACGAACCATTCATGCCTTGTGACTTCCTTTGTGATTCTCGAGGCAATGATCGACTCAGAATTGACTCTGCACTAGTAGAGAACCAACCAGAGAGTCATCAACTCTTGGTCCTATAGTAGATAGTATTCCGATTGTTTGATTGGCCATCTGACAACTATAGGATTGGTGACCATTAGGAACTTCTATCCTTGCCCCCTTGTAGTAGTTGGATGACCAACAGAGGCATTGGTCGTTCGACTACAATGGCCTGTATCCCCTCTAGAGATCTCCCTTTATGTAGTTGGACATTTGATGGCTTGATCGGGCATCCAATCACAACAAGGTTGGCCTTTGATTTATGTGAGCTTTATGCAAAATTATCTTGTTAAGTCATCATCGTAGTTTGAGTTCCATGTTAAGTGCAAATCAAAATAAAGTAATAATGAGACCACGAATTGGATTTTGAAATTGGGTGAATCCCAGTCACATTTTTGGGGAGGCGATATTGGTTTTTCATCGATTTATAATTCACTTAACTTTTATTATCTTTTGGGTCATTTGTCCTTTGATTTTTTTTTGTGGTATTTTAATTGATTACGAAAATGAAACTATGACTAACTATACTAACTCTTTTTTCTTTTCTTAATTTGCTCTTGTTTTAGCCTTTGTTAATAAGGAAATAACACAGTAAGAACAACAAAATAGAATCCATAATCTTTTATTGCTTAGAAACATAAAACTACACTATATAAGTGATCTCACGGGTTTCGCATGTTTGAAATCAGGGTTACAAGTAACCATCGTCGTAGTTGCAAAACTCGTGATCAAATATAATTTATGCTGAAACTCCAAGGGAGTTCCGGGTCGAACGTAGGGAGGCGACGTTTACTTTGTATGAAAATCATGCTTCCATTTGTTTCTTTTTAGTTTTTTAAGGTTTTGTTATTTTTTTTGTTTTTGAAATAAAATGACAATCAATCACAAGAGAGAAACAGAATTGAATCTGATATATTGCATGAATGTCAATTACAATAATATAGAAAACATAAAAAGAGGGAGGTGAGAATAAATCTCCTAAAGTAGCTGTTCAGTGCGATGATTGCGCCTGGCGGAAGCTCGGATGAAGGAGTTGGGAAGCAGGATGATGGAGGTGAGAAGGAGGATGTCGGGTAACGGAAAGCTTCAATGCAGTTTTGGAATAGGGGTGAGAAGGCGGAGGTGATCTGCTATCGGAATGGAGGTAGGAGGACAGCTCCAAGGCTACTATGAATGGGGATGGGAAATTGGAGGAGTATTTGGTGGGGCAGAGTCTCATTACACTAATAGGCACCTTAGGAGCTTGAGAGCAACCTCAAACAGAGCGTCGGTAGGCTTGTTAGAGCTTGGGAGTAGGTGGGAGTAGAGTAGCTAGAGATGGATTGAAAGAGTGGGGGTGTTGGTGATGTGCATACATCTGATTAACCTAAAATGTCTATTAATGCATGTTCTTAGTGTCACATTAGCATCATACATTGTAAATAGTGCATAACATGCATAATCATGCATTTAGATCAAGTTGTATAAATTGTAGAGTAATTGTCTCCTTTTTATGGTCAGGGACAAGGTGACTTTTTATCAGGGCCTCGGATCAAAAATCCAACCATACGGATTTGATCAGGGCGATGATTGGAGTTCAACAACTCCAAGAATGCTCTAATCGGACATCCGTAGCGCCAGATAGAGACTGATGAACCTTAAAGAGAAAGGGCCAAGATGGTGTTAATCTGCACCTTAGATGACAACTTCGATTGCACGGATGGGTTCGGATCGACGATCGCAGCCTAACGGTGTGAAAATTGGTCCATTCTGACACCCATGGCACCATCTACATCACCCAGAAGATGGACGGCCTAGATGGTGCCACATGGCACCATCATAGCCGCCCAACACCAACCGCAACACTCCTTCACCCGCTCGACAAATCTCACCTGTTGGATGCTCATCCAATGGCTAAGATCGCGCCATGCCATCGCTCATCCAACGCCCTCCTCTTTTGAAGGCGCATGCTACGTTTGATCTTGACCGTTGGATGAAGATCCAACGGTTGAGTTCAGCCGTGCACAAAACACGCCGCACGACACAAAGCTACGCATAGCGTAGCGGTCGAGTGCGCTACGCGAGCGCGCGATGCATGATTGAGCCCGCATCTGCAGCATGTGGGCGCGCGATCAGAGTTGCATGATGCAGATCCAGCGGCAGAAAGTGAGAAATAGCGCCTACACGCGATCAGATGCGCGGCGCTTATGCGTGATCGCACGTGGGCACACAGCGTGGGCGTAGGTGCTTTAAGCCGTCTGATCTATTGATTGGATGGCTGAGAGCACGTGAATGTGCGCGTGCGTTGAAGGGCGCGGAGGCGAGGGGGCGCAAGAGCAGTGTGCACATCGGCCACGTTCAGGCCTTTAGTGATGGATAAATCTGTCACTAAAGGTCCTAAATTAATGTTTTTCAAGTTGTAATGTCCAAAATGCCCCCACTCCTTGCAACTATAAAAGGAGACCCCCTCCATATGGATTTCTTATCCCTTCCTTCTTTTCTCTCCCTCTCCAAAGCTCAAGAGAAGCTTGTCCCACACCCGGGATGCTCCTTAAGAGCTAAAACCAAGTTTTTGCCCCCATTCCGAAAGTAGATCCCGTGATGACGATGATGTGCTGCCTCGTTCCCATTCCTCTTGCTTCGACCTCCTTCTTCCTGCTCCATTGCTCATCTTCCAGGTGTTGTCTCGTCTGGCTCGTCCTCCAAGCGATCGTCGAGGAGGATAACTTCTCTCTCCCATTCTTTTTCCTACTTTCTAGAGTAGAATTTTCCTTCTTTCTAGTTGTAATAATTTCTCGCTTTCTAGTGTAATCTTTTCTCGCTTTCTTAGTTGTAAGAACATTTTGCAATATCAAGTGAATGTTTTCTCTCTCTCTCTCTCTTATTGTCTACATTGATTCCATTTCATTGTGATTATTCCATCCTTTAAAAAAAATACAATAATTGCGAATTTTGATCGACGTAGCCTCCATGAGTTTGATTCAGGATTTCTTTATAGATTTTTCGGTATAAATTTTATTTGATGAACCTGAGTTCTTCACTACTTGAACTACAATGACAGGTTTTCAAAACCAACTCCGATAGCATAGTCTTCCGACGTTCAACATTTGGTGCCGTTGCCGGGGAGGCAATGATTTTCTGATCTTCTTTTCACATTTCACGCATTTTATTGTCTTCTAACTTGCTTTATCTCATGTCTATTATTTTGCAGATACCACTATCAGGGAATCGTCAAGCGGTAGATTGGAGTAGAGTGCAGTTGAAGACGACTGTAAGTGCTCCCCATTCTTTCCCCCTCCATAGATTTCATTTCATCACATTAAATTCAAATTCCAATTAACCTAGGTGTTTGCATAAATCCTAGGATTTGTTTGGTTGTTTGAATTTCCACCCACATTCATTTCACCCTCGTATATAAAAAAAAATCAAAAAGATATTTTTGTAGGGTAATTCAACATACACACAACACATACCCACATTCAAGGTACTTAGCCTAATTGATTTTTTTCTATTCAACCGGATTATGATCTGTGGAACTGGTACACACAAATCAACACATAAAAGAGTAGAAATCATTTTAGGTTAATCATTTTTGTGTGCCTAACTCAGTGGTGCAATTGTGGCCAATTATTTGAGTTGTTTGGGCCGCACCACTCAACATAAAATCAACTCACCAAGTAGCTTCCTCATAGGATTTTCAATCTAGGTTCATACCAAGCACTCCACTTTATTTTTGATTTTAAAAGGAAAGCAATCTTCACCTATGCTTGAAAACCTGGTTTGCCTCAAACTTGATTGAAATCAACCTAATTCTAAACCCTAAAAGCTACTTAAGCAAGATTTGAATATTAAAATCTACTCATCACAAATAATCTTACTTGAAAACCCTGGTTGTGCATGCACTTACACATACTCAATTGATCATTAAGGGCACAACCCATTTTAAGGGCCCACTGCATTCCATAAGCACTACAATCCCAGGTCTCAATAAAATCGAGTATATGCTATCCTTAAGGACTGATTCGCTCTTTGGGGCCTAGTTTGAGATTGTTTACTATTAACCTGCTTGTACTGATCAATCTAATGTCTATCTAGGGGAGTAGTGATCGTTAACTTTCTCAACATAGTTAATTAAGTTAATTATGCTTAATTATGTGCAAAAGAAAGTAACTTAGGTCAACTTGAATTTATGTCGATTAAGTAATATAGGGTTAAGTTAACCTAACATTTTAGTTTTTATTTTTTTTTAACTGGTTGAGTCCGAGTCGTTCGCTACGAGACATAACTTAATTAAAATTCACCACTAATCCTAAGCTACTTATGGGAATTATAATTAAATTTACTTTAAGAATATGAATTTTGCTTGAGGATTTCTAATTAGAAGAATATGCAAAATTCTATAAGGAAATACATTTACACATATGATTTACTTTTACAAACAAGTAAACATGTTTATTTCTTTTAATTTCTTTTATTTACAAGAGATTAAGGCAAGAAAAAGTAATTCTAATAAATATATGCCTTATTACAACATTAAGCTCAAAAAGGAATTAATAGAATGCAAGAAATTAAACCACTAGTTTTTCTTCTTTGTCTTCAGCCTCATCCTTCTTCTCTTTTTCTTTTACCTTTCTCTCTCTCTCTGTCTTCTTTTTACTTTTCTCTTATTTCTTCTCCTTAATCTTTCTTGAGCTCTTCTCTTATACATGTCTTCTCTTTCATTTCTTTCTTCTTATTCTACCTGTTATTTTTCCTTTGCTCTTTTGTCTGTTCAACCTCAGTGAACTCTCCTCTTCTTCTTCTTCTCTTCCTTTGCAACTCTTCTGAACTGAACCGGTTTGAATCCTTTGAACCAAAAATTAGGTTTTAAGGTTTGCAGCTTGGACCGGTCAGGGATAAACAACACCCATCTCAGGGTGGGACCAGACCCTACTAGGTCCAAGCCTGATTTTTATTTGGTTTGGTTTATTTCCGGTTCAACATAGTCTCAAGCCCATCCGGCCCACGGCCTCCCAAGCCCACATGCACATGCCCTCATGGGCCCACACTCGCATGCCCATAGGCGCACACACACCTGGGCACGCGCACCGCATGCACCCACACACACACCCATATGCTCATTCATGAGCCCAGCACTAACGACTAAAGGGCCTTAATCACTTTTTACTTTTATACTAAGGCGACTGGTTCAGTTCCACTAATGTGGGACTATATACTCCCCTCCCAGACTAAACTTCACTTGATGATTCCAGCCAGCACAAAGCTCCAATCCGAGCAAATGAAGGCTTGCTGGAAAGCTCTAAGGTTGCTCTACATGATTGTAGTATCAATTTGATACTTAGGGAAGGTTTAGCTCTTCGATTTGAAGGGTGAAAGGGTCTGGGTTGCCACGGCCATATTGCCTACAGAATGGTGTCTTCAGCTCTAAGGTCTTGCAAAGTGTCTTTCTGACCTTAGACAAGATGCTGAAGAGATTGAGAAGGTGTTTCTGCAGTTGTAGGTGAAGGAAGGAAACTCTGATAAGCTTCAGGAAGGTGAAGAAGCTAAAAAGCTTCACCAAAGAGCTTCAAAACTTTAATTCAAGTTCTGTTTGGTCCAACATATGGCTAGAGACCTATTTAATCAAATCAAGCAACCTTTAGAGGTTGTTAAGAATCTATCTGGGCAAATTATTCACTTGAATTTCACCAAAAACTTACAATCGTCAGTTTGGGTTCAAAAACAACCCAAACTGAATAGAAATCAAATTCCTCCATAAAATCGATTAGAGCTCATCCAAATTGATTTAAAATCATTTAAAAACATTTCAGGAATAGATTGAACTCTTCAATTCCTCTGATTGAATCCCAAATCCATGAATCAGACTTAAGGTTGACCATAAGCCTTAGAATTTTGACTTTCTAAATATAATCATTTTAGATGAAATTAATGCCTTACTTAACTTCTCTTTAACCTCAGGAAAAGATTCAGACCCTCAGAAGGATGTTTCAGTTAGGATTTCTAGGGTTCCAGGCCTGTCGCCTGAGATTCTAGATGAGTTTGTTCGACAGAACAAACCAAAGTCAATCCCAGAGATTGACACATTGGAATGGTCTCAGGGCATGTTACTTATGCTTCTAGACCTTTTAAATGAAACTTAACCCTAACTAACAATCGTCTCCAACTCTGCCGGAGTTGGGGAAGACAAAGGTCTAACAGGAGCTCCAAGTCTTAAAACCTCAAATAAATTTCTTTAGAATGATCAGTGACCTTCAAATCATTGATCAAGAGCTTCACGTGAAATTCTATGGGCTGAAGAGCTCATTTGACTCGTCGGAGCTCGCCGCAGCTCCTATGAGTTCAAAAAAAGGCTAAAATGTACAAATGACATGAACATGTGCCATTGATGATCTGAAAAACTTCCTGAAGTCACAAGGAACCTTAGGAACACATTAATTCCTTCAATTATCCATTAAATTGAAAGTTATGCTTTGAATTCCCAGTGAACAAATTTCGAGTTTGATTGAGCTCAGGGCCTATTTTCCCACTCAATTGAGTGGAGAAAACAAGTCAAAAGAAAGTTGCGATGGATTATAAGTGGATAATTAGTGACATGAACTCCTCCTGAGCCGCCATTGACAGAAAGCTCTGGAGATTAAATTAAATTAGGCGTTTAAGTTATAGATGATTATTACTTAAATTAAAGTGAGGACAGGGGCCCTTAAGTGATGGTTAAGTGATGGAGGGCCCAGTGGAGGTGGAGTAAGCTCAACTTCTTTCGCCATGGACAGTGGAAGTAGTGGTGAAGGTAGAGGTGGTTTAGGCAAATAGGTGATCAATTTAGTGCATTAAAGTGATAGAAATGTTCATGAAAGATTAAGGAAGGTGATTGATGATTTAAAAAGACAAAAGAACCACATGAAGGGATGAATATGATGATTTAAAGCACTTGGGTTTAAATTAATATACATAAGAACCAAGTAGAGGAAAGCTTTGGTCAGAATTAATTTTTTTAGATTTAATATAAATATATATAAATAAGTGATATACAGAGCATTTTGTGAAAATTTCCTTACTTCGACTTAAAACTCAAAACATCTTCAAAACACACTTTATTAAAAACAAAGTTTTTAACAAGAATTTTATCAAAAATTAGAATCTCAAAAATCACTTATTCTTTGTAATCATTCTTAACCCTTAAAAACTTAGAATTCAAAGTGTTTTTAGAAAACAAAACCTAAGAGTTGGAAATTAAATTTTAACTCAAAAACTCAATAGACTTAAGTTAATCCTTTGTTTATGAAATTTGATTTCTATCAATCTAAATTTAAGCAAATTAGCAAGATATTCATCATGAAGCAAACTTAGAGTAGTAAAACTATAATATGCCAGCCTACAGCACTAAGGACAAACTTCTAGACCTAGGATTTTGTCAATCCTTCTCTTTAAGATCTCAACTGCAAATCCTCAAAACCCGATTTCTTAGTCTTCATTGCCCAAAACCAAGATTCAGTAGCTATGATTTTAAAACATCTATGCTTGTGAATAGAATTGTCCTAAAGGCATCTAAATTAGCAAAAATCTATATCTTAAGACATCAATTTCCAATCCAGATTATTCCAATTCAAGCCTTTGGCTTGGCCTTACTCAGGTTTGGTTGCTTTCTCCTCACTAGTTTTCTATCCCAAGGTCAACACTTTTTGTGTATATCTCCCCGGTGGACCACTAGGTCTTTTATTCCTAATTTTTATCTCCATATATTTTTTTCAAATTTTTCCTATAGGTTATAACACCCATATGTAACGAAGTGTTCTTTTATTTGATGGAAGGAAGGGTAGAATCTATTTATACCAAGATGCTTTATTTTTATGGAAAAACTACATAAGTACCCATTTGTAGCGAGGTACTTAATTGTAGGGTGTTTTATTTTATTATTTTTTTAATTTTCTCCCCCTTCTCATTTTTCTTACTATCTTTATACTCCAAATCCTTTTTCTAGGTGAGTGGCACATCCTTCACCCTTTCAAGAACCTCCTCACAGAATTCCTTGGACTAAAGAGGATTTAGAATTGATCTTTTAACCTCTGTGTTTTTGCAGTCTCAGATGCCATCAAGACAATTCTATGTGTGTGATTTTGGATGCTTAGGTTACTTAGCTCTCAAACCAGATCTTGGACAACAAAGCCATTGACTCTCAGGTTCTTTAAACTTTTAGTTTCCTCTTATAGGATCTGTCAAGACAAAAACTCACTAAGTCTAGCCAAATGTCATTTAGTTGATTAAGCTAACTATAGCCTGATAGACTTGAAGACTAAAATTCTACTAACTCTCTACTTAATTAACTCTGAATATCTGGCCTTTTTACTTAACTTGATGATAAAATCAAATATTCAAAAAGTAAAAGGATTACTTAATCTAATTGATTAAAAAGTTACAATTTAATTCCAAAACTTAAGTTTTAAACTTAATATACCTTAGTACTTAATTTCAGGGTAAGAATAAAAAAACAAAGCCTTAAGGTTTAAAGAGTCTAATTTAAATAAAATCCTGTTCTAAGATTTTGCAAATAAAAGTGTGTTTCTACAAAATGTTATAAGTAAAAATCTAAATAAGAATTTAATGCTCTTATATATATGTACTATATATTCTTTTTATATTTTGGTTTTTGACCTAAAAGAAAAATTAAGCTCTTAATTATTGATATAAATATATATTTTTTCTTCTTTCTTCTTCCTTTATTCCAGATGTAAACACCCCTTTTATTATTTTTATAAATTTGAAAATTTCAAATTTTGTATTTATATATTTTTGCTTTTATGTTTTATAAAATCTTCCAATTTTTATGAAATTTTCAAAAAAATTTTCAAATTTTTATGATATTTTTGACTTTTAAATTTTTGGTGTTTCAATTTTTTTTAAAATTTCGTGGGTATTTAATTTCTATGTGTTTTCTCTGCAAATACACTTGGAGTGAAAATTTCACTTCACACCCCTCAAAGCCAAGATTTTACAATGTCCTCATTGTAAGAAGGGTGAAAAGATATTACACTTCATTTAGTGTAGGGTGATGGAAGGAGTCGGATAGAGGAGATCAAAGATCTCTATGCGGATGATTTCAATTCTGACCAAAGGTTAGAGTGGACAGTTGGACTAAATGAAGGTAATCAGTGTAAGATGAAGTGAAAAATCAAATATAGATTCAAGTGTATAGGAAGAGAAAAGTGTAGAAAATAGGAAACAATTATGTACAAAATGCTAAGTTTTACGCCTATAGCTAGGCATAAACCCTAGTTAAGAACTCCTAAAAAGAATATGCATGGTAAAAACAAAGGAGTTATGGAAAAATTGGTTCAATAAAAATAGAAAAACAGATAAAACCACCCGGTAAAAACTCATCCTGAGATTGCCTAAACTAGATCTCGCAGAACCAAAATCAAATTCCTATGAAAAAATCTTAGAAAGATCAAAGTGAATATCTTGAAGATCAGATCTGATTTAGGTTGAGATGTAAACTATTAAAGATTGAGTCAATCTAAGAAGTGATTCCAACCAAGTTCAGAAGATCAGTAGAGTCAATTCTGATTCTCAATAATAGGTGGATCATTTTGATACAATAAAGGCTGCTGATGCGGGTTTGGTGGATTATTTTCAAGGAGTACAGAGGATGGGTTTTGATTAGAATCAAAGGCCTGATTAATGAAATGTACTTGGCCCTGATGTTGCCTAAGGTTTTGCAGATTCCTAGGATTCGGAATTGGCTGAGATGGAAGAGTACCTGGCTGACGAGACTTAGCCAAAAGCATGATTTAATTTTGTAAATCAGCCAATTCTACCTTACATTGCCTTTGAATCTCAGTGAGAGCTTCAGTATTTTGTCGTTGACTCTCTGTAACAGCTCGCAAAATCTGATCAAGCTGCGTGTCTCTAATTGGCCTAGAGTAATTCTGCATACTTGTGGAATTAGGCCATGCATTTGGTTGTTGAGAAGGCAATAGAGATGGGTTTAGGTGGGTCTGATTTGGATAAATTGGTCTTTGATTTTGATCAGCCCAAGAGAAATTTGGGTGGTTTCTCCATCCAGGATTATAGGTATTAGAATAAGGATTTGACCTTGGAATGTTTTCCTGGATGGTGTGTAAACTAAAGAGATATGGCATGTTTTCTGCAACAGGAAAGGGTGGGGAGAAGGGTGGGAAAGATTGTGGGACAAAGGTCCCTCCTTGGGTTGGTGCAGGAGTAGATAGAAAACCCAAGGAAGATGGATCTCTAGAATCCAGATTATTCACAAATTCCCTTCCCGTGGGAATTTGCAAAACAGGTGAATGCGCAGGATTTTGCATAGCAAGTAGAGGTGTAAGAGTTTTCATTGTATTTCAGACCTCATCAAGATGCTTTGCTATGATGTCAACTTTGTCCAGTCTTTCTGCAATAATCTCTAAATCCTTTGAACTAGACAGATTACCGATCTCATGAATGCCCTTATGCGGATTTTGGTGTGTTGTATTCGTGCCCCGCGTAAATTGCGACATGGATGCATTGTTGATCGAGTTTTCCGCCATCCCTTCAAATAATTCTGAAGCGGATTCTACGTCGCTATTTAGAAAGTTCCCTCCATAAGAGGCATCGACTAGATTGCGAATGCCTTCTTGCAATCCATAAAAAAAGATGTGCATTAGTTGGCAACGAGGGATGTCATGATGTGGGCATTTCCTTTGTAATTCATGAAAGCGTTCCCACGCTTCATGAATTGGTTCTCCTTGATTTTGATTAAAGGTTGTGATAGCTCACCTTAAAGCATTGGTGTGACTAATAGGAAAGAATTTCTTCAAGAATGCATATTCGAGTTCAACCCAAGTTGAGATTGGTCATGCAATAGTTCTATACCAATATGTAGCTTTATCTTTAAGGCTAAAAGAGAACATCTTCATGAGTAGGATTTTCCTATTTTGATTTCGAGGTCCAAGAGTTTGAGATAGGTTCCAAGATCTTTGATATGTTGAAATGGATCCTCGAATGCAAATTCGTGAAAATGTGGGATTAGACCTATAATGTTTGGCTTTAATTCTGGGTCATTTTCCCCAATGGGAATCCTAACATTAGGCTCTATGATGGGAACACCATCATGAGCCCTAACTAACTCATTTTGACCTAGAAAAGAGAATAAAGCCTCCTACATAACCTAAAGAAAGGCCTAATTCAAGGAAAACTGTTCTGAGAAGAAAATATGAAATAAAGGGTAAAATTATAATTTTACCATTACAGTACATCAACGAGATTTCTCAGGGGATAAACATAGGTCAATTTCTCTTAACAAGATGAAAAGTGGGATGATTCAATCAGAAAAGGGTTATTATGAGATTTAAGAATTAAATGACATTCTGTAACCCTAAAACAAACCTACTGAATTTTACAAGTTTAAGGTCAGGATAAAAATCAACTAAAACCTCTAAAATTTATAGAAAAATGTCCCCTAGGGTTTAGAACCTTCAATTTGGCCTTTGGAACCTCTTTTGACTTAATTGGGGTCCTAGCCAGATATTTGACCTAAATTGGGTTTTTATGTAAAATGTCTAGTCAAACGTAGTCAAACCTAAAATCCAACTTCACCATTGGATTCCTTAGGTCAAAATTAGGTTTTTACCAAAATTTGGACCTAAGGGAAGGTCACCTTGACCTACTTTACAAACTAGTCCACCCAATTACATTTTGACCCCTAGCTTTTGAAAACCCTTGCACAGACCCCCCTATCTTCCTCACCACTCTTTGCATTTAGGTCCATCTGCCATTATAGCGGAGGAGTCCTACTTCGGTGAGGATCTGAGGAGGATTTCTCCCCAATTCCTCAGAGATCTCCCAGATTTAGAAGGGAGATTCTCTGAGGAATTCCCTATCGTTTGAACACAATCCCAAGATCCGATTTGCACCCAATCTCTCGTGTGAACGCTCGAGAGATATGGGTATCTCACGGATTTCCTACTCCGGTGAGGTTTCCATGCTTGGAAGCATGCCTTCCAGGCACATGGCCCTCCGCCGGTGCCTATAAAAGATGCCCCAGATCCTCCCGACCATCTCAAGCTTGTTTTGGCCGCTGATTCCCCCAAATTTCTTCCTCCCTCATCTCCGGCCAATTTCCCGCAAGCTCCAATGATCTCTCCTCCCTCTTCTCGTTGCTCTGCCACCATACCAGTGGCAGAGTCTTCTCCGCCTTGCTCCTCCACATCGTGCCATACCTGCGCACGCTTCTCCGACCCCTTTGTCATCGTCGTCATCCTCACCTTAGGGCCTTCTTCTCCAACGAAGGCACACACGCGCCTCTCGTCCTCCGCCTTTCCCCCTTCGTCAACTACCCTTAGTAAGTTCCCCTCTCTGTACCTTTCATTTTCCCCCACTTAATTTCATAAAACCCCCCTCGACAGCCACCAACCACCTCCGTCTCCCTCATCTTCGGCAGACCACCGGCGAGGCGAATCCGTCCCTCCACCCCTCCACACGCCTCGCCACCTACCTCAGAACCTCCGCCATCACCCACTGATCATTATCCACCCCTTCACTGATTGCCACACACACCCCAAGTTCCCACCGAAGACACGCATTTCCATGGTCACAGTCTGACCTAGGCACGCACTCCTAGGCTGCCTTGAGGCTAGCCACCCACTACTTCACCTTTGCTGTGACACGAAGAAGCTACCCACGTTGTTTAACAGGGCCGCAAAGCCGTATTTGTGCATTTTAGGTTTGAGCCTCCGCTGCCATTAGGGACGGCTTGAAGAATCTCGCAAGCTTCAACCTAGGTATTGCGCTTCAGGTGAATAAGCCCAGGTGACACGGGCTAGTCTCGAGAACACATCCAGCAAGAGAGTAGCCTTGAAGGAGAGCCCAGCTGCAGCAATTGAGCGAAGTCTTCCTGCGGGCGTGCAAGCGAAGTGGGTGGGACTTTTAGTCCTACCTCAGAAACTCAGGAGCACGGTGAGTGGTTTTTATTGATTTTGTGTTTCCATCTAGTCGCCTCAAGACACGGGGTGAGGTCCCCTCGCCCACGCACACCCGCCTCGTCTGCGACCCAGGCCTCTGTGGACCTGGCTGACCGACCCGTTTAACCCCGCACTCCTCGCACACCACCCATGCCGGTGTGCCTGGACCTGGGCATGCGTAATTCGACTCGTATACCCGATTGGTTGGCTCTAAGAGAGTGAAGAGAGAAATAGAGAGAGCGTACGTGGGGGAGGGTAGGGGTAGGTTTTGCTCTTCGCTGTGCAGGGAAAGAAGAAGGAAGAGGCAGCTGCTGAAGATGGACTTGTGTGGGCTCAGAAGGAGCTGCGGAAGAAGCTGAAGGCAAGAGCGACTAAGGAAGGAAGAAGAAGGACTTGAAGGCAGAGGACAAGGAAGGAGGAAGAAGTCACTGTAGCGGCTGAGGAAAAGGCTGAGGAAGGAAGAGGAGGTGCGGCCGAAGAAGGCGCTACTGAAGAAGAAGAGCTGAAGGTAAGAAATCAAAGAAGAGAACAGAAGCCAAGAAGATAAAGAAGAAAAGAAGAGAAGGTGTGGCTAAGTAGAGAAGAAAGAAGAAAGAAACCAAAAGGCAAAGGCAGAAGCTGAGAAATCAAAGGTAGAGAAAGAGTAAGGAACCAAGAGAAGAAAAAGAAGGAAGAAAAAGACAGAAGAAGAGTAGCTGTAGAAAAAGAAAGAAGAAATCAGAGAAGGAAGAAAAGAGAAGAAAGAAGAAGCCATCAGAGAGAGAGAAGAAAGAACAGACAATTTCTTTTACATTTCTATTCTCTCTTTTGCTTTCATATACATTGAATCTCATTCATATTAATGTTGAACATCATATTTTGATTAATTTGAGATTGTGATTTTAGTTTTTAAATACCAATTTGCTCCCTGTGCTCGACCTCGGATACTTAGATTTTCGAGTAATAAAATTCTCATTTGTTTTCTAGGCGATTTCATTTATAATACAACGCAACATCGTTTAAAAATCGATTTCATCTCGTTAAACATTTTGGTGCCGTTGTCGAGGAGCAACAGGCATTTTAGAAACTTTGATCACAACCTCTAGTTCAGTACTAACTTACTCTCTTTCTTTTGCTGTGATTGTTTTAGGGGAAGAAAAGAAAAGAACAAAATAGCCGTACAATAACCACACCAAGGACGAGGTAAACTTTCATTGCCCTTTCTCTTAATTCCCTCAAAATCTGAAAAGGAAAACTAAGAAAAATCATTCTAGGGCTACCTGCTTCCATATTTAGTAATCCACCAAAGTTGCCTGATTTTTATTTCAACACATTTTTGAATTGCACATCCATTTAAGGTAACTAGGGCTAACACCTTCTTGATTGAGCCCTAGATACCATTTTTGAGGCAACTAAATTGGACCATGTAGAGACAACTTAAGGATTTCAATCTAGGGTTTTAGAGGCACATCTTCTCTTAAGCAAAGAATCAAAAATTTTAAAAGGAGGTGTGCCTAAGCCTTGTTTGAAGAGATTTATCCAAGAGAAACCCTAAGAAAATCAAGCTCTTAATTCACTTGAACCCTAAAAGAAAGGACCTAAAAGCTCTCAAAGAAACAAAGAGGTGAAGTTGATCCTTTGGGTCAACCAACCTTAAAATTAGGTCACTTTGCACTCAAAAGGCCTAAAGTTCAAGTGGAACCCTAAGCTCCTTGATCTTAATTAAAAGAGGTAGACTTAAGAGGTCAAGGTCCCCATTCTGGTCTACCTGGAATCTCAGTGACAAGAGAGGTCGGGTGGGGGAAACCTTGTAACTCGTGAGGATGCTCTACCGTGTAGGGGTCTTTGCGAGACTCTCCCTCTCTGGCTGCCCAGGTATTTTTCAGGTGGACATCCTTTCTGACTAAGGGGTATCATCCTCCTCGAACCTCTATAGTCACCCAACATTTCTTGGGTGTCTCGATTGGGTCCAGCACATTATAATCTCATCTAATCCTTCAGTGCATGTTTGGTAGGAGGTCCTTAAGACCATCCTTAAGACCTCCTTTAGAAATCCACTCCCGCCGAGGCCAAGACTCGACGCTTGTGTTTGTGCAGCAACCCCAACACGTAGATCTCTCCTCTGATTCAGCACCGAGTTCTCCTTCTTCTTCCATCATGGCACAACCCATTGAAGAAGAGAATAACCTTGAGCACCAACTTCACCGCTTAAATGATCTATTCCAAAACTTTGTAAACCCACTGCAGCGTCCTATGATGCGAGATCACTATAATCCCACTGTGGTGGCAATCGAGCCTTGAGTCCATATCCCGGCTGGAGGTCCTAATTCTAAACTCAAGCCCAATATGATTCATGCCATACCAAAATTCCATGGGCTTAACTTCGAGGATCCATTCCAGCACATTAAGCAACTCAAACATCAGGCCCAGACCTTCGGGTTAGATGCACAAAATCGGGATATTCTGCTCATGAAGATGTTTTCGTTCTCCCTCATGGACAAGGCTGCTCATTGGTATCAAACTCAGACTCGTCTGATCAACACATGGGTCGAACTCCAGTCTGAATTTTTGAAGAAGTTCTTCCTCGTTGGCCGAACAAACGCCTTGCGCCACTAGATCACTCATTTCACTCAATAATCAGGAGAACCTCTTCATGAGGTATGGGATCGATTCTTGGATCTCATGCGAAAGTGCCCCCATCACGGAGTTCCTAAATGGGAACAAGTCTAGTCTTTTTACCAGGGACTCCGTGAAGACATTCGATTGTTCGTCAATGCAACTTGTGGAGGAAACATCATGGGTCACCATGAGGACACGGTGTGGGAGATTCTCGAAAACATGTGCGAGAACTCCATCAATAATGACTCCATGGGCTTATTCGACTGGACGAATGCCTGCGCATCGACGAATCTTAGGGGAGCACATGAGACGTAGGGCCTGTCCACATCTGTTGACTTGGAGTTGATGGCCAGTCGATTGGACAAGGTCTCTATCATAGAGAAGAAGGTGGACGAGCTGACTCGGCATCTGCAGCGAGCCACCTTTGCGCAGAACTCATTTGCACAGCCACCTCTTGCGAGGGAAACTATGCAGAACATCTATCACTGATCTTCTCAGGGGATGGACCCGTATCCAGCCCCATCTGACTCCAGGACCAGAGGAACCTTCGATTCACCCTATTCTAGTTGGGGGAACTCTGAACCTTCGTACTCTGACTTTCTTCAGGCTCCTTAGACTTGCGACGACCTCAACTCCATTCAGAATGACCCATTCTCCAATACCTACAACCCTGGATGGCAGAATCATCCCAACTTCCAGTGGGTGGGAAATTCTCAGAATCAAAGACCACCTTATCAACCTCGTCCACAAGCTCCTCGTCTATATCAGCTGCCTCAGCCCAACCCCACCTATCAATCCGGGCCAAACCAAGATCAAATGACTCTTATCCTTCAAACACTGGCTGACATTTAGAAGACGAATGCGGCAATACAGAAATAGCACAAGGACGAGATCACAGAGGTTCGCAATCAACTCACCCAGATGACGAATTCTCGCCAACCTGGCACCCTTCCTTCGCAACCTCTGCCGAACCCAAATAACGTGCAGACCTAGAGGCATGTTATGAACCCAAATATAGGCCACACACATATGATTTATCAGGCCCCTTCTATTCCATCACCTGACGGGATGGAAGCTTCGACAACTTACGTGGGATATCAACAGCAGCCACCCATTTTACCAGCCCCAAACCAAAACTAGGTAGGACTAAACTCCGTAACAACCTGTTGTGGTAAAGCAACTCAAGACCCACCTTATCCAAATCACTCCAAGCTTGGTAGTAACCCAAGCCTTAGGATAGTTATCCAGGATACCCTTATCCTAGATCAAGAACCTGGACCTATTCTAGAGGAACCAACCAAGGTTCCATTTCCCGAGGCCTTGACCAAAGGAAAAAGCATAACCAAAACTGTGGCTCCTGAGGAGGATCTGGTCAAGCTCTTTGAACAGGTCCAGATAAACATCCCCTTGATGGATGCAATTCGCCACATACCAGCTTACACACGATTTTTGAAAGACGTGTGTACACCCAAGTGTAAGCCGCGAACCAAAAGTGGGAGTCCGATCGTACTGTTAGAGCAAGCCAGCTTTGTAATCTTGAGAAACTCCCACCCAAGGCTAAAGACCCAGGTACTCCCTTGATTTCATGTAAAATTGGTGAAACCCAATTTGATAGAGCCTTGTTAGACCTAGGTGCCTCCATAAACCTAATACCTACATCCCTCCTTGACCACCTTGAAGAATCCGAGCTTAAACTGACAGAGGTGACATTGCAGTTGGCCGATCGATCCATCAAGCCACCTAAAGGAATACTTGAGGATGTCATTGTTAGGGTATGGATTTCTACTTCCCGATGGATTTTATAGTTCTAGATATGGATGCACTTGAGAACCCAAAGGATACACCAATTATACTAGGGAGACCTTTTTTGGTCACTGCTAGGGCCAATATAAAATGTGAGGAGGGCCAAATAGAATTAAAATTTGGGAACCAAACTCTAAAGATTGACATCTTTAAGGCCCAACAAGGGATTAATTGTGGTGTTATAGAACAAATATGTGATATCAAAGCTGTGGTTGATGAATCGCATATCGAGGACAACCTGATTATCCCCGATCAACCAACAGAAGATCAAAACTAGCAAACAGAGGAGTCTGAACCTGATCTAGATACACCCATAACTCCTACCCTTGTCCTTGATACACATCTTGAACCGCCCGCTGCTGCTGATAATCGCATCCTGGAACTCAAGCCCCTTCCCGATCATCTGAAGTACATCTTTTTGGGTTCCAATCAGACGTTTCCTATGATTATCAACTCCAGACTCACACCTGACCAGGAATCTTGTCTGATTACTGTTCTCCAGCAACATCGTAGAGCCATTGGATGGACTCTCGATGACTTGACTGGCATAAGCCCCTCTTATTGCACACATCGAATCCACACCGAAGAGGGGGCACGACCTTCGTGAGAAATGCAGATACGTTTGAACCCTAATCTGCAGGAGGTCATGAAAAAGGAGATCATTAAGTGGTTAGATGCAGGGATCATCTACCCGATCTCTGACAGTCGATGGGTGAGTCCAATCCAGGTTGTGCCTAAGAAGGCAGGACTCACCATCATTACGACTGAAATTGGAGAGGTCATACTGACCCGTATAGCTAACTCGTGGAGATTCTGCATTGATTACAGAAGACTCAATTCCTCCACGAAGAAGGATCATTTCCCACTATTGTTTATTGATCAGATCCTCGAGAAACTAGTGGGAAATAGGTTCTTCTGCTTTCTTGACAGATACTCTGGTTATAACCAAGTGGCAATCCATCCTGAGGACCAAGAAAAGACCACTTTCACCTGCCCCTTCGGGACGTATGCGTTCTGAAGGATGCCGTTCGGTCTCTGCAATGCACCTGCGACTTTTCAGCGGTGCATGCTTGCCATATTCTCAGAAATGGTAGGTGATTATCTAGAAGTCTTCATGGATGACTTTTCAGTATTTGGAGCATCATTTGACGATTGCATCCAGCACTTGGTCCAAATACTCAGGCGGTGCATTGACGTGAATCTGGTTCTTTCCTGGGAAAAGAGCCATTTCATGGTGCCTGAGGGAATCGTCCTGGGACATCTGATTTGGGGAAAGGCAACCAAGTTGATCGAGCCAAGGTTAACTTGATTTCCAAACTCCTTATGCCTAGCTTGATCAAGGACATCCAATCTTTTCTGGGGCACATATGTTTTTATCGTCGATTTATCCCTAATTTTTAAAAAATCTCGCACCCCCTGACTACTCTTCTCTCCAAGGATGTACCTTTCAAAATCTCTAAGGAATGCACTTAAGCATTTGAGATCCTTCGTGACCGAGTTACCCAAGCCCCGATCCTATAGTCCCCTAATTGGTCTCAATCCTTTGAGATCATGTGCGATGCATCTGACTTCGCTGTAGGAGCAGTTTTGGGGTAGAAAATTGACGGGAAACCCGTGGTCATTTACTACGCTAGCAAAACACTTGACGAGGCTCAGCGTAACTACACGATTACTAAGAAAGAGCTTCTAGCCGTAGTATTTGCCCTAGAAAAATTCAGATCTTACCTTCTGGGTTCCCATGTTATCATTCAGCGTAACTCGGATCACACAACTGTGAGGCATCTCCTTGCAAAGAAGGACGCGAAACCTTGATTAATCCGTTGGATCTTACTGTTGCAAGAATTTGGCCTCGAGATTTGCAACAAAGAGGGAAAATAGAACATGGTAGTTGATCACTTATTCCGCCTTCCTTCTGAGATCATTGACCCTTTCGGACCCATCACAGAACATTTTCCTAATGAGCACCTCTTGACTATTGATATAGGGCTTCCATGGTTTGTTGACATCGTAAACTACTTGGTTGCACATCATATACCATCTGATTGGCCGAAGGCCAAGAGGGACAAATTGCGTTCCGATGCTAAGTATTACCTTTGGGAAGAACGGTATCCATTCCACATTGGTGCCAATCAAATAATTCGACGATGTGTCGCGGAAGTGGAAATCAAAGACATACTCTCTTTTTGCCATGACCAGGCATGCGGTGGACATTTTTCAGGACACAAAACCGCATCAAAAGTCCTCCAGTGTGGCTTCTACTGGCCCACAATTTTCAAGGATGCATACAATCACTGTAAGGCATGTACCCTTTGCCAGACCTTGGGCAACATGAGCCATCGAGACATGATGCCTTTATAGCCGATTCTGGTATGCGAAATCTTCGACATTTGGGGGATTGATTTTATGGGACCCTTCCCTATCTCAGATGGCTTTGAATACATTTTACTTTCTATTGACTATGTGTCCAAGTGAATCGAAGCCATTCTGACCCGAACCAATGATCACAAAGTTGTTATCAAGTTCATTCACCAAAGCATCTTCTCATGGTTCAGGATTCCATGTGCAATAATTTTCGATGGAGGGACCTATTTCACAAATGCTCAGTTCAGGTCACTAATGACCAAATACGGGGTGTCGCGCCGAATCTCTACTCCTTACCACCCCCAAACTAATGGTCTAGCTGAGCTATCAAATCGGGAGATCAAGAAAATCCTCCAGGTTATTGTTCGACCTAACAGGAAGGATTGGTCATCCTAGCTTCCGAAAGCTTTGTGGGCTTATAGGATTTCCCATAAGATCTAATTAGGTATGTCTCCTGTCAGACTGGTGTTCGGGAAGGCGTGTCACCTCCCCGTCGAATTGGAGCATAAAGCCTATTGGGAAGTACGGAATTGGAACCTACATCTTTCTAAGGCTAGAACCCATAGAAAGCTTCAAATGAGCGAGATTAATGAATTACGCCAAGATGCGTATGAGAACTCGCAAATTTACAAAGAGCGGGTTAACGCCTTTCACGACAAACACATATCTAGAAAGATCTTTCATCCTGGTCAAAATTCCTACTCTTTGATGCCAGACTCAAATTATTCCCAGGAAAACTACGATCTAAATGGATCGAACCCTACCTAGTCCGACAAACTTTTGGAAATGGAGCTGTGAGATTAGTCTACTTAGCCATGATTCTGAACCCTTCATCATGAACTGTCAGAGACTTAAACCGTTCATTGACATGACCAATATAGATTTGGCTGAGATATCCTTTATCCTCCATTCTCCCTGAGCGCATTGTGTCCAGCTGATGGCGTAAAACTCAGCGCTTAACGGGAGGCAACTCGTCATTCTTTGAAAAACCCAAAACCTTTCTTGACATTTTTATGCTGAATTCATATTGCACTTTAGGGTTCATCCATTAGAACAACCGACTTCACCTCAGGTACCCGTACCCGAGTCTAGAAATCGTTCGCAACAGTCACCTTGACCGGTTAGCCCACCTAATACCTATCCTAATGAACTAAGCTGAATTCGAACCCACCTAATTTACAATGGGGACATTGCAAATCGTAGGCATGGGGGGGTATGAAAGTGCAAAATGTTATGAAAACTCATATCAAGAAAAGGTTTCAACAAAAAAATCACATATCACAAAAAACACAAAAAATGAAAAAAATCTTGAAAAAGAATAAAAAATTGAGGAGGGGGGAGAGAAAATTTTTGAGGCTATACAAAACATGAGGAGGAAAAAGAGCAAAATGATAAAAAAGGAGCACAAATTGAAAAAGAAAAAGAGAGTAGTCATTAGTAAGAAATTAAGGGATTAACTAAAGTTCTAGACCACATCAAGAAAAAGAGAAAAATGAGAAAAAGTGCTAAGGAGACACAAAAAGAGATTAGTAGGAATGCTGACCTTAGGCCATTTGGGCTAGACTCTTAGGCTTAAAAAATTCAAGTACCCGCTAAGATCTGGATAATCCTCAAGAGGTTGGGGAAAATGTGAAGCCTAAGTATTAGGTCTAAGGCTTAGGGTGTATTCGGCCTCTTTAACTGACCTTTGATTTGCGTGACTCGATAACCTAAGCACCCCAATCCACACACAGTCTGGATCAGTGCGCATAACTACCAAAATCATGCAAAAGCGTTTAAGTATTCTGAAAAAAAGTGCCTAGATTAGGAGTGGCCAATCAACACAAGTTGATTTGGATGAGATCCCGATGTGGAGAGGTGGAAAATTCCCCTCAAAGATGCATAAAAACATATTGTCTCCTCGGTGTTTGTCTCTTAGGATATTTACATATCCTACCGGGGGCATGTAAGCACTCTTGTGGTTCAGATACCATGGGTGGCGTTATCACGAAATGTCGATTGCCAGGGTCTGGGTTTGGCCATGGAACGCCATGGGTGAGATTATCTCAAAATCTCGAAAGCCAGGGTTTTGGGGGTTGCCATGGGCGATGCTATCACGAAGCATCGATTGCTAGGGACCTTTGAGGATTGATGATGGGGACGAGGAATCGAATATAGACCATGTTGAGGAGCCAATCCGAAGCTAGAGATAAAAAGAAAAGAGAGAGAAAACTCTCCAAACAAATAAATCCTCTGTCTCTCTCTTACAAAAACACACTGCAAACTGAATTAAGGCTAAAATATGTCTTAAGCACAGGTGCTTTAACCACGGAGTCCAACGAACCTTAGGATAGTTCCTATGGGCCTTAAAAAGCTTTGTGGAGGAATGAGGCTAAAGCTGGTCTGGTCCAGATCTTGGTTGGTACTTGAGTAACTCTAGGCCTATTGTCGGCATTCTGACTTAATCACAAAAGGAAAAGAAAAAGCACTTATCATAACTGGTGAAAGAAACACATGGTCTAGAGCAGAAGTTAAAACCTTAAAATTTTGCTAAGGGACTAGCAAAAGCTAGGCATGGGGGTATGATGGGAACACCATCATGAGCCCTAACTAGCTTATTTTGACTTATAAAAGGGAACAAAAGCTCCTACATAAACTAAAGAAAGGCTTAATTCAAGGAATAATTATTCTGAGAAGAAAACATGAAATAAAGGGTAAAACTACAATTTTACCATTGCAGTACATCAAAAGGATTTCTCAGAGGATAAACATAGGTCAATTGATCTTAACAAGATGAAAAGTGGGATGGTTCAATCAGAAAAGAGTTATTGTGAGATTTAAGGATTAAATGACATTCTGTAACCCTAAAGCAAACCCACTTAATTTTACAAGGTTTTGGTTAGGATAAAAATCAACTAAATCTTCTAAAATTCATATAAAAATATCCCCTAGGGTTTAGAACCTTCAATTTGGCCTTTGGAACCTTTTTTGACCTAAATTGGGGTCCTAGCCAGATATTTGACCTAAATTGGGTTTTTGTGTAAAATGTCCAGTCAAACGTGGCTAAACCTAAAATCCAACTTCACCATTGGATTCCTTAGGTCAAAATTAGGTTTTTACCAAAATTTGGACCTAAGGGAATGTCACCTTGACCTACCTTGCAAACTAGTCCACTTAATTACATTTTGATCACTAGCTTTTGAAAACCCTTGCGCAGACCCCCCTATCTTCCTCGCCACTCTTTGCATTTAGGTCCCTCTGCCATTACAGCGGAGGAGTCCTACTTTGACGAGGATCTGAGGAGGATTTCTCCCTGATTCCTCAGAGATCTTCTCCCAGATTTGGAAGGGAGATTCTCTGAGGAATTCCCTATCATCTGAACACAATCCCAAGATCCGATTTGCACCCAATCTCTCGTGCGAATGCTCAAGAGATATGGGTATCTCATAAATTTCCTACTCTGACGAGGTTGCCATTATTGGAAGCTTTCCTTCCAAGCACATGGCCCTCCGCCGGTGCCTATAAAAGATGCCCCAGATCCTCCCGACCATCTCAAGCTTGTTTTGGCCGCTGATTCCCCCAAATTTCTTCCTCCCTCATCTCCGGCCAACTGCCTGCAAGCTCGGCGATCTCTCCTCCCTCTTCTCATCGCTCTACCACCATACTACTGGCAGAGTCTTCTTCGCCTTGCTCCTCTGCATCACGCCATACTTGCGTGCGCTTCTCCGACCCCTTCGTCATCGTCGTCATCCTCACCTCAGGGCCTTCTTATCCGACGACGGCACACACGTGCCGCTCGTCCTCCACCTTTCCCCTTTCGTCCAACTACACTCAGTAAGTTCCCCTCTCTCTACCTTTCATTTCCCCCCACTTAATTTCATAAAACCCCCCTCAACAGCCACCAACCACCTCCATCTCCCTCATCTTCGGCAGACCACCGGCGAGGCGAATCCATCGCTCCACCCCTCCACACACCTCGCCACCTACCTCAGAACCTCTGCCATCACCCACTAATCATTATCCACCCCTTCACTGACTGCCACACACACCTCAACTGCCCACCGAACACACGCACTTCCACAGTCACAGTCCGATCTAGGCACGCATGCCTAGGCTGCCTCAAGGCCAGCCACACACTGCTTCACCTTCGTTGTGACACAGCGAAGCTACCCACACTTTTTGACAGGGCCGCAAGGCTGTATTTGTGCCTTTTAGGTCTGAGCCTTCGCCGCCATTAGCGACGGCTTGAAGAAGCTCGCAAGCTTCAACATAGGTGCTGCGCTTTTGGTGAACAAGCCCAGGTGACGTGGGCTAGTCTCGCGAACACATCCAGCAAGAGAGTAGCCTTGATGAAGTGCCTAGCTGCAGCAATTGAGCGAAGTCCTCCTGCGGGTGTGCAAGCTAAGAGAGTGGGACTTTTAGTCCCACCTCGAAAACTCAGGAGCACGGTGAGTGGTTTTTATTGATCTTGTGCTTCCATCTGGCCCCCTAAAGACACGAGGTGAGGTCCCCTCGCCCACGCACACCTGCCTCATCCGTGACCCACGCCTCCGCGGACCTGGTTGACCTACCCGTTTAACCCTGCACTCCTCACACACCACCCACGCCGATGCACCTGGACCCGGGTGTGCGTAACCCGACCTGTATACCCGATTGGCTGGCTCTAAGAGAGCGAAGAGAGAAATAGAGAGAGAGCATATGCAGGGGAGGGTAGGGGTAGGTTTTGCTCTTTGCTGTGCAGGGAAAGAAGGAGAAGGAAGAGGCAGCTGCTGAAGAAGGATTTGTGAAGGCTCAGAAGAAGGAGTTGCAGAAGAAGTTGAAGGTAGGAGAGGCTAAGGAAGGAAGAAGGACTTGAAGGCAGAAGACAAGGAAGGAGGAAGAAGCACTGTAGCAGCTGAGGAAAAGGCTGAGGAAGGAAGAGAAGGTGCGGCTGAAGAAGTCACTGCTGAAGAAGATGAGTTGTAGGAAAGAAATCAAAGAAGAGAACAGAATCCAAGAAGAGAAAAAAGAAAAGAAGAGAAGGTGCGGCTAAGCAGAGAAGAAAGAAGAAAGAAACCAAAAGGCAAAGGCAGAAGCTGAGAAATCAAAGGCAGAGAAAGAGTAAGGAACCAAGAGAAGAAAAAGATGGAAGAAAAAGATAGAAGAAGAAGAGTAGCCGCAGAAAAAGAAAGAAGAAATCAGAGAAGGAAGAAAAGAGAAGAAAGAAGAAGCCATCAGAGAGAGAAGAAAGAACAAACAATTTCTTTTTACATTTCTATTCTCTCTTTAGCTTTCATATACATTGAATCTCATTCATATTATTGTTGATCATATTTTGATTAATTTAAGATTGTGATTTTAGTTTTTAAATACCAGTTTGCTTCCTGTGTTCGACCTTGGATACTTAGGTTTTCGAGTAATAAAATTCTCATTTGTTTTCAAGGCGATTTCATTTATATTACAACGCAACATCTTTTAAAAATCGATTTCATCTCATAAACACTCTGCTTGTGCATTAGATGAATTATAATAGTCTCGGAGTAGAGGCCTAGGATGAGGGATCGGTAAATCAGGAAGGTCAAAACCCACCTCAGGTTGAGGTGGAGGATGGGCTTGAAGATTTTGCAAGTTATTTAGAGCAGCTGTCAAAAGATTAATTTGGCGATTCTACTCGAGCATTCTAAGGTTCTGGTTCAGGAGCACCTCATGAATATTAAAAGGCGGCATCTCCCCCTGACTAGAAGAAGAAGGGATCTTGGGATTTTGATTCTGCAATTGATCCATAGAAATAGATGAATCAGACGGGAATTTAATTGGTTTCTTAGTTGCAACCGGCTTAGGAGTACCTGTTAACGGAGTTACAAGAGGCTGTTTCAAGGATCGCCTCCCGTGCATAAAACAAAAAGAATGTGCAAAGGCACACTCACACCACAAAAAATCAGTGGCAACAAAACCCGCAAAACAACACAAAAAAGCAGGTTTTTCTCTTCTTTCAAAGGAAAGAAGAGAGTTCTAGAATACACAAAATACTTTGTATGCAAACAAGTATAATATCAGTATCAAAATATGTATCCTAAACCTGTGTCTATGCAAGTGCGTATCCTTAAAGCTCAAAGGCCTAAGGTCTAAGATCGAGACCGCTCACTACTGGCTCCCTAGGGCTCTAATAGTGAGACAGACTTGTTGTTCTTCGACCAAAGCCCTAAGAGGTGCAAAGAGGAGAGATAGAAAAATTAGACTCTTGTGACTCTAGTGATCACGCTGTGTGCATGATAGCATGCAACAGATGATAGCGATAAAACCCGCATGCATTCTACAAACAGAATTAAGTCACAATTTTTATTATCCTCTTTTTTACTTAATCTTTTCAAAAATAATAGAAAGAAGTAAAGTGACCGCTTTTTAAGTATTTTCAACCAAGAAATGTGGTCTTGTTATTAACTCTAGGACATGGATCTATGTGATTTTTTTCATGTGTTTTCCCGCTGATGCGAGAAAAACAGTAGAAAACTTTTCCCAAGTCAGATCGTAAAGTTACTAGCAGATGAATGCACTCTTAAGAGTGTATGCCTATAACATGCTGCTGCTAGTTAGAAAGTATGTATGTTTAATTTTTTTACTAACTAAATGCAACAATACAAACTAAACTAGAGACTAAGAAAAGAATACTCACAATGGTGTGTATAGTGAAAAACAAAAACAGAAAAAGAAAACCGTCCTTCTTTCCTGAGAATACCCGCAGAGGTAAACCTAAAAAGAAGACAGAAAACAAAAATGAAACTAATTAGTACAAAATAGCTAAAAACAAAAATAATGGTGAATATAATTTATAGTTACCTCCCCGACAACGGCGCCATTAAAATGATCGTTAACTTTCTCAACACAGTTAATTATGCTTAATTATGTGCAAAAGAAAGTAACTTAGGTCAACTTGAATTTATGTCGATTAAGTAGTATAGGGTCAAGTTAACCTAACATTTTAGATTTTATTTCTTTTTAACTGGTTGAGTCCAGGTTGTTCGCTAGGAGGCATAACTTAATTAAAATTTACCACTAATCCTAAGCTACTTATGGGAATTATAATTAAATTTACTTTAAGAATATGAATTTTTGTTAAGGATTTCTAATTAGAAGAGTATGCAGAATTCCATAAGGAAACACATTTACACATATGATTTACTTTTACAAACAAGTAAACATGTTTATTTCTTTTAATTTCTTTTATTTATAAGAGATTAACGCAAGAAAAAGTAATTCTAATGAATATATGCCTTATTACAACATTAAGCTCAAAAAGGAATTAATAGAATGCAAGAAATTAAACCACTAGTTTTTCTTCTTTGTCTTCAGCCTCATCCTTCTTCTCTTTTTCTTTTACCTTTCTCTCTCTCTCTCTTTCTTCTTTTTACTTTTCTCTTATTTCTTCTCCTTAATCTTTCTCGAGCTCTTCTCTTATACATGTCTTCTTCTCTTTCTTTTCTTTCTTCTTATTCTGCCTATTATTTTTCCTTTGGTCTTTTGTCTGTTCAATCTCAGTGAACTCTTCTCTTCTTCTTCTTCTTCTTCTCTTCCTTTGTAGCTCTTTTGAACCGAACCGATTTGAATCCTTTGAACCAAAAATTTGATTTTAAGGTTGGCGGCTTGGACTGGTCGGGGATATACAGCACCACTGTCAGGGTGGGACCAGACCCTACTAGATTCAAGCCTGATTTTTATTTGGTTTGGTTTATTTTCAATTCAGCATAGTCTTGAGCTCATCCGGCCCACGGCCTCCTAGGCCCACATGCACACGCCCTCACGAGCCCACACTCACACGCCCACAGGCACACACACCCCCAGGCACGTGCACCGCACCCACACACACACCCGTATGCTCATTCATGCACCCTACGCTGACGACTGAAGGGCCTTAATCACCTTTTACTTTTATACTAAGGTGGCCAGTTCAGTTCCACCGATGTGGGACTATATATTCCCCTCCCAGACCAAACTTCACTTGATGATTCCAACCAGCATAGAGCTCCAATCCGAGCAAATGAAGGCTTTCTTGAAAGCTCTAAGGTTGCTATACATGATTGTAGTATCAATTTGATACTCAGGGAAGGTTTAGCTCTTCGATTTGAAGGGCGAAAGGGTCTGGGTTGCCACGGCCATGTTGCCTGTAGAAGGGTGTCTTCAGTTCTAAGGTCTTGCAGAGTGTCTTTCTGACCATAGACAAGATGCTGAAGAGATTGAGGAGGTGTTTCCGCAGCTGTAGGTGAAGGAAGGAAACTCTGATAAGCTTCACGAAGGTGAAGAAGCTAAAAGGCTTCGCTAAAGAGCTTCAGAACTTTAATTCAAGTTCTGTTTGGTCCAACAGATGGCTAGAGACCTATTTAATCAAATAAACAACCTCTAAAGGTTGTTAAGAATCTATCTGGGCAGATTATACATTTGAATTTCACCAAAAACTTAGTGTCATCAGTTTGGGTTCAAAAATAACCCAAACTGAACAGAAATCAAATTCCTCCATAAAATTGATCAAAGCTCATGCAAATTGATTTCAAATCATTTAAAAACATTTCAGGAATAGATTGAACTCCTCAATTCCTTTGATTGAATCCCAAATCCATGAATCAGACTTAAGGTTGACCATAAGCTTTAGAATTTTGACTTTTTAAATATAATCATTTCAGATGAAATTAATGCCTTAATTAACTTCTCTTTAACCTCAGGAAAAGATTCAGACCCTCAGAAGGATGTTTCAGTTAGGATTCCTAGGGTTCCAGGTGTAATTTCCCTACTTGGAGGGGGTGAGATCAGCGTGACGTAAAAAATGTGGAATTGAAAAAAATACCAATCTCACAAAATAGACAAACACACAATGTACACAATAATTTTTAGGTGGAAGCCCAAACCGGGTGAAAACCACCACTTAACCCTCTCGAGTTAGGATTTTCTGATCAACCAAGTTGATCAAATCCACTAAACGAATCACTTTAAACGAGGGTGATTCAACCTCAATTACAACCACGCTACAAGTGCGAGGGTAGCGTTACTCAACCCCTTCTCTTCACGAGAAGGATTTTGTCCCACGAAGGAGACGGGAATTTGCAAAGAGAATGCCCAACCAAATAACAAAGATAAAATAACAAATAATCCTATAGAGCCAACAAAGTAATTTTAAACCTAAGCTTCTATAGGAATTAAGAAACTCCCCTTTGCAAGGAGTGCGTTGGATCGATGAAGCGGTGCGTGAGCCACGCGACGGCGCAACGTCTCTCTCGTGAACTACGGCAGGAGAGCGGGTGCGCGAAGGCTTGATGCTCTCTAGATGAAGAACTAGAGCTTGGAGAGCAAGAGAGACACAAAATGGTTTGAAAGTGTATTGCAAGGTGTGTGTCTTGTGTATCTTGGTGTGTAAAGGCTCCCCTCTATTTATAGAGACCTTAGGAAGGCTTTGGAAGGCTTGGAAAAACTTCCATAGCCGTTGGATGCAAAGCCCAAGTGAATCAGCCCGAAATCAGGAATAATCATTGCACTGACAGGGTTATCAGACGTCTAGAAGACCACTTTAAGATGTCTGAAAACAAGGTCAGACATCTGATTCTAGGCGGGTTTCTTCCTGACTTGAATCAGATCTAAACAGGGTTCTTGTGCAAATCCATCAGACGACATACAGGACGTCTGGCACTATGTCTGGACATCTGGAAACCTACTTTTTCGTGGGAATGGATTTGCAACGGCTAGAAAATATCTGAGAGATTTTCGGGTTAGTCGAGGCAAAACGGTCAATTATCAGATGTCTGGAAAGGCTTAAGGATATCTGATAAGGCTCTAACGGTCATATCCTGCAGTGTTTGATAAGCTAGCCAACGATCCACTAATTGGACGTCTGGCAAGTCCATCAGACGTCTTCTAAGACATCTGGACTATGGTCTGGACGTCTGATTTCATCAGACAGAATACTAAGTCTAGCCTAATAGTTATCAGACGTCTGAATCAACAGTCACACGTCTTAAAACACATTATCAGACGTTTGATTTGGGAATTAGACGTCTGGAAATTCTGTTTGAACCCTATATTGGTTTTCTAAGTTTTCTACAGAAACCCTAAGTATCCTAGGGTTGTGCGGGTGTTCCTAGGACTGCTCTTAGGGTACTTTGAGGCTCTTTAACATAATGTTCTAAGGAAATAAAGAGTAAGAAAATAAAGACAAAAGTACATGAAAGGAATAAATAGAATTCTATCCTATTCTTCTTGTCCTTCCATCTTCAATCTATCGCTCCTCGCGAATCTCCTCTGTTCTCCATCAAGCTCCTCCAATCCGTCCTGGATGCGAGCTCGAATTCCGTCTAATCACGTCTACATTTGCAATTGACCTGAAATCTAAGACTCCAAGTGCAAATGTTAAGTAACACGTGTTTTGTTATCATCAAAACAAATGATTGTGGTGCTCTAGCACCAACACCAGGCCTGTCGCCTGAGATTCTAGATAAATTTGTTCGATAGAACAAACCAAAGTCAATCGCAGAGATTGACACATTGGAATGGTCTCAAGGCATGTTACTACTGCTTCTAGACCTTTTAAAGGAATCTTAACCTTAACTAAGAATCATCTCCAACTCTGCCAGAGTTGGAGAAGATAAAGGTCTAACAAGAGCTCCAAGTCTTAAAACCTCAAATAAACTTCTTCAGAATGATCAATGACCTTCAAATCATTGATCTGGAGCTTCACGTGAAGTTCTATGGGCTGAAGAGCTCATTTGACTCATCGGAGCTCACCGGAGCTCCGGTGAGTTCAGAAAAAAGCTAAAATGTACAAATGACATGAAAATGTGCCATTGATGATCTAAAAGACATCCTGAGGTCACAAGGAACCTCAGGAACACATTAATTCCTTCAATTATCCATTAAATCGAAAGTTATACTTTGAATTCCCAGTGAACAGATTTAATCTCCTGAGCTCGATGTCAATGGCGGCTCAGGACCTGTTTTCCCACTCAATTGAGTGGAGATAACAAGTCAAAAGAAAGTTGCGATGGATTATAAGTGGATAATTGGTGACATGAACTCCTCCTGAGCCACCATTGACATCGAGCTCAGGAGATTAAATTAAATTAGGCGTTTAAGTTATAGATGATTATTACTTAAATTAAAGTGAGGATAGGGGCCCTTAAGTAATGGTTAAGTGATGGAGAGCCCAGTGGAGGAGGAGTAAGCTCAACTTCTTCCGCCATGGACAGTGGAAGTAGTGGTGAAGGTGGCGGTGATTTAGGTGAATAGGTGATCAATTTAGTGAATTAAAGTGATAGAAATGTTCATGAAAGATTAAGGAAGGTGATTGATATTTTAAAAAGACAAAAGATTTGCTCTAGAAAAGCTCAACGAGCTCACCGGAGCTGAAGAGGATGAATGGAATTATGTCATTACACTTATCTAATCTGCCTAACTACTCTAACTAATCTACTTACCTAACCTACTATTACCTGGACGAAGGGGGTAGAAGATCTCCGTTGATGGTCCTTAACAGAGGAGGAAATTAGAGGGTCAGGGAAGAAGTTCGGTGGGCATATGTGGAGTGAAGCGGAGGAACTCCAGTGTCAGCGCTGCGTCAGGAGACTTGGCTGACATCGGCGGAGATCCAGAGTGATCAAAGATGGATGGAGGAAGATGGAGGAAGTGGAGGAAGGTCGTCGGAGTTTGGAAAGAATAGCCTATCGGTTAGCTTAGTGAAGAAGAGGGAAGGGAGCTAACTTGGTGAAATTGAGGGTGTGGAGGGGTATTTATAGGTTGCGGCGGCTGAGAAGGAGGGTGTATCTGGATGGAGAAGAGGCTAGGAGTGGAGTAACCACCGACATCTTCTCCGACGCCGGTGAGGTTATCTTTAACCCTAAAATAGGATTGCAGCTTCATCCAGACCGGTGGATGAAAAGGAGATGGTGAGCACAAGCTCCAAGAGCTTGGAGAGGAAGGAATGACGTCGGATACGCGGTGATCGGTAGGTGAAAGCACTTCCTATCGTCAGCCATCGAGGAGGTTGAAGAAGGAAAGAAGAAGAAGTTTTCAGGGACTTATTTGTAACAAAGGTTGAGAACCTAAGTGAAGAATAAGGACTCGATTGAAATAAAACATAAGGACTAAAATGTAAACTAAGGTTTTCAAGGTTTATTTTAATTTAAATCCTTTTCAACTTTTTATATATGATTATAAATAAGACAATTATTATATTTAGACCTTGAATTTACATTTTTGACCTTTTAAGCTTAATTTATTTAATTAAGTAATGTTATTACATACTTAGGTATAAATAATACTTAAGTTAGTTAATACATTAATTAGATAAATTACTGATAATATTTCGAGTCCAATTATTAATTGGATAATAATATAGCATTTTTAACTTACTTTAAGGTCCTTTACTATTTATCCCTTATTTAATAATTAACCCATATATTTATATATTCCTAGCTAATTAACTAGGAAGACTAGTTAATTAGGGGTAATTAGAGACCATGATGAGCTTCTCATCAAGTAGCATCAAACGACCGTGGCTTGGGGGTACACTAGGAACCAGAGGCGTAAGTCGAAGGAAGAACCTTCTCCTCAGTCCCTCCTTCTAACTAGTTGGATTGAGCAGATACAAGTAGAGTAAATCGCTTATAATCTTAAGGCGGGTTATGAGAGTCTTTAGATCCTTAGGCTACCCCACTTAAGGACAGGCTTGTTTTGTTATGCTACAGGGTTCCTATCCCCAGTCCTTCTGACCTTTTCCTAGTTTATGCTGGGAAGAAGGTTATTGATCCCTGATTGGAAGGACCATTAGAGTATTCTAGGAGGCATAGATTGGATTTTGGCCAAATTGATCCCATGGCCGATCAACAGCCTCCTCTGCCTCAGGATCCATAGGAGGTATTTCGAAGGCAGCTGGAACGAATGCAAGAATGGTTCTAGAGAATGCAGGGCGCTTAGCCCTTGAAGGATTTTTATGATCCTTCGAATTACGGGGAATGTCCTGGTGTCTAGATTCCTGCCAGAGACGTAAAAATCAAGCCCCAAGTGTTAAGCCTGATCAAACATTTCCATGGGCTTGGCTCTGAAGACCCGTTTTAGCATTTGGAGGACTTGACCACTTTGGTCTAGACCACCAAGGCTCGAAACGTGAATGAGGAGCAAATGATCATGAGGCTCTTCCCCCACTCTCTTAGGGATAAAGCCGCTCATTGGTACAGGACTATAGGAAGACCAATTGCAACTTGGAATGAGTTGAAATCGACCTTTCTGAAGAAATTCTTCCTAGTCGGATGTACCAATGCTTTGAGACGGGCAATTACTACCTTTACCCAGTGGCCAGGGGAGCAGTTTCATGTTGCCTGGGAGCGATTCCAGGACCTATTGCGGAGGTGCCCACGCCACAAGGTGCCGAAATGGCAACTCGTGCAAATTTTCTACCGCGGGTTGACTAAGCAACTCAAAAATCACGTGGACGCTTCTTGCAGAGGCAATTTCCTCAACAAACACGCAGATAGCACGCACGATTTGTTTGAGGAGATGAGCAAGAATTCGATCAATCATGCCACCATGGATACTTTTAACCAGTCCCAGCAGCCCAGATTGTATGTTAATGAAGTCCACAACTCTCATTCATTCGATATGGAATTGATTTATAATAAACTTGATAAGGTGGACTTGGTTGCTAAGAGAATGGAGGAGTGGATGGCTGGAAACTCAATGAACAACTCTCAATCCACTCAATCCCAGAATTCGGGATTCTATTAATCATGAGCTCCTTCTGGACGGGAGTTCGTGAATCAACTTGATGCGGCTCAACCTACTAGTCAGCATTATTCGGAACCACGGGTTCCAAACTGGGGCCTTTGATCCCAGTTTCTCTGATCCTTCCCTTTCTTTTTCTCCATCTTCACCCTATGAGGATGTTTGTGCTGTATAGGAGAATGTTAGATCCAACCCCTACTCCAATGCTTATAATCCGGGTTGGAGAAACCACCCTAACTTCTCTTGGAAAAACCCAGGGCAGCAAACCCAATTCCGACCCAGCAACTATGCTCCGCAACGACCAATGGGTCAGGGTCATGTTTATACTCAGTTGCCCCTGAATCAGGTCAATCAGCCAGCTTGGAATGCCCATCAACCTGTAGGGCAGGCTGATTGAACTGATAGATGGTAGATATGCAAGGATCTATGCTCCAGCTCTTGCAACAAATGAAAACTTCGCTGGACAACTTGCAAACCAGGCTCATAGCTAATTCGCATCAACCTGGATCTCTACCATCTCAACTTGTACCCAACCCACGAAATATTATGAATTCGGGCAGTCAAGCCCATGGGTATAGAAATTAGAGGGACCCACATGCACATGCTCAGGTGGTTGAGTTGGGTCCTTCCTCTTCTTCTTCTTCTTTTGTAAATCAATGATTCTTGGCTAATGAAGCACCTCCAATCTTTCCTAACCCTCCCCAAGACTTGAACTCGTATGCATCCTCAAATTCTGTTACCTTGAGGAGTGGTAAACAAACTCAGGATCCACAACCACACTGTTCTGAATTACCGAATCCTGAAGAACCTGAGGAGAGAAAGGAGAATTCTGGAGAAGAAATCAAGGCTCAGGAACCTGATTCTGAAGATCCGACTCATGTTCCTTTTCCTGAGGCCTTGATTAGATCAAGGAAGAAGAAGTTTGTTGATAGTAATGAGGAGCTTCTGAATATTTTCAAGAATGTCGAGATCAATATCCCGCTCCTCGATGCTATTAAACATATACCGACTTATGCAAGATTTTTAAAGGAATTATGTACGAAGAAGCATAAGTCGAGAGAATCTATTTCAAGGAAGGTGGTACTCTCCGAGCAGGCTAATTCTGTTATCCTGCACCACCTCCCTTAGAAAAAGAGAGATCCAGGTGCTCCTTTGATTTCTTGTGTCATCGGAGATTACACTTTTGATAGAGCACTACTGGATTTGGGTGAATCCATCAACCTAATTTCGACTTCTCTTTACGAGAAGTTTGGATTAGGTGAACTTCGGCTAACTTCAGTAACGCTACAGTTAGTGGACCATTCGGTCACAAATCCGCGAGGCATTATTAAAGATGTTATTGTTAAGGTTAAGGATTTCTATTTTCCTGTAGATTTCCTTGTCCTTGACATGGATGTACCTAAAAATTTGAGGAACACGCCCATCATTCTGGGGCATCCATTCCTGGCTACCACTAAGGCAAACATTAACTGTGAAAGCGGTAGCATGGAAATCGCCTTTGGGGATCAAAGAATGAAATTGGATATTTTTAAGGCGATTAATAAATTCGAGGATTGTGGATTTATTAAGGAACTTGAGGACGATAGTATGAATATTGAGACTTGTATGATGGTTTCTGCATTTGAAAGTTCCTCCTCTGATGACGAATTGGACCCACAACCCTCTATGACAGACCTGCCATCTTCTGAAGAGGTTATTGATTTTGTTCACTCTCAACCTCTTCCTCTTGTTGAGTCTTCATCAGCATCTTCCTTACCTTCAATCATCAACCCTCCCCAGTTTGAATAGAAATCATTTCCTGAGAATCTGAAATATCAGATTTTAGGACCACATAAGACGCTCCTTGTGATTATTAGTGCTAAATTAACAAAGGAGCAGGAGATTAAATTGATTAAGGTCCTGAAGGAACACAAGGAGGCAATTGGTTGGACCATTCATGACCTTAGGGGGATCAAGCCATCTTATTGCAATCACAGAATATTTTGGAAGATGGATCCCGCCCTTCTCGCCAGATGCAGAGGAGATTAAATCCAAATATGCGAGAAGTGGTGAAGAAGGAGATTATTAAGTGGCTCGATGCAAGAATCATTTATCCGATCTCTGATAATCCTTGGGTAAGTCCCGTGCAGATTGTTCCCAAGAAAGCCGGGATTACTGTTGTGACTAATGAGAAAGGAGAATCTGTCACAACTTGTCCAACTTCCTCTTATAGGATTTGTATCGATTACAGGAAGGTGAACACGGCTACGAAAAAGGATCATTTTCCTCTACCTTTCATTGATCAAATCTTGGAAAGATTAGCCGGATAGAAGTACTTCTATTTTCTTGATGGTTACTCGGGATACAACCAAGTTCCTATCCATCCCGAGGATCAGGAAAAAACTACTTTCACCTGTCCCTATGGAACCTTTGCTTTCCGTAGGATGCCATTCAGCTTATGTAATGCACCTGCAAATTTTCAAAGGTGTATGCTGGCCATATTCTCTGACATGGTGGGAGAGTTTATTGAAGTCTTCATGGACGATTTCTCTATTTTTGGAGAATCGTTTGACTCTTGTCTAGCTAATCTTGAAATGATTCTTAAACGATGCATCAAAATAAGAATGGTCCTTAGCTGGGAAAAGAGTCATTTCATGAAACAAGAAGACATCGTCTTGGGTCATGTAATATTTGAATGGGGAATCAAAGTGGATAAAGCTAAGGTTGATGCTATCACCAAACTTACTCCTCCCACATTTGTTAAACAAATTCGATCATTTCTTGGTCATGTGGGATTCTACAGGAGATTCATCACGAACTTTTCTAAGGTTGCTCATCCTCTGAGCAATCTTCTTGCCAAAGAAACACCATTTGATTTCGGCGAATCACGCCGTAAGGCATTTGATTTTCTTAAAATGACAGTCACTTGTGCTCCAGTGTTGCAACCACCAGTTTGGACAGCCCCTTTTGAGATCATGACTGATGCTTCTGGTTACGTGGTCGGGGCTATTTTGGGCCAGAAAGTTGATAGGAAGCCCTCTGTCATCTACTATGCTAGTAAAACTTTGGACGAGGCCCAGAGGAATTACACTATTATTGAAAAGGAATTACTAGCTGTAGTATTTGTTTTGGAGAAATTCAGGGCTTATCTCTTAGGGACTCACGTCATTATATACACTGACCACTCGGCCTTGAGACATCTACTATGCCAAACCCTGGCTTATTCGTTGGATTCTTCTGTTTCAAGAATTTGACTTGGAAATCAAAGATAAATCCGGGGTACAGAATGTGGCGATGGATCATCCGTCGAGACTTCTGAGTGATTCTTCTCGTCTGGACATTCCAATTGCTGATACTTTTCCGAATGAAACCATCCTTATAGTTTCAGGAGTCCAAATCCCATGGTTTGTTGACATTGTTAATTATTTGGCCGTTGGTCAAATCCCCTAGGATTGGACTAAGCAACAATGGGATAGACTCAAATCTGAGGCCAAATATTACTTCTGGGAGGACCCTAAACTGTACCGCATTAGGTCAGATCAAATTATTCGTCGATGCGTTCCGGAGAACGAATTCAATAGTATACTCGAGTTCTGCCATGCATCTGCATGTGGTGGACAGTTCTCCAGGAAAAAGATGGTTGCAAAAATTTTACAATCTGGTTTCTATTGGTCGTCTTTATTCAAGGATGCCCAGGAATTCTCATGGTCGTGTTCCTGATGCCAGGCACTTGGGAGCATAACTAAGAGAGATATGATGTCCCTAAACTTGATTCTTCCTGTCGAAATCTTCAACGTTTGAGGAATAGACTTCTTGGGACCCTTCCTCCCTTCATTTGGACATCAGTACATTCTCATCGCTGTTGATTACGTGTCCAAATGGATTGAGGCGATTCCCACCTGAACCAATGACCACATGGTGGTCATCGATTTTGTTAAGAACATCTTCAGCAGGTTTGGGATTTTGAGGGCCATCATCAGCGATGGTGGCACTCATTTCACTAATGCCCAGTTCCGTAATTTGCTAGCAAAATACAGGGTTAATCACCGAATGTCCACACCTTACCATCCCCAGACGAATGGATAGGCCGAGATCTCCAATTAGGAGATCAAGAGTATTCTGAAAAAAATGGTTAGGTCTCATCGCAAAGACTGGACTCAAAAGCTTGAGGACACTATTTGGGCCTACCGTACGGCGTATAAAATGCCCATCGAAATGTCTCCATTTCGTCTGGTGTATGGAAAGGTGTGCCATTTACCCATAGAAATTGAACATAGGGCATTCTGTGCAATCAAGCAGTGCAATCTAGATCTGAGTTTAGCCAGGAAGACCAGGAAACTCTAACTATCTGAGTTGAAGGAGCTTAGAAATGATGCGTATGAGAATGCCAAGATCTATAAGGCTCAGACCAAAGCTCTACATGACCAATTGATTTCCCACAAGAGCTTTGAGCCGAACCAGAAGGTCTGGCTATTTGATTCTCAACTTAAGCTCTTTCTCAAAAAACTTAGGTTGAAATGGAACGGCCCATTCATTATCAACTGGATATTTCCAAACAGAGTTGTTCGGATCTCTGACCCGAAGACGGGTAATTCATTCAAAGTCAACGGTCAACGTTTAAAGCTTGTTATTGAGGGTACTATTCCAGAACCCATCTCAGACTCTGTTGCTCTATCCATGTTGTGACCTCTTTAGCTGGGCCTTGCCTAGCTGATGGCATTAAACTCAGTAGTTGTATAGTCTGACTCAGCTCTGACCCAAGCTTCATATTCAGGTGATATCTTCCACACCCTACCCTTCCTTTCGTGTCTTTTATTCTCAATGTGGACATTGCATTAGCTAGGCATGGGGGGGTGGATTCATTTCTGAATCATTTTGTCAGCTTTGTGAAATTCTTGTAAATTCTATTTCTCTTCTTATATATACAAAAAAAATTGAATTAGGAAGGAATACTTGGACATTAGGACTTTTCAATCCTACAAAATATTACAATAGGATTTGAACACTAAGACCCTTCAGGTCTTTGGGCTTAATCAGCCCGGGTATCCACTAAAATGTGGATTTGTTTTTCGAGTCCTCGCCATCTTGAATTCTATTTTAATTTGATTAAATAAGTTTGGGTGATAAGTACACGACTTATCAATCCACCTTCTAATTTGAGGGAACTTTAAGTCTAAGCATCTACACACTATCTTGTCACTGACTCATTGTTCGACAGTTTTAATGGAAATTGGGTAGCTAATTAACTTTCTAGGGTGATATGGCTGGCAAGTTATCGTGGGTAATAGCCCATAGGTAGGTTATCCAGAGCCCAGTCATTGGACCACTCTCTTCTTAATGCCTTTAGGTAAATCTTAGACCAGGGAAGCCACCTACTTAAAAAGAAAAAGAAAGTCAAAAAGGAAAGAAAAAGAAAAAGGAGAAAAGAAAGAAAAAAAAGAGAAGAAAAGAAATAAGCCACACTTCGCCGCACGAGTATGGCTGGTAAGTTGTTGCTGGTAACAGCTCATCGACTGATTTTCCAGAACCCATCTCAAGAAATGCACTAAAAATTCCCAAAACACTTAGGAAGAAGTGGAGAAGTAGAATAAGTCGGGGAGATATACACAGGACCCACCCTTTTGTTGACCCCGTAAAAATAAAAGTAGGGAGAAAGCTACAGGTCGTAAAGATACACCTTTAAGCAGAAATCTCTTTTTAAGGTTACCTAGAGGCATAGAAACCCGAAGTCCGTTCTAATTGTCGATCAACGAGTCTATCACATTCACAATAGGATGCTTAGAACTTAGGGTTCTCATCAAATCTTGGGTGGGTTGAGTGGCCATATAAAGCCACTCTTTAACCCTAAATTCAAAAAATCCAAAAAAATTAGAAAAGAAGAAAAAGAGAAAAAGAGATTTTTCTTTGAATAAGGTGAGGGCTTGAGGCGATCTACATTATGGCAGATACTCGGACACTGTTGTGTCTTTGAAAGTTCAGATCCTGAGTAAAAATTTCTTAATGTTGAAAATGACTTATGCCCAAGTAATCCAACCTAATTCTTTCACAAATAGCATGCAGTTTTTGCCAGGGACTAGCTAAAGATAGGCATGGGGGTGTGATGTGCATACATCTGATTAACCTAAAATGTCTATTAATGCATGTTCTTAGTGTCACATTAGCATCATACATTGCAAATAGTGCATAACATGCATAATCATGCATTTAGATCAAGTTGTATAAATTGTATAGTAATTGTCTCCATTTTATGGTCAGGGACAGGGTGAATTTTTATCAGGGCCTCGGATCAAAGATCCAACCGTACGGATCTAACCAGGGTGATGATTGGAGTTCAACGACTCCAAGATCGCTCTAATCAGACATCCGATAGAGATCGAGGAACCTTAAAGAGAAAGGGCCAAGATGGTGTTAATCCGCACCTTAGATGACAAATCCGACTGCATGGATGGGTTCAGATTGACGACTGCAGCCTAACGACGTGAAAATCAGTCCAATCCGACACCTGTGGCACCATTTACATCACTCAAAAGATGGACGACCTAGATGGCGCCACATGGTGCCATCATAGCCGCCCAACACCGGCCACAGCTCTCCTTCTTCACTCGCTCGAAAAATCTTAGCCGTTGGATGCCCATTCAATGGCTGAGATCGCGCCACGCCATTGCTCATCCAACACCCTCCTCTTTTGGAGGCGCATGCTACATTTGATCTTGACCGTTGGATGAAGATCCAATGCCTGAGATCAGCCGTGCACAAAACACGCCACGCGACACAAAGCTAAGCATAATGCAGCGGTCGAGTGTGCTACGCGAGTGCGTGACATGTGATCGAACCCGCATTCACAGCATGCGGGCATGCGATCAGAGTCGCGCGATGCAGATCTAGCGATAGACAACGAGGGATAGTGCCCACGTGTGATTAGACGCGCGATGCTTACGCGTGATCGCACGCGGGTGCATGGTGGGTTTCAGATTTCCCAAGGAAAATTTTTTGAGCATGATGGTCGGTATGAGATTGATGGAAGATCCTAGATCAAGCAAGGCACGGTTAAAACTGCAGCCTTGGATGCTACAGGAAATCAGTGGTGTGCCCGGATCTTTCTGCTTCGGTGGTAAGTTTGACAGTATAGCACAACTCGCATGAGGCGAGAGAACCACCGGATTCTTAGTCTTCTTTGACTGTCGCCTGGGTGTTGTGTAGTCTTTGAAAAATCGAGCGACAGTAGGTATGTGGTCGATTGCCTCGAGCAGGGGTACCTTGATTTCTACATCCCTGAACAAATTACGTAGGTTGTCAAAGGCCTGCGTATTTTTCTTTTTGCCTTTTGGCTCCCTTAGTAGAGCCTCAGGGAATGGGACTGATTCTGGCACAAGTTTTGGTGCATCATCCTCTCGCGAATGCGGTATGCCTCCCGAATGAGAGGGCGAAGAAGAAGATGGGCCAGGATCAGGTCGAGGCGGATCGACGGTCTGCTTACCGCTCCTCGTAGTGATAGCATTGGACGATGCGGGTCCAGTGGGATCATACGGTGGAGGAGGGTTTGTAATGGGGATATAAGAGTGTGGTGCTGCAGCAGGATTAGCCTGAAATCCTGGTGGAATGCTCGGAGCTTGCAGAACTTGATTAACCTGTCCCTGAGAAGGTCGTACCTGTGGTTGAGAACCACGGGGCACGAAACTTCGCGGGTTTGGAACAGGTTGGGCGGGAAGAGTGCCCTGAGATCGAGTCGCCATGCGTAGTTGACTGATCTCGGCGTTCTGCTTCGCCAATTGGTGCTGAAGAGAGGTCATGTTCTCTTCATGGCGCTTTGACATTTCCGTCATCATTCGCATCAATTTGTCAAGAGGGCTTGATGCGTGTTCAGTTTGTGGTACGCAAGGGCCTGATGGCGGATTTACCATAGGATTAAACTGGACCCTTGGGATGACGGGTGCGGGCGGTCGCATTGGTCCACCCGCGGGGTTTTGGCGCTGCGGGTTGTTGGACCATGCGAAGTTCGGATGATTACGCCACCCTGGGTTATAAGTGGCAGAGAACGGGTTGTTCCCCAGGGCGCAAGCATCTTCTATGCCAGAAGACGCGTCTGCATGTAGATATGCGTCTGAGCACACGGAGGCTTGGTCCTCCGTGTCGAAATACTGGCTCGCAGAAACCAGTTCCACATGACTTACCGAGTCGCTTGGCGCGACACTCGGTAAGGAAGGTCTAACGGGGTTTCTCGGGATAAGCCTGGTATTAGAAGAACTTGGATTGTGACGAAGTGGTGAAGAGGTGGTGTTTGCCATAGATCGGGCGGGGTTGGCCAGAAGCTCGTCCAGCTTCTTGTGCACGACGGAGACTTCATCCAGTTTTTGTGCAATAAGGCTTAGATCAGTGGATGAATGGGAGGGTCCCGTGTCAACTTCGTGGACATTTCGGGGCTGGCTGGTACGATTAAAGGCGACAATGGAAGCATTGTTCATCGAGTTTTCACTCATATTTTCAAACAGCTCGAATGCTCCATTCTCTTCTTTATTCATAAAGTTCCCTCCGCAGGAAGCGTCTGCAATCTGCTTCAAAGTCTCGTTTAGCCCATAGTAGAAAATCTGGGCTATATGCCACTTAGGCAGACCGTGGTGCGGACACTTCCTGAGGAGGTCGTTATACCTCTCCCATGCCTCATGAAATTGTTCGCTGTTTTGTTGCGTAAATGAAGTGATAGCACGGCGAAGCGCATTGGTCCGCCCGATTGGGAAGAACTTCTTGAGAAACGCTGTTCGCATTTCTTCCCAAGAGTGGATGGTTCTCCCAAGGGTGCGTAACCATTGCGACGCTTTATCCCGTAATGAAAACGGGAACATCTTCATGAGGACTATAGATAACCCGACATTTCTTGGTTTAACGGTTTCAGCAAGTCGGGTTAGGTCTTCCAAGTGGAGAAATGGGTCTTCACTTGCAAGACCATGAAAGTCAAAATTGATTAGGCCAATTATGTTTGGTTTTAATTCAAAGTCGTCCCCGCCCATGGGGACCCGAATTTATCCTATGGTCTCTGTAGCAGCGGGATTCTGATAAGAGCTAAGAGACCTAGGCTCCTCCCGTTCGGGAGGGTTCTGCATTTCCTCCAATGTTTCTCGAATGGCTTCGATTTGCTCATTATACATTTCCATTTGGGCTTGGAGGCGGGTTATGGGATCTAAGGCTCCACCACCTGGTGGGTTCTGAGGGCGGTTTCCTCCCTCGGGATTTGGGGGTGGGCGTGCAGCCATGTTTGTGGAGGAGGAGGACGATTCGACTTGTTTTCTAGATTTATCAGTCAATTCAAATAGTTCAGGGTTTTGTGACCTCCTCCCAAACATGCACTACCGCAGGAAGAATTGGGGAGATGAGAAGGGAAAAGGGATGAGAGAAATGACGCCGCAAAGGTACACTTGATTACAAATCAATACAGTCAAGTTCCTAACCTCTACAGTGTGCCCTTAGACCTAAAGATCTAAGTTGCCTACTATCACGAACTACGGAACCGAATGCGAGCACCGCAGAACCACCGGGCCAGATTGAAAGGCCGTTTGCCCCAGTCTTAGACACCCGATAGCACGCGGGAACTCTCACCAGCACGTAGTTGCTACACACAGGTAGTTAGACCTCCAATCCTTAGTAAGGGTCAAGTTACTACCAGTTTTAATTAGAGGCTTAGGGTCAAGTGCTTTTGGAATGTGAAGGGCGTTGTTTACGGGTAATGCCCAAGTGATTGATTTTAAGAGTGTGTAAGAACAAGCATGCAACGGGGAAATCTCCCCGAATTGAAGTTTTTATTGGCGAATGGTTTTTAGAGTTCAGCCTTAAGTAGTATGAATTTTAGGGTTTTGCTGAATTACCAATTCAACCAATCTCCGGGTTTTTGCAAAAATACAGGCTTTCCTTCTAAAACCCAAGAAACCCTTCTTCAATTATCAGTTAGTTAATGCATGCTAAAATGCAATGGGCTACCCTAAATGGAGATTTCTAAGTGTGGATGCACGAATCAGTTTTATATCAATGTGACAGGGAGCCAAAGCACTTCAATTCAAGTGCTCCCAATCACCAGAAATGATTTCCACACACAAGGCTTCAACCAAAAGATAAAGAAAATAAAATTGTTGGGGTTGAAGTATTCAGGATCGAATCACAGGCAAGTTTGAAAAGTCGTGGTGGGGATGGAATCAACTCAATTCCAAGTCTCCCCACCAAAAATGTGATCCTGAATTAAAGATAAGTGAGGCAAAAGAGGGATACAAGCAATCTTTTTCTTTGCCTCAAAGAATACTTCCCACGGCGAAAAATCTAAGAATCAAGATTCTCGGATTTTCGCTATGCGAAGTAAGGCGGGAAATCCCGGGGCAGTGGGAGTGAAGACAACCAATCAATCAAGTGAATTTTAATCCACTTGCCCTCAAGAAATCCCAAGAAGTTTTTCTAGTTTTTAGTTTAATTTTTTTTTTTTTTTTTTATTGTGGTGGCAAGTTAACCCTAATTTGATGAGAAAAGAAAACCTACTTGTTCGGCAACGTGTGCGAAGCTCCAATGCGATGTCGACGTCTTCACGCTCTCGTTCCCGCCTTGGATCTGCTCACTTCCTCGACTTCGTCAGCCTTCTTCTCCTTCCACCAGGTTCACCTGCACACCAAAAAACAACAATACCCGTGAAGAGAGAAGAGACAAATTTAAAGGAATTGGATAGAAACTTACTCGAAAGCGCACCTCCCCGGCAACGGCGCCAGAAAAGTCATGATGGTCGGCCCGGATAGGTTGTTAATATGATGATTTTATCGTTGAAATATATATAGTGGTTAACCTAATTTGAACCTAACCATCTCTTTACAGAAATTTTTAACCTGGCCTACTTGATTTTATCTTGTCGCTTTTAGGCCCAGGGTCGAACTCAGGGAAGTGGGGTTCAAGTCGAGTTCCTACGTTGTCCTTAAAACGCGTCTCTTCCGTTCGTTTATTGTGTTTTTGGTATTTTTCTTATTTAGGTTTTTTTCTGGTAATCCTTGTTCTTGAGGCACACCCTCAAAATTGTGTCCTTGGCTTTTAGCCAAAACAGAGTTCCAAAACACGCCTTGCTACTCGCAAGACGGGGTACCTGCAAATCAAAGATTATCTTTTCACTTTTATACCTTTTTTTATCTTTTTACTAAGAAGGAAGATAACAGATAGAAAGTAAATGTAGTAGCTATAGATATATATTTATATGTAGTATATATATAAAGGGGTGGGGGTGGAGGTGATGATGGAGTGTAGCACTATGTCGAGTCAGTTGACGTCTAGAGAGACGCAACCAACACGACTATGTGCCGCGTGGAGTGTGGATGGAGGATGGATGATGTATGGGACCACGCTTTTTTTGTACGCGTGTATCAGGGAATATCAGCAACTGGTGCAGATATCCCCGCGATACAGCGTATAATAAATAACATGAAAGTATATGTACATATGTATGTATATAAGTAAATATATCTATATATATATAAATGTATAGTTATATATGTATAGATATATATATATATATATAGATATATATGTGTATATATATGTATATAAGTATATATATATATTACTATATATATGTATATATATATATATATATGTATATAAGTATATATGTATCTAGATATATATGTATATATATGTGTGTATATATATAAGTATATAGATATGTATATATATATATGTATATAAGTATATATGTATATATATATAAGTATATGTATAAGTATATAGATATATATATATACGTGGATATATATATATATAGAGATATATTATATATATATGTATGTATACATAACTATATAGATATACTATGTATATAAGTATATATATATAATAGATATATGTATGTATATATATGTTACTATATATAACTATACGTATAGTGTAAGTGTGTGTGTGGGTGTGTGTGTGTGTCAGTGAAGATGTGTGTGTGTTGGTGTAGTGTGTGTCTGTGAGTGAGTGAAAAAGAGAGAGAGAAAGAGAGAGAGAGCGGGAGAGAGAGAGAGATAGAGAGCGCCAGAGAGAGAAAGAGCGGGCGGGAGAGATCGGGAGCGCGGACGATGGCAGCGAGTTAAGACGTCTGCTCGCGGCGGCGGACATCTGAAGACGGCGGGTGCGGGCGCGCCTTCGCGTAGGGTTCTGCAGGCCTGCGCGAAGGCGACGGGCGGGCGAAGGCGTGGAGGAGCGAGCGTGGAGGAGGTCTACAGGTGGTCGCGGAGGGTTGCGGAGGAGGACAGGGGGCGGCGCGAGGCCGTAGCCGGCCGCTGCAGTGCGCGCGACGGACGGCTACAGGTGCAACTGCGAGGCGGACAGAACGGAGACGGAGACGGGGAACGGGCCTGCAGGCGCGCGCGGAGGGTTGCGCGCCTGCGGGGAAGGTCGCGGAGGAGGCGGGGGGTGCTGCTGCTGCTGCTGTCGCCGCGGTTTAGCTGCTGCTGCTGCTGCTTCAAGCTTCGGAGCTTGAAGCGGCAGCAATGGCGTGGAGACGAATACGAAGAGAAAAGAAAACACCACGCCCACCGGCTCGTTGAAGAGCTGGGCGGTGGTGCTCCCACTGTGGCGGTGTGCACCACAGTGGGTTCTCCTGCTCGCCGGGTGCCTCCTCGACGGAGGGCCGACGTATGGGAGGGGAAAGCGGTGGAGAAGATGGCTGCGGGTTTTTTTCAGCAGCTGCAGCAGCTGCCCTTGCAAGGATGAAGCTGCAGCTACTTATAGAGGAGGGGAGAGTGGCGTGCCGGCTGCAGCAGGGAGAGGGTGTGCGAGTTGCAGCTATAGGGAGCGGCGTTGCCAGGGAGACGTGACGGGAAGAAGTGCAGCGTGGCTGCTGCATGCAGCTGCAGGAAGAGTGCAGCCGCGGGAAGGATGCAGCCGCGGGAAGGAGAGAAAAGAAGAAATCAAGAGGAAAAATAAAAAGAGGGTGATTTTGCAAGGAGGCACTTGAAGAAAAATGTAACTATGTAGGCGATTGTTTCACTCGTCTTCCTCTCTTGATTAAATGCATGCATGCAAGTGTTTTTACAAATGCGATTACAGGATCCTATTATGCAATGTTAATGCTAGAAAATAGCACAAGAAGGCATTATTACAGGCGTGTTTTGAGGTGCAAACAGGGTGTAGGTGCTTTAAGCCATCCGATCTCTTGATCGGACGGTTGAGAGCGTGCGAACGTGCATGTGCGTTGAAGGGTGCAGAGGCAAGGGGGTGCGCGAGCAGCGCGCAAGTCTGCCACGTTCAGGCCTTTAGTGACAGATAAATCCATCCCTAAAGGTCCTGAATTAATATTTTTCAAGTTGTAATGTCCAAAATGCCCCCACTCCTTGCAACTATAAAAGGAGACCCCCTCCATATGGATTTCTCATCCCTTCCTTGTCTTCTCTCCCCCTCCAAAGCTCAAGAGAAGCTTGTCCCACACTCGGGATCTCCTCAAGAGCTAAAACCAAGTTTTCGCCCTCATTCCGGAAGTGGATCCTGTGACGATGACGACGTTCTACCTCATTCCCATTCCTCCTGCTTCGACCTCCTTCTTCCCACTCCGTTCCTCATCTTCCAGCCGTTGTTTAGTTCAGCTCGTCCTCCAAGCGATCGTCGAGGAGGATAACTTCTCTATCCCATTCTTTTTCCTACTTTCTAGAGTAGAATATTCCTGCTTTCTAGTTGTAATAATTTCTCACTTTCTAGTGTAATCTTTTCTCGCTTTCTTAGTTGTAAGAACATTGTGCAATATCAAGTGAATGTTTTCTCTCTCTCTTATTGTCTATATTGATTCCATTTCATTGTGATTATTCCGTCCTTTAAACAAAAATACAAAAAAATATATAATTGCAAATTTTGATCGACGTAGCCTCCCTGAGTTTGACCTGGGATTTCTTTATAGAATTTTTGGTATAAAATTTATTTGTTGAACCCGAGTTCTTCGCTACTCGAACTACAACGACAGGTTTTCAAAACCAACTCCAATAGCGTAGTCTTCCGATGTTCAACAATTGGTCCTTTTATAGTGGATGAAAAGAGGCTAAAATAGGCATGGGACCATTAGTGACCTCCAAGCTGTCGCTGGAAGTGTCGCTGTAGGCAACTTATGCTCGCTCATGCCTATAGCTGGCCTTACTGTCGTGTGAATAATTAGCGACGGTTGTAAGTGTCATTGTATGTCTGAAAAACTATGACTAAAGGCTGGCGCCAACCAAGCACGCACCCGCCCCATGTGCGCTTCACTGTCCCGCCTCATGCGCGCGGATTGCGTGGTGGTCCTACCTGGAATGCATGCGCATGCACGCGCTACTGGTGCGTGCTGGCGTTGTGCATGCGCTAGCTAGATTGAGAATGGGGGGGCTGCGAGGATTCAAACTCGTGCTCCTCCAATGCGAACCGATGCTCCCACCGTTGTGCTAGGTCCGTATGTGCATCGCGAAGAGGAGTTGCGGCTGCGTGGTGAGGGTGAGCTCTTAGCCGTTGGATTCTCATTTAACGGCTGAGATCACTTGATGGGTGGCCCTTGGAGATGTGGTGGGCGGCTTTGGGTGCTCCAGATGGTGCCATGCAAGGTGGACGGTCTAGATGGTGCCACATGGCACCATCTAGACCGTCCACCCTTCATTACTTGCAGAGGATGCCATGGTGCTCGGATAGAGGTGATTTCTACGTTGTCGGACTGCGATCGTCGCTCCGGATCCATCCATACGGTCAAATTTTTCATCCGAAGTCCGTAAGGATGTTGCATTTCCTCCTGGCTATATAAAATGAAGGAATTAATATGCAAAACATACAACTATCCTAAATGCCATGCAATAGATGTTATGAAGTATTTATAAGATGATATGCAATGCTAAGCCTAGGAACTATCATAAATAAGCATTTTATCATGAATTCATGTGTGTTTATCAATAAGGCAACAACATTGGAATTGAAATGTTCATTACAAACACTTGTGGATTAGGCCACTTATACAAAGCTTGAAAGGAAAGAAAACATAAAGTGGTGAGGGATGTTGTGAGTGTAGTGGAATTAGGACAAATAGGTTAGGTGGTTGGTTGGATGATTAGGCTATTAGTCTAAGGGTAATGGGTAATGTCCTAGTTGGGAAATAGGATGAAATAAGCTCTGGCCGTGGGTAGCATATTATAGAGGTGTTGGGGGCTACTTAAGTGATACTAATGGTGGTTTAACTGTGTTTTGGATGGGCAATGGTTGTGGTATTGGTGTAGGTGAGGAAGATGGTGGCTAAGGTATTGTGTGAGCTTGATTGAGATGGTAGTAGGTTGCATGGTAGAGTGAAGGAAATGGGGAGCATGTGGCCATGAAAGTGGCTAACAGTGGTGGTGGCTGTGGTCAATGGCTAAGGGGAAGAGAAGGTGACAAAGAAGAGGAATAGTGGAGTGGCATGTGTTACAGGTGGTTGCCATGGCCTATTGCAGTGTGGAAAACAAAAGAAAAAAATAAAATTGGGGAGGAATAGGGGAAGTTGGAGGTGTGGAGGATGTGGATTTGATCTTGAAATTGGAGATCTGTCTGCCACAATTGATTGAATCTAGTTGACGAGGAGGTGGAGGGGGTAGAGAGGAGCGGATAGGTGGTCGTATTTGGTGATGGAAGTTGATGGTTTGCTGGTGGTGGTATGTGGGTGACTAGTTGTGGGATGGCTGCATGGTTGTTGGTTGAGGTGAAGAGAAGGAGGAGAGGGAGGTGGGTGAGGTGCCTATAGTGGTTGCAACTGGCGGTCGTGGAAGGAGAGGGGTGGCAAGGTGGTAGCTGTGCACATGGAGGTGGTTATTGTTCAGTTTTCTTGCATTAATAATAAATGTCATTTGTGTCGTAGTATAGTGAGCAAGATAACCAACATATTTTATAAATTTATAACTGGATGAGTCCAAGTCGTTTGCTAGGGGGCTTGTTATAGCTTAATTCACCAATTATTCTCTTAAATTATCTTTGTTTTCTTACTTATGTTATTTACACTTAGTAATACTAAGGATTCAATAATTAATAAGTTAAGTTTACTTAATAGCTTATAATGTACAATATATAAGTAACTTACGTTTAGATTTCATAATTTAGTTTATCTTTAATTACTTAAGTAGAATTTCTTCTACACACATAATTTACTATACCTACTACTTACTAATAACTTATTTAATTAGTTTAACCCTAATCTAACTACTTAGCTAATACTTAATTAATTTACTAGTAGAGTTTATAAATAGTTATTACTTAACTTATGCTTGATACTTCTCTTAACTTAACTAACTATAAACATATAGCTTAATTAAAATACTTATCTTACTTAACTTATATTAACTTAACTTACTAAATTGTATATAAAATACTTAACTTAATACACAATTACTTAATCTATTTAAATTATGTTAGCCTAAATAAATTTATAGATTGCTTAACTTAGTTAGAAGACTTAAGTTATTACCTTAATTTAATTAGATATATATGTTAAGCTCAAGAATCATTTGTAAGAAGTAACAATTAACATGGCAATGAATTCTCTAGCATATAGTCACAATGAACATCAAAATTATGATCTTAATTGAATGAAAGGGATTCCAAACAAAATTGTTTTATTACATGTTAAGCACAAGTTTTTAGTCTTCTCTATAAAGTTCTTTTCATGGTTAACTAAGATTCACAGCCAGCACATAGCCAAGGCATATAAATTCCTCACACTAAAAATATTTGGCTTAAATGGCCAAATCAATGCCATTGGCATAATTAAATTAAATGCTCACCCGAAGGCCACCCCACTCGGGCCAATGGTCAAGATTATAAGCTCAAATGAGTTGTAGTTGTTCGAGTGGCTATGGCACCTAATACTCTAAATCCATGGTCAAGCATTCTTCCATTGCTGATTTGGGACTATTGAAGCGCTCTTCTTTTCAGCGCACAGCTTTACTCCTCAGTAGCACTTCAACAACTTCAATTCAAGCTCATACTAGGCAGGAACTCCAATTCTGCTGCATTACAACTTCAACTGCTAATTAAGAGATTAGGTTGTCTTTTGGGCTAATTAGTATGCAAGTCATCCTCCCAAATTGGCTAAAAACTCATCTTCTCATACATGGCTTAGCTTGTGTAGCAACTCAAGGAAAGCACCTGCAACCTTGTGCTATAGCTTAAAGAACATTCTCTCATGGCTTAACATTTCTCTCAGTGCCTCCCAACATTCTATCTAATTTTAGAACCCAAAAGAGCTATCTACGCTTAAATGTGCTCCCAAAACTTATTTCACAGCTTCAGTGACCAAACATACATACTTGATGAGGGACTCATCATGGCTTTTAATTCATCAAAATAAGCTAGTTTACCTAGTTAATTAATTAGTAATATCATTAAAATAGGGTTAATTATGTATTAAGCTAATATTATATAAGGACCTTAATTATATCATAAATAGCTTAATTATTGTATTATAAGCATTATTTTATAATTAATTAATAAATAGGACTTAAACTTAAGCATTTAGCTATTTATATTTAAGTTTAATAAAGTTTATATTTATTGTATAACATAAGTTAATAATATAAGTAATAAATTAATCATTAAATTAAATAATGCATAAAGGGAAAAAAATGTAATTTCGACCTATAAACATATTGTTTAATATATATAATCTACAATAAAAAGTTTGAAAAGAAAGAAATTAATTTACACATTTAAATTAATGATTTGCATTTTAGTCCCTGGAATTCATTTCAAATAAGTCCTTTTTTTAAAGATTAGGTCCTTTATTTATTGCATTTCAGTCCTTCGTACACTTTCGTACACAAACTCTCCTTTCTTCTTCAACAACGGCTAGCGATAGCTGGTGACTTTTGCCTTCGATCATCGAAAATCTGACGGAGGAATGACGTTTCTGTGGCTGTCAAGTAAAAGCATAACAAACCTTTGCAATCTAACGACATGGATGCGTCATTAACAGCCCAAGTTGACGTGGACATGCTCGCCGTCGTCAGAGATGATGATGGTGGGTACGGTGAACCTAGACCTATTTCCGTCCCAATACATCCTCCTCCCTCTTCTCTGGTGCCTATAAATACCTCCCATCCCCTCTAATTATAACGATTGCATCCTTATCCTACTTCCTTAACTGATGTGACCATAGGCTATTCACTCCATCCCTGGTGACCTTCTACTTCCTCGGTTCAACTTCAATGGAGTTGATTGTCTTTGTCATCTCCTTGTCCATAGTTCCACCTCTGTGGTGGAGTTGCACTCCAGATTCTCCCTCTAGCTCACGTTCTTCTCTTGCAGAACTTCTTCCCAACCTCATCTGATTTCTTCCAACTCTGGCGAAGCCTCGTTGATGTCCTCTACATCCGTTTGTCTAGGTAAGTAGTCTAGATCCCTTAGGTAGTTGTTTAATTTAGTTTTAGTTAGTTAATTAGGTAGATTAGTTGTAGTTTAGCTCCATCTTCTCTTCTTTCTTTTCTGACATTGATAAGGTCAATCCGACCTTTCCCAGCCTTCCATCCATCAAATCAAACCCTGTTCCACCCTTCTCAACTTCCCATGACACACATCCACTTTCTCTGATCTTCGATTAGACCTATTTCATGATATGCCTAATTTCACTCAACCTCAACCTTTGCTATCTATGGAGGAGGTTGGAGGAGTTTCTTTAGCTAATTAAACCACTTTACAACCTTCACCTCATCTTATATATCATTTTGCCCTAATCAATTTAAGGATTTACTATCTCTTGAATTCTAGCAAACTCAAGTTATCTTTCAAATCAATTTGAGCTCATAGATTTGATTCGAGCTTTCTTTTATTGAATTGATGTGTTCTTGAGTATACTGAGATGCTCGAGAAGTGTTTAGAATTATTCTTGTGTTGTTTTATGGAGTTCCAAGTTTTGACGATCAAATCAGACCTGCACCGAAGCTTCGATGAGCTCCGACGACTCAGCTATTGAGAAGAAATGCTCGAATCACTCCAAGAGATTCTAAGGCACTTAATTAAATCCTTCTGATCATTTTCCAAGATTCTAACTTTAGTTTTATTAATTGAATCACCCTAACCTCTATTTTCTTCCCCAACTTTGGTGAAGATGCATATGGTGATTCTCTCGATCTTTGATCTTAGGAATAGGTTCATGAGCTTCACTAGAGTGTCATAAGTTTGGAACACCCTTGAGATAAGTTGTTAGAAGTCCAGATCGATCTGTCAAACAAACTCAGATTTGAGTTCAGGTGATGGTCCTGGAAGTACATTCTTAGTGTTCAAATTATTTTATTTTCGATTCCATTGAACTCCTGAAGTGATTTATAGTCAATCTGGGTTAATAATTAGATCATAAATATTATGAGGATTAAAGTCAATTTTTGACTCAACTTGGTCAGTTGTGATCATCATGGGAGCTCAGAGTTCCTGAACTTGATTTGAGGAGTTGTTGGTTACTCTTTAGGTTGTTATGAATTAGTTAGAGTTAATTTAGGAAGCTTTGAAGTTATTTGAGTTTGATGAGCTATTCTGAGAGTGTTGGGTTCATATGATTTGCAGATGATTTTACTTTAGTTTTTGGGGAGATTCTAAACCTTCCTGTAGTCAATTAGTTGTGGTTTAACCTCTTGAAGGTTTTTAGAATAGGTATGGAAGCTCCAAACTAAGAGTTGGGTCAATTCAATTTCTAATTACAATCCTCTGTTGATTTGAAGCTATGATAAAGCTTACAGGTAGTACTAAAGCTAAGGAAGCTTTCCTTTATACTTCTTTGCTTGTTGAGGAGTTTTAGGCACTGAGAGTGAATCATTTAGGAATGTGAAAGAGAGAGATTATGATTCATAGGCATACGGTTGGCATGTAAAAGTAGAAGCTACGGTTACATAGTCATGGCAATCAGATGAAGATCAGGCGGAATCATGGATTGAACTGGACTAATTGAGGAGCTAAATCAAAGATTTGAGTCATGCTAAGAATGTTGGAGAAGATTTGGTGCTCAACTACAAGAGATTTGACTTGAATTAGAAGATGAAGCTATGAAGAAGAGCTGAAGCTACTGTAGGTGCATTGATTGGAAGGGGATAGATAGTCCTAGATTGAATACTGATGAGTGCTTGAAGTAATATAATTGGAATGATGCTTGTAGCCCTACCATGAGCCTTCGGGTCAGCGGAGGCATGTGCGCCTGATTTGATTATTGACCTTGACTATGCTATATCTGTGGTCCATGTGGGGTGGCCTGCGGGCGTGATGAGCTATGATTGTGACACGTGGCACACACTACTATCAACTGTCGATCCAATTTATATGAACTGCGGATTCGGTTCAGGGTGTGTGCTTGTGTCAAAACCAATTTTTTTAGAGTGAGTGTGTGTGCTTGTGCTGATGAAGAAAAATTTCTAAGTGTTGTGCTGCTAACACTTAGTGAGAAATGTAAATAGCACTTATGTTGAGCTAAGTGTATGATTAAATAAAAGTGAGAAGTTTATATTGTTGTTTCAACGCAACATTTTCTTCTATGAAATTGGTATAATCTTTTTAATTTTTTTATGCATGTTATTCTTTTGGAATTGATTGATATGCCTAATGTTAAATTTGTGCAATTAATTCATGTGGTTAAATATTCCAATTATTTCAATAAAATAATTAACCTAGATTAGTGTTACGACCCGTTTCTCGTATCTCGTAATTCTCGAATCCCTACGAGATACGAGAATCGGACCGACTCGACTGATCCCAAGATCCAGTCGTCCAACGAGAAAGTAACCAAAAGAGCAGTAAAATAAACCACATTCACCATGTATATAACTAGTAGTAACAAAATACAGCAGTAAAGAAAAGAAATACTACAGTATACACCACCACAACAGTAAAGAAATAAACATGTACATAAACATGGAGCTTACAATGAAAAGAGTACAGAGGTAACAGAAACTACTCACTACAATAGGAAGAAAAGTACAGTGGGAACTACACAGTAACACTACTGGGCTCTACTAGTCCAGCGCCCTCTACAGCCACCGACTCTGGTTGCTCAACACCTGGTCTTGAAAAGGTAATAAAGGTGAAACGTTAGCGAAACGTTGAGTAGAGTGGAAACTAAAATCTAAGGGACAGTATGGTGGACATTAGCTGTTATATTTTTAATTTCTTTCTTTATATTTTCCGTTTACTCGTTATCGAATTATCCCTCAGGTCCTACCCTCAGTCAACCACCCCAAGGTCATTGACAGACGTAACGGTGACTACGGCATGCGCGATAAACGCACGGGTAGCTACCCCGCACTGGCACGCGGTCAGTCGTTTCCGTTAATGGGTGCGCCCCAAAGCACAACACTTTACCAGTATAGGGTAGAGCCCTCTCAGTAACATGGGTCCAGCCCCTCTACAGTAACTAAACAGGGGTCTTGCCCTTCCACAGTCCGCGCACCCTCGCCTGACTACCCTGGTTTGCCTAATGGGCCTAACAAGTTGGTGTAGGAGGCTAGCAGAACCATGGGGCCCGTGAGGTGGCTAGTGCTCTCCCTACACTAGTAGCTCTCCTCGGTACTGTGTACACGAGGGCCAAAAGTCGATACAAAGTGGCTAGACCAAACCTTGGGTCCCTGGGGCGGCTAGCTCCGCTTTGCACTAAACAGGGGGGACAGTCGCTCTCCTTGGTACTCCGTACTCAAGGGTTAGCTCACTTCCCCAATTCTATTCCATTCACTTTCTTGGAGTTCTACTCTTAATTCCCCGTAGGGTTCATGCTCTTTTAACTCAGGCAATTTAGGTTTCACCGTTCCAGCTTTATATCCATATAACCCATGTTCTCAACAGTAATTATTCATTCATAAACAGGCAGCTGTTAACCAATTTACAGGCAGTTATCGTTTCCTTTCTACTTTTCCAAGACTGCAATGTATAGATATTCAATCTAGTTTTCCAGTCCTAGGATTCATGTCATACCCTAGGATCTATCATTCCATCTAGTTTTCCAGTCCCAGGATTCATGCAATACCCTAGGATCTATCATTCAATCTAATTTTTCAGTCCTAGGGTTCATGAAATGCCCATATAACCCATGTTCTCAACAGTAATTATTCATTCATAAATAGGCAGCTGTTAACCAATTTACAAGCAGTTATCGTTTCCTTTCTACTTTTCCAAGACTGCAATGTATAGATATTCAATCTAGTTTTCCAGTCCTAGGATTCATGTCATACCCTAGGATCTATCATTCAATCTAGTTTTCCAATCCCAGGATTCATGCAATACCCTAGGATCTATCATTCAATCTAATTTTTCAGTCCTAGGGTTCATGAAATGCCCTAGACTCTATTAATTATTTCACAAGTGTATAATCTTTGATAAATAAATTAAAGAGCCACTCTACATGCGAAATCGGGAGTACTGGGGGCGTAATCGGCATGCCCGTGTGCCTCCGCAACCCCCAGAGTTGCAACGAAACGGGGTCCTAACACAAGGATCAAAGACAATGAGCTACTCAGAATAGCATACGATTACTGTAAACAGGTAGAGGAACTAAATCTGAGAAGAACGAAACTTGAAACGCGGAAAACAGACTTTGAACGGACCTTAAACGGGTCAAAAACGACGAGCCTGCTCAAAATCAGATGTCTAGAACTTCTTCCAGACGTCTTAAATGATTGCTTAGGTCATACCTTGATCTGCGCGGTCCTTCAGACATCCAGAAGCTCGCTGAACCGTCTGGACTTAGTTTCCAGACGTCCGACTGTCACTCTGGACGTCTGGAGACCCCCTCCGTCGTCTGGTGCTGTGCCCAGACGTCTGATCTATGTGGGATGGCGTGCCCTTGCGCCTTCCCGAACAAATCCTGCACACACACGCGCCCGCTCTCAACACCAAAGGAAGCAGAAGACTTCGACGGAAACGACTGCATGGCCGTACACACGAAAGAAGAAGAAGATAAAAATAATGTACCTTTCAGATGTCTGGACCTTCCTCCAGACGTCTCCTTCGTCGTCTGCACGTAAGTCCAGACGTCTGATTCTGGGAAATTTTCCCAGAATCAGGACCTCCTCGCCCTCCGCCCGTAGCGCATGGCCGTGCCGCGCCGCTCCCGCCTGCTGCCTGAGCTGCAGCAGCTTCTCTGCGGCACCCCACGCTTGCTGCGCACCTGCCGGTCGGCTCTGGCTACTCCGACGAGCTCGCACCCTTGTGGTCAAGCTCCCTCTTCCTCTCGCAACAGCCCCTCCTCCCTACGCACTCGCAACAGCCGTTGCTGCCGCTCTCGCCCGCTCGCTCTCTCGCTGATAGGGAGAAGAAGAAGAAGAAGGCGGTGGAGTGAGGGTGAGGGAGAGGCGTATTTGAAGGCAGCGCGGGGAGAGAGAAAGAGGAAAGGCTACGTCTGTAGGGAGGGAGGAAAGAGAAGGAGGAGGGTGGCAGGTTCAGTCTGCACGCGCATGCACGCAGACGCGAACCCGTACACCGAAAAAATTTAATTCCAGACTTCTGGGAAGGCTTCCAGACGTCTGACCAGACGTCTGGACCACTTCCTAGACGTCTTAAACAATGCTTGATGCCCGGTTATAACAATTAGTAGTAACTTAAGTACTTTAATTAAGCTAAGTATTTATATAATGTAATAAGTTAATTAAGTAGGTAAGTTAGCTAAGATAAGTAGTTGTAACTCAATTAGAAGTAGCATAAGCTAATTACACTATTTGTTTATAGTTGTACAGTTAAGTAATTAAGTTGCAAATTATAGGTTAACTTATAAATAGTTTAATTAATAAGTAGTTAATTTATAGTTAGTATTAACTATGTAACTTATTAGTACGATGTTATTCATAGAGTAACTTGTATATGTTATAAGTAAGATTACGTATGTAATATAGTATACCTTATAACTTAAGTATTACATTGAAGTATAGTGTTAACTTAATCAATAGAATATAGAATAAATTCAAGAATAATTGGTGAAATTAAGCTATAATAAGCCTCCCAGCGAATGACCTGGACTCAATCAATATAAATTATAAAATATGTTGGCTATTTCACTCTCTATACTACAACACAAAATGACATTTCTTAATAATGTGAGGTAGTTGAACATCGATACTCGACTGCAGAACTAATTCAGACATTCTTAATTGCTTGTTCTTGATTGTTTAAGCGAGTTTCCTACATTTCTTGACATCTTCATGGCTTAAGTACCTCGTAATATAGCAGATAGACAAAATTCCACAACTCTGCAAGTGGGTTTGGTACTCATATGCAGAGACTCGATAGAAACTTAACAAAACTCAGTAATCTCAATAATTTCTATGTTCGAAGTTTTTGAGTGATTATTAGATGCTTTTAGAGTGTTTCCAAGATTTGCAAATCGAGCTTAAGAGTTTTGTGAGCTCTAATGGCACTTGAGGTTTAACCTACTCAGCTTGTAGGTTGACTTAGAACTATTAAGTGACTCAGACCAAGGTGAAGGTGCTAATAGACTTAGTTTGTTATCTTGAAGCTACTAAAATTAGGAATTGGAAGAATTGAACTCCTTCACAGGTCCTACAAGGTTGCCGCCTTCACTTCTAGGTGGATGTGTTTGACAGAAGGACTAGGAGTTCCAACAAGTCTATTGATGGTGGATTTAAACTTAGTAGCTTCTACTGATGCTTCTAGACTTGTCGCGAGGTGCTAAGAGTGATTGATCAATGCTACTCTCCCTTGCCAAAGCCAAGGTAGATGGAGAGCTTAGGGTTATTCAATCAATGAAACTTAAGGATAATGACATAAATCAAATACTTTATAGTTATAGATTCTATTGGAATTATTTAGAAGTTGTCAGACACTCTACAGTAGCAATCCAAAGTTGTTGGAGTTGATAAAGGCAATCAAAGACTGGTAGAGCTCATCAAAGTTTGTTAAAACAAAATATTCCATTAAATAACTCGAGAGGTAGCTTGACAGCTTCCTTATGACTTCAAGAATCTCAAGAACACTTCAATTAGGTCGAGGAATGCTTATGGAAGTGTTATGAGATCAAATTAGCTATGGAAGAAAGGTGAGTCGGATAGATCAGTAGAGGAGGTTAAGCTTGCAAGTAAATGGGGCGAAATGATCCTCACTATATAGCGAAGGTGGAAAGAGGATCAATTTAGAAGTAGAAAGATCAATGAAGCTCCACCATAGACAGCAGAGATCTGGTGATTTGTGAAATTAAGCACTTGGTGAATACTGATCAATAGTGGAAGAAAGAAGGTGAAATGGTGTCGTGATGAGGTGTAGATGATTATCAAGTGGTTAATTGAGTGAAAGAAGGCCGAGAGATACCGTAGTTGGTATCGCCGGCATTGGAGACAAAGGTGATTAAATCTATGCTAAGAATTATGTAAACCTATGAATTAAGAGTGCTATGCTACTCTAAAGAAGGGGATGAGAAGCTTGGATTGATTACTTGGATGAAAGGTTAAGGAGGGTACCGATGAGCAATCGTCAAAGCTGGGAATGAAATGGTTGGGGTGAGAAGAGAGTTCGCATTGATCAAAAGCAGAGAGAGGAAGAGGAAATCGACATGGCTCCGCCGTTGGCTGGGGAGAATAGAGGAAGCAGTGATAAGAGAGGCGATTAGCTCCAATGGAGCTAGTCCAAGAAGAGAGAGAGAGAGCATCAGAGTCAGAGATGAAATGTGCGACCATGTGTAGTTAGGGAACAGGGGTAGGGATGTGATGGAAGTGATTGGAGGTATCGAGGCCGATTTATAGGCTCTGATGAAGGTGAAGGTGCTTGAATCTGGACGAGAATGTGGCTAAGTACATCGGAATAGGTTGTCACCTTCTCCAACGATGGCGATGAACAACATGTTGTAGTAGGCATTAACGGTTGATTTGAATTGTTAGATGGATGATATTTGTTACGAGAAGCCTTGGCGGCCATGGAAAAGGCAGGTGACCGTCTGATGAAGCTTCATTGATGGAGGGAAAATATCAACCACCATCGGCCATCAATAAAGAAGAAAAGACATACATGGAGGACCTAAATGAAAATCTAAAAGGACTTAAATGTAATAAAAAGGACTTAAGTGCATTAATTCTTAGGGATTGAAATGTAAAAGTTTAATTTTAATATGTAAATTAATTTATTTCTTTATCAGCTTTTTATAGTAGGTTATATATATGTTAAACAATAATGTTATGGGTTGAAGTTACATTTTTTGTTGCTTTTTATATTATTTAATTTAATACTTAATGCTAATACTAACATTATTAACTTATGTTATACAATATATATAAGCTTAGTTAACTTATTTATAAATAGCTATATTTACCGTACTAAGTCCTTGTTATTAAATAAACATAGAGGAATGCTTATTATACATTACTTAAGATAATTTAGAGTATAATTAAGGTCCTATCGTAATATTAGCTTATTTGATAATTAACCCTGATTTTGTGCTATTACTAATCAATTAACTAGGTAAACTAGTTTATTTTAGTGAATTAGGAGTCATGACGAGTCCCTCATAATACGCCCATGCCTAAGTTCTACTAGCCTTAGTGTTTAGTGTAAATTTGCGAAAGTTATTAATTTCGTCATAGTATAGATGCAAAATCTGACTTAAACAAAAATAATAATGAGATGGTAAATCCCGATCGAACTCAGGGAGGCATGATTGCGAATTTCAAAATGAATTCCTAAATTGATTTATTAACTAAACTAACTAATTTAAAGGCTAAGCCTAATTACTAATGTGTCAGATTTCTCGTACCGAATATTCGTCGGTGGCACGTTAAGTAGCAATAATATGAATACATGAATCTTTCATTGTGATATTCTTTTAAAATGTATACACTATCAAAATCATTACGGTGCAACATATAATCATTGATATTTGGAGGAATCGCCATAATTTATTTGCTAATAAAAAAAACTTTATTCTATTAACAGATTCAAAACAATGATTACAAAACTAATCCTAGAGACATGCTTGATGATATATATATAAAATACAGGAAGGAGAATAGAGAATAGAGTTTAGGGATGACTAGAAAGGAGGGCGTTGATGGTGCTCCGGCGGGGAGTGCAACGACAGCCTTGGCGCTTGGTGAAGAGGAGAGAGCACACTCAAGCCCTTGGAGAGGAGGTTCTCTCCTTGCTAGTTGTGCATTGAGGAGGAGGAGTACCCTTGGAGAGGATGGGGGACAACCTTGAGGAAGGGAGGAGGAGAGCTATGGAGGTGGAGCTCTAGCGGTGGAATGAGGGAGGAGGAAGATGATGGTGGGCGGTCACTAAGGTAGGGTTTTTATAAGGATGGGAGTGGTGTTGGGTTGGCGTTGGAAGGATCTAGATGGAGTGGGGGGTGCTTAGGCACCATCATTAGGACTTGAAGTGGTCTTCTTAGATCCCCTTTTTGTGGGGTAGTTGGGAGTGTGTGTGGACTAAATTGGGAGAGATGTAGACCAGTCTAGAGTCCTCTAGAGTGGCCGTTCAAATGGTGGAGGTAAGGGGGGGTGTGTTGTGTTTAATCCTAAATGGGTTGGGTTAGCCTAGAGCTTAGTAGGTTGGGTCTAGTTGGTTGTGTCCTAGTCTACTTAGGTGTATGTGTGTGTGATTGGGGTAGGAGATCCCTAATTTGGTTCTTGGATTAGGGTTTAGGTGTAACCTAATTAGGTTAGGTTTAAAGGTAGTAGGATAGGCTTAGGAGGTATCTAAATAAGTTTCCTAAGGTGTATGGTAGGGTTTCTAGGTCAAAGGAGGCAAGCTTGGGCTTCTAGTTCCAAAAATAAGAACCAGAGAAGACCTCCAAACATCTAGAGATGTGGTTAGGAGACTTATACTTCAAAGTTGGAAATTTGAAGAGTAAATTGGATGTCCAATTTTGAATCAGTATTGGAGTCGGGTTTTGGCGGGTGTTTCTATAGAAATTGGACGTCCAGACAGTGCTAGAAAGTGAGTTTAGGGTTTCTAGGGTAGGTTTAGGTTCCTACGTACTTGGGTATCCTAAATAGGTTTTGGGCACTTGTTTCCTAGGGTTTCTAAGGACATGGATAGGGATATCTTCCTTTCTCCATTGTCTTGATCTAGCTTCTTCTTCTTTCTTCTTCTCTTCTTCTCTTCCCTGCCTTATCCCACTTTATTTCACATCCTAGATTACTTTAGAGATTTTTACATATACACCCCTGTAAACTTTCAATAAGACGTATATACCCCCATATTCTTGATATTTACATATATACCCCTATAAACTTACTCCGTTAAGGCCGTATGCCCCTCCTCTATTAAATCCAATGTAAAACATTAAAAAAATTTTAAAAATAGGGAAATTTATATTTTCATCCCCAAATTTCTCCTCCTTTTCCTTCCACCATTAACCATCATCACCAGCCACACACCTCCTTTATTCCTCTCCTCCCTCCTCCCGTACCCCTACCCAGACCTCACCGACCACTTCCTCTGCTTCGTCGACCCCGTCCAGCACCTATCTCTGCTACGAGCACCGTGAAAATGAGGTCAACTTGAGCCTTTCCATTGAGTGCCCCCGCACTGCCCTCCTCCCGGGCAACAACCTCGAGATTGCCCTCGACCCTACCCTTGCCGCCACCGCCCCTCCAATGCCGCTCCCAAGGATGAGGAAGAAGACCATGGGGACTTGAAGTTGGAGGAAGGTAATATCTTATTTTGCATGGGGGATGACGAGGTCGTCTGCCTTCGCTAGAGGATTGCCTCCCTTTTGATGTTGTTGCGAACGATGTACAGTGGGTTCGCGAAGTTGCTCCACGAGCGAGTCGAGTTCACCCACAACAGAATCACCATGGAGGCAATGCAGGCGATCGATCGATTTAGTGGGCTTTGGATGCCTCAATGAGGATCTCAACTTGGAGATTGCCCTGGAGGTCCTAGCATTCTTTAACAAGTTTTACTACAAGGGAATGAAGGTGGAGTGTGACATGCATCCCTCCTCCCTCGTCTGCGGCGTCGATGACGCGTTCCTCCTCGTAGATTACGGCCTCGAGGAGACCACCCACCACTTCGTCAGGACGTACCTCCAAGACTTCCTCCATGAGCTCCTGAGGTCCCTCCAGTTCCTGTAGGTCACGCTACTCCTCTGCTGCCCTGAGGGGTGAGACTGCCTCGTTGCCACCTGGCATGCCTCCTTCACCCTTTACTACCTCCTCAGCTAGGTGGCCCTCGAGGACCCGAGGTCCAACACCACGGTCATGCTCTTGGAGAGGTTAGGGGAGGCCACCTACCTTGGGTGGGAGTCCTGGCTCGCCTTCCACCAGCTTGGCAGCGTGATGCTCGAGCACTATGAGTTCGAGGATGCGTAGAGGTGGTTCGAGAAGGTGGTTGAGGTCGAGGTGTATGGGGGGTTCTGTGTGGGGATGAAAATAATTTTCCTATTTTTCTAATTTTTTTCGATGTTTTACGTTGGGTTTAACAGAGTAGGGGTATACGGCCTTAACCGAGTAAGTTTATAGGGGTATATACATAAATGTCAAGAATATGGGGTTATATACGTCTTATCAAAAGTTTACAGGGGTATATGTAAAAACTTCATTACTTTATTACCTGCAAATAACAATAAAAGACTTAAATAGCAAGATAATCTCACATTATTCTATGTATAGTACTATGAAATGATGCAATGCATGATATGAATGCAATATTTTCTGATTAAGATAGGTTTCTAACATTATTTAGGTTGATTAAGACCAATGATTGCTATGCAATCATTAACTTATCTTTCCCAAAATAATCAGGCCAAATTGTTAAGGAGGGATAAGTGAGAAGGTTCTTCCTTGCACTGGTAGGGTTCCTTTATACTCTCTTATTGCGACCGTTTGGCACTACTCCCTACTCTTAGACACCTGGTTTGATTTAGGAAATTTAAGTCAAGAGGTCAAATCTAAAGGATGATAGTCAAAAGACTAATCTCATGGTTTTAGGGATTTTGCCAAAGTTAGTATGCTTTTGTTGGATTGCACTTGTTAGCATCCTGAAAGGAGCATGAGGGCCTGTAAACATGGATGTGTGTATTTTTCCTTTTAATTAGCATGCTCCTAATATTCTAATGGCCCTAAAGGTTGTTGCTAGTGGGTGTAGATGTGAATCAATTTTAGTTAGATGACATGGTAGCCTAGACAATGCAAGTGTGGCTTCTCAAAATCATGTCTATTATAAGAAGTTAAATCATAAGGGCTTACACAATCAAGATATTCGAGTAGGGCGCCTAGAAAATTAGAGTCCTAGAGTTGAAACACCCTATTATAATGCTGCTGCTAGACAAAAAGAGAGTATTTTGTGGTTTGCTTGAGATAGAAATAGTATCAGATAGAATCCCAATGATGGGTATTGAATCCTCTCATACTCATGAGTTCAAAAATAATTTTTTTTTGAATTTTGAAGGGGTTTTAGTATTTTTCAATGATTTTTCAATTCTGATGGGTGCATAGCAAGCAAACATACCCTTGTGAACACTTTCAGTCAAACAGTCTAGCTAGACTTCCTCAAAAATTCCAAAAAATTACTGGAGATATTGGATTACTAGAACCTTCTAACACCATTGATTTTGCAAGATTCAGGTGTGTGTACAACCTGTAAGAAATTTGTAAAGGCAGACAAATTCTGTCTCTATTTTAAAGTTCATAGACTCACACTGTAGGAATTTTTAAAAATTCTACAGTAGGAGTTTTTGGGTAAAATTAATAGGAAATGAAAGCAAACTAGTATTCCTATCTCTTGATGACATTTCAGAATTTTTTAGACTCGGATCAAGCTTGGGATGATTTTCAAGGTTGGATGTTGAGGTCTGTTCGAACTCAGAACCACTCAAATGGGCAAAAAGATCAAGATGAGATGAAAATGCCCATTTTAGGTTGATAAACACCAATTTATCATCATTCCTATATCTAAAAACACACCTAGCTCTTAGGTTTTGCACACTGTAATATGGTTTGGGATTGCATTTTGGCATTTCATAGTTTAGGCAAGCATTGCATTATTTTTCCATATTTTTGGCTTTCACACACTTCATGTCATTGTTAGGGATGATCACACAGTGAAGATCATCTAAACCCTAGCAATGTGAAAGGTAGACTTTCAATAAGATGAAGATTGAGCTCATTCCAGCTGGATCTCAGCTCAATCTAGCTCACCTCAGCCGGATTCCAGCTCAACCCAACTCATTCCAGCTCTATTCAGCTCATAACAGCTCCACTCAACATAGCTTAGCTACTAGTCCTCAACTAGATAAGTTAAGTTAGCTGAGGAGTCCATAATCAGCTCTGGATAGCTCAACACCAACTCATGAAGACTTACCATAGCACAACCTAGTTAGGATTGTCTACTTGACCTAAACTAGATAGCTAAGGAGTCTTCAAGAAGATCAAAACCAGATCCCCTTAGCTCTAGAATAGTTGATACCAGCTCAACTCAGCTCAACCTACTCAACTTAGTAGCTAGCAAACAACTAGCTAGCTAAGCTGAGTAGCTGAGCTCTTAGAAGACCTTTCGCAGCAACATACCAACTCCATGCAGACTTAGAGCAGCTCCTCCAGTAAAACCCTAACTCCTCTACTAATATACTAGCTAAGCTAGCTTAGCTAGGCTAACCCTAGCTTCTCTACTCCATGGTTGACCACCCTCTCTACTTAGCTCTACCACTACTTAACCTAAACCACCTCCACTACCCTTCCCTTTTGGTGCCAAACCTAAGCACCCTTTAACCCCATCAGCGCCATCAAAAGCCACCTAAAAGTGGTGCCAAAACAACCTTCTATAACCCCTCTCATTTGGCACCAAAAAGCCCCTAAATCACCACCCTACATCTAACCCCTAAAGGCATCTCTATCCTCGATTTTTGGCACCAAAAACCACCTTCTAGAAGCACCCACATGTGGAGCCAAAACTATGTGTCTTTCCACCCGTGGCCATCCACCAAGGGGTGGATCCCATCCCATAACCACCACCACCACATCCCTTAGGTGGCTCCACCTAAATCTAACCCTTCATCCTTTAACCATCTTCGATAAGCCTATCCTAACCCTCCATTTATCCCATGCCAACACCCCCCTTTTCCCATCCTATATATACCCCCCATCCTACCACAAAAAAAAATCATCCTTGGCTATGTTAAACTTCCTACCTATATCCACTAAATAGTTGTCCAAAGAAGGAGAGGAGAGAAGAAGATTACAGAGGCAAACCCTTGCCTCCTTGGTGTCTTCTTCTTCTTCCTTCTTCCTTGGAGCACATCATCATTGGGGGATGGCCAGGAAGAGAAGGAGCATAGGGTGGAGGACGTCCACCCTTGAAGGTGTTCAGAGAGAAGCTTTCAAGGAGGAGAAAGGGCCCTTCTTCAAGTTCAGGAGCTGCTGAGCTTGGAGCGAAGGCTACTTCCGTCTACATGGAGATTCTTCTTCCTTCTTTATTTTCTTTATGATGTAGTCATTTACTTTAGGAAGCATTCATCTACTTGGGGATTACTTGTGTGGTTCCCATCCACATAAGTGAGCTCCCCAAGTAGTTGAATACTGATATAAGCACATCTATTTAGGTTAAAATGCCTAATCATGCTTGTTCCTAGGCTTAGATTTGCATTTTATGTTATGAATATTACATAGCATGCATCATTCTGCATTTAGAGTAGTTGTATATATTTTAGGTTAATTAGGTCCTTTTTATGGTTAGGAGAGAAGAAGATTTATTTCAGGGCCTTGGATGGATGATCGGAGTCTAAAGCCTCCGAAATCATCTAGATCGGAGTCCCATAGCATCATATGAAGTCCAAGGAAGATCAACGGCCACGGGGGCAATGCAACATCCATACGGGCTTCGGATGGAAAATCAGACCAAATGGATGGATCTGGAGCGACGATCACAGTTCGGCAACATGGGAATCATCTCGATCAAAGCTCCGTAGCACCCTTTACAAAAAGAAGAAGACAAATGGCACAGATGGAACCACATGGCGCCATCCAAGCCGCCCAACATCGGCAGCAGCAACCATAGGCGCCCCCTCATCATCGTTGATCTCGCACCACAGTCGTTGGATACCCTCAACACCCATACTCTCCTTGAGACTCAACCGTGCCCTTGCCTCAGTGGTAGCATGGTTGGCTTGCAAAGAAGCAGCATCGGTTCGAAACCCACCAAGCCCCTCTCCAATCTTCAATCAAGCGTGCGTGGAGCAAAAGGGCACCAGCGCATCAGCTAGTGCGCACGTGTGCGACACGATGCGTGATGGGAGCGCAAGCACAGCAGCAGCGGGCGTGAGTTGGTGCGATCTTCAGTGATAGTTGGCCGTGCCTTTAGTGACGCTTGTAGCTGTCACTAATGGTCTACGATATGCGTGCGCCAGCATAGGAATTGAAGGTGTGGATCTTCAACGACAGTTAGACGGATCTTCAGCGATGATTACAATCATCACTAATTGCCCATGGACAATTTTTGTCTCTACTCCTCCACTATAAGAGGACCTACCCACCTCCATCCCAAACCATCTCTTCCTTTCTTCCTTTTACCACCTCCAAGGCTCTAGAGAGAGCATGTCCCAAGCCCGGGATGCTCCTCTAGAATAGAAAACCAAATATTTTCCCTCCTCTTATCATCCTTCGTGGAGCATCCTATGGCCGTCTCCTTACCTCCCTTCGGGAAGAAGATCCTCGCCACGACGCCGTCATACCCCATCCTCCATCCTCTGGATTTGTTCCCATTTGTATCGCTCCTCACCACCTTCCTCCAGGCGACGTCAGAGCAAGTCGACCTTCAAGCGACCGTCCAGGGGGATTCTCTTACCTCTTTCTATCTTTTTCACTTTCGTAGTGTAGTTTTTCCACTTTCGTAGTTGTAACAAACATTTATTCATAAATAGATGATTATTCTTCTCTCTCTCTCTTTCCTTTATATTTTGCAAGTAGATTAGCTAGACTTCATCAACCTGATCTCTTGCCTTATTAAAATACCAAAAATATATATATATATATAAACACGACAAAAGCAAATAAAAGAGAAACACGAATTTTTCAAAGCTAAACGTTTGCCTCCCCATGTTCGACCTGTGACTCACTTTTCGAGTTTCGGCTATAAATTTTATCTGATAGATGCATTTTGCGAGCTACGACGACACGTCCTCCGAACCCTAATTTTAATTGGCGAAACACGTTCATCATTTTAGCACCATTGCCAAGGAGGCAATGCTCTTTGGTTTTTCTGGCATTTTCTGCCTTAACTTTTTAGCTCACTTTGCTCCTTTCTTTCTATGATTACAAGTACCTTTCCAAGGCGAGCCAAAGCGGATAGATCAGAGTAAAGTGCAGTTAAAGAGTTTTGTAAGTTTATCCCCACCACCCCCACCCTAGATTTCATTTCACCACACTAATAACTCAGAACTAAATCAACTTAGGTGATTTTTTATAAACCTACGATAGATTTGATTGTTTGATTGTCACTTCGCCTCACCTTACCCCATTAGCATATATTAAAAAAAGAAAAAACTCTTCTCTTGTGGGATTTAACTGAAAGCTATGCACTAAACACCCACAACTTCTCATCCTAAGGCGCACAATCACATCGATTCTACCACTTAACTGGAATCTGACTTGTGGATCCTATACACCTTAACTCAACACACTAATAATTGAGTAGACAATTTGAATAGGTTAAACATCTTGTGTGCCTTTTTCAAGTGGTGCAATAGGCCAATGGATTGAACTGTTTGGGCCACACCACTTAAGATAAAAGTGATTCATCAGTAGCGTTCCACTTAGTTAGGGTTGAACTAGGCACTCCACATTTTTTCTAATTTCTAAAGTAATACATCACCACTAGTGCTTGTAAAACCTGGAGTGTTCTACTGAACCCTGATTGAACCAACCTAAGGATTAAACCCAAATTCTACTAAACAAGGTTAAACCTAAAAGACACATCATCAAATAACCTTGTTTGCAAACCTTGGTTGTGCACGCACACACATTTGAATTGATCATTAAGGGCACATCCCATTTAAAGGGCCCATCACATTCCAAGAGCACGATCATCCTAAGCCTAATTAAAACTGAGTGGACGTTGGCCTTAAGAATTGATTCATTCTTCAGGGCTTAGACTGAGATTTTTTTCGATTAATCTACTTCTGCTAGTCCATCTGATGTCTAGCTAGGGGAGTAGCATCAAACGACTGTGGTTGGGGGGTACACTAGGAATCGAAGGTGCAAGACAAAGGAAGAACCTTTTCCCTAGCCCCTCCCTCTAGCTGGTTGGATTGAATGGATAGAAGTAGACCAAATCATGTATAATCTCAAAATGGGTCCTAGGAGTTTGTAGGTCTTTAGGCTAATCCACCTAAGGACAGGGTTGATTGCTTGTATTGCAGGGCTCCTTCCTCTCTTCTGATTTCCCTCCTATTCTACCATGTATCCTTCCACATCCCACACTCATTTCCCATCCTACCCTCCTACCACCACTTATACCCAAGATGATTACTATCCCGACTTGACTTATAATTACCAATCCACTAGCCGGGACAACATTGATTGGGGATATGAATCCGGACTTCAGTGTCTAGGGTCTAACCCTAGACAAGAAGACTATGAGTACTATCCTTCCCAGAGCTACAATGATTATAGATCTTCATCCTTTGATCACCAAACCAACCCGATCTACATGTAGGAAGGATATGATAATTATAACACCTACCCTCCCTAGTATTCCATTGAATATAGGTCACCACCATTCTTTGAACAACCTAGAACGACCTACTATCAAGGAGGAACTCGAGAACCTTGATATTTTGACTCCCCTAGATTTAACCCAAACCCACCCAAACATGAATCGAACCATTCGATTTAGGTGAACCAGGTCCAAGACAAGGTGTTAGCTAATTTGAGGAACACTATACAATCTTTAGAAGCTCAGCCAACACCATGCACTGAAGCATTGGAGCCTATGATCAAAATGATTGATGAACTTAATAGTTCTCTATTGGATTTACTCCAAAATGTTAGGGATAGGGACCTGGGTGAGTTTATTCTTGGGAAATTTTCGAGGTTGAGGATGAAATTTATGGTTTCCCTAGTCAAATCTTAGGATGATTCTCAAGATGAACCCCCTTTAGTAGAGCCAATGTCAGAACTTGCTTAGGCACTTGTCAGGGGGGATACATATTCTGAGATTGGAGATGACTAGGTTGGTCTAGAGCAACCCATTGAGGATGAATCGAGTTTCTCACCCAAGATCCCAGAGCCCGGGAATGACGAAAAATATGTCTCCATGGACCATGAAATGACATATGATTTTGAGATGTATATAAATGAGGATAATGAATTCCTTGATTTTGAGGGTGAGAAATGTCTTAGTTAAGTCTCACTTGAGCTTAAGGAGAATGATTTTAGTGAGACAAATGGGCTTGAGGAATCTGATAAACCATTTGGTAGTCCGGCTATTGAAGATTTTGATTTGGTTGGGGCTAACTTGGACGATCCGAATCCTGATGATTCAATCAGTAGCCCTATTCCACAATTGCACCCGAAGAGCTGACTTTTGAGATCATTGTGCCCAAACCAATCTTGATTCAGCCACGATTTTTGGACTTGGGTAAATCTTATGGGGTGAATGGTATGCTAGAGGTCCCGAAGCCTGAGCACTTGATGTTGGAGGATAGAAATGTTGAAATGAAAATTTGGGAGGTTAATTTTGAGGGAAAAAACAAGTTTGGATTTAAGGGTTCCTATTGACCTAAAACCACCTACTTTCTACTAGGACCATTACGATATCTTTCACGTGTAAGCCAAGCTTGAAATAACTGATTATTTTTTTGAGCTGAACGTTAAGTGGACATCCGCACCTATTGAACCATCTTTACCCATTGTCCGACACTTTGGTCTTGGGTTGCACATGAAAAAACTGCAGGTCCGACCCTGCAAGTTTAACAACCTTCGATTCTGGGTGATTTTCATCCAGAACCTAAGAACCACTTGACCCTGGGGCAAGGGTCTCCATCATAATCTGGTCCACGCCTATGGACATCTTCTGCTGGAGGGTCTGAGGATTAATCTTTTGATTTTGATTTTGACCTGCACTTGTGAATTCTCAATTTCTTCCTTGTATGTATGTTATGTCTAGCTGAAAGCATTAAATTTAGCACATGCTTATATTCCACGTTCTCTACAGAGTTTACTGGATTTTCATGTTATTCAGGTGATATTCTATTTATTCACTCTTTTCATGTCTTTATTTTTACAATGAGGACATTGCATCATTTAGGCATGGGGGGGTGGATGCTTAATCCTAAAATTATTTCGTTAGCTCTGTAGAATTTCTTCAAAAAAAATTTTGAAAATTCAAAAAGATAAAAATAAGAAAAAAATAGAATTACGAGAAGAGAACTTAGGCTTTTGGAAGTTATTAACTTTAGGAAATGATACGATAGGACCTGAACACTTAAACTCTTCAGGTCTTCAGGCTTAATTAGCTCGGGTGTCCACTCAAATGTGAACTTAGTCTCGAGTCCTTGCCAGGTAATTCTATTTTAAACTGGTCAATAAATTAGGATGATAAGTATATGAATTATCAACTTGCCCTCTGATTTGAGGGGACTTTAAGCCTAAGCATCTACACACTTTTTGGACTGACTCACTTTTTGGCAATTTCTTCGAAAATTGGATAGCTAATAAACCATCTAGGGTGGTATGGTTGCCAAGTTGTCGGTGGTAACACCTCATCGACTGGTTGTCCAGAACCCAACCACAAGATCATTTTCTTCGTATTGCCTTTAGGTAAATTTTAGATCAGGGAAGCCACCTACTTAAAAAAAAAAGAATAAACGAAAAAAATAGAAAAAGAAGAAAAAAAAATAAATAAAACCACACTTCACCACACGAGTATGGCTGTCAAGTTGCCGTGGGTAACAGCCCATTGGTCAGTTGTCTAGAGCCCAGCTCACAAAAATGCACAATAATTCCCAAAACACTTAGGGAAGAAGTAAGGAAGTAGAATAAATCGGGGAGATATACATTGAGTTCGCTCTTGTGTTGACCCCATAAATAAAAGTAGGGAGAAAGCTACCGTTCGAAAAGATAAACCTTTAGGTAAGGTCACCTAGGGTCGTAGAAACTTGAAGTCTATTTTAACAGCCACCTAGTAAGTCTTTCACTCTTTTCACAAGATGCTTAGCACTTAGAGTCCTTTTTGAGTTTTGGGCAGGTTGGGTAGCTGTAAAAAGTTATCCTGAAACTCTTAAACTCCAAAAGTCCAAAAAAATTAGAAAAGAAGAAAAATAAAAAAATGCATCTTTCCTTTTCAAATAAGGCGAGGACTTGGGCTATTTGCATTCTGGCAGACACCCGGGTACTGTTGAGTTTTCGCAGTTTAGGATCTTAGTTGAAATTTTTTATTGTTAATAAACCATTTAGGCCTAAGTGATCGAGTCCTAATATTATTTATACATAGCATGTAGTTTAATTTTGCTACGGACTAGCAAAAGATAGGCATGGGGGTATGATATAAACACATCTATTTAGATTAAAATGCCTAATCATGCATGTTCCTAGTCTTAGATTTGCATTTCATGTTATAAATATTGCAAAGCAAGCATCATTCTGCATTTAGTGTAGTTGTATATATTTTAGGTTAATTAGGTCCTTTTTATCGTTAGGAGAGAAGAAGATTTATTTCAGGGCCTCGGATGGACGATCGGATCATACAGATCTGATCAGGACGACGATCGGAGTCTAATGCCTTCGAAATCGTCTAGATCGGAGTCTCGTAGCATCATATGAAGTTTGAGGAAGATCATCGGCCAGGGGGCAATGCGACATCCATACGAAATTTGGATGGAAATTTGACCGTATAGATGGATCTGGAGTAATGATCGTAGTTCAACAACGTAGGAATCATCTCGATTAGAGCTTCATAGCACCCTCTACAAAAAGAAGAAGATGGATGGCCCAGATGGTGCCACGTGGCGCCATCCAGGCCGCCCAACATTGGCCAGCAGCAACCACAGGAACCCCCTCGTCATCGTTGATCTCGCACCGCAGCCATTGGATTAAGATCCAATGGCTGGGGTTCGTTCGCACCCTCAACACCCATGCTCTCCTTAAGACTCAACCGGGCTCTTGCCACAACGGTAACATGGTTGGCTTGCAAAGAAGCGGCACCGGTTTGAAACCAGCCAAGCCCTTGTCCAATCTTCAATCAAGTGCACATGGAGCAAAAGGGCACCAGCGCATCGGCCAACGCACGCACGCAAGCACACGTGCACCCGCACCGCAGTGCCGATGTAGTAGCATGAAGCAACACAACTCCAGCGCACACGCGTGCGACGTGACGTGTGACAGGCGTGATCTTCAGTGACAGTTGGGCAGGCCTTAGTGACGCTTGTAGTAGTCACTAATGGCCTATGCTATGCCTGCCCTAATGAGAACCTCATCATGAGCCTCAACTAGCATATTTTGACCTAATAAAGTATACAAAAGCTCCTACATAACCTAAAGGAAGACCTAATTCAGGGGATTACTGATATGAAAAGAATACCTGAAGAATAGGGTAAAACTACAATTTTACCATTGCAATACATCAACGGGATTTCTAAGGGTCTATACATAGGTCAATTGGACTTAATAAGAGAAAAAGTGGGACGATCCAATGAGAAGGCTATTGTGAAATTTAAGAATTAAATGAAATTCTGTAATCCTAAAACAAATCGACTTTAATTCACATGGTTCCAGGCAGAATAAAAATCAACTAAACCCTCTAAAATTCATGAAAAAATATCCCCTAGGGTTTAGAACCTCTAAGTTGGTCTTTGGAACCTGTTTTGACCTAGATTGGGGACTAAGCCTAATATTTAACCTAATTTGGGTTTTTGTGCAAAATGTCTAGTCAAACGAGGTAAAACCTAAAATCCAACTTATCCATTGGATTTCTTAGGTCCAAATTAGGTTTGTACCAAAATTTGGACTTAAGGGAAGGTCATCTTGACCTACTTTGCAAATTGGTCCACCCAATTACATTTTGGCCCTTAACTTTTGAAAACCCTTGCAAATACCCCCTCAACTTCTCATCACTTTCTTCATTTTGGTCCCTCTTCCATTGCAGTAGGGACCCATACTGCCGGTGACTTTAAGAGGAGGTGTTTTCGTTTCCACGGGGAGCCGCTCCCAGATTTGAAAGGGGAGCTCTTTGCGAAGCCCCCTATTGCATGAGTAGCTCCCCATGCCCTGAATCACCCCACACCTCTCGTGCGAATGCTCCGACCACTCCGGCCATACATCCGAGGATAACTTCTGGCCTCTTCCTTGTGATTCTCCCTTTTCCTACGATTATTTAAGCTTACCTAGAGCCCTCCACTTTTGGCAAGCCTGTTTTGGCCAGAGATAGTCCCCCAAATTCGTCTCCTCCACCTTCGACCATCTGCCCGCAGGCTCCGGCGACTCTCCCTCCCTCTTCTCGTTGCTCTGCCACCGTACTAGTAGTAGAGTCATCTCCGCCTCACTCCGCATCGCACCGTACCTGCACAAGCCCCTCTGACCCCCTCATTGCCACCGCCTCTCCATCTCAGGGCCTTCCCCTCCGGTGATGGCAGACATGTGCCACTCGCCCTTCGCCTCCCCCCTTTGCTCCAAGTCCCTCCGTTATGTTCCTCTTTCTCCCCTCTTCATTTCTCCCTTATCAATTTCCATTTTCGACCCCTCGACTGCCACTACCACCACCATCGTTCCCACCTTCGACTAGATCACCGGTGAGGTGTCCTCGCTGCTCTGCACCTCCACACACCTCGCCAACCACCCTACGACCTCCGCCTCGACTCACTGATCACAACACCTCACACCAATCTCTCCATCGACCACCCAAAAGTACCCTCGAACACATCCATTTACATGGCCATAGTAAACCCTAGGCACGCCACCACAACCGTTCCTGCACCACACCAACCACCGCCACCTATTTGCCATGCCTTGGCGAAGTTCCCTGAGCGTTTTAACGAGGCTGTGAGGTCATTTTGGTGCTTTCAAGTGTCGACGTCCCTCCACCATTGGAGCAAAGCTTGGAGCAAGCTTGCAAGCTGCTCCAGACTTCACCAGCCCTAGGTTTCCATCCCAGGTCGTGCGGAACATCTTCGCACGACTCCAGTCCACCAATCGAAGCCACAAGCCCATGTAGCTTCACAATCAAAGGGAACACCTGCTGCTGCAGTGCGTGCAAGGGGGGTGGGACATTTAGTCCCACCTCGGAAATTCTGAAGTGGGTGAAGTAATTTAAATTATTTTTGTGTTTCTCCTTCGTTGCCTCCAAACATGGGGTGAGGTTCCCTCGCCCGCACACTCGCCTCGTCCACGCTCCCTCCTCCGTGGACCTAGCTGCCTGACTCGACTACCCGTGCACTTGTTAGGCACCACCCACACCAATGTGTTTGGTCTCGGGTGCGCTGACCCGACCCTGTTTACCTAAGAAGGCTCTGGGAGAGCAGTCATAAGAGTGAAATAGAGAGAGAGAGACACGGGGGAGGGTAGGGGGTAGGTTTTACTTCCCTGTGCTGTGTAGGGAAGAAGGAGGAAGAGGAAGTAGCTACGGGGAAGAGGAAGAAAAGAGAAGAAGAAGAGGAGCAGTTGAAGGAAGGAGAAGGCACGGCTGAAGAAAAGAAAAAGAAGAAAGAGGAAGGCAAAGGGGAAGGAACTGTAGAGGGCGAGGAAGAAGAAGCTGAAGATGCAACAAAAGCTCAAGGCACAGAAAGGAAGAGGAAGAAGGAACTGCAGCAGAGTAGAAAGAAGAAGAAGAGAAAAGAGAAGAGTCACTGTAGCAATCTGCAAGATAAGCCGTCTGATTCACAGAATCAGACGTCTGAGAAAAGAATGATAGAGAAAGAAAGAAGGAAAAGGGTGCGGCCAAGAAGAGAAAAGAAAAGCAAGAAAGAGAGGATGGGAGAATCCATCAAGAAAATATTTCCTCTTCCATTTCTATTTTCTTTTTAGTTTTCTTATACATAAACTTTCACTTATATCCTTGTTAAATATCATATTATGAGAATTGTTATTTCTGTTTCTAAAATACCGAATTGCTCCCTGAGTTTAACCTCGGAAGTTTTTGAATTTCGAGTAATAAATTTGATAATCGTTTTCGCGGTGATACTACAACGAATATCTCTTTAAAACACGATCTCGTCGTGAACCCTTAGGTGCGTGCATTTAGGGGTGATTGAGCAGCACATTAGATCTTATTATTTCATTGTAAGATATTAGCATGAAGGTTGCTGGAGACAGGTACATCTTTCTAACTTTTGCATCCAGCTCCTGTTCACGCATTTGCATTGAAATTTAAATTCAAGACCACCAAGTTGTTTGAATTTACTAATTTAGTGGTCACATAACTAAAAGTGGAACTAATAATCAGATTCAACCCTAAAAGCAATTCACATTTGATCTGATTCTAAGGGACTTGTCTACGATTTCAAAAGAAATTACAAAGATTTGCGGTGTGTTGCACACTTCTGACACTGAGCACGCACATTAGGCACCGCACTAAGGCTTGATCCCTTAAGGCTATAGGCACCGATCTCTTTATCGGTGTAGACCCTCCTATTGTGCTTTGTGGTGGTGGAGATACTATCTTTTGACCAAGTGTTTTGATACTCCACGGAGGGGGATAACCCTTAAAGGAACAAAAGGGTAGTTAAGGGGCACCGCATACGCATTGCCTCAAAAGAAGGGTTCACCCTACTTGCATCCCTTTGTTCGTCCTTGGAGTAACTTCTCACTTGATCACCTAGGAGTATCATCCAAGCAAAGTATAGGTCCTAGGGCACTCGAAGGTTGAATTAAGGCAAGTAATTGCAGTGAAAAAATTGTTTGGCCATTTTTATTAACTAATTCGACCTCCGCAATAAAGAAGGTTAAGATTTCAAGTCCACACCCCTCTTATACCACTTACGTGGGAACAGAGGGATAAGTCTTGATCTTTTGACTTATCTTTGGAGTGGAGGTTTAACTTAATAAAAACCTGAACTGTGTTTTGTATGCTTGGTAGATCTCTCTTGAGAGTAATCTAGTGTTTGATCCTGAGCTTGAGAGAATTCTCAGGAGAGCTCACCTAGGAGAAGAAAAAGAAGGAATGACTGAGCAAGGTGCAAATCAAAAAAGGACCCTAAGGGACTATTTTATTCCTACTAACAAACCTGCACAAGCACTAAGACGACCGGCAGGGGATAATCCGTACGAGATCAAGAGCAGTACCATATCTTTATTGCCCTCTTTTTGTGGTACTACTAGGGAGGACCCCTACCGACATTTGGAGGAATTCACCGAGGTCTGTTCCACGTGAAGCTCTAAGGCTTTACTGATGAAGCCCTGATGAGGACTCTATTTCCTTTCTCCCTAAAGGATAAGGCCAAGCACTGGTATCATTCCCTCGATGCAAGGGTAAATGATTAGGCCACCCTTAAGGGAGAATTTTTAAAAAAGTATTTTCCTATGAGTAAAACCAACCATTACAGAAGAGAGATTATGGGTTTTACTCAACAGGAAGGGGAGCAATTTCATGAGACTTGGGAGTGCTTTAATGACCTTCTTAGGTTATGCCCCCACCATCAAGTGCCAAGATGGAAGTTGGTCGAAAGGTTCTATAACGGATTATCTGAAAGGAATAGGCAAACCATTGATGCAACCTGTGCAGGAACCTTCATGACCAGAACTGAGGATGAAGCCTGGGCATTATTTGAAACATTAAGCGACAACTCCGCACATCTGTCCTCCGCCTATCAAGAAAGAAAACCATCAATCTTGCAGAGGAAAATAGAGGCCCATGAAGCTGGCGCTTCTCATGATTTGGCTTATCGGATTCAACTATTGAATAAAAACTTTGATAGGCTTTTAGCAAACCCCGGCATGAACCAGCAAGCAGCCTCTATTTTTCAGGCTTCAAGAGAATGCTCCATTTGCCAAAGCACAACGCATGCCACTGTGGAGTGCCATCAGGCAAACCAATTCCCTAAGTTGATTCAAGTCGACTTGAACGCGGCCTAAGGTTTTCGCCCCCTCGCAATAACCCTTACTCCAACACTTATAATCCAGGGTGGCGGAACCATCCAAACTTCTCTTGGAAGCAAGTTGATGCTTCTAACTCAGGGAATACTAGACCCTTACCTGCCCAGCCCACATACCAACCTTTGTATGAAAATCCTCCTTCGAATAAGCCCTCTGAGATGGATGAACTAAAGGCCACGATGAAAGCAATGCAAGAGCATCAGAATATGGTTATCCAATCTCAGAATAAGATGATTACTGATATGCAATCCCAAATTGGTCATCTTACAAAGGCAGTTAGGCAACGTGATCCGAGGAAGCTTCCTAGCTCTTCTGAGGAGAACCCTAAGGGCAAGGGGGTTGTATTTAGGGAGCATGCCCAAGCAGTGATCGTGTTGAGGAGTGGAAAAAAGATTGACAAGCCTGATAACACTCCTACGGTTACATCTCAGAATTCCCCTTCCACACTTGACCTGACTTCCATCTCACCCGAGGAAGAGCCACACCACTCTCCCTTGCACAAAATCACCCACAATGAGGATGTCGTCCTTCCACCATCCCTTTCCTGCCATGACGACCCCTCTACCCAGAAGTCGAGGGTGCTCTATCCAGAGCGCCTATCTGCTCCTGGGGAATCTTCTGTTGGCTCGTCTAGAGCCAAGATAGGACAAAAGAGATTATGGATACTTTTAGGCAAGTCTAGATTAACTTGCCTCTATTGGAAGCGGTTAAACAGATTCCGTCCTATGCCAAGTTTCTGAAGGACCTGTGCACCCAGAAGCGCCGATCTAGGAAACAGGTCCAAACCATGGTCATCCTGCCTGACCATGTTAGCTCAGTTCTTCAGCATGGAACACCCCCCAAAATGAAAGACCCAGGGGCCCATATTTTTCAGTGGTTATAGGTAACCAACACATTGACGAGGCTTTGCTTGATCTGGGTGCGGGGGTAAACATTCTACCGAGCTCTGTCTATGACCTTTTGGGAGGAGGAAAGCTGAAGCCTAGTCCAGTAATCCTCCAGGTTGCAGACAGATCACTTAAGACACCGCGGGGATTGTTGGAAGATGTCCTTATGAGAGTGGAGGATTTCTTCTTCCCCGTTGACTTTCTGGTACTGGATATTGACCCATCTAATAAGCCCACTAAGCCGTCCATTATTCTGGGATGCCCCTTCTTGGCCACAGCCAATGCCTCTATAAATTGTAGATCTGGGGCACTTAAAATGGGCTTTGGGAATAAGAAGATCCGGTTGAATGTTTTTGATACTTACAAGCAACCTGGATTTGAAGATTGTTCTTAGATTGAGGTTGTTGATGAAATAATTGAAGAGACTACTCTAGCACTCTTATGTAGAGATCCCCTTCAGAAGGTCATATCTCAAGACCATCCCTCTATTATTAAAGAAACTGAAAGGAAAATGCCCGAACTAGAAGAGTTGCTGGGGATACAAATTGAGTCTCTGTCCCCACCTTGGACTGTGAAGGTAGATCCGCTGCCTGAGGCGGGGACATCTCAACTAAAACCCTCAATCCAAAAGGCTCCTGAATTGGAGTTGAAACCCCTCCCGAGCACATTGAAATATGCTTTCCTTGGCCCTAATAACACGCTCCCCGTTATTATCTCGTCTGCATTATCTAAATTGCAGGAGGGAGCTTTGCTTGAGTGTTTACAAAGGCACAAGGAAGCAATTGCCTGGACAATTACTGATATTAAGGGTGTTGATCCCTCTCTTTGCATGCATCATATATACACGGATGAGTCCGTGAAGCCTTTCTGAGATATGCAGAGAAGGCTTAATCCAAATATGCGGGAGGTTGTTAAAAAGGAGATTCTGAAATGGATGGATGTAGGGATTATCTATCCCATTTCATATAGTAAATGGGTCAGTCCTATTCACATAGTTCCAAAAAAGGCAGGAATCACTGTGGAAGAGAATGACCAAGGTGAACTGGTGACCACTAAACCCTCAACTGGTTGGAGGGTCTGCATTGATTACCACCGTTTAAACACGACTACCTAGAAAGACCATTTCCCCTTACCATTTATCGATCAAATTCTGGAATGATTGGTGGGGAACAAGTGCTTTTGTTTTCTTGACGGGTACTCTGGGTACAATCAGATAGCTGTTTTTCCTGATGATCAGGAGCGTACCACCTTTACGAGTCCATATGGCACTTTTGCGTTCCGCCGAATGCCATTCGGGTTATGTAACACTCCTGCCACTTTCCAACATTGTATGATGGCTATCTTTTCTGATATGATCAATGAGTTTGTTGAAATTTTCATGGATGACTTCTCCATTTATGGCTTGTCGTTTGACCTATGCCTTTCGCACCTTGATAAAGTCTTAACCCATTGCGAAGAGGCAAAGCTGGTGCTTAGCTGGGAGAAAAGCCACTTTATGGTCCAGCAGGGCATTGTGTTAGGGCATATAGTTTCTGAGAGAGGATTAGAGGTGGACACCGCAAAAATCAATTCCATCTCTAAGCTTCCATTGCCCGCCAATGTTCGTCAGGTTAGATCTTTCCTTGACCATGCTGGATTTTATAGGTGCTTCATTAGAGATTTCAGTAAAATCTCTAAGCCACTCTGCGACCTGTTAGTGAAGGATGTCTCCTTGGATTTTGATGATAGATGTGGCAAGGCTTTCCAAGTTTTGAGGAAAGCCCTCATTACCGCGCCAATTCTCCAAGCACCAGATTGGACCCTCCCATTTGAGCTTATGTGCGATGCTTCTGATTTTGCAGTGGGAGCGGTCTTAGGTCAAAGGGTTGATGACAAACCTCATGTGCTGCATTATGCTAGCAAGACCCTTACGGATCCTCAGCAAAACTACACGGTCACTGAAAAGGAATTACTTGCTGTAGTATTTGCTTTGGAAAAGTTTCGGTCTTATCTTTTGGGATCCAAGGTTGTGGTGTTCATTGATCATTCAACCCTTAAGCATCTTCTGGCTAAAAAGGACACCAAACCTCGCCTAATTCGTTGGATTCTCCTACTCCAAGAATTTGACCTGGAAATTAAAGGCAAGAAAGGAGTTGAGAATGTCGTAGCAGACCATTTGTCTAGGATCCCTATTGAGGCATCAAACCCTGCTGGCGGTATTCAAGAGACTTTCCCTAATGAGTCTTTAATGGCCGTGGAAGCTAAAACTCCTTGGTTCGCTGACATAGTGAACTATCTGGTCATGGGCATTACCCTCAGTACTTGTGACAAGCAGAAGCAAGACAGGTTTCTCGCCAATGCTAAATTTTACCACTGGGAGGAACCCAAGCTTTTTAGAATAGGCCCTGACCAGCTGTTTTGCCGTTGCGTCCCTAATGAAGAACAAAGAAGTGTTATGAGTTTTTGTCATGACCTCCACTGTGGGGGACATTTTAGTGGGAAGAAGACTACCCATAAGGTTCTTCAGTCTGGTTTTTGGTGGCCCACATTATTCCGAGATGCACATACATATGTGGGCGCATGTCTACATTGCTAGCAGACGGGAAACATTGGAAAAAGGGATGAGATGCCTCAACAACCTATCCTCCCTGTTGAAATCTTTGATATTTGGGGCATTGACTTCATGGGTCCCTTTCCTATGTCCTTCGGATATGAATACATCCTTGTGGCTGTTGACTATGTATCAAAATGGATAGAAGCCATACCCACGCGAACTAATGACCATTTAGTGGTCTTGGGCTTTGTTAAGGCTAATATCATTTCTCGGTATTGGTGCCCAAGGACGATCATAAGTGATGGAGGACTTCACTTTAAGAATATACACTTCACAAGACTACTCCAAAATTTGGGAGTCAACCACATGATAGCCACACCTTATCATCCCCAAACGAGTGGACAAGTTGAAGTGTCCAATATGGAGATTAAGCAAATTTTAGAAAAAACTGTCAGGCCTAATCGGAAGGATCGGTCTAAAAAACTAAATGATGCTCTTTGGGCCTACAGAATTGCATATAAGACTCCCTTGGGCATGTCTCCTTTCCGTCTTATCTACGGAAGAGCGTGCCACCTTCCCATTGAAATCCAACATAAAGCTTATTGGGCTATTAAAAACATTAACTCGAATCTGGATAAAGTGGGAAAGGCACGTATGCTAGAATTAAGTGAGCTTGAGGAGCTTCATAATGAAGCTTATGAAACTTCTCAAGCTAACAAGCAACGTACAAAAGTCTTCCATGACAATCACATCATTAGAAAGACTTTTGAGCCCAACTAGTGGGTCTGGCTTTTCAATTCTAGACTTAAATTATTTCCTGGAAAGCTCAAGTCCCACTGGGATGGGCCATACGTTGTTATCAATACTTTCCCTCATGGAGCTGTAGAGATTAGGAACCCTATTTCAGGTGCGAGCTTTAAAATAAATGGCCAGCAACTTAAACCGTATATTACTCTTTCAGATGGCCAGGTTTTGGACGCACTTCGACTTGAGGAGCCTTAGCTCCTCCCACTCTCCTCCTCAGGTGATATTCTTCTATGTATGTATTTTTCCAATGAGGATATTGTCAGTCTTAGGCATGGGGGGGTATAACCTGAGAATGTTTATAGTATTTATAAATGTTTGCATACATATTTATATATATATATTATATAAAAAAAAATTTCTCTTTTCTTGAGATGATTGGGTTAGCCCTAGCAAAATACCTTTGTCACTGGAGGTTTTTCTTCCCAAATTATTTCTTAAGTTTAGAATTTAGTACATTTATTTCACGTGCACGTAGAATTGGTAATGGATCTTTGAGGAAAACCAATAAGCATTTGTAGTCTACTAAACCCTTAGATAGTTCATAGGGAGGCAGGCATACTATCTTCTAGTAGATCCACCTCATATTTGTGAGAAGAAAGTAGAGAGATTACTGGTGCGCTAAGTCTAGTGCAAGGACTCTTAAGTTTTGGATAATTAGATGATGATACTTCATAGTTAGGCGTAGTTTTCACTCTCTGTTCCTATGTGCATACTTTGAGTGAATTCCTGAGAGTCACCAAATAAGGCAGATACATAGAGATGGGATCATAATAAAGTTATAACTATGGTGGATGGTTACGACCGTCCTTCATAGAGTCCTCGGCTAAAGGAGGGTAATAGTGTCAAAGGTCAGAAATACGTCTGTCCTATCTATTCCTTCCCGGTGCGAAGAATAGGCACTTCCACCAAATAAGCCACACAATATCCTCTTGACCATCATCATCCCGAATAATGCCTCATAAATAAAAGTCTGTGTCATATTATGTTGATTTATTTAAAAAAAAAAGAAGAAGAAACAGAAAGAACAAAAAGAAGAAATATTGATATTACAAAAAAAAAGGGGTCCAAGTTTATGATGTAACACTGTTTCTGAGGCAATAGAACACCTATCGCATTCCACAAAATATGACCCATACCTACTTTCTAGTATTTCTGATCGCCCGAATACTGGTTGAGGACTTTAACTTAGTTGTAGAGTTATTAGGACTTTAATTGAAATGTGTATGCCTTGTGAGGCTACCAAATAGTGAGTACAATTTCTAAATCTGACGAGATTCGTGATCTTAGAAAGAAAGAAAAGAGGGAGTGCCCAGAAACATTAAGAGAGCACAATGTGTAGCCTCTCTCAAAGTTGACTTGTCTAATAGTCTAGAGATCTAGAGTCTGCAGTACTAGACTATTGGTAGCACTAGATGAGTGTGTGCTACCAAATACAAATCCATTCAACTCGATATCTCCTACCTAAGCCAAACACCGGGGTCAAATTACAGATTATCGTCTACTTTATCCCCGAGGGAAGTAGTTGCCTATCCCGGCAGAAATATTTACCACGGGTGAAGTATGAACTCCTAATGGGAATTGACTTTTTCACTTGGATCTGTTACCTAGGCTATCAGCACTTCATATTTTTCTAGATTTCTAAAGTTTTGAAGTAAGAAAAGAAGAAATCTTCTGATTACTTCTATTATTTTTGCTAGGGACTAGCAAATCTTAAGCATGGGGGTATTTGATGAGTCCATTTTAATGGACTATTATTACGCCTGAGTAACTTTAATTGTATCTTTTAGGTTTGTTAATAACTATATTAAGTTATAGAATGTTTGCATGCATCATGATTTAGGTTTACATCTATTCTATAACTTAATATGTTCTTTTTATGTGCAGGAAAAATAATTGGCAAGAGAATGAGGAGGAAAGGGTAAATTACCCTTTCAAATAACTGGTGGCTGTTCTTTTCCCCATCCTCCGGGCACCCTCAATAGCCGCAGGCCAGAAATAGTTAAGGGATTTGAAAATCCCTTAACTCATGCACGCGCAAAGGAGAGGAGTTAAAAGAAGAGGCGGAGAAAGGGGAGGGAAGATCATCCAGAGAGAGAGGGAACAACTCCAGCGTGCACTGCGGACCAGGATTCCCTTCAACGTTGCAGGCGCTCATGCCACCAAGCCTGCCCCTGTAGGCACCGCACCTTCATCACTGAAACGCTGTGGGCAACCGGGTTTTATTGTTATAGCGTTGTAGTATAGCCAGTTATTGCCAACATTTCAAATATAAAATTTTTTACTCGGAAAATAAAAGAGTTCCCGAGGTCGAACTCAGGGAGCAAGTTGTATTCTAGAGATATACATGTTTCTTTTACAAAAAATAAAGAAAGAGAGAGAAAGAATTTGTTGTCTTCTTTTCTCTTTGTTTCTCCTCGTCTCAGATCTTCTTCTTCTTTGTCTGCAGAGGTGATGTTCTTCTTCTGCAGTGGTGATGCTCTTCTTCTTCTTCCAGCTGTTCCTGCTCTTCGTTTTTCTTCTGTCTTTCTTCAGATCTTCTTCTTTCTTCTTTGTTTTTCTTCTTTCAGTTCTTCCCTTGTTCTTTTGTGTTCTCCTCTGCCTCGCCTTCTTCTGTTGTTCTTCAGATCTCCTTCTTTCTTCTTTTCTTTTTCCAGTCAGGACGTCGCCCCTCCTTCTTTCTTCTTTTCCCTTCAGGACGTCGTCTGATTTCCAAATCAGACGACTTAAACTTCCTGTTGCTACAGTGTCTCCCTCAGCTTCCTTCTTCTTCCGCGGTCCTTCTTCTTCACCTGTGCCTGCACACTTCAGAGCTTACGTCAGAGGACAAAACCTACTCTACCCTCTCCCCCCCCGCGTCTCTCTCTCTCTGAAACCACTCTTCGGAAAGCTCTCCCAGAGCTGCCGGGTAATCGGGTACGGGTCGCGCCCGGGTCCAGGCCCACCGGCGTGCGTGGTGGGCGAGGAGTGCAGGTCAGTCTAAGTCGGGTCGGGTCAGGTCCGCGGGGCGTGAGCGCGGACGAGACCGGGTAACCGGGCGGGTGAAGGGGACCTCACCCCGTGTGCTGAGGCAGTAAGGCTAATGCACAAAATCAATTTAAACAGTGAAAAGGTTGTGAGGCTTACCGATGTGGGACTAAACGGAGACCTCTCCTCGCGTGCGCCTGCTGGGAGACCGCGGCCTAGCTTCTGCAGCTGCGGCTTCGATTTGCGTCGGTTGCTGGCTGGCTGCCTTCGCAAGACTCCCCGTAATCCGCAGCAGCTGGAGACCTGGAGTCCTCAAGCCTGGAGCGCGGGAGAAGCTGCTTCAATGTGCGTTAACGGCAGTCGAACCTCAAAACCTGTCGGACACGAATATGGCCTCTCGGCCTGATCAAACCACTGGGGAACCTTCGCCGTCGCACGGCGAAGGTGTGGAGCTGCGCGGCAAGCCACAAGGTGGTGTCTGGCGGCAGCCCTAGGTTGGACTGCAACCGGAGGAATGGGTTTGTTCGGGGGAGCGTTACGGAGGTGTGGAGTGGCAGTGGAGGGGTGGGGGGTGCTCAGTGTGATGAGGTGGAGGTTCGGTGAGGGTCGGCGAGGTGTGTGAGGCTGTGGAGCGATGGGAACATCTCGCCGGAGGGTGGCCGGAGACGAAGGGGGTGACGATGGTCAGGGTCGGTCGAGGGCTTAATTGAACAAATTGAAACCGGGGAAAGAAAGAGGAGAGGAAGGGAAGTAGTTCTAACTTACTTGCAGGGACGAAGGGGGAGCAGTAGGGCGACAGTCGTATCGACTGTCGCCGGAGAAGAAGATGCTCAGGGAAAGGGGCGGCGGCGAGCAGAGAGCCGGAGAGGCGCCAGCTGGGTGCGGCGTGGCGCGGGAAGAGCAGGGGAGGAAGTCTCTGCTGCTGGTATTGCGGCAGAGCGAAGAGGAGGAGGGGGAGGAACCGCCGGAGCTGGTGAGCGTCTGCCGGAGAGAGAAGGGAGGAAAGTTGGGCGTTTTCTCCGTCAGATCCGAGCTGGGAAGAACGGTGGAGCGACGGGGGTATTTATAGGGACCGAATCAGGGAGGAAGGCGGAGGGAGACGTCGTGTCTCCCTCGCCGGAGGACGCCGGAGATGGAAACCCATACCGTCCGTGCGTTCGCATGGCCGGTATGGGGGGTTACAGCGACCAGGGGGGTGTCCCTGCGACGGCTGACGACGCAGGGCACCCCCGGTTTACTTGCCAGGCTCTCCCCCACACCCTGCGCGGCGCCATGCTCCGTGCAAGGTCGCCGGAGCATGGTGCTGGCAGGTTTTGCAGGGGGGACCTGATCGCAAAGAACGAAGGAGAGTTAGGGGCTGAAATGCGAGGGTTCAAAAGTTGAGGGCCAAAAAGTAAATATATGAGGACCAAAGTGTAAAGTCGGTCAAGGAGGTTTCTTCTTAGGCTCAAGTTTTTATACATGATTAATTAGGACCTAAGGAATCTGATGGTGAATTTCATTTCTATATTAAACCTTGTTTGACCGGTCAATTTATGCGAAAACCCAGATTAAGTTATTAATTAGGCATGGTTCTCAATGTAGGTCAAAATGGGTTCTGAAGGCCAAATTGAAGGTTCTAAACCCTAGAGATTATTTTTCTATGAATTTTAGAGGGTTTATTCTATTTTTACATTGCCTCGAACCTCGTGAATTGAAGTGGGTTGTTTTAGGGTTACAGATTATCATTTAGTTCCTTGGAATTGCTGTAGCCCTTGCTAGATCATCTCATCCCACTTTTATTCTTATTAAGTTGCTTTGACCTATGTTTGGACCCTGAATTACCCTGTATGCAGATTATTCTGGTAAAATTGCATTTTTACCCCTTATGACTTGTTTTCTCCTTAAACTCAGAATTCTCTGAGTTAAGCCTTTCCTTGAGTTATGTAGGAGCTTTTATCCTTTGTATTAGGTCAAAATGAGCTAGTTATGTCTCATGATGAGGTTCTCATCATACCCCCATGCCTAGCTTTTGCTAGTCCCTTAGCAAAAACTTAAGGTTTCAACCCTTGTTCTAGACCATGAAGTTTTTAATAGCTTTAGATAAGTGCTTTTTTATTTGAGCTCAGATTAGGTTAGAATGCTGACCATAGGCCTAAAAGGTACTTTAGTACCAATCAAGATCCAAATCTGTCTAGCCTTAGCCTCAGTCCTTAGCAAAGGTTTTTAAGGCCCACAAGAACTAACCTAAGGTTTATTGGACTTTGTGATTAAAGCACCCGTGCTTGAAATGATTTTAGCCCTGGCTCAGTTCGCAGTGCGTTTTGTAAGAGAGATAGAAAGTTTTTCTATTTGGAGAGTTTTCTCTCTCTTTTTCTTTTTAGTTCTAGCCTAGGATTGGCTTTTCAACACGGTCTGTATCAGATTCCTTGCTCCCATCATCAATCCTCAAGGGTTCCTGGCGATCGATGCTTCGAGATAGCACCGCCCATGGCAACCCCCGGAACCCTGGCTATTGAGATTTCGAGATAATCCCATCCATGGTGTTCCGTGGCCGAATCCAGACCCTGGCAATTGACACTTCGAGATAATGCCATCCATGGAATCTGAACCAGCAGAGTGCTTACATGCCCCCAGTAGGATATGTAAATATCCTAAGAAACAAGCACCGAGGAGATGATATTTTGTTACGCATCTTCGAGGGGATTTCCCGCCTCTCCGCGCTGGGAACTCATCCAAATCAACTTGTGTTGATCGGCCGCTCCTATTCTAGGTGTTCTTTTCAGAATTTTGTGACGCTTCTGCGTGATTCTGATTTTTACGCTTACTGAACCAGGCTGTGTGTGAGGTTAGGGTGCTTAGGTTACTGAGTCCCGTAAACCAAAAATTAGTTAACGAGGCCAAATACTCCCTAAGCCTTAGACCTAATACTTCAGCTTTTCATTTTCCTCAACCTCTTGAGGAGTGTCCAGATCTTAATGGGTACTAAGAGTCTATTCAAGAATGCCTAAGGTTTGCATTCTTACTAATCTCATTGTGCACTTTTCAGTTATTTTCTTGAATGAGGTCTAGAGCTTAGGTTAATTCCTTAGTTCCTTACTAATGACTATCACCTTTGCTCATAATTTTGTGCTCCTTTTTCATTTTGTTTCTTTTTTTCCTTCACAAAATTTCCTTCTCCTCTTTTCCTCTTATTCTTTTTCGAAAAATTTTTAATTTTTATGGTGTTTTTGGCATATGTGAATTTTTTTGTTTCTTTTCTTACAAGTTTTGCACTTCCATACCCCCCCCATGCCTAAGATTTGCAATGTCCTCATTGTAACCTAGGGGTTTTTATTCAACTAAGTTCATACATTAGGATAGCTATTTTGATGAATCTCAGATGCAAGCACCTGAGGTGGAGTCGGCTGTCCTAAAGTGTGAACTTCAAGTGCAAAAAGCTGTCAGAACAAGTTTCAGGTTTTCAAAGAGAATGACGGGCTGCCTCCCGTTGAGCGCTAAATTTGATGCCTTCAGCCAAGCAGGAAATGCGATGGAGAGGGGATGGTCAAATCAGCAGAGTTTTGTAAGACAAGCACCTTGATTAAGAGCCTGGTTGGTCCAACCAGGTGCTTGTTCAGATCAACAGGCTGATGATGCAGCCCAAACCCAATCAATCTGGTGGGTTGATAGATGTGGATAAAAAGGTGTGGAACCCACCATAAACTATGAAGCTCAGATGGATGTGGAAGTGTAAACGCAGGGTTTGGCTGAGTCGAATCAGCCTGGTCAGAGTAGGGACCCGTAGAATAATCAATGAATGACGCGGAAACCCTACAGGGGTGATCAGAGAATGATAGAGCATGGTATGTAGTCTGATCAATGTTCGAAACCCGATGTGGAAATGCAATCGGCTCGGTGAGAGGTGAATCTGAATAGAACTTGAGTCCGGTTGCAGGTCGGGGTTTGGGAGAGGTTTTGATCCGTTCTGTGTGTGCGGACGAGGTGGCCATTGTGTATGAGGGCTCTTCTAGAAACAAATGATAGGTGGTTTTCTGTAGAGAGTCCTCTGGGTAACTATCAAATGCCGGAAGAGTGTCTGTAGGATGAAAGGAATCGGATTCGAGAAAAAATTTGGATTCTTGGTTGTAATCACTCTTGGCATTTTCTATTTTTGGTTCCTGAGGATCGAAAAGGAGTGATTCTGTGTTATTAGTGATCTCGGGAATCAGGACCTCAGAGTCAGAGTCAGAGTCATGTGAACTGAGGTCGTAGATAGGCCTGGCGTGTTCAGGAAGGGGAATCTCTCCGCAATTATAGTCAGATCTGAAATTGTCGGAGAGTTGGCGAAAATGATCATGAATTCCACCACAACAAAAATCATCAGATGTGGAATCAGCAGCCTGACTGGGTTCTAGCCTATATGTCACTTCTGGGCTCAAAAAGATGTTCTGTTCAAGCTCTAAGCTGGTAGGATAGACCCCATTAAAACCTTGCTCATCCAACTCCTCAGTTTCTGTATCATAAATTGGCATGTTTTCTGAAAAATCGATCAGATTTCCTGAGGATGTTGGAGAGGGATATTCATCAAATAGAGGCCCGGAATCATATTCTGTAAAAATTTGATCTTTCTCATAAGGGGCCTCATAATCTTCCCAATAAGTTTCAGATCTAGGTTCTAGGCTTAGGATGTGGGTAGAATTATTAGAACCTAAGTCCGAATAACCTTCGAGGGTCACCTTATCAAAACAAGGGGCGGAATTTATACCCTCCAGAGGTTCAATTCTAATCTTGTTATTGCAGGAGTCTTGGGGTTCTAAGCTTGGTGATTTATGGCCTAGGGTTGGCTCAGCATTGTGTTCTCCTGCAACTTCCCAACCTATTTTAATGCTATCTTCTATTTGGGTTGGGAGTCGACAACCACCTTGTGCCTCAGTCCCGAGATCTGGGAAACTGGATTGTTCCTTAATACTGTTCCAAGATGGTTCATCCTCTGTTTCTGGTATATACGGGTATTTCTGGTTGATAATTTGTTCTACTGATTTCATCATTTCTACCCGTTTCATAAGGGCATCTTGGTGTTGTTCCCAAAGTACAGGATTTGTCAAGCATTGAAGGTATTCAGATTGGTGTAATTTTTCCATCTCAATGTATCCTGTCATGAGCATATCTCGGGTTGATCCTTTTGAAATTTCAGTCAATAGAATTTGGGCACAGTTTATGATGAAAGCTGTGGTTGTTGGAACATCAACTTGAATGTTTCCTATTGGTGTTGAGGGTTTATATTTGATTTCATAGATTTCAAGGGCATCCTCAATCATTTTATCTTTCATGGATCTCATATATTCAGGTTTTTTGAATGGTAGTCTTGCTAGGTAATTAGGCTGCATAATTGGATCAGGTGGTGGAATCAAGATATATAATCAAGGTTTGAATCAAGATGGAAGAAGGGGATTTTGTTCAGAATCAGAGGAAAGAAGGGCTGTGTGAATGATTTTTGAAAAAAAACAAAGGAGCCGAGGCTTAGCCTCGGGGAGAGTGAATTTCTATAGGAGGTTTCAAGGACCTCCTGAAAAATACTGAAGGACTGGATGAGATAAGCAGGTGCTGGACCCAATCAAGACACCCAAAAATTTGTTGGGTGACTATAGAGGTGCGGGGCAGATGGACCCCTTGATCAGAAAGATCGTCCACCTGAGAATTACCTGGGCAGCCAGAGAGGGAGAGTCCCGCAAAGACCCCTACACGGTAGAGCGTCCCCACGGGTTACAGGGTTTCCCCCACCCGACCTCTCTTGTCACTGCGGTTCCAGGTAGACCAGAATGGGGATCTTGACCTCTTAAGTCTACCAATTTTAAGATCAGGGTGCTTAAGGTTTCACTTGAACTTTAGTCTTTTAAGTGCAAAGAGTGACCTAATTTAGGGTTGGTTGACCCAAGGGGTCAACTTTACCTCTTGTTTTCTTTAAGAGCTTTTAGGTCTTGTCTTTTAGGGTTCAAGTGTTTAGAGAGCCAATTGTTTTAGGTTTTCTTTTGAATAGGTATTTTCAATCAATGGTTTAGGCACACTTCTTTTGGATTTTCTCCATTCTTGATTTAAGTAGTGTGTCTCTAAAACCCTAATGTTGAATCTTATGTTGGCTCTACTTGGTCCAGTTAGTTCTTTGTTGGGTAATTAGGGCTCAAGCAAGAATGTGTTAGCCCTTAAATACCCTTAATAGTGTGCAGGACTAATGAGTTGAAAACATACAACTCTTTATGGTTACTAAGTATGGAAGACAGGTTAGCCCTATATTGCTTGTTCTTTTCTTTTCTTCCTCTTTAGAGTTTAGGGGTTAATAGCGAGAGGAAAAATTTACCTGTCCTCGGAGTGGTTGTCGTACGGTTGCTTGTCTTCTTGATTTCCTGTAGTTTTCTGCACAAAAGAGAGGAGATTATCAGAAATTAAAAAGAAACAGGAATGTTTACCTCTAGAATAGCCGTTGCTCCCCGGCAGCGGCGCCAAAAATGAAACGCTGTGGGCAACCGGGTTTTATTGTTATAGCGTTGTAGTATAGCCAGTTATTGCCAACATTTCAAATATAAAATTTTTTACTCGGAAAATAAAAGAGTTCCCGAGGTCGAACTCAGGGAGCAAGTTGTATTCTAGAGATATACATGTTTCTTTTACAAAAAATAAAGAAAGAGAGAGAAAGAATTTGTTGTCTTCTTTTCTCTTTGTTTCTCCTCGTCTCAGATCTTCTTCTTCTTTGTCTGCAGAGGTGATGTTCTTCTTCTGCAGTGGTGATGCTCTTCTTCTTCTTCCAGCTGTTCCTGCTCTTCATTTTTCTTCTGTCTTTCTTCAGATCTTCTTCTTTCTTCTTTGTTTTTCTTCTTTCAGTTCTTCCCTTGTTCTTTTGTGTTCTCCTCTGCCTCGCCTTCTTCTGTTGTTCTTCAGATCTCCTTCTTTCTTCTTTTCTTTTTCCAGTCAGGACGTCGCCCCTCCTTCTTTCTTCTTTTCCCTTCAGGACGTCGTCTGATTTCCAAATCAGACGACTTAAACTTCCTGTTGCTACAGTGTCTCCCTCAGCTTCCTTCTTCTTCCGCGGTCCTTCTTCTTCACCTGTGCCTGCACACTTCAGAGCTTACGTCAGAGGACAAAACCTACTCTACCCTCTCCCCCCCGCGTCTCTCTCTCTCTGAAACCACTCTTCGGAAAGCTCTCCCAGAGCTGCCGGGTAATCGGGTACGGGTCGCGCCCGGGTCCAGGCCCACCGGCGTGCGTGGTGGGCGAGGAGTGCAGGTCAGTCTAAGTCGGGTCGGGTCAGGTCCGCGGGGCGTGAGCGCGGACGAGACCGGGTAACCGGGCGGGTGAAGGGGACCTCACCCCGTGTGCTGAGGCAGTAAGGCTAATGCACAAAATCAATTTAAACAGTGAAAAGGTTGTGAGGCTTACCGATGTGGGACTAAACGGAGACCTCTCCTCGCGTGCGCCTGCTGGGAGACCGCGGCCTAGCTTCTGCAGCTGCGGCTTCGATTTGCGTCGGTTGCTGGCTGGCTGCCTTCGCAAGACTCCCCGTAATCCGCAGCAGCTGGAGACCTGGAGTCCTCAAGCCTGGAGCGCGGGAGAAGCTGCTTCAATGTGTGTTAATGGCGGTCGAACCTCAAAACCTGTCGGACACGAATATGGCCTCTTGGCCTGATCAAACCACTGGGGAACCTTCGCCGTGGCACGGCGAAGGTGTGGAGCTGCGCGGCAAGCCGCAAGGTGGTGTCTGGCGGCAGCCCTAGGTTGGACTGCAACCGGAGGAATGGGTTTGTTCGGGGGAGCGTTACGGAGGTGTGGAGTGGCAGTGGAGGGGTGGGGGGTGCTCAGTGTGATGAGGCGGAGGTTCGGTGAGGGTCGGCGAGGTGTGTGAGGCTGTGGAGCGATGGGAACATCTCGCCGGAGGGTGGCCGGAGACGAAGGGGGTGACGATGGTCAGGGTCGGTCGAGGGCTTAATTGAACAAATTGAAACCGGGGAAAGAAAGAGGAGAGGAAGGGAAGTAGTTCTAACTTACTTGCAGGGACGAAGGGGGAGCAGTAGGGCGACAGTCGTATCGACTGTCGCCGGAGAAGAAGATGCTCAGGGAAAGGGGCGGCGGCGAGCAGAGAGCCGGAGAGGCGCCAGCTGGGTGCGGCGTGGCGCGGGAAGAGTAGGGGAGGAAGTCTCTGCTGCTGGTATTGCGGCAGAGCGAAGAGGAGGAGGGGGAGGAACCGCCGGAGCTGGTGAGCGTCTGCCGGAGAGAGAAGAGAGGAAAGTTGGGCATTTTCTCCGTCAGATCCGAGCTGGGAAGAACGGTGGAGCGACGGGGGTATTTATAGGGACCGAATCAAGGAGGAAGGCGGAGGGAGACGTCGTGTCTCCCTCGCCGGAGGACGCCGGAGATGGAAACCCATACCGTCCGTGCGTTCGCACGGCCGATATGGGGGGTTACAGCGACCAGGGGGGTGTCCCTGCGACGGCTGACGACGCAGGGCACCCTCGGTTTACTTGCCAAGCTCTCCCCCTCACCCTGCGCGGCGCCATGCTCCGCGCAAGGTCGCCGGAGCATGGTGCTGGCAGGTTTTGCAGGGGGGACCTGATCGCAAAGAACGAAGGAGAGTTAGGGGCTGAAATGCGAGGGTTCAAAAGTTGAGGGCCAAAAAGTAAATATATGAGGACCAAAGTGTAAAGTCGGTCAAGGAGGTTTCTTCTTAGGCTTAAGTTTTTATACATGATTAATTAGGACCTAAGGAATCTGATGGTGAATTTCATTTCTATATTAAACCTTGTTTGACCGGTCAATTTATGCGAAAACCCAGATTAAGTTATTAATTGGGCATGGTTCTCAATGTAGGTCAAAATGGGTTCTGAAGGCCAAATTGAAGGTTCTAAACCCTAGAGATTATTTTTCTATGAATTTTAGAGGGTTTATTCTATTTTTACTTTGCCTCAAACCTCGTGAATTGAAGTGGGTTGTTTTAGCGTTACAGATTATCATTTAGTTCCTTGGAATTGCTGTAGCCCTTGCTAGATCATCTCATCCCACTTTTATTCTTATTAAGTTGCTTTGACCTATGTTTGGACCCTGAATTACCCTGTATGCAGATTATACTGGTAAAATTGCATTTTTACCCCTTATGACTTGTTTTCTCCTTAAACTCAGAATTCTCTGAGTTAAGCCTTTCCTTGAGTTATGTAGGAGCTTTTATCCTTTGTATTAGGTCAAAATGAGCTAGTTATGGCTCATGATGAGGTTCTCATCAATCACCACCGCGCGCATGCAGCTGCACCCTAGCAAGCCTCTCCGCAGCTTGCACCACAACAGTGCACCTCAGCCTCCACCGCCTTCAGGCACACCACCAGGCACCCATCTCCATCACCAAGCGCACCACAACCCCCCTCCTGCAGGTGCAAGCACCGCTCGCGCCCTCACCTCTCCCTGTTTTAGCCCTCTTGCAGGTGCTAGCACCGCGTACACCACAGCACCCCCCTCCTGCAGGCACCGCCCTCGCCCCTCAGCGCCTACAGATGCTGCTCCACACCGCCACCTACACCCACAAGCACGTGCGCCTCATCCTCCAACCGCGCCCGTAGGTGCGTCCACCCTCTAGCGCCTCCCTGCAGGCGCGCCCCCTACTGCAGGTGCACACCTCGCCGCAGCGTCTTCGCCGCCCACCTTGACCTGCCAGGCCGCGCCCTACTGCAGTGTGCTGACGCCTGCTCCAGAGCACCGTTCCTCCTCCTCCAGCGCTCTCCACTGCAGACCGAACTGCAGGCACCGCGCCACACCAAGCAGCCCAGCAGGCACTACACTACGCGCCTTCAACACTACACACCCTCCTTCCATCTGCACCTCCTGCTAGACCCGCAAGCACACGCCATCTGCAGCATTCCCGGTAGTGCTCGTCTTCCATCCTCCAGTTGCGCCCGTAGGCGCACACCTCCACGCGCCCCTCTTAAGCAGCACCTTCACGGCAACAGTAGCCTCTCCGACGTTCTTCTCCTTTGTCGGTCGGTCACCTACAGCCATCTCCGTCGACGCCGTGGCCTCCATCGGATAGGCCTCATCCTCGCCAACCTCCCTAGCCCGTCCACAGCCCGCCGGTGCTCTCTCTCTCTCGCGAGGACGAGAGAGAGCAAATGCTCTATTTCTTCTGATATTAAAATTTACATTCACTGCCATTTCCACTGGAATTAGATTTTTATTTATTATTATTTTATTATGGAAAAATTGCGAATGCACACTCATATTTTCTGATAATTGCATGTTATTGATATTCAATTATTTCAAGATTGATTTTGGGATCAATACGTGCACCAATTCTCTCTAATATATGACACTTGAAAATTACACAAAATCGTCATATATTTATTGAAGATTTTAGTGAGGGAAAACTGCACATATACCCTTATCTTTTTGAGTTATTGTGAATCGACTTTCCTTCGCATTTTATGTCGGATTTGAATAGGGATTTCGCACTTAACCGAGAGAATATAAAATAATCGAGAGTTTATTGCATAATTGCCTCCCTGTGGACACGACCTGCTCTTCTATGAGTGGCTATTTTTATTTTTTTGATTAGTCAATTTTTCCACCACTTAAATACTACAACGCAAAGTGGAAAGTCGACTCTTTCGTAGGCTTCGATGACTCGCCCTCCCTCTTCTCATCGCTCTGCCACTGTAGCAGTGGTAGAGCCATCTCCGCCTCACTCCACATCACACCGTACCTGCACGAGCCCCTCTGACCCCCTCGTCATTGCCTCCTCTCCATCTCAGGGCCTTCATCTCTGACGATGGCAGACACGTGCCGCTAGCCCTCCACCTCCCCCCTTTTCTCCAAGTTCCTCAGTTAAGTTCCTCTTTCTCCCCTCTTCATTTCCCCCTTATCAATTTCTATTTTCGACCCCTCGACTGCCACTACCACCACCATTATTCCCACCTTCGACCAGATCACCGGTGAGGTGTCCCCGCCGCTCCACACCTCTACACACCTCGCCAACCACCCTACGACCTCCGCCTTGACTCACTGATCACAACACCTCACACCAGTCTCTCCATCGACCACCCAAAAGTACCCTCGAACACACCCATTTACATGGCCACAATAAACCCTAGGCATGCCACCACAACCGTTCCTGCGCCACACCGACCACCGCCTCCTATTCGTCGTGCCTTGGCGAAGTTCCCTGAGCGTTTTAACAAGACTGTGAGGTCATTTTGGTGCTTTTAGGTGCCGACGTCCCTCCACCATTGGAGCAAAGCTTGGAGCAAGCTTGCAAGCTGCTCCAGACTTCACTAGCCTCAGGTTGCTATCCCAGGTCGTGCAGAACATCTTTGCGCACGACTCCAGTCCACCAATCGAAGCCACAAGCCCTTACGGCTTTGCAATAAAAGGGAACACCTGCTACTGTAGCGCATGCAAGGGGGGTGGGACATTTAGTCCCACCTCAGAAATTCTGAAGTGGGTGAAGTAATTTAAATTATTTTTGTGTTTCTCCTTCGTTGCCTCCAAACATGGGGTGAGGTCCCCTGGAAAACTCACTTGCCTTGTCCGTGCTCACTCCTCCACAGACCTGGCTGCTTGACCCGACTACCCGTGCACTCCTTGCGCACCACCCACGTCAGTGCACCTGGTCCCGGGTGCGCTGACCCGACCCGTTTACCCAAGAAGGCTCTGGGAGAGCAGTCGTAAGAGTGAAATAGAGAGAGATGTGGGGGAGGGTAGGTGGTAGGTTTTGCTTCTTTGTGCTGTGCAGGGAAGGAGGAGGAGGAAGTAGCTGCGAGGAAGAGGAAGAAAAGAGATAAAGAAGAGGAGCAGCTGAAGGAAGGAGAAGGTGCGGCTGAAGAAAAGAAAAAGAAGAAGAAAGAGGAAGGCAAAGAGGAAGGAACTGTAGAGGGCAAGGAAGAAGAAGTTGAAGATGCAACAAAAGCTTAAGGCACAGAAAGGAAGAGGAAGAAGGAACTACAGTAGAGCAGAAAGAAGAAGAAGAAGACAAAAGAGAAGAGTCACTGTAGAAATCTGCAAGATAAATCGTCTGATTCACAAAATCAGACGTCTGAGAAAAGAAAGACAGAGAAAGAAGGAAAAGGGTGCGGCCAAGAAGAGAAAAGAAAAGCAAGAAAGAGAGGAAGGGAGAAGCCATCAAGAAAATATTTCCACTTCCATTGCTATTTTCTTTCTAGTTTTCTTATACATAAACTTTCACTTATATCCTTGTTAAATATCATATTGTGAGAATTATGATTTCTGTTTCTAAAATACCAAATTTCTCCCTGAGTTTGACGTTGGAAGTTTTTGAATTTCGAGTAATAAATTTGATAATCGTTTTCGTGGTGATACTACAAGGAATATCTCTTTAAAACATGATCTCGTCGTGAACCAGTGATTATGTGGCTGTAAAGGAATTGAAGGGTGTGGATCTTTAGTGATAGTTGGGTGGATCTTTAGTGACTATTACAATCGTCACTAATTGCCCATGGACAATTTTTGTCTCTCCTCCACTATAAGAGGACCTACTCATCTCCATTCCAAATCATCTCTTCCTTTCTTCCTCTTACCACCTCCAAGGCTCTTGAGAGAGCTTGTCCCAAGCCCAGGATGCTCCTCTAGAGTAGAAAACCAAATATTTTCCCTCCTCTCATTCCCTTCGTGGAGCATCCCGTGTCCATCTTCTCACCTCCCTTTGGGAAAAAGATCCTCACTGCGACGCCATCCTACCCCATCCTCCGTCCTCCCGCTCTGTCCCCATTCATCCCACTCCTCACCAACTTTCTCCAGGTGATGTCAGAGTGAGTCATCCTCCAAATGACCGTTGAGGGGGATTCTCACACCTCTTTCTATCTTTTTTGCTTTCGTAGTGTAGGTTTTCCGCTTTCGTAGTTGTAACAAACATTTATTCATAAATAGATGATTGTTCTTCTCTCTCTCTTTCCTTTATATTTTGCAGGTAGATTAGCTAGAATTCATCAACCTGATCTCTTGCCCTATTAAAATACCAAAAAAGAATTATAAAAGATAAAAATGACAAAAATAAACAAAAGAGAAATGTGGATTTTTCAAAACCAAACGTTTGCCTCCCCGTGTTCGACCCGTGACTCACTTTTCGAGTTTTGGTTATAAATTTTATCTTATAGGCTTGTTTTGCGAGCTACGATGATGGGTCCTCCGAACCTTAATTTTAATTCGTGAAACATGTTCATCAAATACTTAACTTCATCAGTAATGAAGTGCCTTTCTTCATTTTTTGTCTTATTATTTTATGTTCAAATTCATAGTTTTTAGAATTGTTGAGCAGTGAGCCTACCTCTCCAATTACCCTAGGCTCACTTGCCTAGGGTGATCTTGGAAGGGAAGGCTTTCTTTAATTGCAGCAGTTAGGTGTAATTTGATACATTGCCCTGGTTATTCCAAAACCCTAAAAACAATAAAACAAAAACACAAAAAAAAAGATTTGAGAGAGTGAGAGAGAATCTCTTTGTTGACTAAAATTGCCTCCTTGGACGACCCTAGATACTCCACTATCTAGGTTATATGAATTCAAAAGTTGAACGATTTTACTTGTTGCAACAACACTAATTTACATCAATTATAAAATTGCATATTTTCACATCACTTTTTGGCGCTGTTGCTGGAGAGGCATAGCTTAATTTTTATTTATCTCTCTCTTGCTTAATTAGGTCTTCACTACTTTTGTTTTGGTTTTGAGTTAGGTACGAATCAGGAGCAAGAGAGGGATTTGGATTCACTTGGAGTGGAAGCTTCAAGTTGTCTTTTCTTCCCACAAATTCTAGGTAAGTACCTAAGACAAAACCCATCAAAAGTCCCATGAAAATCTCCAAAAAAATCTTTAAAATATCAAAACATATAAAAAAAAGAAAAATCAAGGTTGGTGGATCTTTAAAATTGGTTTGATTGCTTGTTTTCTTCAATTCTCCACCACCTTCTTCTTATTGGTGTGAATTTTTGAAAATCCAGACTTCTATCTTCATTTTCAAAAATAAAGTTCGGGCACAAAGGGGCTTCCTAAAATCTTCAACCTTTGGGAAGGAAGCCCCTTTGAGTCAGGAACTTAACCTCCAAATCTAAAAAGATTTGGATAAATAGAATAATATAAAAATTCATGGACTAAATAGGAGCCACACCCTAATTCCTTACTATTTTCTTACTATCTATGAATTTTCTAAATTTTTCTACTTATCAAATTTGGGCAAAATTTACATTTCTGGAATCCTTGAAAAATTTTCAAAAATTTCAAAGATTATTTGAGGTTTCTACAAAATCAAATTTTCAAATCTACATTTTCTGATTTTGGACATCAGTATAGAAAAAATTCCAAACAAATAAAAAAAACTTCCAAAAATCCTTAAAAAATCATTTTTTTAATCCTTGTTTGATTTTGTTTTAGGTGGTGGTTATTTTTGTCTTGTTTGAACCACCACCTAAAAAAATTTTTAAAAAGAGATTCATTTTATGAGTTGCATACATAGGATTTCTACCATAGAGTTTGATTTTCTCTCTTAGTCACACAATCAATTTAAAGAAATTGAATTCCACCAACTCCAAACTTGATTGCCTTATTGTGTGAAGCACTTTCAAATTTGTTTAAAAACATAAAAAAAGGAACTCTAAAATCTTCAAAATTTATATCACACTAAAAACCTTTCATTAAATCCTTGCCTGCAAACCCTTTTTGTTTTGGCTTTAGGCATCACATTCCCACCCAAATTCGCACAAAAAAAAGAAATAATCGAGCATTACCCCAATCAATGCCCTTCATTTCCCGTGCACTTCTAAATTTCCTAAGCCTAACTAAACTTTGTAGTCACATGACCATTAACGATTTCAATCAGTTCTAGGCATGATATCCGGATTTCAAGATTTCTCTAATTGATCCTAATTCTCTCAATGAAACCTAGTTAAGACTAAGAGGGAAGTCAAATGAGGGGTGCGGATTTATACAAGCCCCCGGTGATTTTCCTAGAACATGCTTGGGCCTAAGCCACCTCTTTTAGTCTAGCTAGATTAATTTTGGGAAGTAAGATTCACAATTGATTTCTTGATATTTGGGTTTCTAAGTCTTAGGTTTTTCTTAAGGAGTCAACCTTACGTTAGGTTTAAAATTTTGATTGTTTGAATTGCGTGCTTTTCTCTCTTCTTTTCCCTTCTCTCCTCCCAATCTTATATGCACGAGCGTTGATAAGACCACATTTATGGGCTAATGGAATACATAAATGCCTAGATATTAGGGTAATGTCTACATGTACAAAGAATACTTTAATATGTAAACAGATTAGTTTATAAAAGTGCTTGCATGCATATTTCAACTGCATTTATATAATAGAAGATAGAATGTATTATAGTGGCATGCATGCATTGCATACATGGTTTTGGATTTTTTTTTTGTAAATAACCCATTTTTTCTTTTTCTTTTCTTTCCCTACATGACCCACCATTACTCAATGCACTGCCACCCAACGCACTCATCGCCAGCCAAGCTTCTTGCAACAGCAACCTCGCCGACTCAACGTAATGCCTCCTCAACTACCTGGATATCCTCCTCGACTTGTTGGTTGAGAATCTCGACAGCAGAAACAAACAGGAACATTATTAAAAGATGACGACTATGCCTAGGGGGAGGGATCTTCTTGATTGCACCTTCATTGTGGACTTGAGCACACTTTGTGGAAACCTGCATGCATGGTGAACCTCAAGCGCACACGATGGTTGCCTCTTCTCCGCTCACCTTGACGTTGTAGTGCTTAGTAAAGGAGAGCACCGCCACCACCATCCTTGTCGCCGTCAGTAGACAACCATCACTACCCCTTGTCACCGTTACCAGATCATCTTCAGGCACGACGACGACCACCTTAGTCTGCACCATCACCACTGTCGGACCCCTCTTCCTCGCGCACATCGCTTCGGCCATACGCTGCCCACGCAGCCACCAGTGCTCGGGTGCTCCACCATCGCTGTGTGTAGCTGGCGTCGCCTTCGCCTGTGCCCACTGGTGCTGCTCCCTGCACGCGACCTCCATGCTCCTCCACTCCTCTAGTGCACGTCCTCTCCACCAATGTTTCTCTCTCCTTTCCACGCAGGGTCGTTCACTGCCGCCTCCGTAGCTGCTCGCACGTGGAGTGCTGCAACTAGCAGGAAGAAGCAGTACTGCACCCACCATCCTGTCTCCTCATCATGCCCTGCTTCGGCCACCATTTGCCATGAAACCACTGCCATCGGAAGCAGCTCAACTCGCTTGCCCCCCACTGCAATTTTCATCTCCATCCTCAGCCTTCTCATGCATGAGCAAGGGGAAGTTTCCCCCTGTTTTGGGTTTTACTTATTTTTACATTACGTGCCATTATGGGATTTAAAGGATTTAGGATATTAATATTATAATGCTGGCCATTTTGGGAAGAGAACCCTCCTCCTTGCTTAAATTGCTTTATCAGCATATGTGAGCCCTATAAGCCTCATTTGAGGGGGGTTTTGATATCGATTTTCCACGATTTCAATTGTGAAATTTTGTGAAAAACTTCAGTGAGTTTTGATAGGCCTGTACCTCCCTGTGGATACGACCTGCTCTTCTCAAGTGGTTATTCTATTTGTTTTGATGGTCGATTTTCCACCGCTCAGTTTCTACTTCGATGAGTTATTTTCTTGTGCGAAAATTCTTTTAAAGTGAAAACCATCTCGTCAAATGGAGCCGTTGTCAAGGAGGAAACATGGCTATTAAGTTTTTTGGGGAATTTAGATTATTTTTGTGTTATTTTTGAAGCTTTTATGAATTGCTGGCATTGATTTTGTTTATGTGCAAAAATGTACGAACGAATGCGATGGGTGCGCACGACGGAGATGATATTTTTGATGGACCTTGATGCCACCTGGAGGACAGCAATAAGTGCCTGTGGGCCTTGATCCCATGCATGTGAAGATGCATGGAGGAACATCTAGGAGGATTCTACCTCTTAGACTTCTGATTTCGCATATTAGAGTAGAGTCTTTAAGATTTAGTCAAATTATTCATTTTCTCGCTCTTGTAATCTGGGGTTAGTTTTCGAGGGAGTGCGCCTAGTGCTTTGGATACTAGGTTTATTTTGTCTATGGTAGTAAGTTTCTTTTGATTCTGCATATATATATATAGGTATATATATAAACTATTCGAGCTATCTCCTAGATGTTGCATATCCATAGGTCGATCATCTAGGAGTGCCTGAGCAAAATCTTGATTTCTCTTACTGCATTGTGTGCATTTCTGCATTGTAGAGTGCTGGAGCAAGGTGCGTACTTCCAATCTTTCTGCATTAGTTATCTGTACACATATTACAATTGGATGTAATTAAAGGAGACCACTTAAGTTGATTTAAAAAGATTAATCAAGTGGTCACATTAATTTGAAAAGAGGAGTAAAATATGCAGGAAGTGTTTGAATAACTTGATTGTGATTTTCAAAAGAAAAATCATTTTTTGCAGTGTGATGCACACTTCCTACATCGAGCACGCACTGTAGTCACTGCACTAAGACTCGGATCCTTCAGGCTATAGGCATCGATCTCTTTATTAGTGCAATCCCTCCTATTTCCCTTTGTGACGGTGGTGTTAACTTTTGCCTAAGTGACTTGATACTTTAAGGTGGGGGACACCCCTTAAAGGAAATAAAGGGTAGTTAAGAGTCACCACTAACGCATCTCCTCAAAGGAAGGTGATGACTCTACAATTTTCAGTGTTAATATTATCAATTAGAGTCAATTCTGAGGGTACTTGTGTGATAATGACATATTATAATGGGCTTGGGAACATTGCATGTATATTGCATGATCTTTACATTTTAATTTCTCAGAATCAATGGTTAATGACCTTGTGTACAAGACCATATTGAAACAGGTCTCAGATGAGTGATCGGATCGTACAGATGGATCCAGATTGACAATTGGAGTCAAACGGACTCAAAATCACCTCGATCCGACCTCCATGGCTCCTACATCAAGCTCGAGAAAGCTCAATGGCCAAGGGGCAATGCGACATCCTTATGGGCTTCGGATGAAAAATTTGACCGTACAGATGGATTCGGAGCCACGATCTGAGTCCGACAATGCAGGAATCACCTCGATCCAAGCATCGTGGCATCCTTTAAAACAGAAAGACTATGAACATCCTAGAAGGCACCATGTGGCACCATTTAGGCCTCCCAACACCGGCCATGAGCACCCAGCACCGGCTCCTTTTCATCCTCATCATCAAATTTGTACCGTTGGATCAAGATCCAAAGGTCAAGAAGTTGCCTCCACCACATGCCTTTGGATCCTCCTTGCAACCATTTCAAGGGCATGGCATGGTGGCCCTGAGAGGAGATCTCAAGAGAGGGGCATGGGTTCGAATCCCTGTGACCCCCCTCAATTTGGCAATTGAGGCACGGCCTAGCTGCAGGGCACACTAGCACGCATGCATGCACAACGTGGAGCAGTAGGAGATAGCATGCAAAGAGCGTGCATGCGTGCAGCACGGCGTGTCGACATGACGTGAGGCACGCAGGGCAGCTGTAAGTGGGAGCGATGACTTTGGAGACATACACAGTGGGTCTTTGGCGATGAATTAGATGTTGCTGTTGACCCAGTTACGAATTTGAGCCCTTTCTTCAACTATAAAAAGGGTCCTACCCCTCCCATTTGCACCATCTTCTACTAAGCAACTACCCCACTTCATAGGGCATCCAAGCAAGGTCCTGGAGACGTCGAGTCACCGACGGAAGCCCCTCCATCGCCGTGGCTGCCTCGCCTCTCCATTTAGCTAGTTTCTTTAGTTTAGTACTTGTTATTTTTAAGCTTTCCTTTAGTGTTATAAATTGTAAAACGATTCTATCTTTTATAATGAATTACTTTGCGTGATTTCATAGCTAGGGATAATCACATCATCATCATAAATCTCTAACCCTATCTCTCTCTTTCTCCTTTCTCTCTCTCTCTCTCTTTCCCTCTCCCTATCTCTCTCTCATTCTCTCCATTTTGCAAGTGAATCAAATGACGTATTTTTGTGACAAATTTAAGTGATAAAATGATCCAATTTCACGCCTCCTTGAGATCGACACTTGGACTCACGTTCGATTATTTCTAATTAAAATTGATGTCGTAAAACATGCTACAACGAATGATTTAACCTAACGCATTTTCTCAACGTCAGAAGGGTTCGCCTTACTTCCATCCCTTAGTTCCATCCTTGGAGTACCTTTTTACTTGAGCATTTGATAGTATCATTACAACAAAGTGTACATCTTTAAGGCACTTGAAGATCAACTTAGGGTGAATAATTGGATTGAAAACTTGTTTGGTCACCCAAAAGAACTAAAGTGACCTCAACTTCCTTAACAGACATTGACCAGGAATCTCAACTGCCTCATTTCTCTTATACCACTTACGTGGGAATGGAGAAACATTGCTTTGACTCTATTTAGCCAATTTGGAAAGTTGGAAGAGGACTTGAAGTGCTTCAAAACAACAAAAGATCTTTTTCCTTATGTTTGCTTGGTGTATGATTGGTAGGTGCTCCCTTAGAAGAAGTCTTATTTTTGACCCTGAACCTGAGAGACTTTTTCGGAGAGCCAAATAAGAAAGAAGAAAGATGGCGAATGAGATATCGGAAGGAGAAATTAAGGTTGGTGAAAATCAGAGAACCTTGAGAGACTGTTTCCTATCCACAACTCACCAAGCCTTACCTATTCGAAGGCCTGGAGTGGATAATCCCTATGAGATCAAGAGTAGTACCATATCTTTGCTACCCTCTTTCTATGGTATTGCTAGGGAAGATCCCTATAGACATCTAGAGGAATTCATCGAGGTTTGTTCCACGGTGAAGCTTTAGGGCTTTACTGATGAAGCCCTGATGAGGACCCTATTTCCTTTCTCCCTAAAGGATAAGGCCAAGAACTAGTATCATACGCTTAATGCAAGAGTAAATGATTGGGCCACCTTGAAGGGAGAATTTTTAAAGAAGTACTTTCCTATGAGTAAAACCAATCATTATTATAGAGAGATCATAAGTTTTACTCACTAGGAAGGGGAGCAAATTCACGAGACGTGGGAGTGTTTTAACCACTTACTCAGGTTATGCCCCACCATCAAGTGCCAAAATGGCAACTAGTCGAAAGGTTCTATAATAGCTTATCTGAACGGCATAGGAAAACCATCGATGTAGCCTGTGCTGGAACCTTCATGACCAAAATTAAGGTTGAAGCCTGGACTTTATTTGAAGCATTAAGTGATAATTCCATACACATGTCCTCTACTTATCAAGAAAGGAAACCATCAATCATTTAGAGGAAGATAGAAGCCCATGAAGCTGGGCTACTTAGGATTTGGCTTATTAAATTCAATTATTAAACAAAAGTTCTGATAGGCTTTTAGCAAACCCTGGCATGAACCTGCAAGTAGCCTCTGTTGTTCAGGCTTCAAGTGAATGCTCCATTTACCAAAGCACTACACATGCCATTGCAGAGTGCCATTTGGCAAATCAATTCCCTGAGTTGATTCAGGCCAACCTGAATGCAGCCCAAGGTTTCTGACCACCCCCTCATAATAACCCATATTCCAATACCTATAATTCGAAGTGGTGGAACCATCCAAACTTTTCATGGAAGCAAGGTGATGCTTCCAACTCAAGGAATGCAAGCCCCAACCTCCTTAACCCGTATAGCAGCCATCCTATACAAACCCTCCTTAGAACAAGCCCTCTGAGATGGATGAACTAAAAGCCATGATGAAAGCGATGCAAGAGCATCAGAATATGGTCATCCAATCTCAGAATAAGATGATCGCTAATATGTAATCCCAAATTGGTCATCTTACTGAGGTGGCTAGGCAATGAGATTTGGGGAAGTTGCCTAGCTCTTTTGAGGAGAACCCAAAGGTAAGGGGGTCATATTTAGGGAGCACGCTCAAGTTGTGATCGTGTTGAGGAGTGGAAAAAAATTGGCAAACCTGATAGCACTCCTATGGTTACCCCTCAGAATTTCCCTTGCACTGAACCTCCAACCTCATCGAGGAAGATCCACACTACCCTCCGTTGGTTGAAATCACTCACCCGGAGGACATTGTCATGCCATTACCCCTGTCCAGACACAACGACCCCTCCACCCAAAAGCCAAAGGTGCCAATCCTAAGCGCGTATCCGCTCATGGGGAATCTTCTGTTCACTCATTTGGATGCAAGATAGGATGGATGAGATTATGGACACTTTCAGGCAAGTCCACATCAACTTGCCTTTATTGGATGCTATAAAGTAGATCCCATCCTGTGCCAAGTTTCTAAATGACCTATGTACCCAGAAGCGACGATCTAGGAGACAGGTCCAAGCTAAGGCCTTCCTGCTTGACCATGTTAGCTCGGGTCTCCAATATGGAATGCCCCTAAAGTTCAAAGACCCAAGGGCCCCGTATATTCTAGTGGTTATAGGTAACCAATGCATTAACGAGTTTCTGCTCGATCTGGGTGAGAAGGTGAACATTCTACCGAGCTCTGTCTACGACCATTTGGGAGGAGGTGATTTGAAGCCTAGTCCTATCATCCTCCAAGTCGTAGACAGATCACTTAAGACACCATGGGGATTGCTAGAAGATGTCCTGGTGAGAGTAGAGGACTTCTTCCTTGTTGACTTTCTTATATTGGATACTAACCCATCTAAGAAGCCTACCAAACCGTCCATTATTCTTGGACGTCTCTTCTTGGCCACAGCCACCGCCTCTATCAATTATAGATCAGGGGAACTTAAAATGGGCTTTGGGAACAAGAAAATTCGGTTGAATGTTTTTGATACCTACAAGCAACTCAGATTCGAAGATTGTTCCTAGATGGAGGTGGTTGATGAAATTATTGAAGAGATTACCCCAACACTCTTATGTAGTGATCCCCTTCAAATGGTCATATCTAAGGACCATCCTCCGATTGTTGAAGAAAATGAAGGGGATATGCCTGAATTGGAAGAGTTGTTGGGAGTAACATAGAGTCTCTATCCCCTCCCTGGACTTTGAAGGTAGACTCGCTACCTGTGGTGGGGACATCTCAACTTATACCCTCAATCCAAATGGCTCCTAAGTTGGATCTTAAACCCCTCCCAAGCACACTGAAATATGCTTCCCTTGGCCCTGATGACATGCTGCTCGTCATTATCTCATCTGCGTTATCGGAATCATAAAAGGGAGCACTGCTCGGGTGTTTACAAAGGCACAAGGAAGCTATTGTGTAGTCGATAGCTGATATTAAGGGTGTTACCCCTCTCTCTACATGCATCATATACACATAGACGAGTCTGTGAAACCCTTTCAAGACATTCAGAGAAGGCTCAACCCCAATATGCGGGAGGTTGTTAAGGAGATTCTGAAATGGTTGGATGTAGGCATTATCTATCCCATTTTGGACAGTAAATGGGTTAGTTCGATACATGTGGTGCCCAAAAAGGCATGAATCACTTTGGAAGAAAATGACCAAGGAGAGTTGGGGACCACTAGACCCTCAATTGGCTGGAGGGTCTGCATTGATTTCCGTCGTTTGAATACGACTACTCAAAAAAACCATTTCCCCTTGTCATTTATTGATCAGATTCTCGAAAAACTGGCAAGGAACAAGTACTTCTATTTCCTTGATAGGTACTCTAGGAATAATCAGATAGCTGTCTTCTCTAATGATTAGGAGCGTACCACCTTTATGACTCCGTATGGCACATTTTCGTTTTGCCGAATGCCATTCGAGTTATGTAATGCTCCTGCCACATTCCAATAATGCATGATGGCTATCTTTTCTGACATTATCGATGAGTTTGTAGAGATCTTCATAAATGATTTCTCCATTTATGGCTTGTCATTTGACCTATGTCTCTCTTACCTTGATAAAGTCTTAACCCATTGTGAAGAGGCAAAGTTGGTGCTTAGTTGGGATAAGAGCCATTTTATGGTCCAGCGAGGCATTATTTTAGGGCATGTGATGCGCTCAAAAATCGTGTTGCAATAAAAAAGGTGTTTTAAATATTGTTGTAGTAGTATATTTGTCATAATGTAAACAAATGTTGCATCATTTCATTTATTTACTTAATTTTTACTAGTTTATTCTAGGTCGTTCACTAGGAGGTAGTTATTGATAGATATCATTCTCTATGCCCAAAAATATTCTTTTACTCCAAAAATATCAATCTTATGTATATAAGAATCAATGAATCAATTAATTAAATACAAAAAAATGTCTTTTTCTGATAATTCTTTTTGACTTTTTCTTTTCTTTTTAAAAATAAATGTTAGTATGTCTTCGACAACTTTATTTGGTATAACACACTTATATGGTGGGTGAGTACTTTGGTAGAAAGAGCTTCTCCTAAATACAAGACTAAAGACTAGGACAAAGAGTCTACCTACACGCACAGGTAAGGACTCCACCTTCCCTAATGATCACTAGGGTTGAAGTTTAGGTTCACAAGGTCTTTCCCAACAATGCGTAGTGTAAACCAAAGTTATTTAGACTCCTAAGTCAAAGCAAACCAGCAAATCTTGTACTAGTGACTCAGGTAGAAGAATATGTTCTAAGTTAGGAGAGATCCTAGTCTATCTTATCAAAGCTTGAAGTGTATTAAGCCAAAGCCTGAGCGAATCAAGCTACAGTGGCCTGGAAAGTCTAATTAGCAAAGGTTGATTGTTCACAAACACTTATTTTATTTTTGTTTTCAGCTATAAGATCATAATTAAACACTTATAATTCTTTTTAGAACTCTTTTTGCACCTCAAAATTTCTGTTTTGAAGTTCTCCCTCATCAATAAGTTCATTTGGTCCCTTATTGTATTTTTGAAATTTTTGTTTTTGACTTTTTTTGTATTTTTGACTTTGTAATTTTTTTAAAAATTTCCAAAATTTTTCAATTTTTTTGGTATTTTTAATAATACTATACCATATACACTACTAGTGTGTCTACAATTGGATTTCAGAAATCGATTTCACCATTTACACCCCCCCATGCTTAAAAGGATGCAATGTCCTCATTGTATGAATAGGGTGGATGCAAATGCATGCTCTGCTTTTCACTAACTTAGACTAGGTGACGGAGGGAAGTTAGAATGAGGAGATAAAAATCTCTATGCTGACAATTTCAAGTCTGATACAAGAGCAGAGTGGGAAGTTGGGCTAAGTAGTTAAATGCATGACAAGTGTGACTATGAATGCATGCTAAAAATGCAAGGATAGATACCTAAGAAAGAAATGGAAAATAAGAAAGATGAAAACAACTATATACAAAATATTGGTTTTCTAAGTTTAACACCTTCAACAGGGCATAAACCTAGAAGATGTGTCCATAGTAACTTCAAAATATTGGAGCGAAATGAAAGAATTGACGAGTCTGAGATCATGCAGAATGAAAGGTTTTAATCTTTGTCCTTTCACAGTGAAAGGTTCAGATTTTCCAATCTCAGTGATCTTGATAGCTCCGTAGTCATTCAAAATCAGAATCAAATACTTGGTACAAGGCCCAAGTAACAGTGTGTATCAAATTAGAAAACTTGGCTCAAGATCCAAGTAGAGAAACAGATTGTTCAGAAAGATCTACAACTTCCACCTCTTCAATTAGTCTATGTAGATTAAGATGAAGAAGATGAATTAGGGTTGGGAAGAAATGCTGGTTGCTAATCTAAGTAAGGTGCGAATGGTTCAGGATTGTGCAAGGCTTGTGATGTGATGGGTGTTTGGCCTTGGGGATGATTAGGTTGAACATACCTCTAGGCAAGTATATTCCTTGGATTGGGTTCTACCTGAGATGGTAGTGAATGTGGTTGATGGGATTCTGCCAAGTATGAAAGCTAGGCTCTCATCACAGCTAGTGCCGCATCTTGTCTCTACTGCATAGAAATATTTTGTTGCTGCATATCAGCGAGAACTTTCATGATATTCCTCAACTGGTCATCTCGTGTAGGCCTAGATTGAGAGTATTGGGCGAGCCTGGGTTGGGGTTTCTGGTAGGCATGTGGTGGATACCTGTGTTGTTGTGGAGGTGGTGCTCAGATCGGGTTCTGAAGTGGTGGTGTGGAAGGTTGCTGGAAAGTAGGTCTCTGTGTATTTCCCGACCACGAGAAATTTGGATGATTACACCATCCAGGGTTGTAGGTTTTAGAATATGGGTTATTGTGAATGGCATGGAGCTCCTCCGAAGCTTTGGAAGCTACAGGGAATTCAGTGTAAGGAGGAACAAAGGTTCCTCTAACTGGTAAAGGATATGGAAATGAATAATCGGGTAGAGGTGGTTGTGTCACAGAAAGATTGTTCACAGTTTCCCTCCTTGTGGGAAATTGAGAAGAGGTGCATGGTGCAGATGATTGAGAAAAAGAAGATGAAGCTTAGATAGGAATTTCCATACTTCATTCACTTTCTTCTCGATTAAGTCCACCTTATCCAACTTACTAGCTACAATATCTAAGTCTTGTGTGTTGGATTGGGCTTCTTGTACCCTTGTGTGTGAATGGGAATGCGAAGATTTTCTATTAAACACACTCATTAAAGCATTATTAATAGAGTTTTTGGCTATGCCTTCAAAGATCTCAAAGGCGGAGTCCTCATCCCGACACAAGAAATTGCCTCCACATGCAGCATCAACAAAGTTCCTTGTGTCATCATGGAGCCCATGGTAAAAGATCCGGACTTGTTGCCAGCGTGGGACATCATGGTGGGGACATTTTTGCAGAAGCTCATGGAATTGCTCCCAAGCCTCATGCATTTGTTCTCCTGAATTTTGTGTAAAGGTGGTGATAGCACACCTCAAGGTGTTCGTGCGGCCTATAGGGAAATACTTTTTTTGGAACTCATGCTCCAAATAAGCCCACATTTCTATAGATGTAGTTCGTGACAATGTCCAAAACCAAAAGGTGGCTTTGTCTTTTAGCGAGAAGGAGAACATCTTCATCAGCAATGTGTGTTGATCATGGCCCTGTGGACCCAAGGTTTGGGTGAGATTTTTCAGCTCTTCTAAATGTTGAGAAGGGTCCTCAGAAGCAAGAGCAAGGAAGTGAGGGATAAGTGCAATTATGTTTGGCTTCAATTTAGTAGCACAACCCCTAGCGTGATAACGTACCACAGGCATAGGAGGTGCAATTGCAGGATTATAGTAATCCCATAGTTGAGGTCTACTAGGTTGGGGTGCTTGAGGAGCTTGAGGATGGGGGTTTGCTAGAAGATTAATAACTTGAGTAAGCTGTTGCACCTGTTGGGTAAGGGTATTCATTTGTGGTTGTGTCTCAAACAGGTGTTGTAAGTTAGGTGGTGGACCTCTCTCCGGTTGTGGTTGGTTGGGAAAGTTAGGGTAGGGGGGAGGTTGGAACCTAGTGGTGGAGGATGTGCAAAATAATGTGGAGGAAGTTCCTCAAAACCATCAAATTGTGCAGTATCTGGGTCATCCTCCAGATGAACAGAGTGGTGAATGGGAGTTTGAGGCCTATGAGGTACAGGATTGGATGTGAAAGGAATAAAAGTGGAAGCTTGGGCATCAGCACCCAAGGGAGGTACAAGCTTGGGGTTTTGGGATCTCCTACCATCCATGAGTCAGTTTTTGAAAAATGCTTTTGGAATCAGTCACAACTCACAAAAAGGTACACAATCTCACTCAATCTTAGAAACAAGCAGAAATCCCAATATCTCAATAATCTCAATCAAGGCCAATCAAGTCAATCAAGTGAAATAAACACATATTTTGCCTAGGGTTTGCTACGCGAAAAATAGTATTACGCAAACACTTATTTCATTGTAATTGTACGCATCCTAAACAAGACCTAGAGTAGCGTAGACCTCTAAAATCCACCTGAAATCTGGATATGACCGATGAATCATGACCCTGTGGTTACTCAAGGAGATGAGATAGAAACCCGTGTGTTTGTGTATTTAAGTGATCGTGTAGTCTGTACACGATAATCAAGCAACAAAATGAAGGTGAAAATCTCAGTCAGGGTTTCAAACAAGGTTATTGTGTCTCCTTTTGAATTTGATTTGATATTTAGAAATGTCTTTCAAGCAATTGATCTCGCTTTTTAATCTCTTTCAAATAAATGATGGTCTTTTTAGATTAAGTCAAATGCAAAAGATGGCAGGAACTAAGGATACTGAATATGTACCTGACTCCAGTAATTCTACAATTGTGCAATTTGACTGAATTGAAATCAAGTAGGAAATGTGCAACATAAGTATGGATTCCTAAGAGATGCTGCTGCTAGATAAGAGATGAAGTATTTTTAGTATTTTTGGTTTTATAATTTTTTTTGGATTTTCTAATGCAACAAAAAAAATCAAATCGAAAAAGAAATCAATATGGAAAAATCAAGTCGATGGGCGATGAGTAGAGAGAGAATAAAAAGAGAGCCCAGATGAGTAGAGAGAGAATAAAAAGAGAGCCCAGATAGTCTAAGTTATTACAAAGATGTGTGAAAACAAGCTCTCACAACTTATGCTTAATAAAATATTCTAAGAATATACCTAAGTCTAAATTACCACTATACTAATCTAAGAAAGCGGGAAAATTTGCAGCTCTTACGGAAAAACTCCTGGAAGTCGGATCTGAAGCGCAACGAATCCACTAGGAAGAAGACTTCTCTAGGAAGATGACACTACTACTCCTACTCCTCAAGTACTGTGAAAACACCAAATGATTAGTAAGACAATTATATACAAAACAAATCAAAGAATAAAATGAATAAAAAAAATCTATATACAACAAAGAATATGAATGAAAGAATGGTTATATACAAAGGAATCAAAAATATATATAAATGAACAATAAAAGAAAAATTTTGGTGTATAGAGAGTTGCCTTGCCGCCAATGGCACCAAAAATATGATGTGCATGATAATCGTGTTGCAATAAAAATGGTGTTTTAAATGTAGTTGTTGTAGTATATTTGTCATAATGCAAACAGATGTCGCGTCATTTTATTTATTTACTTAATTTTTAATGATTTATTTTAGGTTGTTCACTGGGAGGTAGTTATTGATATGTATTACTCTCTATGTCCAGAAATGTTCTTTTACTCCAAAATTGTCAATCTTATTTACAATATAAATCAATGAATCAATTAATGAATGAATTGAATAATTATATACAAAAGAATCAATTAATAAGCACTGCAATGCCTTAAACAAATTTACAACTAAATAGGCATTAAAACTAATTAATAGTTCTATACAACTACTCTAAATAATACATAAACATAGGTACAAGAATAGCTAATGATATGTACTATATTAAGTTATATTAATACACACTATTATCTTTAGTAATATATACTATATATACAGTAACATAAATATATGTCTCTATAAACATAAGGCAAAAGAATACGTTTAATAACATATGTACATATCTATAGTGATGGATACAAATGTCAATAAAACCTTCATGTTTATTTATATATATATAAGGCTAAAAAATGCATATACTTATTCTAATTATATTTATATATATATTATACATATACGTATACTCTATTTATATATTTCTTATTTATTATAGATTTACATATATATTATATACTTATATACCTATACTATACACATATACGTATTTACAACACACTCACACATAGGCACAAACACTTCAGCACTTAGTCAATTTTTCATATTCTCCTCTCCCTTCTCTCCAACACTTAGCCGTTTCTTGGCTCATGCAACACTCAACTCACTGTTCACTTAATAAAAAATTAGGGATTTTTTATTGGCGAACCAGGTTTTTCGCGGGATACTCAACACCCCTAGGGGGTGGGACTAGACCACTACTAGAGCAGGTTATAGTTTCATTAGTGTGCATTTCTTTCATTTTCTCAGGCCAACTTCAGGCCCATCACCGTACACGGGGTCTCCCAGCCTACATGTCGTTTCTTAATAATGCTCAGTATATGCTCAAGGGGAGGAGAGGTATAAGGGCAATGATATGTGCCGTGCGCTTGACGACTGGTATGCCATCGAAGCAAATCCCTTTTATATCACTGCAAGCGCACGTTGCTCTTCGATATGGGACTAACTACAGAGACTTGAGTGCTGAATTGCACACCGCAGTGTGTTCTGATTTCAAGGTTTTGGCTCTTGATTTGGGGCCCAAATTAAGTCCAATTTTGAATTAGATTGCATGTTTAGAAAGCCCTTATATAGGGTTTCTCAATTATATAATTAATTTGGGATTTTAAGTTATATAATTATATATAAAAATTAGTTAAAGTTAGGGGTTTGTATATGTTAATTTAAGGATAAATTTCTTAATTAAAGTATAAATTGATAACTTAATCATGAAATTGACTTTGTACAGAGTTAATTTATATATCAAGGTACTTATTAAACATTTTTAATTTATTTTAGAGTCTTTATCTTAATTTATATACATTTAAATACACATTTTAAATAGGCATGTACATATTTAAGTTATAAATGCTGTAATATGATACAAATACAGTATAATAGGTCAACTATACTTAAAATAGTATTGTACAAGTATACATGATAAATTACTCCAGTATTAACTTAATTGATTAATTTATTTTATTTTAAGTTAATAACTTACCTAATTAACTTACTAAGTTAATTACCTACAATTAATGGGTTAATTATGTATGTATAGTATTAGATATAATTATAGACATATATATAGGTTTTTATAATTACTTAGGATAATATACATTTAAGTTAATATAAATTAATATATAATTATACAATAAAGTTATATATATAATAAATGATTCTACATACTTAATTAGATATATAGAATACACTTATAAGTTATTTATGTACATTATTTACATATTTTTAAATATATACATATAGCTTAGTGTTAAATTCTATTTACAAGTATAAATACACTATACATGGTATTTTCGTGTATTTTTGGGTATTTTCAGATTTTTATAGTTTTTATATGTATAATAGAGATAGGAGCTAAGAGAAGAAGGATGAGATGAGAGAGAGAAGAGCTCCTTTTGGTATTTTTAGTTAGGTTCTTTTATTAAATTCCAGAGTAGACTGAACCGTTGGCTAGTATGTTCTACTAAGTCGATGGTTTAGATTACTTTGAAACATTGCATGCACTTAGAAAAATACCTAATCTTACTTAAGGTAGGTTTATTTTAATTTTTTATGAGTTTTATTTATTTAAAAAGATAACTTAATTTAGGCCTTGGAATAGTTTTCAACAAAGAACTTAAGGCTATACAATGAGTTCTAAGTCCAGAATTCTACTCAAACATTTAAACATGTCTAGCACTTCATATAATAGATGTTCAAACATTTAAACATTATTTTCAATTCAATTCTCATTCATAATTACATTTTGAATAGTTAAGCACCGAAAATTAGCTAACAAAGATTTCAAATTAGGTAATTCTAATTGAATTTCAGTCCATTTCAAGTACATGAAGGCTTGTACATTAAATTCTAATAGTAGACAACATGTCAGCTCTTTAAATCTCCAAGCTCAAGGAAAAAGTCTCTGTAAAATCTTCACTTTAGACGTATTAATGCCAAGATTCAACAGTTGAATTCAGTAGCTACTACTATTCAAGTGAAGTAGATCAACGCTGTTGCACCAGCTACTGAATATGTGTAATTAAGTCAATTTGCTGAAACCTCAAAACACTATCAGCCATTGCTGCCACCTGCTACTGTTGCTTCAACTACACAAGTAAGTGCCTAAAGACTAGATTAGGTCCAATCCAAGACCTTGAGTATCTCTGCAGGTCTACAACACCTAGATCTAGGTGTCCTTAAGCTTCAAAAAAGTCTCAGATCATATAATCACATGAAATCAAGGTTAAATACCAAAGAATGTAGTTGCTATGCAACCCTTTTTATGTAATGATTTGGGAGTCTTGAGTCAAAAATGCATGTTTAAACAGCTAGATAGAAACTGATTGTGCTTCAAACTCATTTTAAAATTAAAACCATGTGTCAACATCTTCATTGAATGTTCTTGGAATTCAATTTTCATCTCAGGGATTGTAGAATAACATTCTAGATTTGAAATGATTGATTAAATCTCATTAAAAATCATCTCAAACTCCTTTCTAGCACCTCTGAATTTCATGGAAATCCAAATATATCTTCCAGAAATCATTGAGACCATAATAAGATCCTTATCTTACACTATAGATAGTGTAAGATCTTTATAGTGTAAGGTAAAGATCTGCATTAAGCTCCCAAAACATTTAAATTCAATTCAAAGATGATTAAAAACCTTCAAACATAACTAAAAACTCTCAGAATCATGAAAAATCCTGATCAAATTCCTCTCTTATGCCATAGATAGCATGAAGAAAGAATTTAGATCAGTAAATGAATTCCAATCAAATGAAACCCAAAACTTCATATCTTTCAATCTAAATTAAAACCCAAAAGAATATACTGAAATTCTTTAGGTTCAAATCCAAATCTCACTCAAATGAGTATGTGAATCATTGCTAGAGCCTCAAATAAGGAGGATCGATCATCCTTGGCTCTAGCTAGCCATAAAGAACCAAAAGTCTGATCAATATGCAATTGAAACCAAATATGGGAGAATTACAAATCAGCTCGTTCAAAATCAGAATAGGATCATTGTGAACAAGTGTAATGAATGAAATGACTGTTAGATGACATTTGGCACTCAAATCAGATCTGAATGCTGTTGCGCAGTCCTTGAAGGCTTAGAAATGGGTCCTTACAGCTTTCAAAGAGGTCCTTGGGACTTTAAGTATAATAAAAATGATAATGCATGAGGACCTATATGTAATCTACTGAATGCAGGGTCCTATTAATGTCCAAATGCCATAAAATTTTTATTAGAGCTTAATTAAACCTTTAAGAAGTTAATTCAACCCTTGATTTGTACTTTTGAACTCAATCATGTGTTCAATTTGCAATTGGATCATCAAATGATACTTGTGAATAGAATATATCATTAATTGACCTAATTATGCATTTTTAACACCAATTTGCTATTTTAGGCCGTTTTCCTTAATTCTGACACTTAACCCTTTTATCATGTTATTTGATGGTGTTTAACCTAGTTTCTAGCTTATCTTAGGCATCTTAGCTATGATGAGCTACACCTCATCAACATGTAGTTTCGGAGAGAGGATTAGAGGTGGATAAAGGCAAAATTGAATCCATCTCTAAACTTCCATTATCCACCAATGTTCGTCAAGTTATATCTTTTCTTGGCCATGCTGGGTTCTATAGGTGCTTCGTTAGAGATTTCTGTAAAATCTCCAAACCATTGTGCTACTTGGTAGTGACAGATGTTTCCTTCTATTTTGATGACAAATGAGGTGAGGCTTTCCAAGTCTTGAAGAAAGCCCTTATCCCTGCACCAATTCTCCAAGCACCAGATTGGGCCCTCCCATTTGAGCTTATGTGCGATGCTTTTGATTTCACCATGGGAGTGGTCTTAGGTCAAAGGGTTGATGGTAAACCTCATGTTTTGCATTATGGTAGCAAGACCCTTATAGATCCTCAGCAAAACTACATTGTCATTAAAAAGGAACTTCTTACAGTAGTATTTGCTTTGGAAAAGTTTTGATCTTATTTCTTGGGGTCCAAGATTGTGGTGTTCATTGACCATTCTACTTTAAAGCACCTTCTTGCTAAGAAGGACACCAACCTCGTTTGATTTGTTGGATTTTGCTACTCCAGGAGTTCGACCTGGAAATTAAAGATAAGAAGGGAGTTGAGAATGTGGTAGTAGATCATCTGTCTAGGATCCCATTAAGGCATCAACTGCAGCTGGCGGTATTCGGGAGACTTTTCCTGATGAGTCCCCAATGGCCGTGGAGGCCAAAACTTCTTGGTTTGCTAATACAATGAATTATCTGGTCATAGGCACTAACCCCGGTACTTGGGGCAAGCAAAAGCGAGATAGGTTTCTTGCCGAAGCTAAATTTTATCACTGGGAGGAACACGAGCTGTTTAGAATAGGCCTTGACCAGTTATTCCACCATTGTGTCCCTAAGGATGAGCAAAGGAGTGTTCTGAGTTTCTTCCACGATCTCCACTGTGGAGGGCATTTTAGTGGGAAAAAGACTGCCCATAAGGTTCTTCAATATGGGTTTTGGTGGCCTACATTATTCATAGATGCACACACGTATGTAGGCATATGTCTATGTTGCCAGCAGATAGGAACCATCGAATAAAGGGATGAGATGGCCCAGCAACCTATTCTCCTCGTTGAGATCTTTGATATCTAGGGCAACAACTTCATGGGTCCCTTTGCTGTGTCCTTCGAATATGAGTGCATCCTTGTGGCTATAGACTATATATTGAAATGGATAGAAGCCATACCCACATAGACCAATGACCACTTCGTGGTCTTGGATTTTGTTAGGGCTAATATCATTTCTCGGTATGGGTGCTCAAGGACTATCATAAGTGATGGAGGACCTCACTTTAAGAATGCGCACTTCACAAGACTACTCCAAAATTTGGGAGTCAATCACATGATACCCACACCTTACCACCCCCAAACGAGTGCTCAGGTTGAAGTGTCTAATAGGGAGATTAAGTGGATTCTGGAGAAGACTGTTAAACCCAATAGAAAAGATTGGTGGAAAAAATTGAATGATGCTCTTTGGGCCTATAGGACAACATATAAGACTACCTTGAGCATGTCTCCTTTCCATTTTCTCTACGGAAATGTGTGTCACCTCCCCATTGAAATCCAACACAAAGCTTATTGGGTTGTTAAAAATGTCAACTTAAATCTAGATAAAGTGGATAAGGCATGCATGCTGGAGTTAGGTGAGCTTGAGGAGATTCACAATGAAGCATAAGAAACCTCCCAAGCTTACAAGCAACGTACAAAGGTCTTCCATGATAAGCACATCATTAGAATGACCTTTGAGGCCAACCAGTCTGTCTGGCTTTTCATTTCCAGACTTAAATTATTTCTTGGAAAGCTCAAGTCTCGCTGGGATGGGCCGTATGTTATTATTAAAGCCTCCCCTCATGGAACAGTTGAAATTTGGAATCCTAATTATGGTCAGAGTTTTAAGATAAATGGCCAACGACTTAAACCATGTGTTACTCTTTTAGATGGCCAGGTTATCGACGCACTTTGTCTTGAGGAGCCTTAGCTCCTCCCACTCTCCTCTTTAGGTGATATTCTTCTATGTCTTTAATTTTCCAATGAGGACATTATCAATCTTAGGCATGGGGGGTTATAACTTGAGGTTATTTATAGCATTTACATGTATTTAGGTTAGGTGCGTTAGTTTTTTTTTTAATAAAAAAATAAAAAATCTCTCTTTTGATTTCTTGAGTTGAATTGGTTAGTCCCTAGCAAAAGATTTTTATCAAGGAGGTTGCATTGAAGATTTTCTTCTTAAAATTATTTCTTAATTTAGAATCCAGTACATTTACTTCACTTGCACGTAAACTAGGTAATAGATCTTTTAAGAAAACCAATAGCCATTTATAGTTTGTCGAACAGAAGCATTGCTTCTTTTCCTGAACCCTTAGATAGTTAGTAGGGAGTCAAGCAAACTATCCTTTATTAGATTGACCTAACATTTGTGAGCTGAAAGCAGAGTGTCTACTAGTGTGCTAAGTCTAGTGCAATGACTCTTAAGTTTCGGATAATTGGATGATGATTCCTCAGAGTTTGGCAAAGTTTTTGCTCTCTGTTTCTACATGCGAACATGGTGTGTGAATTCCTGAGAGTCACCAAATAAGGCAAATACACAAATATTGTGTTCTAATAAAATAATGACTTTGGTGGATGGTTACGGCCGTCCTTCATAGAGTCCTTGGTGAAGGAGAGTATTAGTGCTAAAGGTCAGAAATACGCTTGTTTTATCCATTCCTCCAAGGTCCTGCGATTAGGCACTTCCACCAAATAAGCCACACAACATCCTCTTAAACATCATCATCCCAAATAATGCCTCAGGAATTAAAGTTTGCATCATGTTGCGTTGTGTTGGTAGTTGTGAGAAATTAAAAAAAAAGAAAAAAAGGAAAGAAAAAAATATATATAGAAAGAAAAAAAATAAAGAAAAAAAAGAAAAAAAAGAGAACGAAGAAAAAAAATGTTCAAGTTTATAGCTATGTCTTCATGTCGATTTCATCACGTTTCAAGGTCATTGTGGCCACCAAAACACCCACCGTGATCCACCAAATATGACTCATACCTACTTTTTCAGTATTTCTGATCACCTGAATATTGGCTAAGGAATTTTGACTTAGTTGTAGGGTTATTAGGACTCTAATTAAAGTATAAATGCCATGTGAGACCACTAAATATCGAGTGCATTAAAAAATCTAGTAAGATTTGTGATCTCAGAAAGTAAAAAAAAAAAAAAAATAGAGAGGGTGAGCGCAAAGGAATGCTAATAGAGCACAGCTTTTAGTCTCTCTATGGGTTGACCTGTTTGATAGTCTAGAAATCTAGAGTATGCAGAACTAGACTACATGTAGCTCCAGATAAGTGTGTGCCACCAAATATGAATCTATTTGACTTAGATATCTTCTACCTAAGCCAAAACGCCAGGGTCAAATCATAGATGATTTTCTATTTTATCCCCAAGGGAAGTGCTTGCCTATTCTAATAGAATTTTTACCAAGGGTTAAGCACAAACTTTAAATGTAAGTTGTCTTTTCAATTGGATTCGTTGCCTAAGCTGCTATCATTTCATTTTCACATTTATCTGGATCTCTAAATTTTTGGAATAAGAAAAGCAAAAATCTTTGGTCACTTCCATCATTCTTCTCATTTGCTCGAGACTAACGAAAATTAGGGATGGGGGCATTTGATAAGACCACATTTGTTGGCTAATTGAATACACAAATGCCCAGATATTAGGGTAATGTCTACATGTACAAAGAATACTTTGACATGCAAATAGATTAGTTTATAAAAGTTCTTTCTTGCATATTTCAATTGCATTTATATAATAGAAGATTGTATGTATTATAGTCGCATGCATGCATTACATGCATGGTTTTCAATTTTTTTTTGTAAATAACCCATTTTTTATTTTTCTTTTCTTTCTCTACTGGACCCACTGCCACTCAATGCACTGCCACCCAACGCACACACCACCAAGTCGAGCTTCCCATAATAGAAACCTCACCGACTCAACAGACCACCTCCTCAACTGCCCAGATATCCTCGTCGAATCGTTGGTCTAGAATCTCAACGGAGGAAACAAAGATGACAATTGTGCCCAGGGGGAGGGATCCTCTTGATTGCACCTTCACTGTTGACTCAAGCGCACTTTGTTGAAACCCGCGTGCATGGTGAATTGATGGATGTGTTTTGCATGGTAGAAATCGGGGTTTGGAGGAACCCGTCGTCATAGTCGCAAAACTCGTTATCAAGTACAATTTTACTGAAACTCCAAGGGAGTCCTGGGTCGAACACAGGGAGGCGACATTTACTTTGTTTGAAAATTACGCTTCGTTTTGTTTCTTGTTGGTGTTTTGTTATATTTTTTTATTTTTATAAAGGATGCAAACAAGATGGATCACAATATAGTTGGAATAAAAAATGATATATTGCAAAAATTCCTATTACAATAATCTATGAAAGCATAAAAGAGATAAGGGTGAGAGGAAATCTCCCGAATCGGCTGTTTGGCAAGACGACAGTGCCTGACGGAAGCTTAGATGGAGTTGAGGAGCGGGATGACAGAGGCGAGATGTAGGTGGACACTGGGTAGAGGAATGCTTCACTGAGGCTCTGGAATGGAGGTAAGGAGGTAGAGGCGATTTGTTATCGGAATGGAGGTAGGAGGACGACTCCAAGGCAACTTATAAAGGTAATGGGATGAGGGATGAATTTTGGTGGGACAAAGGAATGCTACACTAATAGGAAGCCTTTAGAGCTTGAGAGTAAGGTCTAATGGAGCTTTGGTAGACTACTAGAGCTTAGGAGTAGGTGGGAGTAGCGTAGGTAGAGAACAAGATGAATGGGGGATGTAGTGCTGTTTATATAGTGGAGGGAAGAAGAAATTCGTGTAGAGGGCTACAGTGACAGCTGCAAGAGTCACTAAAGGCACCTTGCGCTGCCGTTGAAGATCGCGCCCCCACCACTCACGTCTGTAGCTATCCTCGCACCTACAGGCACTTAGTGACGGTTGCAAGAGTCACTAAAGGCCTTCCAGGCTATCATTGAAGGTTGCGCCAACTGAGCACTCACTTGTCGCTGGCTCACGCATCACATGCCCCTGGTCGGGCACGTTCGCTCGTGAACTGGCACTGCGGTTGGCTATGCGCGTGCCTATGTGCTTGCGTGCTTGCGTTGCACTGTGGTTGGCCATGCGCACGCCGGTGCGCGTGCGTGCATCCAATTAAGGATTTGGGGGGTCCACCGGTCTAGAACCCGTGCTCCTTCTTTGCAAGCCAAGTGCCTCACCATTGCGCCAAGCCATCTCTTGTGACACGTAGATGTTTTATGGGCATGTGGTGGAGAGATCTTCTCAGCAGTTGGGTCCTGATCAGACGGCTGAGAATGGAGATGAGGGGGCACCTTCCAATTACTGTTGGCCGGTGTTTGGCAACCTAGATGGCACCACGCGGTGCCATCTGGGTCGTCCATCTTCTTTTTGTTGTAGAGGGTGCCACGGTGCTTAGATTGATTTGATTTTCGTGATGTCGGACTGCGATCATTGCTTCGGATCAGTTCGTACGGTCGGATTTTTCATTCGAAGCCTGTAAGGATGTCGCATTGCCCTCTTGGCTGTTGACCTTCCTCGGACCACATAAGGTACTATGGGACTTCGATCTAGATGATCTCAGAGGTGTTAGACTCCGATCGTCGTCCTGATCATATCCGTACGGTCAGATCATCCAACCGAGGCCCTAAAATAAATCTTCTTCCCTCCTGGCCATAAAAAGAACGTAATTAACCTAAAATATACACAAGTACTCTAAATGCAGGATGAAGCATGCTATGCAATATTTATAATATGAAATGTAAATCTAAGCCTAAGAACATACATGAATAGGCATTTTAACCTTATTAAATGTGTTAACATCATGAACCTCAAGCGCACATGGTGGTCATCTTTTGCCGCTTGCCTCAATGCAGTAGTGCTCGATGATAGAAAGCACCACCATGACCATTCTCGTCGCCATTACCAGGCCACCATCACCACCCCACGTCCCCATTATTGACGAGTCAATTTTCCGCTTTTGATTAAGTTTCTCAAATGAAATAACACGTTGTTGTAGTAAGTGGTGGAAAAATTGACTAATCAACAATTAAAATAACCAATCAATTAGGAGCGGGTCGTATCCACAGGGAGGCAATGACCTATTTAAACTCGCAAGGGTTAAAAGCAAATGTCCACAATTAATTTCCCTAAGAAATCGAATCAAAATTGCCTTTAGATCAATGTAACAATCATTAGATGAGTTGATTTTGCATTTACGAGAAATATGGAGGTTCTTTGCATAAAATCACCATAATAAAACAATGATAAATCAAAAATCAGTTTTGTGGCAATGGCATGAAATGTAAATACTAATTCAACCAAAAATAGAGGCTTCTACCTCTCTCCTCCTCACGCACGGGAGAGAGGTTCGTTGGAGGAGCCCTTTCGGGATTAGGTTTGCTAGAGCGAGGGCTTCACGGTGGTGGTGGCGGCAGGTTGTGAGATGGTCGGAGTCAGTCTAACGGAGCTCCGATGAAGGGTGGTTTCCAGCGGTGGCTATAGCTGCTGAGGATGGTGGCACGACACTGCTCGAGTGGGCACTCACGGGCGTGCGTAGTCACGCACAAGCATGCGCGGGTGGAGCGCACCTGTTGGAGGAGTTCAGGCCATGTGGTGAGGGTGCGTAGGACATGGTTGTTTGCTGCTGAAGATGCGTGGAGGTGCTGTGCGTGCAGAGGGAGCATAGGCGAGCTGGGTGCACGCGGGCGCTGCAGGCTGCTCTGGTGCGCACGAGCTCTGGTGGCAGATCTCACTGCTGATGAAGGCACGTAGGTGCACGCAGACACTACAGGTCGCACGGGCACGTGCGGGTGGAGGTTGAAGCAGCTACTGCTCACGCTATAGGCCTGCTGGCTGCGCGGGTGTGTGGTGGCCTCGGCCGCAGGTGGTAGCTGCTGCTGGTGTGGATGGTGATGGGTTTTGTTGAAGTGGAGGGGAAATAGAGCAATAAGAAATAAGAAGATGGAAGAAGATATGGGAGGTCAGACGTCTGGGATCATTCCCAGACATCTTAACTAGCACGGGGGCGAGGAATTGAAGGTGGTTGCTGGCGGTGGTTGCGTGGCCTTCAGGCACACGCTTGTGGTAAGCTGCATAGGCCACTGATGGCACGACGGTCAGTCACCCCGCTTGCCTGTGGTGGTGTGGACTTGCACTCGTGGTAGGAGGCCGGTGGTGGTGGAATGAAAAGCTCTAAGCTCTACGCAGTGGTGGGTCGGAATGGTGGTGGCCTCCGTGCTAAGGATGCAGGAACCGTTCTTTTATGTTGCAAGAGGAGTGCAGGCGTAGGTAGGCGTTGGTTGAAGAAGAAGTGATGCAGATCATGGGAACAGAGATCCACGATTGTTGCTTGTGCATTTGGCTCGCGCACTCTCCTGCATGTAGCCGTTGGAGAAGAAACAAATAAAGAAAAGAAATTAGGGGTTATTTATGTGAAACCCTTAAAAGAAATGTGAAATAAAATAATGCATGTAATGCAACCTAAAAGATTAACTATTCTAATGCATGCTATTCTAAATGAATTCTAATTATGAATGCAATGCATGGAATATGTAAATAAATGAAAACCTAGACTAATCTATTTACATCTTATTGTTTGCAATTTATGTGCCAATATTAATCTAATTCCTAGGCATTTAAGTAACTAATTAGCCCACAAATATGGGCTCATCAAATGCCCCCATGCCTAGTTTTTGCTAGTCCCCAGCAAATTCAAGTAACAACCCAACTCTTCAAGTGGAGTAGCCAACACAAACGGTCTTCCTTTAGAACATGTTAAGTTCAGACTTTCGACCTAAGGTTCCCAAGTAATTGCTAAGTTACAGACTAGGTCAGCTAAATCTGAGTTGCAGGCACAGGTTTCTTTGATTTCTAACTGTATGCTAGGTTTCTTGGTCCTAGAGATTAAAGCATCCGTGCATGTGCATTGGTCTGAGTTATTTAAGGTTGGTTTGATTGCCAACCAGGAAAGAGAATAAGAAAGAGACTTTTTTTTTAATATATAATTTTTTTGTTTGATTCCTCTAAGTCTAACCTTGGACAAGCTATTAGCACGGTCTGTGTTGGATTCATTGTCCCCATCACTGAACCTCAAAGGGTGCCTGGCTTTCGATGCTTCGAGATAGCACTGCCCATAGCGACCCCAGGAACTCTTGGCAATCGACACTTCGAGATAGTATCACCCATGATTTTCTAAAGCGAATTCAGGCCTGTGGCAATCGGCTCTTCGAGATAGGGCCAACCATGGTACCTGAACTGCACAATGCGCTTACATGCCCCCAGTAGGATTGATATCCTAAGAGACAAACGCCAAGGAGGTGACATGTTATCATCGCATCCTCAAGGTGAGTATGTACTCCACCTCTCCTACAGCAAGAACTCTTCCAATCAACTTGTCCTTTCAAGCTTCTCCTATGTTAGAACTAAGAGAACCAAAATTTTTCTCCAAGAAAGGAATTAAGGTGATCACTATTTACACAAGACCAAGTGTGTGTGAGTTGTGGATGCTTTGGTTACGAGGACTCGTAAACCAAAAGGTAGAAAAAGACACCAGATACTACCCAGCCTTTAACTTAATCCCTAGCTTTCCTTCCTCAACCTCTCGAGGAATGATCTGCAACTTAACTCCTACATAAGTTTTTAAGTCCACAAAGGACCCTAAAGGTCTAGAGCTAGTACTTCAACTTAGCTTCTAAAGTCAGACACCTAGAGTCAACATTGTCTAACCTAAAGTTCTGGTCTGCCTAAGAATGCAGGGTTCAGCCAGGTAAACTCAATGATGTAAAATGTTTTTTTTTTTTATGATCAAATATATGCAATGTAGAATATTAAAATAAATGCATGAATGCACTATGTATAAATGCTATGTATAGATGCCTCAGGTCCTATCCCCCCATGCCATGTTCAAACAATGTCCTCATTGAAAGTAGAATGACCAAGGGAAGATATTACCCGAGGTGGAAGAGAAAGGAGCTAAGGCTCCTCGAGAATGACCTCGTCAACCAGCTGGCCATCCAAAGCTACATAAGGTTTTAATTGTTGGCCATTGATGGTGAAGGGAGGTGCTGAAGAGGAAGGATTCTTGATCTCCACAACCCCATGCGGAAATACCTTGGTGACAATATAAGGCCCATCCCAACGTGATTTCAATTTTTTAGGAAAAAACTTAAGTCTGGAATTGAAAAGCTAGACTTGTTGGTTGGGCTCAAAGGTCTTTCTAAGGATGTACTTGTCATGCAAGACCTTAGTTCTCTCTTTATAAGCTTGGCAGGTGTCATAAGCATCATTCCTCAGCTCCTCAAGCTTAGTCAACTCCAGTAAACATGCTTTACCAGCTTGCTCTAAATCCATGTTAACACTTCAGATAGCCCAAAGTGCCCTATATTGAAGTTCAACGGGTAAGTGGCACGCTTTTCCGTACATAATATGGAAGGAAGACATACCAAAAGGGGTTTTGTAGGCTATTCGATAAGCCCGTAAGGCGTCATCTAGCTTTTGGGACCAGTCCTTCCTATCTGGCCTAACAGTCTTTTCTAAAATGTTCTTGAGCTCCCTATTTGAGACTTCAACCTGGCCACTTGTCTGAGGGTGATAAGGGGTAGCAATCTTGTGAGTTACTCCCAGACTTTTGAGTAGCCGATTGAAATGATGGTTCTAGAAATGAGGTCCCCCATCACTTATAATTATCTTGGAGCAGTGATGAGACACTCATCATGATCTCTAATTACCCCTAATTAACTAGTCTTCCTAGTTAATTAGCTAAGGTTATGAACATATAAGGGTTAATTATAGAATAAGGGATATTTAGTAAAGGACCTTAAAATAAGTTTAAAATGACATTTTATCATTCAATTAACATTATTAGTAACTTAGATATTAATTGGACTCGAAATCCTATTAATCATTCCCTTAATTAATAAGTTAAGTAACTTAAATATAATGTATACCTAAGTATATAATAACTTAAGTAATTTTACTTAATCTAATACATTAAGCTAAAAGGGTCAAAAATGTAAATTCAAGGTGAAAACATAATATTTACCCTATTTACTAACATATATAAAAAGTTGAAAAAGATCTAAATTAAAATAAACCTTCAAAACTTGGGTTTACATTTTGGTCCTTAATATTCATTACAGTCGGTCCTTATTTATCATACAGGTCCTTAAGTTTTATTACATTTAAGTCCCTTTCCCTCTTCTTCTTCTTCTTCTTTAGCTGAATGAACAGCTGGCAGCAGAAAGTCACACCACCGCATGATCACCTCCTTGCTGACATCATTCTTCCTTGTCCAAGCTCTTGCAGCTTGCGCTCACCATCTCCACTTCATCCACCGGTCTGGATTAACCGGAAGTCCTATTTTTCAGTGGGAGATAACCTCATTGTTGTCGGAGACGAAGATGGAGGTTAAGCTCCTCAAGCTCCTTCTTTGGCCAGACTTTGCCATTCTCTTCGCCAATTGCTATAAATACCTTCTAACCCCTCTGATTTCACTTAAGTTGGCTCCCTTCCCTCTTCTAACACTGTAGCCGACTTTGATAGGCTATTCGTCCAAAACTTCGGTGACTTTCCATTTCATTTTCCGACTTCCTCCATTCATTCTGATCAGCCGAGGAGATCCGCCATGGTCTTTCGCGTCTCTGACATAGGCGCCGACCCAAGGAGTCCTCCGCTCCACCTCAAATCCGCCCGCCGGAGATCTTTCTTCCACCCACTGATTTCGTCGTCCACTATGATCCTTCGACGGAACCCTATTGACCCCTTCGTCCAGGTAACAGTAGATTAGGAGTAGGAGTAGGAGTAGGCTAGCTTAGTTAGGTAGTTAGTTAGAATAGTTGTAATTTTAGAATTTTAGTGTCATCTTCTCCGACTTCGGCGAGCTCCTTGTCTTTTTAACTCACTGTACACCTTCCTTTAACCCTCGCAATCACTTCTAGCACATTTAATCATTTAATTGATCATCTAATCACTTAATTCACATTTCACCTACACCGACTACTATCACTATCCATGGTGACAGTAGTCGACTTAATTTCACCTCCACTGGGTTCTTCATCATCTATTCATCACTTATGGACCCTAATCGACACTATAATACATATAATTACCACATATAAATTAAATGTCCAAATATAATTAAGCTCCTGAGCTCGATGTCAATGGCGACTCAGGAGTAGTTCAAACTATTAATTAACTATAAAATTATAACTGCTAACACTTGTTGACTTGTTTTAACCTCTCAATCGTGTGTTAAACAAGTCCTGAGCTAATTTCAAATCAAATTTTTAAAGAAACGATTTCACTGTCAAATCTTACATTTAAAGAGACAAATGAAGAATTAAATGTGATACTGAGGTTCCTTCCAACCTCAGGATTTTTTTAGATTAAAAATTGCAAGTTTTAACAATCTGTGTATACTTTTCACATTTTCTGGATTCACCGAAACTCCGGCGAGCTCCGCCGAGCCAAATCTGTGTTTCAGCCTCTAGAATTTATTGAGAAGCTCCACAATGGTATAATGAGGATCATTGATTGTGCTGAGGTATTTAAATTGAGATTTTAATGACTGGAGCTGTAGAATGAACTTCATCTTCTCCAACTCCGACAGAGTTGGAGAAGTCTGATAAAGATATTTAAGAAGCATTTAAGGATCCTAGAAGCTTCAGTGCAATGCACTAAAGCTGTTCATGACCTCATTCCACTGTAACAACCTTTGATTTCCTCTGATGAACAAACATATTTCGAACCTCAGGCAGCGAGCCTGAAACCCTAGAAATCAGGGTCAGAACACTTATCTGAATATCTAAATAAGTTCCTGAGGTTGAGAAGCTTTAATTGAGGCTTTGATTTCTTAAGAGAAGGCTTTGAACGGAAAGTCAATTTTGGTGCCTCCACAGTCAAACTGAGTTCGATTATGTAGTTCTAAGTTCAATTTGAGGAATTAATGAGATTAAGTTATTTCTGGAATCTTGTTTGATGGTTTTAAAGTGATTAAAGTGAGCTCAGGTGAGTTATTTAGTGAGAATTTGAACTCTGTTAATTTGGGTTACTTTCAAACCCAAACTAACAATAGTGCCATTGTTGAAGGGTTTTTCAAATCGCTATGCTTACATGTTTGGTTTTGGAAAACCTGTCGTTGTAGTTCGAAAGCGAGGAATTTGTGTTCAACAAATAAAATTTATACCGAAAAGAATTTCGGGTAGAACACAGGGAGGCTACGTTGATCTATATTCGCAATTATATTTTTTTTAGGATTTTCGATAAGCAAGGCGATATAATTACAATGAAGCTATCAGACTAAAAGAAAGAGAGAGAGAGAGAGAGAAAGAGAACATGCATTCAATATTTCAATTGTTTATAAAAGTTACACTAGAAAGCGAAAAATCAATTACACTATAAAGCAGGAAAATTCTACACTAGAAAAGCTGTAAATAAGAATGGGAGAGAGAAGTTATCCTCCTCGGTGATTGCTTAGAGGACGAGTCGGACGGGACGACGCCTGGACAAAGGAGAATGAAGCAGGACGAAGGAGGATGAAGCAAAAGAACGGAAACGGAGCAGCACGCCGTCGTCGTCGTGGGATCCACTTCCGAAGGGGAACGAAAATTGGACTTTATCTCGCAAGAAGCATCCCGGGTGTGGGACAAGCTTCTCTTGAGCTTTGGAGGGGTAGAGAGGAGAAAGAAGGGATGAGAATTTAGTATGGAGGGGGTCTCCTTTTATAGTTTCAAGGAGTGGGGGCAAAATGGACATTACAACTTCAAAACAATAAATAAGGGGTCTTTAGTGACGGATAAATCCGTCACAAAAGCCCCAACGTGGGCGTAGCTTCCGCGCCCACGCGCGCCTCCTCGGCTGCCCGCTCATCAATGTCCACGCACGTCCAGCGATCCTCAGCCGTCTGATCGCGAGGTCGGACTACTTAAGTCGTGACTTCTCCCGCTGCATCGTGTGCCCGCCTGCGTGTCTGATTGCTCGTCCGATTGCGCGTCCGATCGCGCGTCGACGCTATCGGGCGCGCGCGGCTGTCTGATCTCCATCTGACCCTCCACCAGCGCCCAATCGCCCGCACCTGCCGCTCCTCGCCATGGCTCAAACCCGCGCCCGGCACTCGCGATAGCACGCTCAACCACTGCGCTATGGGGCGCGGATGGTTGAGCGGACGCTTTTAAAAGTGAGCACCCACAGCCAATGGATTAAGATCCAACGGTGGAGAGCGATCAGGCGCGGGGCCTTCACAAGATGAAGCGACCGCTTGGGCGGCTGAGATGGCACCACGTGGCGCTATCTTGGCCGTCCATCTTCTGGAAGTTGTAGATGGTGCCACGGATGTTGGATTGACTCGATTTTTGTGTCGTTGGGCTGTGATTGTCGATCTGAATTCATCCGTGCAGTCGGATTTATCATCTGAAGTGAGGATTTACACCATCCTGGCCCTTGATCTTCTAGGGTTCCTGGGTCACTATCTGATGCTACGGATACCTGATTAGGGTGATCTTGGAGCCGTTGAACTCCAATCGTCGCCCTGATCACATCCATATGGTTGGATCTTTGATCCGAGGCCCCGATAAAATGTTTGCCCTGTCCAAGCACATAAAAGGAGACAATTAACTTCCATTTTATTCAAACTACTCTAAATGCAAGATGATACATGTAATGCAATATTTATATCATGAAATGCAATCCTATGCTTAAGAACATGCATAAATAGACATTTTAAGTAGTGTAAATGTGTTTACATCAGCCATTTTGTTGAGTTTTGATTTTGAATCCTGTCCAGATAAGTCTGTTACAACCCTTAGAATTAGTTTAAATCAATTAGAAACATTCTTCTATGTTTGTTGCACATATCAAAGTCTAAAATTCAAACTCTGAAGCTTTCAGAGAAGCTTCAACCTTCTGTACACTGTCTGAAGGTCTTGTGAACTTAAATCTTAGTCTAACAGATGCGGAATCATTTGTAGAACTTGTATAGACCTTTAATTAAGATATAAAAGTCCATCTGAGGACTCTGTAGATGTTAATTCCATTTCTAGGCGATAAATAACCTGTAGGAACCCTTGATTTTATCTTTCAAATTGAAGAATAAAACATCCTCTAATCCTTAAATTGACCCTGCAATTGTATAGATCTACCTTAGAGCTTTCTAACAAACTTTAAATCACTCGATTTGGAGCTCTGGGTAGGAAGTTCTGATTGGTTGAAGTTGGGTTTGGAAGGGGTTAGATAGTCCCACATCGTCAAATTATGAGCGTGTGCATGGGGATAAAACGATTTTGTTACATGGGCTTACCAATCATCAGCGCTCGGCGCACCGGTTACCGATCTGATCTGAGCATTCTGAATATTCTGAGCATGTGCATGTGTGTGTACGGGCTTGTGTGCTTGCGGGTGTGCGCCCATGTGGGCATGAGCAAATGTGCCCTGGGAGGGCAAGAGGCCTGGGAGGCTTGGTTGAGCTGGATTGGCTCGAGACTATGAACCAAAATGAAATAAACCAAAATCGAACCTAATTGAGATTAGATGAGGACCGAGTAGGGTCTGGTCCCACCCTGGTCTCAGGGTGGTGTGTATCCTCGAAAGGTCCTCGCCGCAAATAAAATAATTTTTGGTTAAAAAGTAACAAAACCCAGTTCAACTGATGGTTCAAAGAACAGAGGAGACGATGTCAAGCCACTGAAGGATGTTAAGGTTAAGCTAAGTGTTGAAAGTTAAAGTTAAGTGTTGAAGCTGAAGCAAAGGAAAGAAAGAAGAGCAGGCACTAAGGGAAGAGAAGAAGGTAGGAGAAGACTATGGAAAAGGAAGAAGAAGACTAAGGGAAGAGAAGAAGAAGGCAGGAGAAGAAGAAGAAAGGTAAGAAAGAGCTCAAGAGAGAATAAAAATAAAGGAAAAGAAGAGAAAGAAAGGAGAAGAAGATAACAGGCTGAAGAAAATAAATGAAGAATATTATTTCTCTTACATCATTTTAATTACTTTTTGTTCTTAATTGTAAAAAGGCATGTTTTAATAGAATAACTTTTATTGCCTTAGTTTCTTTTGAAATAAAATTGGAAAACTAGTATGTTTACTTGTTAATAAAGTACATCATTTGAGTAAATATGTTTTTCATATGGAATTTTGTATATTCTTTACGATTTAAATATTTTGGAAAAATTCATGTTTTAAAATCAAACTAGTTATACCTCCTAAACTTATAAAGGAAAATAAAAGAAAATTGGTGAATGTAGAAATTATTATACCTCCCAGTGAACGACCTGGACTCAACCAGTAAAAATTTCTAAAATGTTAGGTTAATTCAACCTTATACTACACAACCGACACAACTTCGAGTTAACCTAAGTGACTTCTACTCTTAATTAAGTGAAATTAACTTAATTACTGAGTTGAGTAAAAGCACGCGATCAAGCAGCCAAAGCGAGATATGATATTGGCCTTCACAAATTTCAAGACCACAGAGTGGTCATTTGTGCACGTAGAAATGGTCTCTATCCACTTGGAGACGTAATCCATTGCCACCAAGATATATTCAAATCCATGGGACGAAAGGAAGGGACCTATGAAGTCTATCCCCCAAACATCAAAAATTTCCATAGGTTGGATAGGGTGTTGGGACATCTCATTCTGCTTCCCAATCATTCCAATCCGTTGACATCTGAGACAGGCCTTAACAAAGTAATGGGAATCCTTAAATAAAAATGGCCACCAAAAATCAGACTGGAGAACCTTAAAAGCTGTTTTCTTAGCACCAAAGTGTCCTCCACAATGAAGCTCATGGCAAAATCTCAACACACTCTTTTGCTCTTCTTCAGGCACATATCATCTCCAAACTTGGTCTTGTCCAATATGAAATAATTCTGGCTCTTCCCAATGAAAGAATCTAGCATGGGAAATGAATCGCTTACATTTTTGCACATCCCAAGAGCCAGGGGTTTCTCCAGTGACCAAGTAGTTAACTGTATCCGCATACCAGGGTGAAGTTGGTGTTAGCGCCATAAGGGTTTCATCGAGAATTGTCTTGCGGATGTCTCCAGATTGAGAGTCACCAATGGGAAGGTGAGACAGGTGGTGAGCCACTACATTTTCCACTCCTTTCTTTTCACGAATCTCCAAGTCAAACTCTTGAAGGAGTAGAATCCATCTAATTAAATGTGGCTTAGAGTCTTTCTTGGTAATGAGATGTTTCACTACCGCATGATCAGTAAAAATGACCACCTTGGATCCAAGAAGATAAGACCTAAACTTCTCCAAAGCAAAAACTACAGTAGGTAATTCCTTTTTAGTGACTGTATAGTTTTGCTGTGGTTCAGTTAAAGTCTTGCTAGCATAATGCAACACATGAGCTTTTCCCTCAACCCTCTGTCCAAGAATGGCTCCCACTGCATAATCTGAAGCATCACACATCAACTCAAATGGGAGTGTCCAGTCAGGAGCTCGGAGAATAGGCACAGAGGTCAAGGCCTCCTTTAGCGTATGAAAAGCCTTAGCACACTTTGAATCGAAATCGAAGGAAGATTCCTTCGCCAATAAGTAGCAAAGTGGCATAGAAATTTTACTGAAATTCCTAATTAATCTCCTATAAAAATCTTCATGGTCCAGAAAGGATCTAATCTATTTGACATTCATGGGCAATGGAAGTTTGGAAATAGAATCAACTTTAGCCTTATCTACTTCCAAGCCCCTTTTAGACACATGCTTAAGTACAATGCCTTTCTGTATCATGAAGTGGCTTGTCTCCCAACTGAGGACTAAACCAGTCTCCTTACATCTCTTCAGCACATTCTCTAAGTGCAGGAGACATTGGTTGAAAGATGAGCCGTAAATGGAGAAGTCATCCATAAAAACCTCAACACACTCGTCAATCATGTCCGAGAAAATGGACATCATACACCGCTGGGAAGTTGTAGGTGCATTACATAATCCAAATGGCATACGCCTGAATGCAAAAGTGCCGTAAGGACTAGTGAAAGTTGTCTTATCCTAATCATCATGGAAGATTGCAACCTGGTTGTACCCAGAATAACCATCAAAAAAGCAGAAATACTTGTTCCCTATCAATCTCTCAAGGATCTGATCAATAAAGGCCAAGGGAAAGTGATCCTTCTGGGTAGCGGTGTTCAGTTTGCGGTAGTCAATGCAGACCCTCCAACCTGTTGAGGGTCTGGTCACCACTTTTTCACCCTGGTCACTTGTTTCTACCGTGAAGCCTTCCTTCTTTAGTACCATATGTATAGGACAAACCCTTTTGCTATCTGCGATGCGATAAATGATCCCAGTGACCAACCACTTTAGAATCTCCTTTTGAACCACTTCCCTCATGTTGGGGTTAAGATGTCTGATGATAACATCATCATGAGCCCTAACTAGCTCATTTTGACCTAAGAAAGAGAATAAAAGCTCCTACATAACCTAGAGAAGGGCCTAATTCAAGGAATAAATGTTCTGAGAAGAAAACATGAAACAAAGGTTAAAACTGTAATTTTACCATTACAGTACATCAACGGGATTTCTCAGGGGCTAAACATAGGTCAATTGGTCTTAACAAGAGAAAAAAGTGGGATGGTTCAATCAGAAAAGGGTTAGTGTGCAATCTGAGAATTAAATGACATCTTGTAACCCTAAAATAGACTCACTTAATTCCACAAGGTTCTGGTAAGGATAAAAATCAACTAAACCCTCTAAAATTCATGGAAAAATATTCCCTAGGGCTTGAACCTTCAAATTGGCCTTTGCAACCTATTTTGACATAAGTAGGGGTTCTAGCTAATTATTTGACCAAATTTGGGTTTTTGTGTAAAATATCCAATCAAACATGGTCAAACCTAAAATCCAACTTCACCATTGGATTTCTTAGGTCCAAATTAGATTTGTACCAAAATTTGGACCAAAGGGGAGGTCACCTTGACCTACTTTGCAAAATAGTCCACCCATTTGCATTTTGACCCCTAGCTTTTGAAAATCACTGCGTAGACCCCCTAACTTCTTCGCCACCCTTTGCAATTAGGTCCCTCCACCATTAAAGTGGAGGAGTCCTACTCCGGTGAGGATTTGAGGAGGATTTCTCCCTGAATCCTCAGAGATCTCCTCCCAGATTTGGAAGGGAGATTCTCTGAGGAATTCTCTACTGTCTGAACATGATCTCGAGATTTGATTTGCACCCAATCTCTTGTGCGAATGCACGAGAGATGTGGGTATCTTCCAAATTCCTTCTTCGGCGAGGACTCTTGTGCTTGGAAACTTGCCTTCTAAGCATAAGAGCCCCTGCCAGTGCCTATGAAAGGACCCTCATCTCCAGCCGCACATTCTCAGCTTGGCTTGGCCGGAGAACCACCTCCAATTTCTCCCCCTCTCCTCTAACCAAGTGTCCAGCAAGCTCCAGAGACTCTTCCTTCTCCTTCTCGTCGCTCTGCCACAATACCAGTGGCAGAGCTATCTTCATCTCCTTCCTCCATGTCGCGCCATACCTACACACGCGCCTCCAGCCTCTTCGTCGTCGCCGTCCTCCCTCCACTGGAAGCTTCTTCTTCGGCGGCAGCAGGTACGAGCCATCCGCCTCCTCCCTCCTTTCGTCTCTAAAGTAGATCAAATCTCTTCCCCTCTCTCCTCTCTTTATTTCCCCTTCATTTATTTCTATTTTTATCCCCTCAACGCCACATACCACCACCATCGTTTCCATCTCCAGCCAACCACCGGCGAGGTGTCTCCGTCACCTCCACACCTCCATCCACCTCACCAGAACCCTCAAAACCTCCGCCATCACCCATTGATCATCTTCCGCCCCTTCATTGACTGCCAACACCTCCACACTCGCCCCCAATCAAACCCACCTTCACGGCTGCAGAGCGACCTAGGCACGCACACCTAATTTGCCTTGAGGCTAGCCACCCACTGCTTCACCTTCACCGTGACACGGTGAAGCTCCCCACGTGGTTTGACAGGGCCGCAAGGCTGTATTCGTGTGTTTCAGGTCAGACCCCTTTTCTGCCATTGAAGCACGAGCAAGCTTGCTTATAAGCTTCGCTCCAGGCTGTTGCTCTCCAGGCGAACAAGCCCAGGAGGTGCGGGTTGGTCTCGCGCACGCATCCAGACAAGTGAGTGGCTTTGCGAGGAGCCCAGCTGCAGCAATTAGGCAAAGCACCTCACCTGTGGGTGCGAGCGAAGCAGGTGGGACTTTTAGTCCCACCTCGGAAAGTTTAGCGCACAGTGAGTGCTTTAAGTTGAATTTGTGTTTCTTGCTTATCGCCTCAGTACATGGGGTGAGGTCCCCTCACCCACGCTTACCCACCTCATCCGCGACCCACGTTCCCACGGACCTAGCTGACCGACCCGTTTAATTGTGCACTTCTCGCGCACTACCCACGACGATGCACCTGGACCCAGGTGCTTGTAACCTGACCCGATTACCCGACTAGCTCTGAGAGAACGAAGAGAGAAACGGAGAGAGAGTATGTGGGGAGGGTATGGGATAGGTTTTACACACGTATGTGTGTGCAGGGAAAAGAAGAAAGGAAAAGGAAGGCGCAGCGGCAGAGAAAGAAGAAGGAAGAGGAAAACTTGTGTTGATCAGCATCTTTTAGGCTTAAGGAATATCTGTGCTGGGAACTCGTCCAAATCAACTTGTGTTGATCGACTGCTCCTAATCTAGGTAACTTTTTTTTTCAGAACATTAAATGCTTTTGCGTGATTTTGACAATTATGCACACTGAACCAGACTGTGTGTGGGTTGGGGTGCTTAGGTTACCGAGTCCCACAAATCGAAAGTTAGTTAACATGGTCAAATACTCCCTAAGCCTTAAACCTAATACTTAAGCTTTGCATTTTCCCCAACCTCGAGGAATATCCAGATTTTAGCGGATACTTGAATTTTTAAGCCTAAGAGTCTAGCCCAAAAGGCCTAAGATTAGCATTCCTGCTAATCTCTTTTTGTGTCTCATTAGCACTTTTTTCTCATTTTTTTCTCTTTTCTTGATGAGGTCTAGAACTTTGGTTATTACCTTAATCTCTTACTAATGACCAACTCTTTTTCTTTTTCATTTTGTGCTCCATTTTGTCATTTTGCTCTTTTTCTCCTCCCCATGATTACGTGGCTCACAAAATTTCCTCCCTCCATTTTTATGCTCTTTTTCATAATTTTTCAATTTTTTTGTGCTTTTGACATATGTGAATTTTTTGTGAGAATCCTTCTGACTTTTTCTTGGCTTTGTATGTATGCACTTTACCACCCCCCATGCCTAAATTTTACAATATCCTCATTGTAAATGGAGGGTGTGAAATAGTATCGGGTTCAGGGACTTAGAACAGGATACATCGGGTGTGTGAATGGGTCAGGGTGGGACTGATGTGGACGATTTCAATCTCTAGTACGTGTACCAGAGGTGGGATCCATTGTCTAAGGCTGAACTCAAGGTGCAATAGATGTGGAGTACAGACGGATAATCAGACGGGTCTATATTTTTGGAATGACAGGTTGCCTCCCATTAAGCGCTAAATTTAACGCCTTCAGCCAAGCGGAACATGGGATGGAGAGGGAGTGGTTAAATCAGCGGATTTTTGTAAAACAAGCACCTTGATTAAGAGCCTGGATGGTCCAACCAGGTGCTTGTTAAAATCAACAGGATGATGATGCAGCCCAAACCCAGTTAGTCTGGTGGTTTGATAAATGTAGATTAACAGATGCAGAACCCACTATATGCAATGTGGCTCGGATAGATATTGAAGTGAAAACTCAAGTTTAGGCTGATTCGAATCAGCCTGGTCAGAGTAAGGTTCCGAAAAATGATCAGTGGATGGTGTGGAAACCCTACAAGGGAGATCAGAGAATGATGAAGCATATTTTTCAGTCTGATCAATGCCCGATGCCTGGTATAAATGTGGAGTTGAATCATCTGCAAACGGCTCAGTGAGAGGTGAATCAGAATAGAAATTGAGTCCGGTTGTGGGTCAAGGTTGAAAATGGGTTTTGATCGGTTCTGTATATTCGGAAGAAGTGGCCTCAATGAGAATTGTGTATGAGGGCTCTTCTAAAAATGAGTGACTGGTGGTTTCATGTAGGGAGTCCTCATAGTAACTTTCAAAATAAAAAATGAATGCCTGGAGAGTGTCAATAGGATGTAGGAAATCTGGATTGAGAAAAGATTCGTATTCTGGGTTGCAATCACTCTCGGCATTTTCTGGTTTTGGTTCCTGAGTATTGAAAAGAAATGATTCTGTGACACTAGAACCTGAACTGAAATCAGTGATCTCAGGAATCGGGACCTCGGAATCAGAGTCAGAGAATGAGTCATGTGAGCTGAGGTCGTAGATTGGCTTGTTATAATCAGGAAGCAGATTTTCTCTGATGTTATGGTTAGATTCGAAATCGTCGGAGAGTTTGCGAAAATCATATTCTGAATGAGATTCAAGATGATGGGTTCCACCATCGAATAAATCACATGATGTAGATTCAGCAGCCTGATTGGGGTCTAGCCTATATGTCAATTCTGAGCTCAAATCGGTGTTCTTACTTGGCTCTAGTTCCAAGCTAGTAGGACAGACCCAATTGAAACCCCACTCATCCAACTCCTCGATTTCTGTATCGTAGATTGGCATGACTTCCGAAAAATCGATTTGATTCTCTGAGGATGTTGCAGAGGGATATCCATCAAATAGAGGCCTAATATCATACTCTTCATTGAAAATTTGATCTTCTTCATACGGAGCCTCGTAATCTTCCCAATAGGTTTCAGATCTAGATTCTAGGCATAGGATGTGGGTTGAATCACTAGAATCAAGGCTCGAATAACCTTCGAGGGTCACCTTATTAGAATAAGGGGTGGAATTTACACCCTCGAGAGGTTCAGTTCTACTTTCCTTATTGTAGGATTTTTGGAATTCTAAGCTTGGTGATCCAGGGTCTAGGGTTGGCTCAACATTGTGTTCTGCAATTGGAAATTCCCAACCTTCTTCAATATCAGGCACATTGTACTCCATCTGGGTTGGGAATCCGCAACCATTTTGTGCCTCAAACCCGAGATCTGGGAAATCAGATTGATCCTCAATATTGCTCCAAGATGGTTCATCCTCTGTTTGTAGCATATATGGGTATTTTTGGTTGATAATTTATTTTAATAACCTCATTATCTCTTCCTGTTTTTCAAGATCATCTTGGTGTTGCACCCAAAGTACAGAATTTGTCATGCATTAAAGATATTCAAGATTGTGCAATTTTTCTATCTCAATGTATCCTGTGATGAGCATGTCTCAGGTTGATCCTTTTGTGGCTTCTGTCAATAGCACTTGGGCACAAGTTATGATGAAGGTTGTGGTTGTTGGGACATCAACCTGAATGCTTTCTACTGGTGTTGGGGTTTTGTCTTCTTTTCATAGAATTTTAGGGCATCCTCAATCATCCTATCTCTCATGGATCTCCGGGATTCAGGTTTCCTGAAAGGTAGTCCTAAGTTATTTGGTTGCATATTTGGATCCGGTGGTGGAATCAAGATGTATAATCAAGGTGTGAAGCGATTAAATCTGAATAAAGAATCCCACTGAAAATGTATATGTGTGCTCTAAAGAGAAAAGATGAAGGATTGGATGTTTTTGACCCAATCGAGGCACCCAAAGACGTTTGGATGACTATGGAGGTTCGAGGCGGATGGTACCCCTGGATCAGAAGGTCATCCACCTGAGAATTACCTGGGCAGTCAGAGAGGGAGAGTCCACAATGACCCCACTTGTTACAGGGTTTCCCCCACTTGACCTCTCTTGTCACTGAGATTCCAGGTAGACCAGAATGGGGACCTTGACCTCTTAAGTCTACCACTTTTATTTCAAAGGTGCTTTAGGGTTCTCACTTGAACTTTAATTGTTTTGATGTTGTGACCTAATTTGGACGCTAGTTGACCCAAAGGGTCAACTTCACCTAACCTACCCTAAAGATGGCAAAATGATTCTAGGTCAAGATCTAGAAATCACCCTGTTTTGACTCCCAGGTTATTAGGTCCAAATGATTTTAAGATTCAAGTGATTTTAGAGATCAATTTTTAGGGTTTGTCTTGCTTAGATCTCTTCGATCGAGGGCTTGGGTAGCACACTGATGCGGGAGGGGTTATTTCCTTTTAAACAAGCATGGGTGACTAGCACTCCAAAAATCCTATTGTAGAAACCCTAATTTGGTTCTATTTCCAATCCTCTTTTCTTTACAAAAAGTTCTCTTTGGACTTCAAAACAAGAAGTGTGTTGTCCGCAGAGATTAAGCGTGATTTCTTAGGCACAGGAATTTTGTGGGATAGGATCTCAAAAAAATCACTTCTACTTCAATTAGATTTGAAAAATTTTCGCAAAATCAGGAAACCTTTGCCTTAAACATGATAATTACTATAGAAAGAAGGTAATTGATTCCTAAGTTGGTTTCTTCCTTTTGTCTTTCAAGGATTAGGAGATGGATTTTATGGAAGAAGAGAGGTCCATTAAAATGGTCGTTTCTTACCTCAACTCAGTTAATTAAGTTAATTTTACTTAATTATGAGTAGAGAAAAGTTACTTAGGTTAACTCGAAGTTGTGTCGATTAGTAGTATAGGGTCGAATTAACCTAACATTTTAGAAAATTTTTACTGGTTGAGTCCAGGTCATTTGCTGGGAGGTATAATTCGTTCTAAATTCATTAGTTATCTTTTATTTTTCTTTATAAGTATAGGAGGTTGTTAGGACTCTAATAGGTTGTGTTAATATGGTGAAATTATCGTTGAAGTGCGTATAGTGGTTAACCTAAATCAAGTCTAACCATCTTTCACAAAATTTTTTTTTTTACCTGGCCTAATTAATTTTGTCTTGGTCACTTTTAAACCCAAGGTCGATCTTAGGGAGGCGGGGATTAAAGGTGAAGAAGTTTCTACGCATTTCCTACAATGAATCTCTTCCGTGCATTTATTATGTTTTTGGTTTTTTTCTATTTAAGACATTTTTGCTGATAATTTTGTCCTTGAGGTACACCCTCAAAATCAAGTCCTTGGCTTTGAGCCAAATTGTTCTTGGCTTTGAGCCAACTTAGGGTTTCCAAAAAGACTGGTCCTGCTATTTGCAAGACCGAGTACCTGTAAGACAAGGATTATCTTTTCTCTTTTACTCTTTTTTTTTCTTATCTTTTAATAGCAGGAAATTAAAAAAGCAAGATAGATTGCTTTTAAAGAAATAAATATATTCTATATATATATTATATATATACGGGTGGGGGTGGAAGTGGAAATGGCGTGTAGCATAGTGTCAAGTTGGTCCACGTCTAAGAAGACGCAACCAACAAGGCGAAGTGCCGCGTAAAGTGTAGGATGGATGTGTGGGAGTGTGTGCGAAGGTGCTTTCTTTACGCAGGTATCGGGGAATATCAGCAACTGGTGCAGATATTCCCACGATATAACGCGTGGTGGAGTGACTAGTGCGTATGGATACAGGTAGGTGTTATGTATGTAAATATATATATATATATATGTATATATGTATATATATGTGTGTGTGTATATATATATAGATAGGGTTGTAACTATATAGGTGTATATGTAGTTATGTATATATATAGATATGTAAATATATATATATAGGTATATATATACATATTTATAACTAGATATATATGTATATATATTTAACTATATATATATATATATATATATATATATATATATATATATAGTAATATATGTGTATAGATATATATATGTATATATGTATATAGATATATTTGTATAAGTATCTATGTATATAGATATATATATATGCATTTATATCTATAGATATATATGTATATATGTATGTATATATGTATATCTGTATAAATATATATATATAAATATATATATATATATATTTATGTATGTATGTATATATACTTATATATAGTTGTATAGGTATGAATATGTATATATATATATCTGTATATATATATAAGTATGTATAGGTGTGTACAAGTGGGTGTGAGTGTACAAGTGTGTGTGTGTGTACGAGCGTGGTGTGTGTATGAGTGAGGAGTGCATGCTGGAGGAAGAGGGCATGCGAGTTAAGCCGTCTGGGGGCTGCTGGCATCGTCTGGATGCGCTGGCACACGTAGGTGCACAAGGCTACGTGCGGGCGCTGGAGCGAGCGCGCGTGCTCCCTTAGTGCGTGGGTGGGAGCGGAAGTGTGAGAGAGAGCGTAACGTAGCGCACTGCACTGTGGGTTGGCATGGGAGCAGGCGCAGACCGGTGCGGGCGTATGTGGGCGCCGGTGCGGGCGTAGAGGCGATAGTGGCGAGGAGAGAGAGCATGCAGTGACCGGATAAGTGAGAAACTCCTCGGTCACTGCACTGTAGCTACAGTGCCGCGCTGAGAGGCGTGAACAATAGCAACAGTGCCGCGTGGGATGGACAACCAGTTGCGGCCGGTTCTGCGTGTGCGGGCACGCTGGAAGGTGCCTGCGCATGGGGAAGGAACCTGCAGCCGGTCTGCAGGGGCGTGAGCAGCGGCTACTATTGTTGCTGGTGGCCGCTGCTGCTACTGGAGATTCTGACCTTGAAGCTCTGACAATGGCGGCAAGGTCTTCAGTGATGGAAACAGAAAATGAAACCACCACGCCCACCTGCTCTCGGAGGAGCTTGGCGGTGGTGGAACTCACAATGGTTGTCGTGGGACCACTGTAAGCTTGCTCCAGCCCACAGTGTGTCTTTTTAGTGGAAGAGCTACTGCGTATGGAGGGGAGAGGGGAGGAAGATGGCCTGGAGGAAGGGTGTCTGTGGTGATGTGTGTTCCAGGGCCCCTTGCATAAGGGAGAGGGCAGGGCTTTTTAAAGAAGAAGGAGCAACCCCCCCTGCCATGCTGCTGGCAGAGCAAGTCCTACCATGCTGCAGGCAGAGGAATGGCGCGAAGATGTGCATGCCCATGCCCTGAGCCGCGTGAAGGAGAAGAAATTCAAAGTCAAAATAAAAAAATGACGATGGTGAATTTGTAATGCAACCCTTGATGAAGACGTTAATTACATGGCCAATTATTCGCATGATCCTCCCCTCTCAAATAAATGCATGCAAGTGTCCTTTTTACAAATGCAACTATGGCTACCTAATATGCAATGGCAGTGCTAAGAAATAACACAAGATGGCATATTTATTAGTGTATTTTTGCTGTGCAATCAGAGGTATATTTCTGTTAATTATGGAAGCATGAAATTTGCTAAAAATTGGTTAAAATGGAATAACAAGCAAAATCCCATATGAATTCTCATTTTCAACATTTAAAAACAAGTAAATTCTCTATTTATTTCAAATGATTTAAGGCAAGGAAGAGTTTCTTTAGGCAACATATGCCTTAATACAACATTTAAGAGCAAAAAGAAATTACAATATAACAAGAAAATTTAATTCTTTTCCTTATTCTTCAGCCTCTCTTCTTTCTCTTCTTCTCTTTATCTTTCTTTCTTCCTCTCTTTCTTTTACTTCTCTTTATCTTCTCTCTATTCTTTCTCTTATATTTTCGAGCTCTTTACTTTTTCCTTTCTTTTTTTCTTTTCTGCTTTCCTTAGCTATTTAGTGCTTGCTCAGTGTTGACGTGTTCTCGATCGTGTTTTAACAATTAGTTATGTCGTAGTATAGATGATCAAGCATTGTCAACAAATAAAAGTTTTATTACTCGAAAACCTAAGTATCCGAGGTCGAACACAATTGGAATTATTACTAACCTCAAGAATGTACTTGAACACTTTAATTACTTAAAACATAATTCAAATATAAATGCATGAGTTTGAAAAGTAATTGTGGCAAAAAGAAGAATTTGGACGTCTGATCCTATGATCTGACGTCTTAAAAATATGTTTCCCTTCTCTTATTCTTCTTCTGATTTTCTTCCTTTCTTCTTCTTTGTGCTTCTTCTTTCTTCTCTGCAGTGCCTTGCTTCTTTCTTTCTATTTTCTTCTGTCTTCTTTTCTCTGCAGTTTCTCTCTCTCTGTAGGTCTTCTTCCCTGGCTCTGCTTCCTTTGCTTCCTTCCTAGGTTCTGTTTTCCTTTCCCATCAATTCCTCTTCTGCTTGTCTTTACCTTTCTCTATTTCTTCTTTCTTCTTCAGTTCTTCTCTTTTTTCCTTCGCCTCTTCCTTTCCTTCTCTTTTTCCTCTGCAATGGCTTCCTTCCTTCTTCTTCTTTTCCTTTGCTAGCAGCGGCTAAGTGTTAGCTTCTTTTCTCCTGCCTGCCTTCCCTGCACAAACCACAGAGGAGCAAAACCTAACCCTCTACCCACACCCGCACGTCTCTCTCTCTCTGTGTAAACCACTCTCAGCACGCTCTCCCAGAGCTGGGTAAACGGGTTGAATCACGCGCTCGGGTCCAGGCGCACCTGCATGAGGGTGGTGCACGAGGAGTGCTCAAGATAGTGTCGGGTCAGGTCACCAGATCCGTGTGGTGAAATCACGGATGAGGCGGTGAAGATAGGTGAGGGACCTCACCCCAAGTGCGTTCAGAGGCAACGAGCTCATAACACAAAAACAATATAACTCACTCCAGCTCTTTGTGACTTAACGATGTGGGACTAATACCTACTGCCTTCTCTCGCACGCCCGCAGCAAACCATGCCTTCAATTCCCACAACTGCAGGCTCTGTGGCGTCGCTCGCTGGGTCGATTGTCTTCGCAAGACCTGCCCAAGCTAGCTGGACCTGGAGCCCTGAAGAATTGCAGCCTGGAGCAAGCGTGGAGCTTCCTTGAGTTGTCGCCAATGGCGGTCGAGGCGTGAAACCTGTTGGACACGAAAAGAGCCTCGTGGCTTAATCAGATCACCGGGGGACCTTCGCCGTGTCACGGCGAAGGTGAAGCGCTACCTGGCAGGCCGTGGGGAAGCCTAGGTGTGCGTACCTAGGTCACCCTGTGGGAATATGGATGGGTGTAATCGGGGGGCTGTTGGGTAGGTGTAGAAGGACTATGGACGGGGGGAGGTTATTCAGTGAGGTGAGGCGGAGGTTATGAGATGGTCGGCGAGGTGTGTGGGGCTACGGAGTGATGGGAGCGTCTCGCCGGAGGGTGGCCGGAGATGAGGAAGGTGGTGGTGAACAGCGGTGGTCGAGGGATGTTTGATGAAATAAAATGAGGGAGATGAAAGAGGGGATAGAGAAGAATAGTTTTAACCTAACTAAAGGGATGAAGGGGACGAGGAGGCGGCCGGTAGTACCTGCTGCCACCGGAGAAGAAGACATCCAGTGGGGGAAGACGGCGGCGATGACGGGGCTAGGGCAGCTCAAGCGAGTGTTGCGCGATGCAGAGGAGGATGGCTTCGCCACTAGTTTTGTAATAGAGCAAAGAGGAAGAGGAGGGGGGCTCGTCGGAGCTCGCTGGACCCCTTGGCCGGAGAAGGAGAGGAATTTGAAGTGGAATCCCGGCCAAGTCGAGCTGAGGAGATGCGGCCGTAGTTAGGGTTTAATTTATAGGTGTTGGCCATGCTTCGGGTGCGTGGAGGGCATGTCTTCTTCCACTGACGTCTTGCCGGAGATGGAAGGTAATTAGATACCCAAATCTCTTGTGCGTTCGCACGGGAGATTGGGTGCAAATCAGGGGTTGTGATCGGGCTCAGATGGAAGGGGATTCCTCAGAGAATCTCCCTTCCATTTTTGGGAGGAGATCTCCAAGGGATCTGAGAGTATCCCCCCTGTCTTCCTTGCCGGAGAAGGATTCTCTCCCCAATAATGGTGGAGGGACCTGATTTTAATATTGGCGTGGAAGCTAGGGGGGTTTATGTGATGGTTTTCAAAAGATAGTGACCAAAATGTGATTAGGTGTACCAAATTGCAAAGTAGGTCAAGATGACCTCCGCTTAGGTCCAAATTTGGGTACAAACCTAATTTGGACCTAAGGAATCCAATGGTGAAGTTGGATTTTAGGTTTGACCACATATGACTGGATATTTTGCGTAAAATCCCAAATTAGGTCAATTGATGAGCTAGGACCCTAATCTAGGTCAAACTAGGTTCCAAAGGCCAAATTGAATGTTCTATACCCTAGGGGATATTTTTCCATGATTTTTAGAGGGTTTACTTGATTTTTATCCTGACCGGAACCTTGTTGAATTAAGCGAGTCTGTTTTAGGGTTACCAAATGTCATTTAATTCTTGGATTGTACATGAACTCATTTCTGATTGATTCAACCCACTTTCTATCTCGTTTAGACCATTTGACCTATGCTTTGTCTCTGAGAAATCCTGTTTATGTACTGCAATGGTAAAATTATAGTTTTAACCTTTATTTCATGTTTTCTTCTCAGAACACTTATTCCTTCAATTAGGCCCTCTTCTAGGTTATGTAGGAGCTTTTATTCTCTTTATTAGGTCAAAATGGGCTAGTTATAGCTCATGATGAGGCTCTCATCACTCAGTCTTCTCCTTGCCTCTGCGATTTCTTCTATCTTCCATCTTCTTGGCTCTTTCTTCTTCTTAGCCTTCCTTAGCTTCTTAACCTTAGCACTACTTCCTTTGAACCTTCCTTCCTTAACCTTCTAAACCAAACTAGGTTTTTCTCTACGGCCAAAAATTGGTTTTTAATTTACGGCTTATACTTTTCGGGGATACGTAGCACCCATTGCAGGGTGGGACTAGATCCTACTAGGTTCTCGCCTAGTTCAATTATGGTTCGATTTATTTCCGATTTAGAGTTTGGAGCCAAACCGACTCACGCCTCCTAGGTCTTGCCCTCCCATGGCCAATCGCACACACATGCCCACTCGGGCACACACCTGCAGGCGCACTCGCCCACACACACACATGCAATGCTCATTCGTAACCGGTATCCGTGCGCTGAGCGCTGACAACGGAAGGGCATAGTTTACAAATACCTTTTATACTAAGGCACCCGCTCAAGAATTTTCGATATGGGACTATACTTTCCCCCTCCAGACCCAACTTCAAACGTTAATTCTCCCTACACATAGCTCCAAATCAAGCGATTCAAAGCTTGATGGAGAGTTCTAAGATAGCTCTACAAGATTGTGCAATCAATTTTAGGTTAAGGGAATGTTTTCCTCTTCGGTTTGAAGAGTGAATCCATGGGGTTCCTACGGGTCATACACCGCCTGGAAAGTGAAATTAATGTTACACTATCTACGGGATAGCTTTTCCATCTTAGCTAAGTATCTGAGCAAGCTCTGCAAGTAATTCCACATCTGCTGTGTGGATTTCCAAGCTCTTAAAGCTTCAGGAAGCATAGGGAAGCTCAAAGCTTCACTGAAAGCTTCAGGGCATGGAATTAAACAAGAAAAAGTCTTAACAAATAGCTAAAGTCATGTTCAATTGATTGAAATAGATTCTAGAGGTTGTTATCAACACATCTGGGCAGAAGTTGCAATCTAATCTCATCCAAAATCCACTGCCGAGAGTTTGGGTTCAAAAACAACCCAAACTGGCAGTAATTGAAATCTAATCAAATTAACCATCAAAGCTTTTCCAATTCACTTTAAAATCGTTCAAATTAATCTCAGAATGAATTCAAGCTCATCAATTAGTATGATTGAACTAAAAATCAAAGCATCAGACTCAGTTTTCACTAGAAAGCTTCCATATTTGACTTTCTATTTTGAATCTTTTCTCAAAGAATTAAAGCCTCAAATAGCATCCTCTCAATCATAGGAACATTCTCAGACCCTTTAATAGGTATTTAAACTTAGGATTCTAGGGTTTCAGGCTCATCGCCTGAACTCTAAAAGGGGTTTGCTCGATAGAGGAATTGGAAGATTACTACACCGATCTGAAGACATGAATAGGGTGCACTGAAGCTTCTAGACTTCCTAAATGTGGCTCTTAAGCTTCTGTACAGTATTCTCCAACTCCGTCAGAGTTGGAGAAGATGAAATCCTATCTCAAGCTCCAAACACTTAAACCTCAAAGTAAACACATCAGAATAATCATTGATCATCAATTCGTCAATCTGGAGCTTCACAAAAAGTTTAATAGGCTGAAGAACAGATTTGACTCGTCGCAACTCGTCGGAGCTCCAGTGAGTCCAGAAAAAGGCAAAAGTGTATACAGAATGAAAAAGTGTGCCATTTTTGATCTAAAAAAGGTCCTAAGGTTGCAAGGAACCTCAAGAACTCATTAAATTCTTTAATTGATCATTAAATGAAAGATTAAGCAATGAAATCAGTTTGAATGGATTTTGAGTGGATTGAAGCACATGACTTGCTCTCTCACTCAAAAGAGTGGTTGAAACAGGTCAAAGAGTAATTGCGACACTAAATATGCATTTAATTTAAGATTTTAACTACTCCTGAGCCTCCATTGACAACGAGCTCAGGAGCTTAATGAGATTTGGGTGTTTACATTATAGGTGGTAATTATACAAATTAAAGTGTAGAATAGGGTCCTTAGATTGTGAATAGGTGGTGGAGGACCTTCCGGTGGTGGATCTAGGCTCAGTTACTGTCGCCAAGGACAGCGACAGTAGCTATGAAGGTGAAGGTGAATTACGCGAAACAGTGATAAAATTTATGTTTCGGTGGATTAGAAATGATCGTGAGTGTTAGTAGAAGGTGACTAGCGGATTCAAAAGATGAAATTAAGGCCCAGGCGAGCTCAAGGAGATCACTGGAGTCAAAAAAGATGAACTTTGGATGGAGCAGAGGATCTCCTTGGTCGTCGCCTTTGTCTAATGACACAGTTGACCTTGGCAAAACTCCTTAGCTATTCAGGATGGACGGAGGAAGTCGAAGGATGGTGTGGAAGATCGTCGGAGTTGTAGACGAATAGTCTATTGGGTTGGCTCAATTTTATAAGAAGGAAGGGAGCCAACTTGAGAGAAATCGAGGGGGTGAGGGGGTATTTATAGTGGATGGCGATGAGGAGGACGGTGGAGTCTAGACGAAGAAGAAGCTTGAGGAGGTTAACCTCCGACATAATCTCCGACGACGGTGAGGTTGACTCCCACCAAAAATTAGGATTTCAGAGTAATCCAGATCGATGGATGAAGATGGGATGGTGAGCGGACGCTCCAGGAGCTTCGAGAAGGAAGAGTGATGTCGGCAAGGCGGTGATCGCGCGGTGGAGTCACCCACCGTTGTCAGCCGTTCAATCGACTGAAGAAGAAGAAGAAGATGAGAGGGACCTATATGTAGTGAAACTTAAGGACCTATATGAAAATTAAGGACCCTATTGCAATGATTAGTAAGGACCTAAATGTAAACCTAGGTTTTAAAGGTTTATTTTAAATTATATCTTTTTCAACTTTTTCTATATGTTAGTAAATAATGTAATTATTATGTTTACACCTTGAATTTGCATTTTTGACCTTTTAAGGTTAATTTATTAAATTAAGTAAAGTTATTATATACTTATGTATACATTATGTTTAAGTTACTTAACTTACTAATTAAGGGAGTGGTTAATAAGATCTCGAGTCCAATTATTAATTAGATTGTTAATAATGTTAATAGAATGATAAAATATCATTTTAAAGTTATTTTAAGGTCCTTTACTAAATATCCCTTGTTTTATAATTAATCCTTATATACTCATATCCTTATCTAATTAACTAGGAAGACTAGTTAATTATGGGTAATTAGAGATCATGATGAGTCTCTCATCATACCCCCAAGCCAATGTTTTGCTAGACCCTAGCAAAATTAACTAAGACTTTGATTATTTAAAGCACTTGGGTTTAAATTAATATAAATAGTAACTATGTAGAGGAAAGCTTAGGTCAGAAATTTTTAAGTTTAATATAAATGATTAATATACAGATCACTTGTGAAAATTTCTTCTTTTGACTTATACGTATAACATTTTCAAAACACACTTAAATTAATTTGTTAATAAGAAATTTATTCAGAATCAGAATTCTTTAAAAGTCTCTTAATCTTTATAAGTATTCTTAACTCAAATTAGAATAAAAAGTGTTTTAAGAAAACAAAAATTAAGAATTGAGACTTAAATTTTAACTCAAAAACTCAATAGATTTAAGTCAATCCTTTGTTTATGATATTTGACTTTTATCAATACAAGTTTAAGCAAATTATCCAGATACTCATTATCAATCAAACTTAGAGTAGTAAAACTTTAATTTACTAACCTACTGATGTAAACACATTTACACTACTTAAGATGTCTATTTATGCATGTTCTTAAGTATAGGATTGCATTTCATGATATAAATATTGCATTACATGCATCATCTTGCATTTAAAATAGTTTGAATAAAATGAAGGTTAATTGTCTCCTTTTATGTGCTTGGACAGGGCAAATATTTTATCGGGGCTTCGGATCAAAGATCCAACCGTATGTATGTGATCAGGGCGACGATTGGAGTACAACGACTCCAAGATCACCCTAATCAGGCATCCGTAGCATCAGATAGTGACCCGGGAATCCTAGAAGATCAAGGACCAGGATGGTGTAAATCCGCACTTCAGATGACAAATCCGACCACACGGATGAATTCGGATCGACGATCGCAGCCCAACGACACAAAAATTGAGTCAATCCGACATCCGTGGCACCATCTAGAACTTCCAGAAGATGGACGACCAAGATGGCACCACGTGGCACCATCTCGGTTGCCCAAACGGCCACACGCAATCTCAGCAGTCTCCGCATCTGCCTTTCCCCGCCGTTGGATTAAGATCCAACGGTTGCGACGCGCCCGCACTGAAGTCAGGTGCTCGACATAAACGCGACCCCAGCGCGTTGGTCGAGCGCTCTAACACGAAGCGGGGATGCGCGTTCGAGCCTCGCCATGCTAAAATTGGAGCGGTGGCGCGCCTCCGATCGACCGCACGATCGCGATCCAACGGCCATGTGCGCTCAATCAGGACGACGTGCGATTGGACGCCCGCGCGTAATGCGCGATCGCACACGGGCGGGCGCGCAGCGCAGCGGGCGAAGATGCGTCTTAAGCCGTCCGATCTCGCGATCGGACGGCTGAGACTTTGCGGACGTGCGTAGGCATTACGCGCGCGGGCAACCGAGCGGGCGTGCGTGGCATGGAGGCTACGCCCACTTTGGGGGCTTTAGCGACGGTTTTATCTGTCACTAAAGATCGCTCATTTATTGTTTTGAAGTTGTAATGTCCATTTTGCCCCCATTCCTTGAAACTATAAAAGGAGACCCCCTCCATACGAAATTTTCATCCCTTCTTTCTCCTCTCTACCCCTCCAAAGCTCAAGAGAAGCTTGTCCCACACCCGGGATGCTTCTCGCGAGATAAAGTCCAATTTTCGTTCCCCTTCGGAAGTGGATCCCACGACGACGACGGCGTGCTGCTTCGTTCTCGTTCTTCTGCTTCGTCCTCCTTCGTCCCGCTTCATTCTCCTTCGTCTAGGCGTCATCCCGTCTGGCTCGTCCTCCAAGCAACCGTCGAGGAGGATTTCTCTCTCCCTATTCTTGTTACCGCTTTCTAGTATAGATTTACTGCTTTCTAGATTAATCTACTCGTCCTCCAAGCGATCGTCAAGGAGGACATTTCTCCCTCTATTCTTTTAATGCTTTCTAGAGTAAATTTATCGCTTTCTAGAGTAATTGTTTTATGCTTTCTAGTTGTAATGAACAATCTCTTCAATGAAAAATTCCTTGTTTATTCTACATCTCATTTTGATTTCTCTGTGTAATATTCTCTTTCTATCTTACTCTCTCTCTCTTCTATTTATTGTAAATAATTAGATAGTTCTAAATTGAATTATTTTGTAACAAATAAAAAGAAATGCGTAGTTTTTAAATCAAACGTCCGCCTCCCTGTGTTCGACCCGGAATTTTAATTTCGGTATAAAATTTATTTGTTGAACACGAATTCTTCGCTTTTGAACTACAACGACAGGTTTTCCGAATCGAACATGTTAGCGTAGCATTCGTAAACGTTCAACATTTTGGCGCCGTTGCCGGGGATCGAACCCGGGTCGCCCGCGTGACAGGCGGGAATACTCACCACTATACTACAACGACGTTTAGTAAGTTATTCCCCATTCTTTCCCCCTTCATTTCCAAATCGAACACGTTAACGTAGCGTTCGTAAACGTTCAACACCTACAACACTAAGAATAACTTCTAGACCAAGGATTCTGTCAATTCTTCTCCTTTAGGACTCAACTTAAAATCTTCAAAACCTGATTTCTGAGGCTTCACTGCCCAATACCAAGGTTCAGTAGCAATGATTTTAAAACATCTGTGCTTAATGAAGAGATTTGTCCTAAAGGCATCCAAAGTTGCAAAAATCTAGATCTTAAGACATCAATTTCCAATCCTAATTATTCTAATTCAAGCCTTTGGCTTGGCCTTACTCAGGTTTGGTTGCTTTCTCACCATTTTTCTATCCTGAGGTCAACACTTTTTGTGTATATCTCCTCGGTGGACCACTGGGTCTCTTATTCCTAATATTTTTATCTCCATATTTTTTTCCACTTTTTCTATAGGTTAGAACACCCATTTGTAGTGAGGTGTTCTTTTTATTTGATGGAAGGAAGGGTAGCATCCATTTGTATTGAGATGCTTTATTTATTATGGAAAAACTGCATAAGCACCCATTTGTAATGAGGCACTTAACTGCAGGGTGTTTTATTATTATTTTTCTTTTTTTTATTATTCCCCCTTCTCATTTTTCTTACCAACTTTATTCTCCAAATCCTTTTTCTAGGTGAGTGGCACATCCTTCACCCTTTCAAGAACCGCCCCGTGGAAATCCTTGGATTAAAGAGGAGTTAGAACTTATCTCTTAACCTCTGTGTTTTTGCGATCTTAGGTGCCAACAAGATAATTCTATGTGTGTGAATTGTGATGTTTTGGTTACTTAGCTCTTAAACCAGAGCTTGGACAACAAAGCCCTTCACTCTCAGGTTCTTCAAATTTTTAGTTTTCTCCCATAGGATCCATCAAGACAAAATTTACCAAGTCTAGTTATTTATCTTTAGCTTGTAAGTCTTGTAAACTAAAGTTCTACTAACTCTCTATTTAATTAACTTTGAATATCTGACCTTTTTACTTAACTTTATGATAAAATCAAATTTTCAAAAAGCAAAAGAATTATTTAATCTAATTGATTAGAAAGTTATAATTTAGCCCTAAAAACTTAAGCCTAAATCTTAATACACTTAGTTTCTTAATTCAAGGTAAGAATAGAAAAATAAATCTTTAAAAGATTTAAAGATTTCTAATTCATATAAAATCTTATTTTTTAAAAAATTTTAAAAACAAAAGTGTGTTTTTACAAAATGTTTAAGTGAAAATCTGATTAAGAATTGAAAGCTCTTAAATATTCTATATACTATATACATTTTAATTTCTGACCTAAAAGAAAATTAAGCTCTTAATTATAATATATATATATTTTTTATTATCTTTCTTCTTTTCTTCTTTATTAAAAATGAATATACCCCTCTTATTATTTTTATGAATTTTCATTTTCAAATTTTTGTATTTATATATTTTTGTTTTTATGTTTACAAGGTTTTCCAATTTTTATGAATTTTTTCAAAATTTTTCAAATTTTTATGAAATTTTTGATTTTTTTAAAATCTTTATCATTTTTGGAATTTCTATTTTTTTAAATGTCGTGGATATTTAATTTTTACGTGTTTTTTTTATTTTTTAACCCACACATAAAGTGAAAATTTTACTTCAACACCCCCAAGCCAAAATTTTACAATGTCCTCATTGTAAGAAGGGTGAAAAGATATTACACTTCATTTAGTATAGGGTGATGGAAGGAGACGAATAGAGGAGATCAAGGATCTCTATGCGGACGATTTCAAGTTTGACCAAAGGTCAGAGTGGTCAGTCAGACTAAATGAAGGTAATCAGTAAAATATGAAGTGAAAGATCAGAGTAAGTGTGAAGAAAATCAAAAGTAAAAATAGGAAACAGCTATGTACAAATGCTAAGTTTTACGCCTTCAGCTAGGCGTAAACCCTAGTAAAGAACTCCTAAAAGAATATGTATATGGTAAAAACAATGGAGTTATGAAAGAATTGGTTCAAAAATAGTAAACAGATTAAACCACCCAGTCAAAACTTGTCTTGAAATTGCCTAGAATAGATCTCGCAGAACCAAAATCAGGTTCCCATGATAAATCTTAGAAAGATCAGAGTGAATCTTATGAAGATTAGATCTGATTGAGGTAGAATATTAAAGATTAAGGCAATTCAAGCAATGATTCCAACCAAGTTCAGAAGATCAGTAGAGTCAGTTTTGATTTTCAGTAATAGGTGGGTCGTTTTAATACAAAATAGGCTACTGATGCGGGTTTGGTGGATTATTTTCAAGGAGTACAGAGGATGGGTTCTGATTAGAATCAAAGGCCTGATTAAGGAAATGGACTTGGCCTTTATTTTGCCTAGGATTTGGCAGATTCCTAGGGTTCGGAATTGGCTGAGATGGAAGAGTACCTGGCTGACGAGACTCACCCAAAAGCATGATTTGATTTCGTAAATTAGCCAATTCTACCTTACATTGCCTATGGATCTCAGCGAGAGCTTCAGCATTTTGTCGCTGGCTCTCAGTCATAGCTCTTAAAGTCTGGTCTAGCTGTGTATCTCTATTTGGCCCTATGGGGTTTTGCAAACCCGCATAAAATGGCCTCGCATTTGATTGCTGAGGGGGCAATGGAGGTGGATTTAAATGGGTCTGATTCGGATAATGTGGTCTTTGATTTTGATTTTGATCTGCCCAAGAAAAATTTAGGTGGCTTCTCCATCCAGGATTATAGGTATTTGAATAAAGGTTTGGTCTTGGAGTGTTTTCGTGGATGGTGTGTAAACCTAAAAGATATGGCGTGTTTTCTGCAAAAGATAAGGGTGGGGAAAAGGGTGGCTAAGATTATGGGACAAAGGTCCCTTGGGTTGGTGAAGGAGTAGATAGAAAACATAAGGAAGATGGATCTCTAGAATCCATATTATCCACAAATTCCCTCCCCGCAGGAATTTGCGAAATAGGTAGGTGTGTGGGATTCGTAGCAAGTAGAGGCGTAAGAGTCCTCATAGTATTTCTGACCTCATTGAGATGCTTTGCTATGATATCAGCTTTGTCCAGTTTTTCTGCAATTATCTCTAAATCCTTTGAACTGGATGGGTAACCGATCTCGTGAATGCCCTTGTGCGGATTTTGATGATTCGTGTTTGCTCCCTGCGTAAATTGCAACATAGATGCGTTATTGATCGAGTTTTCCTCCATCCCTTCAAATAATTCTGAGGCGGATTCTGCGTTGCGATTTAGGAGGTTCCCTCCACAAGAGGCATCGACTAGATTGCGAATGCCCTCTTGTAAACCATAGTAGAAGTTGTGCATGAGTTGCCAACAAGGGATGCCATGATGTGGGCATTTCCTTTGCAATTCATGAAAATGTTCCCACGCTTCACGAATTGGTTCTCCTTGGTTTTGATTGAAAGTAGTAATTGCTCGCCTTAAAGCTTTAGTTCGACCAATTGGAAAGAATTTCTTTAGAAAAGCAGATTTGAGTTTAGCCCAAGTTGAGATTGGTCTTGCAATTGTTCTATACCAATAAGCAGCTTTGTCTTTAAGGCTAAAAGAGAACATTTTCATAAGTAGGATTTCCCTATTTTGATTTCTAGGACCAAGGGTTTGAGATAAATTATTTAGATCTTCTATATGTTGAAATGGATCCTCAAATGCAAATCTATGAAAGTGAGGGATTAGACCAATGATGTTTGGCTTCAATTTAGGATCATTTTCACCAATAGGTACCCTAACATTAGGCTCTACTTGTGCATTAGATGGGTTATAGTAATCTCTAAGTAGAGGCCTTGGACGATTGATCGGTAAATCAGGGATGTCAAAACCTGCCTCAGGTTGAGGTGGAGGATGGGTTTAAAGAGTCTGTAAATTGCTTAGGGTTGCTGTTAAAAGATTAATCTATCTAGTTTGCTCAAGTATCCTAAGATTCTGGTTCAGGAGCGCCTCATGAACATCAAAAGCCAGCATCTCCCCCTGACTAGAAGAGGAAGGGATCTCATGATTTTGACTCTGTATCTGATCCATAGAAGTAGATGGATCAGATGGGAAAACCATTGGTTGCTTATTTGCAACCGGCCTAGGATCACTTGTTAACGATGGTGCAAGAGGCGGATGCAAAGATCGCCTCCCATCCATAAAATGGAAAATAATGTGCAAGTGCACACGCACACCACCGATAAAAACAGCGGCACAAAAAACCCGCAAAACAGTCCAAAGATGTGGGTTTTGCTCTTCTTTCAAAGGAAAGAAGAGATTCCTAAGATACTCAAAGTAATTTGACGCAAACAAATAGAGTAACAGTATCAAAATACGTGTCCTAATCTGTGTCTACACAGGTGTGTAACCTTAAGGCTCAAAGATCTAAGGTCTAGGATCGAGACCGCTCACTACTGGCTCCTTGAGGCTCTAGTAGTGAGATAGACTTGTTGATCTTCAGCCAAAGCCCTAAGAGGTGCAAAGAGGAGAGATAGAAAAATTAGACTCGTGTGACTCTAGTGATCGCACTGTGTGCGTGATAGCATGCAACAGACGATAGAGATAAAACCTGCATGCATTCTGCAATCAGATTTAGGCACAATTTTTAATTTCCTCTTTTAGTTAATCTTTTACAAAAATATATCAAATGAATTACAATGCCCGCTTTTTAAAGTCTTTTCAAGTAAAATATATGGTCTTTTTAAATTTCAAAGGATAGGGATCTATGTGGATTTTCTCAAGTTTTCCCATTGATGCAAGGAAAATAGTAGAAATTCTCTGGAGTCAGATTTTGTAAAAATATACTAGCGGAAAATATACTCCTAAGAGTGTATGCCTATTGTATGCTACTGTTAGTCAGATATAATGTATTTTTGTATATATATATATTTTTAATTTTTAATGCAACAAAACAGAAGTCTAGAAATACTCACAAGAAAAATAGCAACAGATTCCCACCTTCTTCTGAGATCACCTGTAAAGGTAAACCTGAAAAGAAGACAGAAAACAAAAATAAAACAAAACAAAACACAACTAATTAGAACAAAAGTTATTAAAAACAAAATTATATTTACAAATACCTCCTAATTAGACAATTAAACCAACTAAATTCTAGTGAATTAAAGGATTGCCTCCCTGGCAATGGCTCCATTAAAATGGTCGTTTCTTACCTTAACTCAATTAATTAAGTTAATTTTACTTAATTATGAGTAGAGAAAAGTCACTTAGGTTAACTCGAAGTTGTGTCGATTAGTAGTATAGGGTCGAATTAACCTAACATTTTAGAAAACTTTTACTGGTTGAGTCTAGGTCGTTTGATGGGAGGTATAATTCATTCTAAATTCACTAGTTATCTTTTATTTTTCTTTATAAGTATAGGAGGCATATTTAAGTTAATTATGGAAGCATGAAATTTGCTAAAAATTGGTTAAAATGGAATAACAAGCAAAATCCCATATGAATTCTCATTTTCAACATTTAAAAACATGTAAATTCTCTATTTATTTCAAATGATTTAAGGCAAAGAAGAGTTTCTTTAGGCAACATATGCCTTAATACAACATTTAAGAGCAAAAAGAAATTAAAATATAACAAGAAAAATTAATTCTTTTCCTTATTCCTCAGCCTCTCTTCTTTCTATTCTTCTCTTTATCTTTCTTTCTTCCTCTCTTTTACTTCTCTTTATCTTCTCTTTATTCTTTCTCTTATATTTTCGAGCTCTTTCCTTTTTCCTTTCTTTTTTTCTTTTCTACCTTCCTTAGCTCTTTAGTGCCTGCTCAGCATTCTCCTTGCCTCTGTGATTTCTTCTATCTTCCATCTCCTTTGCTCTTTCTTCTTCTTCCTTAGCCTTCTTTAGCTTCTTAACCTTAGCACTTCTTCCTCTGAACCTTCCTTAACCTTCTAAACCGAACTAGGTTTTTCTCTTCAGCCAAAAATTGGTTTTTAATTTGTGACTTAGACTTTTCGGGGATACGCAGCACCCATTGCAGGGTGGGACCAGACCCTACTAGGTTCTTGCCTGGTTCAATTATGGTTCGATTTATTTCCGATTTAGAGTTTGGAGCCAAATATACTCACGCCTCCCAGGCCTTGCCCTCCCATGGCCAATCGCACACACATGCCTAGTCGGGCGCACACCCGCAGGCGCACTCGCCCCCACACACACATGCAATGCTCATTCGTAACCGGTATCCATGCATTGAGCGCTGATGACTGAAGGGCATAGTTAACAAATACCTTTTATACTAAGGCACCCGCTTAAGAATTTTCGATATGGGACTATACTTTCCCCCACCAGACCCAACTTCAAATGTTAATTGTCCCTACACATAGCTCCAAATCAAGCGATTCAAATCTTGATGGAGAGTTCTAAGATAGCTCTACAAGATTGTGCAATCAATTTTAGGTTATGGGAATGTTTTCCTCTTCGATTTGAAGCGTGAATCCAGGGGGTTTCTACAGGTTATACACTGCCTAGAAAGTGAAATTAATGTTACACTATCTACGAGATAGCTTTTCCATCTTAGCTAAGTATCTGAGCAAGCTCTGCAAGTAATTCCACATCTGCTGTGTGGATTTCCAAGCTCTTGAAGCTTCAGGAAGCACAGGGAAGCTCAAAGCTTCACTGAAAGCTTCAAGGTGTGGAATTAAACATGAAAAAGACTTAACAAATAGCTAAAGTCATGTTCAATTGATTGAAATAGATTCTAGAGGTTGTTATCAACACATCTGGGTAGAAGTTGCAATCTAATCTCATCCAAAATCCATTGCCGATAGTTTGGGTTGAAAAATAACCCAAACTGGTAGTAATTGAAATCTAATCAAATTAACCATCAAATCTTTTCCAATTCAATTTAAAATCATTCAAATTAATCTCAGAATCAATTCAAGCTCATCAATTAGTATGATTGAACTAAAAATCAAAGCATCAGACTCAGTTTTCACTAGAAAGCTTCCATATTTGACTTTCTGTTTTGAATCTTTTCCCAAAGAATTAAAGCCTCAAATAGCATCCTCTCAATCATAGGAACATTCTCAGACCCTTTAATAGGTATTTAAACTTAGGAATCTAGGGTTTCAGGTTCATTGTCTGAACTCTAAAAGGGGTTTGCTCGACAGTGGAATTGGAAGATTACTACACCAATCTGAAGACATGAATAGCTTCAGTGCATTGCACTGAAGCTTCTAGACTTCCTAAATGTGGCTCTTAAGCTTCTGTACAGTCTTCTCCAACTCCGTCGGAGTTGGAGAAGATGAAATCCTATCTCAAGCTTCAGACACTTAAACCTCAAAGTAAACACATCAGAATAATCATTGATCATCAATTCGTCAATATGGAGCTTCACACAAAGTTTAACAGGCTGAAGAACAGATTTGACTCGTCGCAGCCCGCTGAAGCTCCGATGAGTCCAGAAAAAGACAAAAGTGTATATAGAATGAAAAAGTGTGCCATTTTCGATCTAAAAATGATCCTAAGGTTGCAAGGAATCTCAAGAACTCATTAAATTCTTTAATTGATCATTAAATGAAAGATTAAGCAATGAAATCAGTTTGAATGGATTTTGAGTGGATTGAAGCACATGACTTGCTCTCTCACTCAAAAGAGTGGTTGAAACAAGTCAAAGAGTAATTGCGATACTAAATATATATTTAATTTAAGATTTTAACTACTCCTAAGTCGCCATTGACAATGAGCTCCGGAGCTTAATGAGATTGGGGTGTTTACATTATAGGTGGTAATTATACAAATTAAAGTGTAGAATAGGGTCCTTAGATTGTGAATAGGTGGTGGAGGACCTTCCGGAGGTGGATCTAGGCTCAGTTACTGTCGCCATGGACAGTGACAGTAGCTGTGAAGGTGAAGGTGAATTAGGCGAAACAGTGATAAAATATATGTTTCAGTGGATTAGAAATGATCATGAGTGTTAGTAGAAGGTGATTAGCGGATTCAAAAGATGAAATTAAGGCCCAGGCGAGCTCAAGGAGCTCGCTGGAGTCGAAAAAGAAGAACTTTGGAAAATTCTGAAATTACTCTAATCTAACTAACTAACTAGCTAAACTATCCTACTCCTACTCCTAATCCTAATCTACTCCTACCTATTGTTACCTGGATGAAGGGGTCAAAGGGACTCCGTCAACGGCTCATGATGGACGACGAAATCAGAGGGAATAAGAAGAATCTCCAGCGGACGAAATTGGATGGAGCAGAGGATCTCCTTGGTCGTCGCCTTTGTCTAGAGACACGGCTGACCTCGGCGAAACTCCTCAGCTAATCAGGATGGACGGAGGAAGTCGAAGGATGGTGTGGAAGATCGTCAAAGTTGCTGACGAATAGTCTATTTGGTTGGCTCAATTTTATAAGAAGGAAGGGAGCCAACTTGAGAGAAATCGAGGGGGTGAGGGGGTATTTATAGTGGATGGCGACGAGGAGGACGGTGGAGTCTGGACGAAGAAGAAGCTTGAGGAGGTTAACCTCCGGCATCGTCTCCGACGACGGTGAGGTTGACTCCCACCAAAAATTAGGATTTCAGAGTAATCCAGATCCAGATCGATGGATGAAGATTGGATGGTGAGTGGAAGCTCCAGGAGCTTGGAGAAGGAAGAGTGATGTCGGCAAGGCGGTGATTGCGCAGTGGAGTCACCCTTCGTTGTCAGTCGTTCAATCGGCTAAAGAAGAAGAAGAAGATGAGAGGGACCTATATGTAGTGAAACTTACGGACCTGATTGCAATGATTAGTAAGGACCTAAATGTAAACATAGGTTTTAAAGGTTTATTTTAACTTAGATCTTTTTCAACTTTTTCTATATGTTAGTAAATAATGTAATTATTATTTTTACACCATGAATTTACATTTTTGACCTTTTAAGGTTAATTTATTAAATTAAGTAAAGTTATTATATACTTATGTATACATTATGTTTAAGTTACTTAACTTACTAATTAAGGGAATGGTTAATAAGATCTGGAGTCCAATTATTAATTAGATTGTTAATAATGTTAATCGAATGATAAAATATATTTTTAACTTATTTTAAGGTCCTTTAATAAATATCCATTATTTTATAATTAACCCTTTTAGACTCATATCCTTAGCTAATTAACTAGGAAGACAAGTTAATTAGGGGTAATTAGAGATCATGATGAGTCTCTCATCACCTGCCCTGGAGAGGTTGACTTGCACGGGAGATTTCTTCTCTCGAAACACCTTGCAACATCACAACAAAATAAATAGGACAAGTTCGTGTTCAATATAGTCAAAAAGAATGTAGAGACTAGTGATAAATTGCGCGTTGCTCCCCGGCAACGACGCAAAAATGTTTACAAGGCGAAATCGTGTTTTTAAAAGATGTTGCATTGTAGTATAGATGAAATTGCCTCGAAAACAAACAAGAATTTATTACTTGAAAACCTAAGTATACGAGGTCGAACACAGGGAGAAAATGGAATTTATTCACTAATCTCAATAATGTAATTGAACACTTAGAGTTACTCAAATCCTAATTTGAGAGTCAAAATTGTAACAAAAAATAGAAGAATTGGACGTCTGATTCCATGATCAGATGTCTTAAAATGATATTTTCTCTTTAAGCTCTTATTTCCTTCTCCTTCTTGAGTCTTCTCTTTTCTGCTTTCTTTCTTCTTCTCTTTTCTTCTATGTCTTTCTTTCTCTTTAGTTCTGCTCTTTCATGTGTTCCTCTATCTTCTGCCTTTGACTTTCTTCCTTCTCTTTCTGTCTCTGCTTGTCTTCTTCTTCAGCAAACCTCTGGCTACAGTGCTGCTTCTTCCCTTGGCTTCTGCCTTTCTTCTTCTTCCTTTTCCTTGGCTTCTACCTTGATATCCTTCTTTAGCCCTTTTCCTTAGCTCTCCTCTGAAGTTCTCTTCTTCTCTTTTTTTCCTCCTTCCTTCTTCTTCCTTTCTACGGCTAAGTGTCCTTCCTTCCCTGTTTAGCCTTCACCTTGCCTTAGCTGCGCCTTCCTCTTCCTTCTTCTTTTCTTCCCTACACATGCACACAGAAGCAAAACCTATCCACTACCCTCCCCCACGTCTCTCTCTCTCTATTTCTCTCTTCGGTACGCTCTCCCAGAGTCGGGTAATCGGGTCGGGTATCGTGCACCCAGGTCCAGACACATCGGCATGGTGCAGTGCGTGAGGAGTGCTAGGTCTACATAATCGGGTCAGGTGCCAGATCCGCGGGGGCAGGTCGAGGACGAGGAGTGAGCGAGGGTGAGGGACCTCACCCCTATGTACTGGGGGCAATGAGAAGAAAGCACAAATCCAATATAAGGCGCTCTCTATGCTTCTGAGTTTACGAGGTGGGACTAAATGTCCCACCCGCTCCTATGCTCATGTCTGCAGGAGACCTTCTTCAATTGCAACAGCCTTCGTCGCCTACTAAGCCAATTGCCTAGCTATATGAGTTTGTGACACCAATCCGCTTCACCTAGGACTCTGACGCCTGGAATGTGCGGCCTGGAGCGAAGCTAGCAAGCTTCTTACTTCAGCGTCAATGGCGGAAGGGGGTGCCAACCTGAAGTTCATGAATACAGCCTTGCGACCCCATTAAAACACATGAGGAGCTTTGCCATGCCTTGGTGAAGGTTAGACAGTGGGTGGTAGGCAGCAAGGTGGCCTGGGCGTGCGTGCCTAGGTCACCCTGTGGCCGTGCTTATGGGTTTGGTCGGGGGACATTTAGGAAGGTGATGGTGGTCGATGGTGGGCGAAAGGTGATCAGTGGATAATGGCGGAGGTAGTGAGGTGTCTGGAAAGGCGTGTGGAGGTGTGGAGTGGTGGATGTGCCTCGTCGGTGGGCAGCCAGAGATGGAGAAGATGGCGGTGGACAATGGCTACGAGGGGTCGAAAAGGAGAAATAGAAAGAGGGGAATTGAAGAGGGGATAGAGAGGAGTAATTCTAACCTAGCTAAGTGGACGAAGGGGGAGAGGTGGCGGCTAGATGTACTTGCTGTCGCCGGAGAAGATAATGTCTAGGGGAGGGGTGACGGTGACGACAACGACGGGGCTAGGGGTGCACGCGCAGGTGTTGCGCGATGCGGTGGAAGATAGTGAAGGCAACTCTGCCACTAGTATTGTGGCAAAGCGATGAGAAAGAGGAGGAAGGCTCGTCGGAGCTCGCTGGACTCCTGACTGAAGGAGGAGATGAAATTGGTGTGGATCTCGGGCCAAGTCGAGCTGAAGAGATGCGGTCGGAGTTGAGGATCCTTTTATAAGCACTAGTAGGGGCACTTGTGCTTGGAAGACAAGCTTCCAAGCGCAAGGGTCCTCATCGAAGTAGGAAATCCGTGGGATACCCAAATCTCTCGAGTGTTCGCACAAGAGATTGTGTGTGATTCAGATCTTGTGATTGCACTCAGATGGAAGGGAATTCCTCAGAGAATCTCCCTTCCAAAATCTAAGAGGAGATCTCTGAGGAATCAGGGAGTATTCCCCCTCCATTCCTCGCCGGAGTAGGATTCCTCTGCTTTAATGATGGAGGGACCTAACTGTAAGAGTGGGGAGGAAGTTAGGGGGTTTACGCAAGAGTTTTCAAAAGTTAGGGGCCAGAATGTAATTGGGTAGACTATTTTGCAGAGTAGGTCAAGATGACCTCCCCTTAGGTTTAAATTTTGGTACAAACCTAATTTGGACCTAAGGAATCCAATGGTAAAGTTAGATTTTAGGTTTGACCGTGTTTGACTAAACATTTTACATAAAAACACAAATTAGGTCAAATAATGAGGTAGGACCCCAATCTAGGTCAAAATAGGTTCCAAGGGCCAATTTGAAGGTTCTAAACCCTTAGGGATATTTTTCCATGAATTTTAAAGGGTTTAGTTGATTTTTATCCTGACATGAACCTTGTTGAATTAAGCAGGTCTATTTTAGGGTTATAGAATTTCATTTAATTCTTGGATTACACAATAACCCATTTCTGACTAAACCAACCCACTTTTTATCTTATTCAGATCATTTGACTTATGTTTTGCCTTTAAGAAATCCAGTTTATGTACTGTAATGGTAAAATTGCAGTTTTAACCTTTGTTTCATGTTTTCTTCTCAGAACATTAATTCCTTGAATTAGGCCCTTCTCTAGGTTATGTAGGAGCTATTATTCTCTTTCTTAGGTCAAAATTATCTAGTTAGGGCTCATGATGAGGCTCTCATCAATCATCTATCACCTCAACTTGGGAACAATCCTCAAATCTAGCTTGTTTATAAGCATTGAACACGTTCAGCAGAATTTTCTTGTCCCCAAAGCCCATTTTTAATGCCCCAGTGTGACAATTAATTAAAGCATTAGAAGTCGCAAGAAAATGGCGGCCCAAGATGGTGGAGTGCTTGTATGGTTTGTTGGTAGGGTCAGTGTCCAGAACTAGAAAGTCAACGGGGAAAAAGAAATCCTCCACTCTCACGAGGACATCTTCCAACATGCCCCGTGGTGTCATCAAAGAATGGTCTGCAACTTGGAGGATTACAGGGGAAAGCTTCAGATTGCCTCCTCCAATTTGTTCATATACATAGCTCGAAAGGATGTTCACCCCCGCACCCAAATCAAGAAGAGCCTCGCCTATTTGTAGGTCGCCAACGACCATTGAGATGTATGGGGCTCCTGGGTCCTTAAGTTTCGGGGGTGTCCCATGTTGTATA